>OZ026521.1:44906597-45562503 GCA_964019695.1 Loripinus fragilis | reverse complement strand
ATGTTTGACTAATCTAAGGGTACTAAGACAACAATTAACCAAATGCCTAAATGGTAACATATGACAAACAAATATTTCCATGTCACACAGAAAACTTGGGTTTGCGACCAGACTGCTCAGATGCACAGGCTAGCTAAAATCTTGATGATTCTAATGAAGGAAGTATGGTCATTATACTATCTAGGCAGCGAGCAACAATTGTTGACCAGACTGCGCATATGCACAAGTTGATCTACCTGTTTGTTGTTTGCAGATGACACAGCCATATTTTCTCCTGACTTGGCTGCAAAAGTAACCAACGTAAGATAAGGTTGAATAGTTGATTATGTGATATGACAATATTCTTTTCTAAAAGGAGAATCCACAAGCTCAGGAAAGACCCAAATCAGACTAGAATGGTCCTGCAATGTTTGATCAGTATGTACAGGCTGTTGTACATACAATGATTCACGACACATGACAGGCAATGCTAAAATATATAATCTCAGTTGGATTTTGTATAATACAACATGAAACTGTATGTTTTCCTAAGTTCTTGCATATTGACCGAAGAGGTCTTGAGGTACTTAATGACACGAGTTTTCTGTCAGTTTGACATACAACGACTCCAAATTTAGAGGAAATGTCAAAATGACGCAGACTTTTTTTTTATATATACTAAATATCATAAAGAGAGGCAAAATAACACATAAGGACCAGCGCGCCGCGTATATATTTGGTAATAGTCTAATAATAGAACCAGCATCAGCTGAGAGTCACGTGCTCATAGGTGACTTTATGCCTGCTCTTCAGCTGCATATACTAGCATTTTGATGCAACAAAGATATCTGTTATATAATCATCTTAGCAAACAAAGACGCTGAATAGCGATCATATTTAGCATCAGACATGCTCCTTAGATGTTCGAATGTTAAAAATAGAATTTTTCAATGATTACAGCCAAGTAGCTGATATTATACCACCTTTACCAACTTTAGCACGAAATATCTCGTGATGTGAAAGGTCTACACTGTTGTAGGTGGTATAAAATAGTTATACCATGTTTGTCCACCTGTACGTAAGATAATCCACTCGCTAAAGCTCGTGGATTATCTCCACGTACAGGCGGACAACCCCAGGTATAACTATTACTTAGCTCTTTACAGCGTAAACAAACGGTCATATGATCATATGCAAACATAAATGGCACAATCTCGCCCTGTGCACTCGTACAAGGTGAATAAAAGGGATTCCAATGAACCTGAGCTAGATTAAAACAGAAGGAAAATTGATGAGTAGAAGTTAATTTTCAGTTTGTGACATCACACTGGTAAATGTATACGTCGAATTGGTGGTATTTACGCGTATTGCCGATACATAATAGACCGGAAGTGGTAGATATTGGTGTTAATACTATATAGAAAAACATGCCATATGCATAAAGGACTATAGAATTAGATCATTTTAAGTATATGGCATGCATATGGCGATTTGTGTAAGCATTTTGGAATAGATTCGAGTACCGATCATCCAGATCGGTACTCGAATCTATTCCTAAATGCTTACTTAAATCGCCATACACATACTGTATACTTAAAAATGATCTTATTCTATAGTCCTTTTGGCATATAGCATGTTTTTCTATATAGTATTAACACCAATATCTACCACTTCCGGTCTGTGAAGTACCGGCAATACGCGTAAATACCACCAATTCGACGTATACATTTATCAGTGTGGACATGGTTGAGTTCTTTGGGACATGCAAAGGTAAAATTTCAAAGTGCGTAAGGCGATATTTTCTCGCGTTGAAACCAATATGAAAAGACTGTTATCTCTTTTTCAACAGATTTTGTCCTACCACCTGTTGGGATTAACGTAAATCCGGTAATCTTACAGATCGGTTTCTTTACAAGCCACTCGAGTGTTTACCAATAAAATTATGATAATATCTGTTTGTTTATCAGTCATATGCATTCAGTAGGAATTTCATTAAAACAATGGCCGGAATTTTACGCGCATGCGCAAACAAAACATTGCGATAACGTTGACAGCGCCCTTTTGATCTTTGTGGTCTGCGTTGCGGTTAGTCACAACACAACATAAATCTTCTCTACGTGCATGCATTGATCTCACCTTATCAATATACCAAGTCGCAATGCCGTTGTTCGAAAATCGAACAGTAGATATATAACATAACATGACATAATTTTATTAGGCATTAAACAGAATACATACGCTGAAATTCATACACAAAATACTATCTCCCTTGTGAGATTGAATTTTTCTCAAAGGAAAAGATGCAAAATTAATACCTGATGAACAATATAATCGCCGGTTTTGAAGGAAGTTGAAGGCAAATAATTTAGCGAGAAATGCGTGATGTTTCAACATCTTGAAGATCGAGGCAGGGTATACCTATATAGTTGTTCATTAAAGTTGCTAACGGTGAGGCAAGGCTTTTTGTGAAAGGTTGTACTTGTAGTACAACGTAGTAAAACGTTCGGTCAAATCAGACTATTGATGATAGTTTAGTGGGCCCAGACCTGTAATTGTTTTTCCATAGACCTCCATATATAGCTTTTAAGTAAGCTGAGGTCCTCACAACTCTTCAAGCACAATGAGGCTGCCAGAGAATTACAGATTGGCCCTAGTTCAACCAATAAACAAACATGAGATACCATGGTGACCACCATGTTTTACCACTTTTTGGCCCCTGAAGGTGGGCACCCCACATGAAAGGAAAATTTCATTGAAAAAAAATAATGAAATGCAAGGTCCTTTTTTCTAAGCCACACCAGTAACTTAATCAACAAAAGCAATGAGATGTTGTTTCAAAAAGTACAGCAAAAATATATCCATCTAATAAATACAATATATTTCCGTAGTTTTATTATTGACCAATCATGAAACACCTTACAACTTAAAAATATTGTGCTGAGCTTCCACCCACCTTTTGAGCCAATCAGTGCCCTTTTTACAATTACAGGTCTGTGACCTAGTGAGAGATGCCTTGTATCCTCGCACGTGCATTATACATGGCAAACGATATATCACCTGGTGGCGGATCCAGAGGGGGTCACCATCCCCCCTCCCCCCCCCCCCCCCGTTTTTAAATATCCTATGAAAATTAAATAATTTGGTCTCAGTGAGACCAAATTATTTCATTTTCATGGGCTTTTTAAGCAAAATGAGATAAATTCAGCAAAGCGAACCCCCAAACCTATATATCTATGAACCCCCTTTCCAGAAATACTTGATCCACCCCTACCAACATAAAATATAATGTAATGTGCAAGGTCTACACTAACGTAAGTGGTACAAAATAGTTATACTATGCGGGAAATAATCCACTCACTTGTGCTAGTCAGGGATTATCTCCACGTTCAAACGGACAAACTATGGTATACACTTTTACTCATCTGAAAAAAAAACTTAGACTAACGGAGACTGTATGGAAAACGTATCAAAATATCTAGACTGGCTACAGTCTGAAACGATGTTATGTTTTGAAGCAAAAATGTAGTCATTATGAAATTCCATCTTTTACCAACAAATTGCCATCAAAAATAGACTAGCTACAAGTATATGAAACAAGTTGATAGAAAAATGTTTTTTCCAGTCTGATTCTTTTAATTTTTTTTTATTTTCCTGTTTCTTGGTCAATATTAATAACGGACTGCATAATATAAGAAAATATTGGCAAAACAATATTGACGACTGGACCCAGGCTAGTTCTTATCTTATATTCGTTAAGGCATTATTTGGACACGGCCATGAGAGTTTCGTACTTGTCTGATATCCGCATATGCTTAGAGTAAGAGTAAGAAAGAGAGCAAAGATCAGGAATCGATACAATCAAGCACCACACCCGACACGTCCCAATTGGACATCACAAACGGGAGCCAAGAGGTCTGTCCTTTCCCAGCAGGTGACCACAAGGCATCAACAAACAGACGTTCATGAAAGCATAACAAAACAAGACTGAAATAACATAAATGATCCACAAAAGAAGTCAGAAGACTCCTTTAAAAGCCCATGCTGTCGTATCTAGTGGGGCTTGATGTCTGAACTCTAGTCTGAATCTTCATCTACATCCAAACGTTGAGTATGTGAGCAGCGAAGGTTCTGGCACAGACTCGCTCCATCCTTCTTTGATGAACAATACGACAAGTACCAAAATCCCACGTGCGTGTTTATTTAAACTTGCATGCTAACTTAAGCTACCCAGTGATGCTAGGTGTCTAGATTTTGATTTGATCCATCAGATACATTCATTAACTTTGTATATTTGAAGGGCGTGCATTTCAAGCAAAATCACAAAGAGCCAGCCTAGCATCGTGCTTTTAATGGTTAACCAGGCATCGTGCAACACACCGATTGCCCTTTTTACCTGTTACTTTCATAATGTCAAATGGTTCCCTGTTTACGATTCGTGTTCGATTATCCACAAATAATAAAGAAACCTTTATGAAAGAGACCATCAATACAACTGTCAATTAAGTGTAAAATCATATCATATACGCAAATATTCGATATTTTTAGAAAAAAAAATAATCAATAAAGCAAACACTCGATAGATTAAAAAAAATATAATGAGTTTCATCTGAGCAGTTAATTATTTAAGACACCTGGTCGATTCAACCAAAATATTTATCATTATCAAACAGAACACATCAAACAAGGAAATGATGCAAAAAAAAGGGTAGTGCCAAAATCTGATCTTATTCACGGGTAGGAAACTCCTACATTTTATTCTCGGACCCAATAAATTATACTGGGTCCGAGATTTTATTTGAGAACAGAAAAGAAAAGTGTTCGAAATTTTAGAACATTTACTGTACCAAAATCTTTTGTGCCGACCCATATACTGATAAATCATAATACAGCTTATTTAGTGAAAGATTCCATCTGAAAACTGTTAAAATAGATTCTATGCAAAATGTTGTCTCTCGTGGTGCCAATTATCCGAGAATGTCTAAATCCGTTATTTTCCAGACTCGTCATGATGCCAAATTTAAAAATAAGATGGGTATGACTATTTGCATTCCTACTACATGTGAAAATGGGCTTACTCGGCGTGCGCCAAGCAATTTCTATGATTAAACAACATTAATCCTTTACTCCACACGTAAGATTTTTTTTTTAAAAAATATTATGAAAAATGGAACATTTGCTCCTCAGGAGCAAATGTTCCAGTTTCCATAATATTTTCAAAACTATTGAAATGTAAAAAAAAGAATTTTTGGAGAATTTTTTGAAAATTTGAATTATTTATAGAAAATGATGCAATGTTCTAATTATAGCAGATGGGGTAGCTAATATAAAAAGGACAACAATCTAACTACATGTTGAAACTCAAGTAAAAAATTGGAGTTTCTGTTGGTACATTGCGTGCATATACGACTATTCACATAAGACCACATAACAAGTAGATGATCCCTGGTGCCCACAACGACAAATACTCAGTGATCATTTGCCTTTTGTGTGCGATAGGATAGGAATGCGCACTTCCAACATTGTAACGTGAGACACTTTTGATAATGACGATTTACTTTTTGAAACAATTTGCATGTGTCGTCATAGATGCGGGATGGTATGGAATGGAATGAATGTATTGCAATGGTCAATAAGTTTTTTATATATAGTTTTCAATTAAAAACTATCTTTAGGCTGTCTGCGGTTGATTAAAACATGACTTGTTCAGAATAACAATGGTGTATACTATTGTACCGAAGCGCGCCACACTCTTTAAAAAGTGTAACGAATAAATACAGTAAAACCTGTGTAAAACGACCACTCAAAAATAGACAAAACAAAAATCTTTATGACGAATGGTAGCTAAATGAAGGTCGAAACTATTGCAGAATGCGCCCATTGGAGCATTCTGCAATACTTTTGACCTGCATTAAGCGATAATTAGCTTGAAAAAACATTTTTGGTCTTCATGAGGGTTGTCATTTTACACAGGTTTTACTGTTTATGCTTATAGTAGACCACGTTTTTTTGTGAAATCTAACACTTGTGTTTAAGACTTACTGCTGTTACAGATATAGGCTACTTGAAAATTTTTGGTTCCCTTTCCTTATATGTTTTCTATAGAGGCTGAAATTATCGAGTGTATGAGAATAGAAAATGGCATATCGCACGTTTTCACCTGCTGGGACGGAGCTGATTTCCGTGTTTGCTAACGAGTCAAAGTGAAAACAAGATCCGACAAGAAAGTATGGAGTTACAGTTGTGCCAACATGGCCAGACTCCCAGTTGTGTGCTTGACCCCAGTGATTGTTTGCCAAGGCCAATAATAGAAAGTTAATCGATAGAAACTGTACCTTTTCATATACGAGGACAGTGAACAATCTAACAATCTAATCAAGGGTTTTTGATGGCACAATTAGAAAACAACTGAAACAGCTTTGACCATGCCCTCTTGAATCCAGATTTCTATTACAAACAGTATAGATCCAGATCAGCTGGTTTCTTCAGAAGCCAGCTGATCAGACTCCATACTGATTGGCTATAACAATGGAAATCCTGGAAGGAACTTTATTGACTGGGAAATGGACATGGAATATTTATCTTTTCCACAGCATAAGCGAAAAGAGAGTGGTACAGAAAGCACGTGTACAGAAAAGTTCTCTGGTCGTGAATCTGCAGTTGAACGCTCAAAACGGTGGATGGAAAATTTCGATTTTCGCAAAAACGTTTAAACTATTATTTCTAGACAACATGTTGTCTCTTTCCTCGCCGATACATAGATACAATCGATCAGACATTTGCAGACTAATTAATGTATTTTCAAAACAGTAATGGAAACTTTATTTTTCTAATCAACATGATCAAGCGATACAGTAATGGAAAATTCAACTAGCAGGTATGATGGCTGTCTGTTTCAGAGTTTTCACGGCTATGTCGGTCCAGTTCTGATTTATTAAGAGCTCAGTTATTTCAACCCATCTTCTAACCAAATAGTCAAGATCAGTCAAGGCAACTAGTACTTTGCATGCTGATAACACGTCACTGGTAACGCTAAAAGTGTGTTTGTTTGTTTTGTTGCGTTTCGTCCTGGTCAAAAATTTTCTCAGTCATGCTGGGACAATTTCCTCTCTTCCTGGGTTGAACCAGTAGTTAGCAGCGGATAGTGTCTTGCTCAAGGTCACCACACAGTGGCTTAGCAACAAGTTTTCAACAACAAGTTTTCAACAACAAGTTTTATTTACTCCAGGCCCATTGCGGGCATAAGAGCTAAAATGGAACATGAAATAACATATTTACAAACATCAAAAGGGCATGTGAAGAACATATTTATGCACTTAGGTTTTAAATATCACACCGATCAGTGTGCGTAATATTGGGGAAATCCTCAAATCCATCTATTTTAACAGACGTCCTGGGTGCTCAGCGTTTAAGTGCATAAAAGAACAGGAAACTGTTAATAATGCGCTATTAGTATAAATCTCGTGTTCAAGTTTGATCAGTTGTATGTGTAATTTAGAGCAAATTTTGAAAGGCCGTCATGGAATATTGGCAACGGTCAAAATCACAGTTGCCTTTGTGTCTTTTTGCCTCAGTGAGAAACAAAGAGTAAACTGACAAGGTTTAATGTATATGTATTTAATGGCGCATGCGCTTTTGTGAATCTCCAAAAGCATGTCCTTTTGTGAACGCTAAATTAATTCGGACGTAAAATATATGCAGCAAAACATGAGAAATTGGCTTAACTGTGTGCATGACCATTGAATGCGGAGATCAGTCTGCGCGGTGCGCAGACTGATCTCGGCATTCAGTGATCAGGCATTTGGTTAACATTGATTCAACGACTCTACTTTCGAAGTGCGCTGACTGGTCAGTGTGCGTATATATCCATGTTGAACTGGGTGCTCGTGGATCATCGACGTAAGAAACATTTTCGCTCATTTCGTTCATATGACAATGGCTAAAACTTCATTCATTCACAAAATTGAAATTTTCGAAGTTCTGGGTCATAAATCAAACTTGTTAACTGACGTTTGAGTTCATGAAATTGACAATGATTTGTTCTGCCTGTTGGTTTTCAAAAATTCATTGCATTATGTACGTTTCACCCGGTTGGCAATGAGCTGGGTGTTAAACATCCGACACCTTGTCCACGAGGTATAACATAGGATATTTAGGTGAAGGTTTAAAACTGTCACTGTGTCTAAATGTTTGGAAGATTTTTTGGGTCAAGCTCAATTTTTTATAGCATTTTGAAAAAAGGCTCGAAATTTTCTCAGGTAACTCATATCGTTTTTCTCTGCATGTTTAGATAAAATAACTTCATGTTGTTGGGATGATATGTTTCCATGTGACTGATAATGCTGCTCTGAAAACATTTTAAATTCAAACTGTATTGTCAGATGGTTTTTGGTTTAACAGATAAAGCAACACATTTTCTCTCTCTTTTTAAGCCCCAACTCTAGTTCATTACGCTTGACCAAAGAAAAGTTAGTGAGTGTGATCAGGAAATAACACAATCACAAAATGCAGACAAACCCATGGCATCGTGAGGAAGAGCTACATAACAATCATGAGACACCAGGAAGACAAACAAAGCATATCACCCAGCTCTCTCTTCCCCATCGAGATGATTGCAAAACTAGAATGGACACAAAGTAACACACAACAAAACATAGAACAATTACAGAATCCCACAAAGGGAGTAACAATATCAACAACGAATCAACAACAACAGAACCACCGCCTTAGAACGGACAGCAGCCAAAACTTCTTTTGGTTTGTCCAAAAGTTCATTTGGTTTGCCCAAGAGTTCGTTTGGTTTGCCCAAATGACTCCTTAGCGTCCTTCGAAATTCGTCACTAGAATGACTCCACATTTTTATAGTCACTTCATTAACCTCGACCCAACTTTGATCCCTTTCTTTTTCGCTGGCCTTCATAAAAGTCCAGCAGTTTTATTCTAAACGAATAATACGTGTTGACCTTACAATAATAGCTCACTGGGTGTCGTTGCGGATAATCGCGAAAATAAAATTCAAAACCGAGGACCACCCTTGACACACTGAATCAAAATGATAGGGACAATATTATCACGCTACTTAAAACTATTAGGAAGGTCTTCGAACTGATAAAATTGATTTGGCATTGAATTTTAAACCTATTAAATTCACGCTTGCGTTTCGTCAAGAAATACAATCCAATGGCAGGGGGCGTTCTTGTGGCAATCTTCATCGAGAAGTTAACAAAAGTGGTAGGTCGTTCAATGGTTTCTTGATCTAGGTGTTATGTACATTTGTAACAAGCAAATATTATAACTATCCAAACTATGCTTAAAATAGCGTTTAATTTTGTCAAAAAGGGAATAGTTTTCTTACAACACTGAAGGTATGTCAGTGCAAACATTGCCCAAGGTCCTCATTCAAGCGGAACCTATCACGACTTTAGAATCACTTAACACACACTTTCAGTAGTAGCATAGATTCAAATATGCTATAGTTTTTTACAAAGCTTAACCCTAACACTAACATAAACTCTGACCAAAATTATTAAAATAAAATGAACAGTGTTATTTATTCATCATTTGTTGCTATCACACTTTAATCAAACAAAATGTGATTTGATTGCCTGTTATGATACATTGAGAAAGTTAGGACACAAGGAATTATAGTAAAGCCTGTGTAAAACGACCACTCAAAAATAGCCAAAACAAATATCTTAGGGACTAATGGTAGCTTAATGAAGGTCGAAAGTATTGGAGAATGCTGCAATACTTTTGACCTGCATTAAACAATAATCGGTCTTGAAAATCAATTTTCTGTCTTTTTGAGACTAGCCGTTTTATACAGGTTTTACTGTATAGCATACATTTATGACCAAACGCAAAACCCACAGACAAAATGTAAGCAACATCAAACAATGAACTAACAGCAGAAGCAACATAACTACTGTCTTAGAACACACACCAATCACCAGAACTGGGGGATGGCTTTTTAATTTCATAAACTGAGTAAGTATATAATTAAAGACCACTGTAAAACCCACACACAAAAGGTAAGCAACACCAAACAATGAATCAACAGCAGCAAAAACAGAATTACTGCCTCAGAGCGTACAGCTGCACCGCCATTGGGACGGCTTTTTAATTTCATTCACTGAGTTAGTAAGGACTCAAAAATTAAATAATAAATTAAAGACCAACACAAAACCCACATGTAAAATGTAATCAACAACAAACAATGAACTAACAGCAGCAGCAGCAACAGAATACTGCCTTAGAACATACAGCAGTCACCACAATTGGAGGAGATATTTTTGATTTCATTCACTGAATAAGTAATGAATAAAAAAAACTATGAAATAAATTAAAGACCGACGCAAAACCCACTCACAAAATGTAAGCAACACCAAACAATGAACCAACAGCAACAGAATAACTGCCTTAGAGCATACAACAGTTTCCACAACTGGTGGGAGGGGGTGTTGGTTGCAGAGCGTAACACAGGTCCTCTGAGTGGAGGAAGACAATACTTAAGGCAGGGGGATACTAAATGGTGGAATTACAGGAAATCAGGTAAGTAAATCAAGTAAATGGTGCTAACAAACCCAGGGGAATATGAGAGGAGTTAAGAAGTTTATTGTGTTAGTAAAACTGACAGAGCGAAGTGAATACTGTAAATTAGGAAATTTTTCGCGTATGTAGAGTTTCACAAAAATAAACCCCTCGCGAAAAAGCAAAAACTCTTTGTCTTTTAGTGATGTAGGTAAAGCGAATTTTTACCGTGGCAAATATGTCTTTTAACACTATTCGCGAAACCAAAATTCTCACGAAAATTCCCAAATTTACAGTATCAGAGACCAGGATTTAGATAGCAAGATGATGGCAATCAATCCACCAGACTTAGTGTCTAAATCTCGTGAACTTTATAAGCAGGAGTTGCCATCATGGAGAAAAGTGACTGAAGTTAGCAGATCAAAGCAGGGTATTGTGTTGCTTTGATAGTTCCCAATGAATAGACATTTAAGATAAGAGAAAAGCTTTAAATTACCTTTTTGGATGAATAGAAAAGGGAAAATAGTTTGGATGCATTGTTTTAATACCTTGATTTTCACCTCGGAAATGATCAATTATCCAACAGATGTGATGTACAAAACTGCTGCTTTTAATTCCAAATACAGGAAACTTTGAAAAATGTTACTTAAACAGCAAATATACCAGAAACAAAACATCAGAAAAGGCTAGTTTTTACTGTAATCAAATTCTCAAACAAAGAGGCAATATATCAGGACACAAAACAGTTCTTCGACGAAGTTCCAAGAAAGAAGTGTACAGTTAGGATTAAACGTTAACTGGAGTGGGCATTCTTAGCAGAACATGAGAGGGAACTTTTGAATGTTGGATATATGTAAAGCAGCCTTGTAGTTAGAATGTGAGGAATTTAGATGTAGAAAGTGGTACAGAAGCTGGTGGTCAAACTTGTAGGTTAGTGAATGTGGGAAAGAAAACAAACCCAGTAGGAGTGAATGGGAAGTTGTTGAAAAATCATGTGGGCCATACAGGCATCTTGTGGCAGAATATCCAGATAGCTAGCAAAATATGGAGAAAAGTACAAGTAAAACAAAACATTTTAAAGTACTGGATCAAAGGAAGCTGTTTGAATCAGAAGAAGTTAACTTTCCATCTAAATTTGCAGAATTAAGTGATGAGATGTCGAGTTTAAAGACAGAAATAAGAAGACTGGAAGCTGAAATTATCGCTGACATAGATAGAATGAAGGAGGAACAATCTAGAATAATTTTAGAATCTATTGTAGAGAAGTTTCAACAAAAAATTGTCATATCTGAGAAAGAGAAACAGCTCGCTGAAGATGAGAAAGGATATGGTATATATATCAGAAATAAGTATTTATAAGAGACCTACAAAAGGAACAAGAGTAAATAGCAACTGATGGATATGGTGTTTAAACTATTGAGAGATGAATTATCAAATGGTTTAAGGAATCCATCTTTAAAAAAAGGATAGTAAGGCCTCGTGGCTATAAAACTTTTCCATATTCAGCTATACTGAGCATGAAATCCGTCTTGCTCATAAATGTTAAATGCCAACAATTTTTGGCATTTATCCGGCTCATAAATGGTAAAATGCTAACAATTAGTAGCATTCTAACATTTATTAGCATGATAAAAACAGCAGCAGTGTAGTTTGACATCTAAAAAAAACTTTAATTTTCAATATTTTAGTTTTATGAGCAGTTGGAATTTTATGCTCAATTTGGTTGAGCATAAAAATGGTCAAACCTTGAGTCCTGATCAATCAGCAAAATGAACTGGAAGCAATGAATGTTGAAAAGCTCAAATGCATGACTAATGAATTCAGGGTTTTTCAAGAATATATTGAAGAAACACAAGAAGCAATTTTGGACACTCACAGACAATTAAGTGAAAGAGAAGCAGGAATCAGAAACCCTGTATGAGTGAATGGAAAGTTGTTGAAAAAATCATGTGGGCCATATAGGCATCTTGTGGCATATTATCCAGATAGCTGGGAAAATTTAGAGAAAAGTGCAAGTAAAACAAAACATTTTAAAGTACTGAATCAAATGAACAATTAGAAACTATGATGTATAAAAAATAGAAGAAACTGCAATAGCAACTGGGAAAATGGGTTTGTCTTCCTCGCGGTTCCACAGGGTTGTCTGCGGTTTGTGATTGTGGTATTTCCTGATCATACTCACTTACTATTTTTGTGTAGTTGAGACAGAAAAATAACCTTATCAGGCAATATAAGAGTAGGATAATGCCAATAAAAAGCGTTATATAGACACAATCAACTATCACAGTATATCCTAAATGTAGCAGACTTTTTGTACATATTGTTCAAGCAAATTATGGGTCAATGTGATTTTGAAAGGGGTGCATGTGAATTATCATACAAGTTTTGCATTTACATAGCCGGGCCCCGAAGAAGCTGTTTGAACACGAAGCCACTAGGCATAGTGTTCAATCAATTTCTGAGGCACGCAATTGTCCTTATCCTGCTAAATAAATTGATATGGCACATTCAATTCCGTTTACAGTCAGTTGCGTCATGTCAATTATCACAGTGAATTTTGAGCCTGAATCGAAAAAAGTGCAGATCCTGATCAGATGGCTTCATCCGAAGCCATCTGATCTGGATCTTCACTGCTTTATAAAGAGGATACATCCCGGTTTAGCAGTACAAGAGTTAACACAACACACCACAAAGACAACAAGTCATTTAGTACCAATTACTGACAGAACGCCAACGACGTGTTGTGATAATCGATACCGATAATCGCTATCGGTATCTTGGTCACAATTATTAACAATATGAAGATGACCACAAATTGAAACAATTCGATCATCCACAAAGTTCATAAAATATGATACCGTTATTTGATATGAATATCCTATTATAGTTTTAAGGCGGGGAATGTCATAGTTTATTGTCCTTGTTGTGATTTATATTTTTACACAAAACTCTTCTACGCCATTGCTCTTAGGACTACGATACATTTGAAAATGCACTATTGTATAAGCGTCAAATGATATTGTGAACATGATACACGCTGGGTCAGTCTAATTACAGTTTGTTTTAACTTCACCTTTTTCCCACCAGTCACCAGTTATGTCGTCTGTTCTCTCGTCTGCTTATTTTCTAACTTATCATCTACTCGGTAGCCTATGGCCGAGTTCTCTTGTGGCTATCGCCCGGCTATTAGCCAGGGATAGCCTCAACAGAACGACTGTAGCTCGGCTACAGCCGCGACCTTGCTGAGAAGCATGGCCGCGGTTAAGCCCAAAAATACCCGGATGAGAAATATTGACCAATCAGTCTAGAAATCCGAATATACTTCTCGCCATTTGATTGGTTGGTTTTATCGGAGGAGAATACCAAACAACTGATAAGCAGCCATAGCCGGGCGATGGCCAGAAGCGAACCTGGCTATATTGCAAACAGTATGGACCAAGACCAGACTGCAATGATACATTCCAGTCCCTGAAGGTCTGTGCAGACATGTAAATATATACTATACACAATAAGTTTAGCAATTGGTTGTATGGATGAGCCCATCCACATCAGATCTCAAGTTTCATTTAATGTCATGAAGATACCAGACAAGAATTTCCATTTGAAAAATATAGAATTACCAAAAGCAGCGGCCGTGCTAAAGTGACGTTAATTTTTTAGACTAGTTGGTATTTCTGATCATTGGTGGAAGCCAAAACCATTTTCAAGCGATTGTTTGGTCACTGAAAGCCAAAAAAGCATAGCAAATGCTGCAATTTTCTGAACTTTCTCCGAGAAATAAAGGACCAAGTTTTCACAATTTGACGTTTATAGTAATGCTTTTACGTTATCGCCTTTAAGCGTCGTTTATAGTCGGGTTTTCTTCAATCACATTGACAAGTAAAACTGTTTGATGCCTTCCGACATAGTCAGACAAATGATGTTGAATTAAACATCTTCACGGCTACAGAGCACGAGCCGAAAGATCAAATTTAACGTCACCGTTATCTCGCAAAGGCGTAGCACCATTTTCTAGTAACTTAAGGTTTTAATCAACCATAAGATCAATTACATTGTAAGACTATGACATTTTTGTAAACTGAGTCTCTACTGAATTAAAACACCAGTTAACATTAGAAGTTTAATCAAATGATGACTACGATTTGACGTCATTGATAGCAGCTGATTTTTTAAGCATGAAATCTCTATCACATCTGTCACATAACCAATAGTTTTTATTGGCGTATAATGGATGAGTAAGATGAAAGACCATCAAACGAAAAATCACATGCTTATCATTTTAGCATTACTTACAACAGATGTGAGTTTTGCTTACTGGTCCCTCCTGCAATTCTTGCTCTCCCCAAATGCCTATTTAAAGGATGGCGTCTGTAAATTCGTGGTTTCATTTGCCAAAGATTCTGTTCTCGTCCTTGCAATTGAAATTGTTAGATATTGCACAAAGATGAGCACAAAAAGATGCGAAACATAGGAAATTGCTAAACTTATTGTGCATAGTATATTTTACTGGCCTGGAGTAAAATACAAACTTTCTGACCTGATTTACTCTAAGAGGCAAGAAATAAACAAAGAAAAAAATATTATATGACAAACAACATATCTCATCTGGATATATGCGGCTTAAAAAAAGTGGCATGTTGATTGATCTGCGAGAGTTCAGTATTCTAGTGACGTTTCATGGATATTGTGCTCACCTTTCCTATGAATGCAAATGCACAGGGAAATGCGTGGTTTGACACTTAGCGCACAGAGATGATTTGCACTTAACCGGTTCTGTACTTGTACTACAGTCATGTATAGTGGTTCAATAATTCTGCATTTAGTGCATAATTGCAGGTGTGAATGGTCACACTCCCTTACTGCCGTCGAAACAAGTGTATCTTACAAACGTCGACAGAGGTAAAGAAAGAAAAAATGAAAGAAAAATAGGTTCATTAGTCCAAATGACATTTGTCCTACGTCTCACCCCTCCAAACCGGAAGGCCACATCCTCTTTGATAAGTAAATACAATATATGTTGCAAGCAGTCAATGCCCAAAATTACAATGTCTCTTTAATCAATAAAGTTAATGACGACCTTAGTTAAGTATTGATATTTCAACATATACTCAAACAAAAACGAAACGTCCGATTTTCATGGTACTGTATCTTTCGATCCAGTTAAGATGTTGCAAAAAATTAAAACCAAAATGTTTATCAAACGTCCGCCACACAACACACAGCTTTTCCCATTATAATCAGGAAGTTAATCATAAAAACGTGACACATTTTTTCGTTAAATGGCAACCAGAAAGGTCCAACGATGAAAAAACATCTAAAAGTCCCAAGTCTGCTTACTGAACGAGCGAAATTGCAGTTCCAAATCTTTCATTTACGAAATTAACTAAAATTACCTCCCTTTGAATTAAACAAATAACAATTTAAGAACTTCCAAATCTTCTTAATCTAACATCATTTTAAGACCATTTTTGTTTTAATTTGTTGTGTTTGTTTATGACAACAATTACACAATAGAGGAAAACAAAAACTATGGCTGGTGTCGGGCATCAAAGATTCACTAAATCTGTGTTTTATACCCCACCCCTTACTGCAAAATCATCAGAGAATTTCCATCATCAATTGCTTTGATTCTGATAATCTTAATCAATGTTAAAACGCTTGTGATGACGAAAAAACATCGAATTTGTTCGATTATGTTGATTATCAAAATGCTGGACCAATAATGAATTTTCTGAGTGTTTCCACGCACACTCGTGATCGATGTTTTGTGACGTCAGAGTATGTTACAGACTAATGGCTGTGGCCACAAAAGCAATGCATACAATTAGCTAGCTTATCTTACTAGAGATTTTGCTCAGTGATGTTTAAATGTGCTTGAATGGTTAGGAATTATGACGGACACACAAGCTATTGATGTTGTGACTTTTGATTTTAAGGGTACTCGTGTTCGCTGCTTTGTCAGCGGCTCTACAGATTATCAAATGAATTACTTATAGGTGCAAATCGTTTCTAAATGATCATTGTTTGTAAGGTGAAAATTTGAATGAAATGCGTTCAAAGATATGGAACTGGCAGACATAAACGTCAAGCGGACATAACTTTATTGTTTCAGTATAGTATTTAAAATGTTTAATTTGCATGGATCAGTGCAGTACACATGGTCAAAGATGCCATTGTGATTTACAGAATAAATCGGGGAAATAATAAGTTTGAAGCGTAGTGTTATTTTTCGTATCCTAAAAAATAAACTTAACTAAGGTCGCCCTTAACTTTCAGAAGGCATTGTAATTCTGAACTACGATCTTCGATAAATGCACATAATATAGTACAATAAAGATTGTGATATTCTATAAATGCGCATACTGTACTTTGTCAAGTTAAAGATCTTACAGTCTTATAATAATGCGCTTTGCCATCGCCAGTAGAGCTAATAATCTTCGATTAATGCACATACTGCACTTTGCACAGCTTACGATGCTCGATACGCGTATATAGGGTAATTTGACTAAAAAAAAAAGTACTGCCGCATTAATAAGAAACGCGAAAAATCGACTTAAAGTGCATCTTTTCACGTTATTTTCTCTTGGTGCGGGTAGAAAAAGCTGCAGTATTTTTTGACAAAAATTTCAACCTGATGTTTTTGCTGAGTTTTTCTGTAATTAGATGGAATTTTGGCATATTTTTGGTTTTTTTCAACGGGGGAGTATTACAGTTGGTAGAATGGACATAAACTGACCCAGTTTATTAATAATATGCAACGGTTGACTAAATCATTCGATAGCGTTTCAGGTCAGTGATCGCCGTGTGGGTTATATACTGAACAAAAATGAAAACACTACACCTGAATTGTTTGCCATTTATATGCAAAATGATGCAAGCCAGTAAAACAAATGACAGTGTATCTGAATGTTCAAAGACTGGGCCATGCATAAAGTAAAATGTTTACGAATTGTCATGAGGAAACACATGAAAGTCATTTAAATGTGACAGGGGTCCAATTTTTCAGGTTACATATTTGAACAGTAATCTCACTCAGTTAAGGCCTTCAGAAATCCACTGCCAACCAGATCCGACTGAACGAAATGGTAATCTTAGACATTTGACAAACAGAAATGTGTTTTGATCGTTTAGAAAAGCAACCTTAGAAAGAAGGTTTTTCATCCAAATTGGACAAGCTTGAAATTGTATCACTGAAATCTCCATAGGAAAATAAATGTGTTGTTGCATCTTAGTCTGAGCACATTACTGGTCGAGAAATGGTAGGAACAATGTGCTGATAGGTCTACCTGATTTGGCAAAAGTTAGTTATCGAAACTCGTGATAAATCGAAGATTACCAAATATTTATTATTATACCTCACGTGAATTTCCCATACAAAATGTTCATAGACGAACGACTGATATTTTACACTATAACCCGCTACTATAGCGACGGCGAATACTGTCACTCGTTTGTCATAGCAGCGGGTGATAGTCGAAAATATCAGTCGTTTGTCTGATGTGCAACGCAGATGCGCCTACGGTTCGTTCACGTCAGGAGACGTTCAACAGCAATGGCGGACAAGAGGCATGACTTGGCCACTTTCCACTCCCAATAACTTCGTTGTTTATGGTCAGAAACATGACGTGTAGGTACTCGTTTTCTTAGTAAGGACGAGAGGAACACGCTGAGACCAAATTTGAGCCGATTTGGCGAACTTTTCTATCTTGCAACAAAACCACATCTTGTACAGTATCCCATTTAAATGACGCTGCTTGGTATTAAGTCGACTTTTTATGACGTAATTTGTTTGACATAACGTCATGATCAGTTCGAGCATTCAAACTACTAAAATAAAAAAAAAAACTTTTGTGAAAGATGTTTTTTCATTCATGCATATAGATAAGAGGCTGTGCATCGTTTTCCCTTTGGCGCTCCCCTGGCCATGGTAGGCCTAAGACTGTAGGAAATAAAGGATATAATGTTCGATGTAATAAAATAAATATTACATTCTCTGAATGGGTGATAGTCAAAAATATCATCTCAGGAAATGTGATTATCAACCGAGGCTGTGCCTCGGTTGATAATCACATTCCTCGGGATGATATTTTTGACTATCACCCAATCAGGAAACGTAATATTTATATAATATTCTCTATTTGTTTTTGTCAAAGAGAGACATTTTCTCCTTTTTTTACAAATTTGATAAATTCGAAATTGATGTCTTAACTTGTTTCAAGTGATAAAAACAGTTTTCTTGTGTAATAATACAACACATGTATGACGAATTCTGATTAGCAAAAAACTTTTTTGCGCATGCGTGTTGCAAAATTCAGTGAATAAAACTTTAAAATAATAAGGAACATAACTCAAACATCAAAAGAGACAAATATGTGGAGTTTTGACGAATCGCTTGCTGGATGTCTGGAAAACGTTATTAATCTTTAGTAAATACTTTTCTTCCAATACTTTCTCACAAAATATAAAATAGTGTAATGTAGGGTTTTCACTTTTGTTCAGTATAGTATAAAGTGTATCGTACATATAAAGTACTGCTGCATAAATTGGGATCGCGAATAAATGACGTCAGATGTACGTTTTCAATTTATATCACATTGAGTATTCAATAATCGTGAATCATTTCAGGCAGTATTTTGACAAAAGGTATTGCCTGGAATTACGGTTAATTTTTGTTCTAATAATTCTGATGGTAGAACTTGGGCATTTTATTCCACATATTTGACACTTGACAGAGATAATCCTGGGATAGGCCTAGCTAATCCATTTTGTGAAAAAAAACTATTATTGTTCTGCACTACTTGAATGGCTGACTATAAAATAAAATATAAGTAGTTGATAATGTTTAGGCCGTTTACCACTGTAAAAATCGTTTTATATATCTGACAATAATAGCCACATCATGCTGTTTTAGTAGAAAATGTCCTTGCAAATTATAGCAAACAGTATTGATCCAGATCAAACTGATCGTACTGGATCAGTTGGATCTGTGTCTACGCTGATTGAATAGGTACTTTCAACTGAATGGCAGTGCTTAAAAATAAAACTGGCATGTACAAAGCAATAACGATTTTAAAATGTGTGATGCTTTTGACCCTTACCTGTAGAAATTGAAGTACAGATATATAGGCCGTCACATGGCTGTTACATCGTTTAAATTCCCCCCGCTTTTCAAAAAGCCTAAAAATGTCGAAATTCCCAAGAGATTATGGGTCAGGGTAGTGGTAGTAGATTATTCAAACAATTTTCTTCTGACACTGCAGGATATTCTAAATCCAGATTTGAGCTTAATGTTCGGAAAAATGCATGTAATAGAATAATATTCCAGATTTTCACGTTTCTTATTATTGCGACAGGACTATAGTATCTATAGTACAAACATCTTCGATAAATGCATATAACGTATTTTGCCTTGCCCACAAAAGCCATTTTAATGATTTTCGATCAACCCACATAACGTACTTTGCCTTGCCCATAGAGTTAATGATGTTTGATAAACCACATGCCGTACTTTGCCTTGCCCGTAGAGTTAATGATGTTCTATAAATCCACATTAGGGACTTTGCCTTGCCCATAGAGTTAATTATGTTCGATAAATCCACATGACGTCCTTTGCCTAGCCCATAGAGTTAATGATGCTCGATAGATCCACATTACGTACTTTGTCTTGCCCATAAGGTTGATGACTTTTGATAAACGCATAATTTTATACTGCACGTTGCCTTGTACAAAGAGTAATTGATAATCTATAAATGCACATAACGTACTTTGCCTTGCCCATATAGCTAACGATCTTCGGTAAATGCACTTAAATTACTTTGTCTAGCACGTATACATGTCGCTAAAGATAATCGATAAATGCACAGTTCGTACTTAGCCTAGCCCAGAGAGCTGACGGTCTTCGAAAAATGCACAAAACATGCGTTGCCTTGCCAATAGAGTTAACCATGTTCAATTACTGCACATACCGAACTTTGCCAAGCCAATAGAGCTAACGATCTTCGCTAAATGCGCATAACGTATTTTGCCTTGCCCATAGATATAACGATAAGTTAGATAAATACACTCAAAATACTTTGCCTAGCACCTATATATCTAAAGATGTTCGATAACTGCACAGTTCGGACTTAGCCTAGCCCAGAGAACAGACGGTCTTCGAAAAATGCATATATCTTACCTCGCCTTGCCAATAGAGTTAACCATGTTCAATAACTGCGCATAAACGTAACATTCCTTGCCTAGCCAATAGAGCTTCGGATCTTCGCGATCGGTAAATGCAGATAACGTACTTTGCCTTGCTCATAGAGTTAATGAAGTTTGATAGCGTACTTTGACTAGCCCATAGATTTTATGATATTCGATAAATGCATAATACGTACTTTGCCTTGTCCATAAAGTTAACGAAGTTCGATGAATGCACATAGCGGGCTTTGCATAGCCTATACAGTTAACTATGGTTGATAAATTCACATATGTACTTTACCTGGAGAACACTGTTTGATAAATGCACATTCTAAACGTTGCCTAGCCCAAAGGGTTAACGGTGTTTGACAAATGCACATAACATACTTTGCCTAGCCCATATAGTTAACTATGTTTGATAAAGGCACAAAACGAACTTTTCTAGCCTATAGGGTTAACGATGTTTGACAAATGCATACAGTGTATTTCTGCCTAGCCAATATAGCTATATATGTTTGATAAATGCACATACTGTATTTTGACTAGCCCATACAGCTATAGATGTTCGATAAAGGCACATACTGTATTTTGCCTAGCCCATAGAGCTATAGATGTTCATTTAATGGTCATACTGTATTTTGCCTAGCCCATAGAGCTGTAGATGTTCCGATAAATGCACATACTGTATTTTGCCTAGCCCAAAGAGCTGTAGATGTTCCGATAAATGCTCATACTGTATTTTGCCTAGCCCAAAGAGCTGTAGATGTTCCGATAAATGCTCATACTGTATTTTGCCTAGCCCAAAGAGCTGTAGATGTTCGATAAATGCACATACTGTATTTTGTCTAGCCCATAGAGCTATAGATGTTCGATAAAGGCACATGCTGTATTTTGCCTAGCCCATAGAGCTATAGATGTTCGATTAATGCACATACTTTATTTTGTCTAGCCCATAGAGCTATAGAAGTTCGATAAAGGCACATACTGTATTTTGCCTAGCCCATAGAGCTATAGATGTTCGATTAATGCACATACTGTATTTTGCCTAGCCCAAAGAGCTGTAGATGTTCCGATAAATGCACATACTGTATTTTGCCTAGCCCAAAGAGCTGTAGATGTTCTGATAAATGGTCATACTGTATTTTGCCTAGCCCATAGAGCTGTAGATGTTCCGATAAATGCATATACTGTATTTTGCCTAGCCCAAAGAGCTGTAGATGTTCGGATAAATGCTCATACTGTATTTTGCCTAGCCCAAAGAGCTGTAGATGTTCCGATAAATGCTCATACTGTATTTTGCCTAGCCCAAAGAGCTGTAGATGTTCGATAAATGCACATACTGTATTTTGTCTAGCCCATAGAGCTATAGATGTTCGATAAAGGCACATACTGTATTTTGCCTAGCCCATAGAGCTATAGATGTTCGATTAATGCACGTACTGTATTTTGTCTAGCCCATAGAGCTATAGAAGTTCGATAAAGGCACATACTGTATTTTGCCTAGCCCATAGAGCTATAGATGTTCGATTAATGCACATACTGTATTTTGCCTAGCCCAAAGAGCTGTAGATGTTCCGATAAATGCACATACTGTATTTTGCCTAGCCCAAAGAGCTGTAGATGTTCCGATAAATGCTCATACTGTATTTTGCCAAGCCCATAGAGCTATAGATGTTCGATAAATGCACACACTGTATTTTGCCTAGTCCATAGAGCTATAGATGTTCGATCAATGAAGGCTCAGACCAATAATTAGACTTCTTGCCCTCTGGATGCGCCAGCATTGGCGTTTAACCCATTTAAGCCTAATGGAATTTTCCTCTATTACCATTGGACCAGTCCATTTCCGTTTTAAGGGATGTAAGATGGTATTTTAATTTCTTATTTGAAATTCAATAGAACATTCTGTAAGCAAACTATGGAGACCCTGGTCAGACGGCGCGTTCTGCGGCGTCTGATCTGGATCTGCACTGTTTGCCTGTGTCCAACAAAAAGGACGCGATGCTTAAATGGGTTAAATGCTGTTGTTTTTTGCGCATATGCGATAAGTACCAAAATCATGTATTTATGCTTTAGTCAACAGTATACTGACTGACTAAGGTGCAGTTCAACCTTGTGCGGATGCTCAATGGATTCTGGGCCATCATCGTCCACATCATATCAAAGAGGCATTTTCTAGCTTGAGGGTTTAAATGAAAGCATCATGATTCACGAATTATTAATTCCGAGCAAAAACTTGCGAAGATAAAATCGCGAAATAATGAAAACGCGAAATAAAGAACAGAGTCTACATTAAAAGGATATATCTGAAGTCGGCTGAGGTGTACAATGTCTGATCTAATGTCTTATCGCGTTATTGTGGTCAATAAGTCTGGTTTAAATGCAAGACGCGTCTCTGAGGATAGTTATCACATATTACCACCAAATATTCGGACATATATCTTTATTACTGATTGCAAAAAACAGACTTGATCAGGATCATATCTGCAGCGCAATTTGTGCAAGTACCTTTCGTGGAAACAGTTCCGATGAGAATGCCAGTCTGAGTAATGAAGATGCACTCTCTTGTGGAGCAATGGCTACAGTAGACGTATGTGTCAACATTTCACGAATATACCATAGTTGGTTTTAAAGGTTATGGTAGTTTTACCATACTCTAGCGAAGTCAGATATACTCTGTGTGTCCGACCGCTCCTTAAAATGTTTGATTTCATTCATTAACCCTTATATTAGACTGTCGCAGTCGAAAAACTATGTGAATATTCCTCCATTGGATTAAATAATGCTTGACAAACCATGTAAATCATCTACAAGCAGAAATGAGGTCTAATGAAATGTCTGCTGCTTATAAGTACCGCTTAAAGGGCAAAACCACTGGGTAGGCAAATCGACAGTAATCGTTAGTTTACTGAATGAACGATTTTACATGTTATTTACGGAAGAATCAACCTATTATGTAATTTGCATAGCATGTTGTGGTTCTTAAACCAGATCTGTTCAACCTGACAATTAGTTGTCTGACAGCCGTGAATTGCCAATCCTGCACGGGTCAATGTACGACCACCACACGTTCATCGTGCCGCTTCAACCGAAAACTGAGCTATTAGCTAGAAACCCATCTTGTACGATGTGAACTCGTTTTATCATGTTTATGCTGAAGCGCTCTACAATTATCTATTATTTCGAAAGCAATAGTGAGGTCTTGTCAGACACTACGCCCCGCACACTTGTCATTTTCCAGATTTGTGATATTTCAGTCCCACATTTACTTTGTAACAAAATATATTTTTCTCCGACAACCGTGAGCTGAAATTATGGGTCTAGCCAGAGTCTATATCAGAAAATAAATGGATAATGATCATAACATATAATTACTGTATATTCTTTATATATACAGTACTCTGATAATAACACCCCAGCACGCAACAGTCCTGAGTTCATTGGCAATACCATGACATATACAAATTTCATTGACACCGAATCGATGAAACAATATCGACAAGAAAGTAGCATCATCATACAAAAATGCATCTGAAAATATCGTCTGCGCTTAAGTCGTCTGCTGCATATATTTGTTAACATTATTGACTGAAGTAAGCATATGGACAAACACTGTGGACCCAGATCAAACTGCTCTTATTGGAGCAGTCTGATCTAGGCCCACGCTGTGTGTCAAAGAGGCTTGATAAACATTTCAGCAGACGACTAAGCAGATGACTTGTTGTGAAGAGGAGCAATTAGAACAGCACTTATCGCATTGACATCTAGCGACGATTTAGACAAGTCTGCACATCAGAACAGTCTCTACTGGCTCATACCAAGTATTTAATTTGACAAAAATCGGACTCAACCGGTCAATGTACGAGGCCACAGACCTATAATTGTAAAAAGGACTGATTGGCTCAAAAGGTGGGTGGAAGCTCAGCACTAAATTTAAGTTGTAAAGTGTTTCGTGATTGGTCAATAATAAGCATACGGGAAAGAAATCATATTTATTAGACTGGAATATGTTTGCTGCACATCTCTCTGCTTTTGTTGATTAAGTTTACAGGAGTGGCTTAGGAAAAAGGATCTTGCATTTTGATTTTTTTTTTCAATATTATTTTCCTCCCATGTAGGGTACCCACCTTCATGGGCCTAAAAGTGGTACCCATGACGGTCACTGGGGTATCTCATGCTTGTTTATTGGTTGAACTAGGTCCTATCTGTAATTATAAGGCAGCCTCATTGTGATTTAAGAGTTAGATTGTAAAATGCACGTTTAATAAGAAATATTTTTTTTCATTTGAGATAGGTTCCAATATCTGTAACCTTTAACGAAGTTCTCAAATGTCGTAGATACAATAAACAATTTCGTCATCTCTTGTATGGTTTACATGATATGTCCTTAGTATATGTTTATTACAAAAAGATGCTGCACGATTTGCTGTCATTAAAGCCAATACTCAACAACTGAATTTAATTTGACATATGTACCTGCAACCCAGTCAACTCCTTTAACCCATAAAGCGCCACCTATAATTTGCAACAGACGACAATTTCAAATTTTGCCGCTTTTTCAAAATTAACACTAAGGCATGATATTTCATGAGAATCGTCTGCTGGCAGACGATTCTTATGAAATATCATACCTTATTTTTATCGAAAATTGGGGAAGATGTTGCAAATTGTGTCGTGTGCTGCAGTAGTGATTGGCGCTTTAAGGGTTGAGAATCGACTGGACAAGCACATTTCAAGCAGACATGGGGCTCAAGAGGCATTGCCTATTATACTCCCCCAACAGCCTAAAGTAAAGTAACCCCTAAAACCTAATATTTGACCATTTAAACGCAATAAACCAATAAGAAAAGACTATTCATTTGTCACACATAGGTCAATGCCATTGTTAGACTTAAACGTGCATTTTTCTTATTGAAGAGAGAGAGAGAGCTCATTGACAAATCCTACCGGGCTGATAAACAGAATGATTTCACGGTGAATACCAAGGAGTTTAATTGTACGGGTCAAGTAAAATGTTGTAATTTAAGATAACAATATTTTTATGTTAATTTACCCATTTATGCTGAATAGGGTTTTCTCAATTATTGTTTCGGGTACTGTAGGGTTAGTTTGGTTGCAGAAAGTATCATGAATGACAGAAAATAGTGAATATAGTATTAGTCACAGGCCATGATGAAAGACCTTACTTAAATCAAGATATGATGTGGAAAGACAATGCCTTTTACCAAAGACATGGAATTTCCAATAGCACTTCGAAGCAAAATTGAAGAGCTCTCTTCCAGAAATCAAATTGAATAACGGACACATATATATGACTGATTTGGCACAGGATTACCGACCATGAACTTTTGTTGTCCACTTGCGTGACTTGACTCGATCATTGATTCAACAACTATACTAGAAAATATATGTATAATATTACGAATGACCACAATTATTCTAGTTAATCAGCCAAAAAGTTCAAAAATACATGTCACATAATTTACAAAGGCAGACATATAATGTAATGATCAGTTACATGCATGGGAGTGTCCTTAACCAATAACTACAGTTCACCACCGCAATCATCAACAAGTCTGCGCCTAGACAATATTTAACACGACACTTCGCCCCAAATATTGTTTGCGGTCACCCCAACAGCTCTGTGCTTAGACTATCTGGAACCCTATAAAGGATCAAATGTTTAATTTTAAACGTACCAAGCTAACCCTTTGCTTAAGAAGCCCAGTTTTGACAACACGCAGTGTACACTGTACAATTATATTCATAAATTTGATAGCATTCATTCTTGCTTAGTTAATTGGGTTGTGCATATCCAACAATTTATGCTATTATTAGTTAGTGCGTGGAGGTTTCCGTCCTTTACTTTTAAATGTAAAAAAACAGTGATTGGCCCACACTTAGGGCTATGATTTAAGAATAAAACGTCCGTGATTGGTTGAAAATAAACGAAAGGAACACAAATTATATTTATACATGGAAATATGTTTCTGCAAATTTTGAAATAGCATTTCACTGGTGATGTTAGTTTGTTCACATGTGTGGCCAAGAAAAAATATCTGATATTTGATTTCAGTGGTAATCTCTTCCATGTATGGTGTCCACATTAAGGGCAAAAGTGGTAAAAAGTAAAGTTGATCATCTATTTTATACCAGAGAACATAGTCAAGGATGTCATGAGAGGGTTGTCAGATATGCGAGCGAGCTTGCATATCAATTGAGACCTGCCAGAACCAGTTTGTTGTTCGAAAAAAGGAAACATCAATTGTCCTTATATGGTAACCAAGAGGCATGCATGTAATAAACAGGATCTTACAGACGCCTTATTTCGATTAATCTTGTGGAAAAATACAAAGAAGCGCCAATATGGACTTGAACACAGTCGTGTAAGGCCACATACCTGTAATTGTTAAAATGGCACTGATTGGCTCAAAAGGTGGGTACATTTAAGTTGTAAAGTGTTTAATGATCGGCCAATAATAAACATATGGGAAAGAAATCATACGTCTATATATTTGCTGCATTTTTTGAAATAGCATCTATTTAGTTAACAGATGTGGCTTAAAAAATGGACCCTGCATTTTGATTTTTTCAATGAAATGGTTCTCACGTGTAGCGTGCCCACCTTCAGAGGCCAAAAAGTGGTAAAACATGGTGGTCACCAGGGTATCTCATTCTTGTTTATTGATTGAACTAGGTCCAATCTGTAATTCTATGGCAGCCTCATTGTGATTTAAGAGTTGTGAGGACCACAGCCTACTTAAAAGCTATAATAGAGGTCTATGGAAAACCTATATACCGGCCTGGACCCGTGAGGAACGTAATGTAGTCTAAGTACACGGGTATTGGCCATTCTTCCTATTTAGGCTGTTGACATAACACTCGTGAACCAGAAAAGAATGGGGGCCCCTAGTCTGGTACCCGGCGTCTCTTTGTTTACTCAAAATAAAGACAGAGTCGATGAGGCAGGGTACCAGACTAGGGGGCCCAAGAATGCTAAACATTGTGCTAAGTAATATTTTAATCTGAGACGACACAAGTATTGTTAACACATGAACAGATAAATTGGATACAAAGTGTTTTGGTATGTTCTTTAATATGATATTCTAATAATGCATTAATCACGTTAATCATGCATAATAATTTAATCGGCATATTAGCTAAAAATACATATAATTCACGAATTTGGGACGAGTATATCCTGAATTCAGAAAAAGCCCCAGCTAATGGGCCAGCCAATGGGATTTAGTATGTGCGTAAAGATATTCTCTTATCCTTCCTTCATGAATATTCATGCTAGGCTCCACCCACTATGAATAATTATAATTTGTCATGTGATCTATAGAACAAAGAAATAACTTGTCAGGTCCACTTCTGTAGGATCAGTTATATCATATTCCAATAGCAAAAAGAGCAGGCCCTGATCAGGCAGCTCTTACAAGAGCTGCCTGACCTGGGTCTGCTCTGATTGCAAAAGCGTTAGAAGGCGTCTCTATGAAGTAAAGGGTTAAGCATTCATGTACAGCTACCTAGTGGAGCTAGAGACCTAAGTTTTGGTTTGAGCCTCCATCTACTTCATTGTTTATGTATGCGAGCAGCGGAGGCCATGCGCGGATCCAGAGGCGGGGGGGTGGGGGCAAGGGGTCTGGACCTCCCCCTGAAAAATTACACTGAACGCTATAGGGTTTCTTAGCAATGCTGGTCCGGATCCCCTGAAAAATCCCAAAGCTACCAAGCCAGCATTCAATGTTGGTCCAACATCGGCACGCCAGCGAAACGCCTTTCGCAGACGGACCGATGATGGCCCGCTTATAGTGGTATTTGGATCCTTCCTCCCCTCAACTAAAAAAGTTGTCAAAGTCGGACCCCGCTGCCAAAGCTTACTGGATCCGCGCATGGAAAGCTCATGGGAGACTGCGAGGCTGCGCAGGCTCGTCTGATTCTTCGTTGCTCGACAAATGAATAAGTCCAAACTCTCACGTGCTTGCTCATGTTTCTATGTAAACACATACCTTAAATTCCTTTTTGTTTCCGTAAACTGTCCAATGGTCCATATATTCCTTGAAAATTCAAGGTCCTTGCGTCACATAATGTCATTTAATTTCCTTTTTGTCGTATTCTATGCAACATTACCACAATATGTGTTTATATTGACAGTACCGAATTCCCCGAAAACAATATCACGTGGTACACAACTTCACAGAGAACCATGTTATGGTGACAATACTTTCTTAAAAACTGTGATTTGTTTAGCTAACGATCAAGAATATCCGCAAACTGACCCTACTCTTCTCTCAATATGTTTATATTTGTTTATATATTCCAAACGCTTGAAGGCAACCGTTGAAGCGCATATGTGTTAAGCATAATTATGTGATTCATGCTGGTCACATATGTGCACTATTCCTTAGGGGAGTCTGTTGTCCTTTGGCTTATAGTTACATAAACATGCAAGAAGTTATAAATTCATCTTTAAATATTAAAACCTGTCGCGACAAACGGAAGGTGATTCCATTAGTGATTACGTACCCAAGCTTAGCTTTTTGATACGCCGAGAAGCAGGAAAACCCAAACTAAAGTTTTACATTTGTAATATCGCCATTTTAACATTTCATACCACAGCACTTTGACCAGTGGGTTCTCGATAAAATCTCAAAACCCCAAATTCTTTCATGTTCAAGTTTTACAACAAGTGATTTATTTTCCTGTTGATCCCACAACAGTTCCATATTCAGATTGGAGTTAGTCTCAATTCCGGTTTGAACTCAAATCATGTTTTTATGTAAACTTTCAAATTCATACTCAAATTCTCCATTGCCTATACACCACCGTTTACAGCATCAGTACCAAAGTAAACACTATAGAGTTAAATAATCAAAGACATGGTAAATGTACTACAATAAACCTGTGTAAAATGGTCACTTTAAAAAGACCGGAAATTAGTCTTCAAGACCAATTATTGCTTAATGCATGTCAAAAGTATTGCAGAATGCCCCAAGCGGAGCATTCTGCAATACGTTCGACCTTGATTAAGCAACCATTATTCAATAAGATCTTTGTTTTGTCTATTTTTGAGTGGCCGTTTTACACAGGTTTTACTGTATTTTGGTTTTTGGTTTCATGACATATACAACATCAACAGATACAGCATCAACAGTCACAATTGTAACATACATGGACAGTCATCTCAGACTCAAAATAAAGCGCAATGATTGGCTGCTTTCGGACACGTGTCCGCAAGCAGCCAATCATTGCGCTTTATTTGAGTCTGAGACTGAACTAAGGTTTTATAACCTCGAGACCAGAGGCCTGAGTCTTCATATATATTTAGGTTTCTGCTGAATGATCTTGCCCCTACTATAACGGCGTTATAGTGCATGTGCATTAGCAGCGAAGCCTTTGGCGAGACTGTGCGGATGCGCAGGCTCGTTTGAGCTCGCTGGTAGCATATGTGATATGCCATAATCTCTTCATATGGGCAAAATTTGACAACAACCAAATATCTTTGGTCAGTCCGTCAAGCTTAAAAATGTCGTTTTCCAGTTACTGGGCTTACTCGAATAAACAAACAATGGATGGACGGGGTTCGTTGTACTTTTTGGTCTTTTAGATCTTTTATGTAGAGGATTCGCATTGCTTATATTTATCTGTTTTCAAAATATACGAATAGACATGTTGTAAGCTCAACAAAAGCTGTATTTGTGCTTAGATTTACCGACAAGGGAGTGACTCAGCATAGAAAAAATGAGAAAATCAACAAAAATATGTTTGGATACTGTTATTCAAATGCAAAAATAAGCCATTTTGGTAGGACCCTCGGGCACTCCTTGGCGTAAACTATGTGAAGGCATGTGGGAATACCAGCAAGTCTCAAATCGAAAACGCACCGAAACCATAATATACAAGAGCAAAGAAATGAAATTTCCAAAAGCACTTAGAAGCAAAGTTGTAGAACGCTATTCCAGAAATCACATTGAACAACGAACATTTGGCACAAATTACCTCCATGAACACATTGTGCCTCCTTTAGTTGTCCTCTTGCGTGACTTGGCTCGATCAGCAACTGCTAGAACATCTATGTATGCCACAAATTACCACATTAGTTTTTGTAAATCAGCCAAAAAGTTCAAAAATACATGTCGCATAATTTTCATATGAGCCGTGACATGGGATTTCCAACAATGTGGCATGTGCGACCAGCAAAGCCTCAGATCAGCCTGCGCATACAGCCTCAGATCAGCCTGCGCATACGCGCAGTCTGATCAGAGCCTTTGCTAGTCGCTTGAATATTCTATGAGTGTTAAGCTACCGACTGAACATCATTTGGACTTTGTAAGATTAAAAGGAGGCTGCACAGGTTCGTCTGAGTCTACACTTGTCAAAATGCCACATTGTTGGAAAATCTCATGTCGCAGCTCATTAAGCAGACATGTAATGATCAGTTACATGCATGGGAGTGTCTTTAACTCACCTTCGCAATCATCAATAGATCTGTGCTTAGACTATATATTACATGACACTTCGCCCCCAAACCTCAAAAGGCCTGTGCTTAGACTATCTGGAACCCTATGTTTACAGTTCATTTAAACGTACCAGGCTGGTCTTTGCTTTGGAAGCACAGTTTACAACTAGCTTTTGTATGCATGTCAAATTTAAAAAAATGATAGCATTACGTCTTGCTTAGTTAATTGAGCCGTGCATTCCCATCAATGGATATATTAATTTATGCTATTAAACCACCCTTACCAACTTTAGCATGAAATACCTCGTGATGTGCAAGGTCTACACTGATGTAGGTGATATAAAATAGTTATACAATGTATGTCCACCTGTACGTAAGATAATCCTCTCGCTAAAGCTCGTGGATTTTCTCCACGTACAGGCGGACAACCCATGGTATAACTATAACATCTCTTCTGTTTCTTTCATCAGTTAAATGCTATTTCAAAACTTGCAGGAAACACATTCCATCTATAAATACAATTTGTGTTCCTTTTGTTTATTTTTCAACCAATCACGGAATTATTCTTAAATAATATCCCTAAATGTCCACCCTTTGGGCTAATCACTGTCATTTTTTCATTTACGTTTGGATACTAAAATGAGCTATTATGGTAGGACCCTCGGACACTCCTTAGTGTAAACTATGTGTAGGCTCATGGGAATACCAGGAAGTCTGAAATCAAAAACGCACCGAAACCATATTCTTGCATCGTATAGCTGTTTACACCCATTGTCAAATAAACGAAAGTCCATGTTCAAATCAGGAGATTCACGTGCTGTTTGAACATGAGTCTGAACTTGAAAATACTTAAAATGAGCCATGCATTATTTGCATGACGTTATATACGGAAAGCGCTGCGGACCAGACTGATCATTTCGCCGATGTTTTTGTTCGCGAAAACGTTGCGTATGGTTATGACGTTGTGACGACGTTATGACGTTCGAAAGTACACAGCCAACGCCATTTTGTTTAGAGAAATCCAGTGTAAGAAAATGGACAATTTAATGTTTAAGCGGCGTTTTCAGTGCAAATTGGGCTTGAATAAGGTTAAATAAGCAAGAATAACGATCACACATGTTTGTTTCATTGCATTAATACTTGCCTGGTCCCTGGGATGATGTTGAACAATCGGCCTATCGGCCTCGTGTTCAAACAGCATCCTCGGGACCCGGCAAATGTTAATGCATGAACAAATATGTGTGATCCCTATAATATACTATAGCAAATTCGATGGAGCACCATCGCAAATCCCCACGCTCTCCCACCATGTACAGAAATGCATGTGTATTTTGATTAACCTATTTGTGGTGACTAAGCACATAATTTTACCCAGTTCACTATACTCAACCCCAGGCATGTCCTAGGCATCACATTAAACCCTGGAGGCACAATTTCTGCTTTTAAGTTATTCATTTCCTTGGATTTAATATGGCACATGACTGCGTTCTGGAAACTTTGACTTTAAACCCAACACTATATACTTACATAATGTACTTTTAAAATTTGAATGAAAATGAAACTAAATACCCAACAACCCTTAGATTCGAAATATATTCGCAAAATTGATAAGAATGGGAAATTCCATAATGCATAAATTGGTTATGGTTATTTAAAACATAAGCCATTACCATTATCAAAACGCGATTTTACATAATATATATATATATATATATATATATATATATATATATATATATATATATATATATATATATATATATATATATATATATATATATATATATATATATATATATATATATATATATATATATATATATATATATATATTTGTTTTAATCATATTGTTTTAAGTAAGGCTAAATTCTATTGGGCGTTACACTTTAGCACTGTTGAGATAATAGCACTGAACTAACTCACCTGCTCTGAGAATGCTTGTCTAATTCCAAAACAGAAGAAATTGTTAGAATTGTCAAAACACCATATCAAAGAACTATTTTATTTATAAATATTATATAGTCCTCGTCTATTAACCACGTCTTGTTATGCATTAGAAATGCATTTTGTTAATAATGATCAATAATCGCTTTCATAAATGTTTCACTTACGATAAAATTTATCCTGCCTCTCCAAAAAAGAACTTAAGATATAGTTTACCACTTCAGCAAGCGAGCAGACAAATGAACCTGAAAATACATGGCTTGCACAGCAAAGCAAAAATGTATATTTTAACTGCTACTGTTGACCAGTGCATGCTGACAAAATGATTAATGGCTTCTCAAAAAAAGAGCTCTCACTGGATATGAAGAAAATCGAAGACCCAGATTAGATTGCGCATGCCCGCAATCTAATCTGAGTCTTCGATTTCTGCATATAGAATCAATGACTCTTGTAAATAAGGGAATTTCAGTAATGCGCAGATTCAAATGCTTTTCAGGGTATGATTTAGACATTATAAAGTTGTATAATGGGCTGTTTCCCATGATGAGGCCAGTTTACACCGATGCAGAATTGACGCCTTCAGCAGTCTCATGGATTACTACTGTCTTGACAAATTGCCTTGATTTGTTTCTGACATTTAGTGCAAAATTATTGTTAAGTAATGTGATTTCTATGTACATTACATACCGCATGCAATATATTTCATTCTAGTCGTACATGGTACGAATAGCCTCTCTTCTGAGAATTCGAACATTAGTAACGACTTTTAAATACTTTTTAAAACAATGGTTAGAAATGTTTACAGTTTATTTTTGTTTTGATTTATCCAGTCATCAATTTTTCAGTCATGCCGGCACGGTTTCTGTCTCCCTGTGTTGAACCAGTACTGTAAGCAGCAGATAAAGTGTCTTGCTCAAGGACACAGCACAGTTTCTCCGACGGCAGTGAGTCTCGACTAGCAACCCTTAGATCCCCAGTCTAACGCTTTACCAACAAGATTCGGGTGTGCATGCACCACACCGGGTAGGCGGCAAGCGAAAACGTTAATACCATCGACGAACCTAGAGCAAAAATCGATAAAACAGAGCTTTCTATTGCCATTTGTCGCCCGATTGGCGACAAATGGCAATCGAAAACACTGTTTTTATCGATTTTTGATCCGCGTTCGTTGATTGTAAAGAGCGTTTTCGATTGCCGCCTGCCCTGTGTGATGCACACTCAGTAGCTTTTGTTTTGATTTGATTCTTTACGTCCACTCAACAATCTTTCAGTTATGCGGGACGTGTCTTCCTGGGTTGAACCAGTACTAAGCTAGGATAAATGTGTCTTGCTCAAGGACCACAACGCAGCGACGCCGGTGAGGCTCGAACCCGCGGCCCTTCGGTCTCGAGTCAAGCACTCTACCACTGAGCCACTGCGCTCCCTACACACTCAGTAGCATATTCATATTTAAGCATACTAAGGTCTGGCACTGAGTAAAATGTTGTTGACAGTAAAAAATGACAACATCTCAATAGATTTAAATTATAGATATACAATGTGATATTATGAGATCGAGATCCTTACGAACAGCCAGTGTTTTGTTCTTGAAGAAGACACTTTTTGTTACTGATTTCTACCCCGGGGGGGGGGGGGGGTACTCTGATATATTCATACATACGTAGGCTCGGGTCATTTTTTTGGGGTTCAAAATTTTGAATTTCAATATTTTTTGGGGTTTTCAGAAAAGTAAATATTTTTGGGTATGAAGATTTTGTGGACATTTTTTGGGGTCACCACAAAATTGGACTATATTAAGGGGTTATTTCTATGTATTTTAGGGTCTTTGATAAGGTCATTGTATAGAATGGAGATATTTCTGTGGGTTTCTAAAATTTCAAATATTTTTTGGGGTGCTTGAAATTTCTGATATTTTTGGGGATGAAGGGTAGATGCTGGGCCCGAGCCTACGTATGAAGAAAAATTGAGAGTACCGCCCCCCCTTGGGACTTCGCCATTTAAAATTAAGAAATAATCAGCTTTGAATATCTGGACCGTATTAGTAAATGTTTGCTTCATCGAAGCACTTGAGTGGTCGGCGGTTTTGAGGATGAAAACAGCTGAATATTTTCAGCCTCAGACCGCTGACCACTCAAGAAAAAATCTATTTGTTCTCACGTACAAAAACATCAAATGGTGATAAATAAATAATAAATATGTACTAAAAGGTGTATATAAGGTCATCATAGATTTATCATGAAACAATAAATCGAGATGTCGGCGCCTTCTTAAGATTTTTTACAATCTATGACTCATAGACCGACATGTAAACTACTTCTGAATCTTGGTCACTTTTCTGTACTATAAGCACATGGTATGGTACGTGCTTACGACACAGATAAAGCACGAGCAAAACGGACGGGCGTGTAAATGCGCATTGGGTCTCAAGAATAAGGTAGTTAAGCAGCATTATTACCCAACCCTCTACTTGTATATACGGAGTAATTGTCTATTTTTGCTTTATCATGAGTAACTGTACTATTGCCCGGGCAATAGTTTTAGATATTGACTGGGACTATTCCACGACCTGGTTTCCCGCTTCGCTGCTAATAACACGTAGGCGCCCATCGACTTGCGTGGCGAAGTTCGTTTACGCTTGGACGTTATTAAAAATGGCGGAAATAAGGCATGATTTGACAACTTGGTTTTAAACTTGTTTATGGTCAGAAACATAAAGTGTGGGTACTCGTTTTCTTAGTAAGGATGAGACCCAAAGTTAGCAGAGAAGGTGAAATTTTCTCTTTTGCGACAAAACCGCATGGTTTACAGCAACCCCATCCAAGGAACGCTGTTTAGTATGTCATCAAATGACATTGAATGGGTTGGGTAATAAAACATTTATTTTATGCCTATATGTAGTATAGTCAAACCATTACCCCTCGGTGACATGAAACATATACTATATCAGCCACATCGGTTTTGAATTTAACCCTTAAAGCGCCAATCACGACTGCAGCAGTCGACAAATTTTGTGACATCTTTCCTAATTTTCGAAAAAAATAAGGCATGATATTGCATGAGAATCGTCTGCCAGCAGACGATTCTCATGAAATATCAAACCTTATTTGTTATTTTTGAAAAAGCAGCCAAATTTGAAATTGTCGTCTGCTGCAAATTGTAGGTGGCGCTTTAAGGGTTAGAATCAACATGAACTCCAAACCCCTGCATAATTGAGGATTTAGGAGGAGACCGCCAGCACTACTAGTCCAGGCCAAGCGAAGGTCTTCGACATGTCCATGACAATGTTGACGATAATAACTTAATTAGCAGCCATTGTTACCCATCATCTTTGTGTATATCGAACCAGATTTCTACTGCACAAATTACAAGAGCTTATGCCCAGTTTAAAGAGGAACATCAGTAACTTTTAAATACGAATGGGTTCTTGGTCAAACTCAGTGACTGATAGTCGTCTTTCTATTTTTTTTTGTAGTTGATAACTTAGGGAATAGAGGATCCAAATACCGCTATAAATGGGTCATCATCGGCCCGCCAGCGAAATGCCATTTAAATGGCGTTTCGCTGGCGGGCCGATGACGGCCCAAAATTGAATGCTGGCTTGGTAACTTTGTGAATTTAAGGGGATCCGGACCAGTATTACTAAAAATATATTTTTTTTGTGATTTCCATGGAGGGGGGGGGGGGGGTCCAGACCCCCTGTTCCCCTCTGGAACCGCACATAAAACTCAGTGGCTGATAGTCGATGTTCTATTTTTTCGAGTTACTTCTCATAAACAAGACAAGGTTAGGTATGCTACTTAATTAAATAATACTCCCTGCGATGTTTGTTATCAACATTTCAATTGATGGCAGTGTCCGTGGTCAACCAGGAATGACCACTGTGATAATAGACTCCACGACTACCGTAGCACACAAACTATTCGGATCCCTCCCGTTGTATCGTATCTTTTGAATGTCAACATTGCATTACGTAAACAGGTAAATCATTAGTGTAATGACAAACATTGAAGACCAAGATCAAACTGCTCACCCTGTGAGCAGTCTGATCTTGATCTGCAATGTAGACTCAGGCCATCTTGGCCAAATATTCAGCGCAATTACGGTACCTACCTACGCAACCAGGTTAGGGGCACGTCACGAGGTCTTTTGTAAATAGTGTTAATCACGGACAAATAAACAAAATACTTACACTAAGACGATAATTCTTCTTTAAACTCATCAATAACTAAGCATAACAATTTCTTCTTTTCTTAGTATCTTCAGCAATCTGGTTTCGCTTTCGAAATATCATTTTCAAAGACAATCCCAGAGAACAATTCATCAAGCATTTTAACGGAATCGCTTTGGGCCGCATTGCAACCATGTCCTTAGTTGGTCAAACATCACGTCGTTTCTCAACACAGCTTCCTTAAGCCAACTTTGTAGGTCTTATCGGTTACTTACCAAATATGGAGTACATGTACTTATAAGAGCGACACCAATGACATAGATAACAAGTACCAATATTAATTTAAAATGTTAAGATCCTCATGTGGTTTTTAAGAACTTGGAATATTGCACGTAGAGCCGTAAGAGCGTACAATGGATTAACCACTCTCGGGTTTCAAATTTAAACATAGGGTATAAAACAACTAGATTAAGATGGACTTTAAAGCTTTCAACCTAACAACATGGAAATAAAATCAGCATGTACATGAATAATAGCAGATTCTAAAGGTACCAGCAAAAATTGTATTAGTTTGCACAAATATTCAATAGAATAAAATATTTTATTATAGTTTCTACTACATTTTCTTGGACTGGATTGATACAGGTAACGCAACCACCAATTTAGCATTTCATGATATTGAAACCTCTAAAGATAAGCTGTCAATAATGTAATATTTGTAGTCTATTATTGTCAGCCAGGTGTATACCAAACAACATGAAAACATGTTCATTTCTACATGCTGATTTCTTTCAAACAGTAAAAATAGTTGAAAAGTTTGTGATTTTTTAATGAGTTGATACACTTTAATCCATTGGATATACATATGTATGATGTTGTTATATGTTGGAATTGTCTCTATGAGACAATATGAGACAATTCCTCTATGAGACAATTCCAACGTGCACCAACAGGATATATTACTGAAAAATAAGGAAAGATATTTTGAAATTAAAACTTATCAATTACCATGCCCAATGTATTTGTCTCCTCACAACATGTCATGATGCCAATCAATATTAAAATGCCTGTCACTATATGGCAAATTGTGTATATTTAAGTGACAGTTCTGTCATCAAATTTGATTTCATGAACTGACAATTTGCTAACCTGGTACTTGCACTGTTGTAAACGGGGCATAGAAATAGTTCATTGGCGGGTATGTGTCCTTGTTTACCAAGGTTGACAATCTACGTCATAGCAGGGATTTCGAATGCCCTTGAACAGCCGCCATTACAACCGTTAGCAAAAGCATAGTTCACGGAATCAAGCTGTCATGTAATATAAACAATTTGCCATATAGTGACAGGTACTTTAATACCGATTGGCAATTTAAAAGAGGAAAGCCAATGGACATGATACTTGTTTAGTGTATATTTCAAAATAGGTTTCCTTAATTTCAGTAACATATGTTGTTGGTACACATTACATATTGAAATTGCCTCATAGAGCCAATTCCAATGTGCACCTACAACATATGTCCATTCAATAAATGAGTTTTTTTCACCATAGAACAGGGTTTCCAGTGTAATGAGCATGTAGAAATGAACAAGCTTTTGTGTAGTTTTGCATGCACCTGGATGATAATAATAGATAGCCAATTTCATTATTGACAGCTTATCTTTACACGTTTCATTCAAGTGAAATGCTAACTTGGTGGTTGCCTGGTTGTATGATTTGACAAAAAGGCACCCAAATCTAAGGCATACATCGTGTTGTTTGGCCCACTGATATCCGCACCAGCACCGTACAGGCGAAGGTACTTGCTTCGAAAATTGTAGCTAGGTGTTTATAAGACATTTAAACATTTGAGGGGCAGTTACAATATATATCGGTCGTATATGTATGCACTTGTAGGCATCGCATCGGAGGAAGCGCAGTGGCTCAGTGGTAGAGTGCTTGACTCGAGACCGAGGGGCCGCGGTTTCGAGCCTCACCGGCGTCACTGCGTTGTAGTCCTTGAGCAAGACACATTTATCATAGCTTAGTACTGGTTCAACTCAGAAAGACCCGTCCCTGTTTAACTGAAAGAGTGTTGATTGGACGTAAAGAATCAAATCAAACAAACACAAGCATCGCATAGGCTTCTTTTTGTGATCATGCTGAAAAATGGCAGAATGTTAAATGGTTCTGATATCAGTGTAGTGATAAAGGTTATTACCCCTGGTATACTTTTACTTCTGGAATGAAAATATAGCTGTGGCATGTGATTTTCAACAATGTGGCGTTTGACAAGTGTAGACTTAAACGAGCCTGTGCAGCCTCCCTTTAAGCTTAGAAACTCAAAATAGTGTTTAGTCAGTAGCTTAACAATCATCGAATGCCCAAGCGGCTAGCAAAGGCAGGCTCTGATCAGACTGCGCTTATGCGCAGGCTGATTTGAGGCTTTACTGGTCGCACATACCACATTGTTGGAAATTTCATGCACTGGCTCATATATTTGGAAGTATTAATTTGCACAATTGACATCTCCTTATCATGCTAAATATTCCATGTACAACTCTCCCCGCTACCTTCAAGTTTCGTCCAATAAGCTTTCAGGATTATATTGGCATATAGAGTGGAAACAGTGTAGCTCCTGTTCTGCTGGCTTCTCAGAAGCCAGCAGATTACGATCTACAATATTTCAAAACAGGAAAATCCGGGTTATGCATGATAAGGGCTGAATGTGTATGAGGGGTTTGAAATTCAAGCAATAAATTCCTTATTACGAGATTACTATTGGTATACAAGATAACCTAGACCATTATCTCAGTGGCTAATACCTGACCTTAAAGATGAAAGACAGGTGTAGGATATGACTTCTCTAAATCAGGGGGTATAATCCCAAACAACCTCAAGTCCGAGGTCTCAAAACAAATCTACTTTACAGCATTCCGTCTCAACATCGCTGCCACTCAGCAGCCAATACTGAGACATCTACTTCAGAAGCATATTCAGATACTTATATCCCGACTTAATGAAAAAAGGCATGAAGACTAAATGGCATTTGTTTACTTTACAGCCTTCCATTTCAACATCGCTGCCACTCAGCAGCCAATACTGAGACACCTAATATAGGAACATATTCAGAAACTTATACCCCAACTTAATGAAACTTCACAGCCTTCCATCTCAACATCGCTGCCACTCAGCAGCCAATACAGAGACATCTACTTCAGAAACATATTCAGAAACTTATACCCCAACTTAATGAAACTTTACAGCCTTCCATCTCAACATCGCTGCCACTCAGCAGCCAATACTGAGACACCTACTGCAGAAACATATTCAGAAACTTATACCCCAACTTAATGAAACTTTACAGCCTTCCATCTCAACATCGCTGCCACTCAGCAGCCAATACAGAGACATCTACTTCAGAAGCAAATTCAGAAACTTATACCCCAACTTAATGAAACTTTACAGCCTTCCATTTCAACATCGCTGCCACTCAGCAGCCAATACTGAGACACCTACTGCAGAAACATATTCAGAAACTTATACCCCAACTTAATGAAACTTTACAGCCTTCCATCTCAACATCGCTGCCACTCAGCAGCCAATACTGAGACACCTACTGCAGAAACATATTCAGAAACTTATACCCCAACTTAATGAAACTTTACAGCCTTCCATCTCAACATCGCTGCCCATCAGCAGCCAATACTGAGACACCTACTGCAGAAACATATTCAGAAACTTATACCCCAACTTAATGAAACTTTACAGCCTTCCATTTCAACATCGCTGCCACTCAGCAGCCAATACTGAGACACCTACTGCAGAAACATATTCAAAAACTTATACCCCAACTTAATGAAACTTTACAGCCTTCCATTTCAACATCGCTGCCACTCAGCAGCCAATACTGAGACACCTACTGCAGAAACATATTCAGAAACTTATACCCCAACTTAATGAAACTTTACAGCCTTCCATTTCAAAATCGCTGCCACTCAGCAGCCAATACTGAGACACCTACTGCAGAAACATATTCAGAAACTTATACCCCAACTTAATGAAACTTTACAGCCTTCCATTTCATTATCGCTGCTACTCAGCAGCCAATACTGAGACACCTACTGCAGAAACATATTCAAAAACTTATACCCCAACTTAATGAAACTTTACAGCCTTCCATTTCATTATCGCTGCCACTCAGCAGCCAATACTGAGACACCTACTGCAGAAACATATTCAGAAACTTATACCCCAACTTAATGAAACTTTACAGCCTTCCATCTCAACATCGCTGCTACTCAGCAGCCAATACTGAGACACCTACTGCAGAAACATATTCAGAAACTTATACCCCAACTTAATGAAACTTTACAGCCTTCCATCTCAACATCGCTGCCACTCAGCAGCCAATACAGAGACATCTACTTCAGAAGCAAATTCAGAAACTTATACCCCAACTTAATGAAACTTTACAGCCTTCCATCTCAACATCGCTGCCACTCAGCAGCCAATACTGAGACACCTACTGCAGAAACATATTCAGAAACTTATACCCCAACTTAATGAAACTTTACAGCCTTCCATCTCAACATCGCTGCCACTCAGCAGCCAATACAGAGACATCTACTTCAGAAGCAAATTCAGAAACTTATACCCCAACTTAATGAAACTTTACAGCCTTCCATCTCAACATCGCTGCCACTCAGCAGCCAATACTGAGACACCTACTGCAGAAACATATTCAGAAACTTATACCCCAACTTAATGAAACTTTACAGCCTTCCATCTCAACATCGCTGCCACTCAGCAGCCAATACTGAGACACCTACTGCAGAAACATATTCAAAAACTTATACCCCAACTTAATGAAACTTCACAGCCTTCCATTTCAAAATCGCTGCCACTCAGCAGCCAATACTGAGACACCTACTGCAGAAACATATTCAGAAACTTATACCCCAACTTAATGAAACTTTACAGCCTTCCATCTCAACATCGCTGCCACTCAGCAGCCAATACTGAGACACCTACTGCAGAAACATATTCAAAAACTTATACCCCAACTTAATGAAACTTTACAGCCTTCCATTTCAACATCGCTGCCACTCAGCAGCCAATACTGAGACACCTACTGCAGAAACATATTCAGAAACTTATACCCCAACTTAATGAAACTTTACAGCCTTCCATCTCAACATCGCTGCCACTCAGCAGCCAATACAGAGACATCTACTTCAGAAGCAAATTCAGAAACTTAGGCCAGAATGTTTTATTATATAATTTACGTTTTTTTCAAATTTAGGGCCGGGGGACGAAAAAAAACTCTGAAAATGAACTGGTCTGAATGAAAATGAACTGGTCATTTACAGACCTTTTTTATTCATATCTCCAGAAAAAAAAAACAGTAAAACTAGTAAAGTAAAGGAACAGTCTGTATTAATCTTTAAATATTTTATCATTTATCTAAAAATCTGGACAGGACAATCACTTTTAACAGTGTCACTCTCAAAAATACACAGATAGAACCTCAAAAATATTTTTTTTCAACAAAACAAATAAAATTTAGAGTGGGCGGATAAATTATAAAATAATTTTAGAAGTTCAATTTTATTTTTGCTGCCTTACAGAAAATTACAGTAGGAGGATTTGTAAATCATTTAATAAAATATTTTGGCCTTATACCCCAAGTTAATGAAGAAAGGCATGAAGACAAAATGACAGTTTCCAAAACAGTAAGTATAATATGCTCACTAGGACGATCTTCTTCAAAGCTTAACTTTAAGATGAAAAACGAAAATGACAATTTCTAAGTAAGTAAGTGCATTGTCCAAAGAACAAACTATTTCAGAAATATCGTCACAATCACATACACTTTCAGCAACCTATACCAAAACCTCAAAATGAAAGATGGGGGTAGAAAAAGGAAATATCTAGACCAGTAAGTGTAATGGTCCCTTGAACTATCTACTGCAGTGATATGTTTTGCCTACATATGGATTTTCAGCAGCCTAGATGAAAATACGGAAATGCCTATTTCTAAGTTACTAAATACTATCTACTCTTGAGATATCTTCACTAGCACACGGACCTACAGTGGTCTATACCCAACTTTTAAAAATCAAATAGATAGCTTTACCAACACACGGTGTTTCAGCAGCCTATACCCCAACTTAATGATGAAAGACACGAAGAGAAAATGACAATTTACAAATCAGTGTGCGTATGAGCTCTAGAAGAACTACTTCAGAGATATCTTTACCAACACATGGTGTTTCAGCAGTAAGTACGTATATGGTGCTTAGAGCAATCTACTTCGGGGATTTCTTCACTAACACAGCGGCCTATGCTATATCGTTACTTTAAAAATAAAAGACACACAGAGATATTGATAATTGACAGATCAGTAAGTTAATGGTCCCTAGAAGAATCTACGTCAGATATAACTTTACTAATACATGGTCTTTCAGTAGCCTAAACATCAACTTAATGAGGAAAGACACACAGAGATATTGACAATTGACAGATCAATAAGTTAATGGTCCCTAGAAGAATCTACGTCAGATATAACTTTACAAATACATGGTCTTTCAGTAGCCTAAACATCAACTTAATGAGGAAAGACACACAGAAAAATTGACAATTGACAGATCAATAAGTTAATGGTCCCTGGCAGAATCTACGTCAGAGATAACTTTACTAATACATGATCTTTCAGTAGCCTAAAAATCAACTTAATGAGGAAAGGCACACAGAGAAATTGACAATTGTCAGATCAATAAGTTAATGGTCCCTAGAAGAATCTACGTCAGATATAACTTTACTAATACATGGTCTTTCAGTAGCCTAAACATCAACTTAATGAGGAAAGACACACAGAAAAATTGACAATTGACAGATCAATAAGTTAATGGTCCCTGGCAGAATCTACGTCAGAGATAACTTTACTAATACATGATCTTTCAGTAGCCTAAAAATCAACTTAATGAGGAAAGGCACACAGAGAAATTGACAATTGTCAGATCAATAAGTTAATGGTCCCTAGAAGAATCTACGTCAGATATAACTTTACTAATACATGGTCTTTCAGTAGCCTAAACATCAACTTAATGAGGAAAGACACACAGAGAAATTGACAATTGACAGATCAATAAGTTAATGGTCCCTAGAAGAATCTACGTCAGATATAACTTTACTAATACATGGTCTTTCAGTAGCCTAAACATCAACTTAATGAGGAAAGGCACACAGAGAAATTGACAATTGACAGATCAATAAGTTAATGGTCCCTAGAAGAATCTACGTCAGATATAACTTTACTAATACATGATCTTTCAGTAGCATCAACTTAATGAGGAAAGACACACAGAGAAATTGACAATTGACAGATCAATAAGTTAATGGTCCCTAGAAGAATCTACGTCAGAGATAACTTTACTAATACATGGTCTTTCAGTAGCCTAAACATCAACTTAATGAGGAAAGACACACAGAGATATTGACAATTGACAGATCAATAAGTTAATGGTCCCTAGAAGAATCTACGTCAGATATAACTTTACTAATACATGGTCTTTCAGTAGCCTAAACATCAACTTAATGAGGAAAGACACACAGAGAAATTGACAATTGACAGATCAATAAGTTAATGGTCCCTGGCAGAATCTACGTCAGAGATAACTTTACTAATACATGGTCTTTCAGTAGCCTAAAAATCAACTTAATGAGGAAAGGCACACAGAGAAATTGACAATTGTCAGATCAATAAGTTAATGGTCCCTAGAAGAATCTACGTCAGATATAACTTTACTAATACATGGTCTTTCAGTAGCCTAAACATCAACTTAATGAGGAAAGGCACACAGAGAAATTGACAATTGACAGATCAATAAGTTAATGGTCCCTGGCAGAATCTACGTCAGAGATAACTTTACTAATACATGGTCTTTCAGTAGCCTAAACATCAACTTAATGAGGAAAGGCACACAGAGAAATTGACAATTGACAGATCAATAAGTTAATGGTCCCTAGAAGAATCTACGTCAGATATAACTTTACTAATACATGGTCTTTCAGTAGCATCAACTTAATGAGGAAAGACACACAGAGAAATTGACAATTGACAGATCAATAAGTTAATGGTCCCTAGAAGAATCTACGTCAGATATAACTTTACTAATACATGGTCTTTCAGTAGCCTAAACATCAACTAAATGAGGAAAGGCACACAGAGAAATTGACAATTGACAGATCAATAAGTTAATGGTCCCTAGAAGAATCTACGTCAGATATAACTTTACTAACACATGATCTTTCAGTAGCATCAACTTAATGAGGAAAGACACACAGAGAAATTGACAATTGACAGATCAATAAGTTAATGGTCCCTAGAAGAATCTACGTCAGATATAACTTTACTAATACATGGTCTTTCAGTAGCCTAAACATCAACTTAATGAGGAAAGACACACAGAGAAATTGACAATTGACAGATCAATAAGTTAATGGTCCCTGGAAGAATCTACGTCAGAGATAACTTTACTAATACATGGTTTTTCAGTAGCCTAAACATCAACTTAATGAGGAAAGGCACACAGAGAAATTGACAATTGTCAGATCAATAAGTTAATGGTCCCTAGAAGAATCTACGTCAGATATAACTTTACTAATACATGGTCTTTCAGTAGCCTAAACATCAACTTAATGAGGAAAGACACACAGAGAAATTGACAATTGACAGATCAATAAGTTAATGGTCCCTAGAAGAATCTACGTCAGAGATAACTTTACTAATACATGGTCTTTCAGTAGCCTAAAAATCAACTTAATGAGGAAAGGCACACAGAGAAATTGACAATTGTCAGATCAATAAGTTAATGGTCCCTAGAAGAATCTACGTCAGAGATAACTTTACTAATACATGGTCTTTCAGTAGCCTAAACATCAACTTAATGAGGAAAGACACACAGAGAAATTGACAATTGTCAGATCAATAAGTTAATGGTCCCTAGAAGAATCTACGTCAGATATAACTTTACTAATACATGATCTTTCAGTAGCATCAACTTGATGATGAAAGACACGAAGAGATATTGACAATTTACAGATTAGTGCATTAATTGTCCCTAGGAGAATCTACTTCAGAGATAACTTTACTAATATATGATATATCAGTAGCCTATACATCAACTTAATGATGAAAGACACAAAGAGAATTTGATAATTCACAGATCAGTTAGCTAATGTTCCCTAGAAGAATCTACTTCAGAGATAACTTTACTAATACATGATCCTTGAGTAGCAATGATGCAAGACACAAAGTGAAATTGACAATTTACAGATCAGTAAGTTAATGGTCCCTAGAAGAATCTACTTCAGAGATAACTTTACTAATACATGGTCTTTCAGTAGCATATACATCAAGTTAATGATGAAAGACACAATACAAAGAAAGAATGACAATCTCTGGCTAAGAAAGCAGTAGCAGATTTGCCAAAACTTCAGGAATTGCTGCTCAGATTTATCTAGTCAAACCGCAAGCTGAACACTTCTTGCATAGGCTTGAATATGCAGTTTGACTGATTTTATCAATAGTTTTTTTTTATAAAACCATTTCTATTTTGGCAAACTCGGCGGTGGTCAAGCCTCAGTCTCGATGACAACCCTGTGCTAAAACTTTCATCGGTGGGTTGACGCCTGATGAGTGTCCTCTCTAGTTTTGCAATCATCTTGCTGAGAAGGAAAGCTGGTTGCTTAATCTAATTGCTCTCTGTGTTTTGTGTCTCTTCCTAGTGGTGCTGCGGCATGGTCTGTGGTCTGTGATTTTGGCATTTCCTCACTTGTGTTCACTTTCAGTGAGCTTATCAGTATGGTCACCTGTTTCATTACGTTTAAAATTCTTAATAGGCTTCAACTTAGTCGAAGGGCTACTTTCACCTTTTATACAACCCTGCTGACCTTATTGGTCGATCAGATAATGTCCGATGGCTAGTAGGAAAGGAATCGAGCATTAAGCAAACGAGCGATAAGAAAGATACAGAAGTGAAAGTCAAACAATGTTCAGGGATTATCATGGATTGTGGACAACATTCCGAGCTTCACACCTGCCAACCGGTCAATAGATAAGGCACGTCCTGATTTGGGACAATTTGACGCCTCTTCTGCGGTAACCACCCGGCAACTGCGGCAGCGAGAGAGACAATAACCGGGTCAGTTAAAAAGAAGTCATTTAAATAGCTATTGTCTTTCTCCGTGTCTCCATGCAGGATGACTCATTCATCAACTGTATTCAATTTTTCAATAGCCATGAACTACATTCCTCCCAGCCAGTATACAATCTCACAAACGTACATGAAGATACTCAATGAGCCCAGTAAGCATTGAAAACGGGCTACTATCGTACCGCCAGGGAACCGCCATTGAATGGCGTTTCACTGGTGGCCCGATAGTAGCTCGAGATTGTATACTGGCTGTGCTCATGTATGTGTGTTCTTCGCCTATCAGAGCATTCAAACAGGTGGTGTTTTGATCTTTGTGAATGGACTATGAAACTCTGGTTCATATTGCAGACTTTTCAGGTCATATACTCACTTGTCTTTTGTGAATATACTATCAAGCACTCGGTTATTAAGTTGCCTTTGTGAGTGGAACATCAATAACATGGTCATTTATATGAACTATACGTATGAAGGAGCAAGTGACTATGGCAGGGAAAAGGCACAATCGCATACCACTTACAAACTCACGACACCGCGAGGAAGAGACACAGAACCTTGACAGCCAATTGATAGAAAGAACACTATTTTAGCAAAGCAAGATAATTGCAGAATTAGAAAGGACATTAAGAACATCATCTAAAACCGAAGACCAAACACAAAACCCTGACTTAAAGTACAATGTCATATTGTGATAAATCATGTAAATGCCAGTGTCATCAAACACAGGCCATGTGTGGACTGGTGTTATATATAAGAAATGAATCCCTTTTTTTTGAATGTTCATGTGATCGTGAATATTTCGGGTCTCTTGCAAAGTTAACGTGAATCCCTTCACGTTAACTTTGCAAGAGATCAGAAGTTTCATGATTCCAAACATTCCAAAAATCGAATTCATTACTTATATTTACAGTTTATCATACATATGTTATATATTGAAATTATTTATAATTTAGGAAACAAAACAGTTTTGTATTAAATATGTAACCGTATTAACTGTTTTGTTGGAGTGTAAAACGGAAAAGTGGAACAGCCAGTGTGAACACGGACAGCCAATGGAGCAAACAAGAGGCTTGTTTTGCACGTGCGACTCGGGTGTGGCTCGCTGTCAATCAATACACCAGTGTAACTTCTGGCGAATGAATTCGACGTTCGAAGCGTATTGCACGCCAAGTGAGCTTGGCAGGTGTCAGTCAAATGTATGTATTGCATCAGGCTATGAACGGTTGCAAAAATCTTAAAATCCATTAAAGGATTGCTTCGAAAATGTAAATATTCAAATGTATGTCTTTCATGAGGCTATGGAAGGTTGCAAAAGTTAAAGATTCATTAAAGGTTTGCTTTGAAAATGTAAAAATACATGTATTGTGATAAATCATGTAAATGACAGGGTCATCAAACACAGGTCATGTGTGAACTGGTGTTATTGGGTCATCATAGTGGCAAATGAATATAGACAATTATGTCATAATCACAGACTACAGGCAGTCCTATGGAACCAAGAGGAAGAGATACTTGAACACAGACTAAGACACAGAAAAGGCAAGAATACAATTTGCTAAGCAACCAGCCCAGCTCTCCCTCTTCCTCAGCGAGCTGCGTACCAAATTTGAAAGAATACAGTAAAATCTTTGTAAAATGGTCACTCAAAAAAGACAAAACAAACATCTTCCTGAAAAATGTAGCTGAGGCATTAATGACAAATGTTAGCTTAATGAAGGTCGACAGTATTGCATAATGCTCCCTTTGGAACATTCTCCAATACTTTTGACATGCATTTAGCGATGCTCGGTCTTGAAAACCATTTTTGGTCTTTTTGATAGTGGCCGTATATAAATATCATGCTCATAAATGTAAAAAATATCTACAACCCATTTCAGCCGTGAGTCCTTTTTGTGTGACATAAGCAAACAGCGAAGATCCACAGAACGTGACGTCTGATCAGGATCTTCATTGATTATTTACAGATTATTTTTTTTACTAAAGATTGCCTAAAATGAAAAAAAATACCGGCCAATTACCCTATTATTTGATATGAACTCGTCCATCTGATAAAGATAGGAAAGTCTATAAGGCTTAAATGGGTAAAAGTATTTTAGTGTAATAAGAACCTACCTTATTACGACTTGTGTCCTGATATTATTTGTCTTTGAAAGATGCGAACAGGTGTCCATAAACTTTCGGAAAATAGCTTCAGATCTGTATCTTCACCGTAAAAATGATTGTAAATTTACACCAGATTTGCTGGCAGCTGAACTAACATTGGTCTTGGTGTAGCCTCGCAACTGTTTTGAAAATATGTTCTGTTCTATTGATTTGATCCGGAGAACGAATTACTACAACAATAACGGGTAGAATTGTTAACATTAATCACTACTGTAAGCGCATTGTTTACTGTCGTCGACCTGGGCCCTGTCACCTGTTAAACTAACGGTACCGGGAGCCAGCTCACGACAGTAAACTTTAAAGTCATGATAGAAAAATGCTGACCTTCAGCTGTATAGTAGGAAAATACGTGTAAGTTAACACCAAAAGATGTGGCAGCTCAGCTGCCACATCTTTTAGTGTTAACTTACACTTATGTCGTTACCTATTTCTAGATGGGTCTTTAATATTCATACATATCAATTAGTAAATATTGTACACAAGACATGCTGCATCTCAAATCAAAACAAAATCTCAATTCCTTAAAACTGTATTCCTTCCGTTCTGAATCAATTTAAACATAATATGGAAGATGGCCAATGCATTAAATATATATATTTATATTTAACTCTTTGCATGCTGAGTAATTTTGCATGTTTTTGTCGTCTGTTGATTTTTTTCAAAACCAACTTTTTCGAAAATTTCTTTCAGAAATACAATCAGAGTGTCAAACAGTATGAATGCATAACAGATCCGACGTCTTGTCGGGCCTGATCTGTGTCCAAACTTTCTTCAAATGTTAACAGCAGGCGACATTAGTAGGTAAAGAGTTAACTTAATAATAGGACTAACAATGCGATTTATTAGGCTTAAGTGTGAAGTGCTTATTTTATTCAGCTTAACATCTGTATATAAATTGTAAAGATTTCAAGAACTTAATGACTTTAACATGTCACTAAACATAATGGACAATTCATAAAGATAGCGACCAAAGCTTTCAATATTTCGGTAAAACCCGGTAATTTTAAATAATCACCACAATAAAAATCGCGACGTATTTTTGAAAATGGACGACCAAATTTCATATCAACCAAAGCGATTTCCAAGTCTGATCTGAGTTTTACTTTGTACTTTAAACAACAATTAAATGACCGTTCCATAACCATGTAAACCGTTCAGATGCAACCCGGACATGCTGATCTGTGTCTGAGCTTAGTTTTGCAGATTGCTTGTGGGCCGCCGCCAAGTTATGATTTTTGTCACCCATTCCGCTCCTGACAATTAAATGGGTATTAAATTTCAATAAGTAATAATTATTAGCCATGGTGTTTTTGTATGATTTAAGTTCCCTGTATGATTAGATATTGTTAGTAATTTTGTATGTTTATACATTCAATGAATATTAATTATTACCACAGAAAACAGACTTTCGCCGTAGAATTAAGCGCTTGTGACAAGTAGACACCAAGACGGATGGCAACACCCGAATCCAGCAGGCACATACAGGATCATACAGTGTGTAGGAACCATGCAGATGAAGTATTGACCATAATGAGTACCATTACGGATGACACCAAGACGGATGACAACACCCGAATCCAGCAGGCACATACAGTGTGTAAGAACCAAGCAGATCAATTATTGACCATTATCATGACGGATGATACCAAGACGGATGACAACACTCGAATCCAACAGGCACATACAGTGTGTAAGAACCATGCAGATCAAGTATTGACCATTACCGCTATCCCACAATGGGAGTAACAATCAACAACGAATCAACAACAACAGCAGAACCAACCACCGCCTTAAAAGTTAAAACCAAAGTGCAATGACATAGGACCCAACATACTCAGGGTATACACAATTTGCTAGAGATAAAAGCCATATTGAGAGATTATAATCTCTGTCGCTTGAACCCCCTTCCCCGCCCCCCGTTTTTAAATATCCTATGAAAATGAAATAATTAGGTCTCATTGAGACCAAATTATTTCATTTTCATGGGATATTTAAGAAAAATGAGATAATAGCAAAGCGAACCCCCCGCACCTTTATACATATATGAACCCCCTTTTCAGAAATCATCGATCCGCCCTTGAAACTAGCTTGTGCCCTTGAACCACCCGTGGTTAATTGTATTTACCCATACTGGAAGAACTCACTAGTGTATAAAGGGTTGAGAAGTAAAGGACAGTTAGTGTATCCCTAGATTATGCATATATTGTAGCTCAGCGATTTTGGCTGGTGACCATAATTGGCACGCATGGGCCAAACAAGTCATTAATTAGTTCTGAACTGAAGTAGGGTTGATAAATTACGATGACCTACCTCGTAATCTACTACCGATACATAATCTCTGTTCGTGGCACAAACACGACAAACAACACAGAGCTCGTGCCAATATTATTCCACTTATTGATAGAGTTTATACATTAAAGTTTAGCCAGGGCATACAGTCAGTTAGACTGATTTTCAGTCCCCTATGCCAATTTCATTTTACATTTCATATATAGCATAGTACAAAATCATGCCTCTCTGATAGCGCTGGAATTCTTAAACATAAGAGAGGTAGAAAAGAGAAAATAAATTTTATAAAACATAAAAAATAATATAAGAAGGAGACTGGTACAAGTCTAACAGTCAGTATACTCTCTAGCCTACATGTGGTACGCCAGTCAACACTAGGACAATATATTTCTTTAACAGGGGGCGTGGTTTTGCGCACGCCAAAAAAAAGGAAACTACTACAAAAGAAGCATTAGGTCTCTACAATAGCCCCTTTTCAAAATGTAACAACTGGAGCTTACTGGCGAAAGATATATTTCTGAAAAAAATAAATCACATACTCTATAGTTGTTGTAGTACAATGTAGATGCCAACAGTTCAGGTTGTCGGTAACTGTAGTTACTGCAATAATATCTTATTATTTTTTTGAATACAGTAAAACCTGTGTATAAAACAGAAACTCTCAAAAGACCGAAAATTGGTTTTCAAGACCAATTATCGCTTAATGCAGGTCAAAAGTATTGCAGAATGCTCCAAGGGGAGAATTCTGCAATACTTTCGACCTTCCTTCAGATACCATTTGTCAGCAATATCTTTGTTTTGTCTTTTTTGAGTGGACATTTTTACACAGGTCTCACTGTACCATTAATATTATATTTATGTGGCTATGCACTCTTGGACAATCATTCACTGGGAGCTGTTAGTTGGTTATGTGGCGGCGTGGTAGGTATAAACTTTTCACAAGAGTGGCGTACTATGACACAGTTGCCACTTGTAGGATTTTAGAAATAGACGTTGCTGGTTTGATCCCCACAACCGATAAGTCTTGTGTACACATCGTGTAGCGTAGCTGCTATGTAAATATACAAAAGTTCATATATTTGGTTAAGTGTTCTTGGTACGCATTATTAAATTATAAATACATTGAGATAGATCACCTTATTTATCAGTACACACGTTTGGATACCCATTGGAATTGCCCCCAAAGGGTTTCTACAAATTATGACTAATAAAGAAGTGAGAAAGTGTTTACCTCACGAAGTTCAGAACTTTTTTTACAGTTTTAGTGCCAATAACATATATAAATGAACAGCGTTGTTTTCATCTAGTCTGAAATGCCCTGGTTGGTAAAATAGACCACATGAAAACAACGCATGTTCATTTATAGCCAACTTTCTTTATAATGAAATGTTTCAGTCATAGGAAATGCTAAATTGATGCATTCTCGGTTGTGTGTACTTGTGGTATTTAAGTGTAAATAACCCTGATTTGTCCCAAAGAGGTCCCGATAAACAGCTTATCCGGTATCACCTATATTTGCCATATTGGGCTTCTAGTGACGTAAGCAATGTGATCCCAGATTTCCATAAATCGTGTATTGGTCATGATATGCGATTGTAACCTCATTTACATCGAAGCAACAACTAACTTGTCAGATAACAACACAATATTATTGGATATATATCATGTAATAAAAGCACTTATTGCAAAGCTTAAAATAAAATCTAAAAAAATATACCCAAAACTGCGATCATCTCCTGACAGTTGCTACTAATTCCTACGTATATAGCGCGCATGTGTGCGAGCAACGAAGGCTCTGGTCAGGCTGCGAAACGCAGCCTCACCAGAGCCTCCGCTGTTCGCATTAACAACATGCCTCGTTTTTCGGAGCGCGGTCCTATTTTCGGAGCGCGGTTTCTATTTTCTGCAGGGGTCACAAGCCTTAAGCGCTGTTCAAACATTTCCCTTTCAATTTGTAAATAATTCCTGCTTTGATAGGTGATAATTTGTCAAAGAATCCCACTCGTGGAAGGTTATTCCCTAGACTGATAAGCCGCCGTGGAAAGTAGGGTCAAAACTTAAGCTTAAAAGGTTCTAAACCACCGATAAATCCTTTGGCATTAGAATTGATGAAAAGTTTATTGTACAAAATGGACCGCGAAATTTTATCAAAAGTTGTGGAAGTGTATCTAGTTTTATATTTGACATAAATTACATAGATGGACATTGTGCTTCTGCCCTCGCTTTGTTCTTCCAAAAGCAACAGCCAAGGCCGTACGACAATGACATGTGTTTTCCCCCTGTTCCCCCCACACACACACACACACACATTCTCTCTTAGTTGTTATACGAAATATTACAGCATAATGTATATTTGCCGATGCTTTGATATCAGTCTCAACAAGAAATATCTTTAAAAAAGATATTCGGCGGCTCTCAAATACTGACGATAAACGCAACCAAATTCGCTGGTTTAGACGAGGGCGCAACACCCTTGGGCCCTTATAGTGCAACGAGAGGATTTACATGGTAGTAGCACGACTGATATGCCGATAGTCGGTCGGTTGAAAATGTCCGATAAACAAACAATTTTAACACAATTTACTCGAAAAAAACGTTGATTTTTTCTTTGATATTTTCCGACTTGAAAAGGGGATTTTTCATCCGAACATAGGAGAAAAGAAACGTTTTGGCATTGGGAATATAACCGTATAACGGCCAAAAAAGACTATTGTCGAAATATATGAAACAGACTATAATCATGTCCAGATATGGGAATTGGAAAAGTTACAAAAATTTTATTTAAATAACGTAATATTACTGTAAAGTCCTTTCGAATTTAGTGGGTTATTTTATAATGCACTTCTTTACTGTGTGCAAGGCATGTAAACAATGATAGTGACAGCAATTTACAAATACTGTACATCGGGGGTTGACCTATATTCGAGACGAGGTCGTTAATACATTTGCATTTTTAGACCAAGTGCACAGACTGGTTCTCTGCCATTTACATGTATGTTTTTAAGTTTAGTTTCATGTTTAATAAGATTGTAAGGACATTCTGAGTATCAACCAATGAGAGCATCTTTTTCCAGTCGGTGTGATGAATATTACAATTTAAAAATGCTTCTGATTGGTGAATAATTTAGAGCTAAAGCGATATTAGAACGGCGGCCTTTTGGCCGCCGTAAAAAGTGGATACAACCCTCCCCCAGACGTTTTTAAGTCAACAAAGAAAGCTTAACATTTGGGAGGAGCTCGATAAAGCATTCTGATAGTACAACTTAGATTTGCAGAGTCGGTATGGGCATTTTTGGAATGATAAATGGGCCATATTATAATTAAACCTTTTTGTATGAGAACTAGAAAGGCACATACCAGCCCCAGGGGGGATACTCTGAACTTTTCTTGACACATAGGCTCGGCCCCAGCATCTGCTCTGTACCCCAAAAATATCTGATCTAAAGGGGTACTCCAAAAAAATATTGGGTATTTATGCATACCCAAAACAATATTTGAAATTTTAGCGTAACCTAAAAAAATCATAAAACATACCTTCCCAAAGCCATTGTCGCAAACAGGAAGCTCGCTAGCACGAACTCACCTGTCGCCTTTCGCTTGGTGCACACTGGGATTGAGCCGCCGTTTTTATTAAAAATATATTATGCGATCACTGCTTGCATGACTCGGGGCTTTACATCCAGAAAATATTGACTAAAAGAGAAATGATAAACTGTCAAAAATTTAACTTTTTGCTATTTTTAACAATAAATTCTGTCACTACAGCAGTGCGAGAATTGAACGCGCGACTAGATAGGTATATCTAGGTAGACTAGCCAAATATCGCTAGTTACCCATGATGCAAAGGGCGAAATGCAAGAGATCTAGATGAGGTATCGTCAGGTCTCGCGAGAATGTCCCAAAACATGTTTAAAGGGCAAATTAGGTGGGTATTAGTGTAAATGGGTACGTGCATTAATAGGCTATTTTGGCCCCCTAATGAGGTCAAAAAAATAAAAGGTGTTATTCACAAGTTTTTTCTTATTAGTTTATAAGGACAACAGCCATAGTGTTAAAGTCTGGTATTGATTCGACTTTTACGGTTGCTATGGTAACAAAAATGGCCGCCAAAAGAGGCTGAAAATAGGAAAATGACCATTTTGGAGCAAATTTGAGACATGTAACAGAGGAATTAGTATAGAGCACAAGCAAATACCAAAAATATGAATTTAATAGATGTTGAGAATTATCACGGCACAAAATATATTAAAAGTTTTTTTTTTTTTTTTTTTTTTTTTTTTTTTTTTTTTTTTTTGGGGGGGGGGGTTCGCTTGTGCTGATATCTAATTCTTAAAAAATCGGTCTCCAAAAGCCATAAATTTTGTCCAAAATGGCAACTCCTCTTTCATAAGCCATATATGTTACCATAGCAACGGTAAAAGTAAAATAAAAGCCAGGATATTACACTTGAGTAATTCTTCTAATAAATCAATTGGATGTAATTGATGAAACACACATTTCAGGTTTTGGCTCCAGAGGGGGCCAAATTTGCCCCTTAATGGACGTAGCTCTTTTATCCAAGAGCACATACAGGAGCACTTAATTTGAAGAAATAACCCATAAAAATTAGTCTATTCAGAAGTGACCCCAAAGAAATATCCACAAAAATCTCAACCCCCAAAAATAATCACATTTTTTTAAAAAAAATAAAAAAAATATATTGAAATTCAAAATTTTAACCCCCCTTGAAAAGAAATCGGCCAAGCCTAAGTGTATAGAAAAAATTAGAGTACCTCCTGAGTCACCTAACAAAAAAGGGAGAACTCTGATTATTGTTGTTGTTGTTGTTGTTGTTGTTGTTGTTGTTGTTGTTGTTGTTGTTGTTGTTGTTGTTGTTGTTGTTGTAAATCAATTGACCTTTCATATGAACTATCAAGCCTTGCTTGCCTCGGACATAAGGAAGATGACACACATATTATGTGATCGTCTTTACGTACGATATGAAATTTAGATCGCACCTGTCGTGTGCCATCTGTTGTGTCAATATTTATTGCGGTCATTTTTTAGAGTTTGGTGTTATAGATATATGACTGTCACCGACTGGTTCTTTATACTCGGACAAGCATATGAAATAACAAGCCAATTTAATCGGGAACTTTAATATGACATCTGGATCTGTAAAATATATATAGAATATTAAACAACGTGTACGTTACAGTGTACTACTAAGGTATACAACCAACAGTAACGAGAGCTATAAAGAGTTCACGAATGCCCAATGCATACCATGATAAGCATGAGCAACTGGTGAAGTATCAGGCCAGACGTCACCTAAGTGGCATCTCGCCTGGTCATTCCCAGTTTGCTATCGATTTGAAAGGCTCTTAGCACAATTGAATGTTCATAAAGAAAGGGAGTGGCACCACTTTATGTGTTTCAGTTCATATTTGGAAAAATATCAAAAAAATACATAATCAATAACTTCTATTTTATGCATGAAAATTATAAACAAGCTTACATGCACAATATATAGAACATATTTTATACAACATGCACGTTACAATGTACTACTACAGGTGTACAACCTACAGTAACGAGAGCTGAAAGGTAAGTGCACCGACCAATGTTGTGATCCATGCATATGCCACTTAACGCTACCATGCCATTATTATATTATATACTTGAATAGGGAAGTATCACACTATGCAACCCTGTACAACAACATCTGAATATGGGTAAGACCCATACAGAATGATAGGCATTTCCATAGCCTGCGACACACCTCTTTAACTTCTAAAATGGCGCTCTGACATTTACAAAATAAATAGGTCTATATACAAGTTGTCAAGTGATGTAATGTGGCTGCTGAAAAATAATAATGATAACAATAATAATAATAAATTTAACAAGTTTCAGATGAGAATGATTAAAGCGGATGCATAATTGGCGCCGGTGAAACCAATCTACACTATCGAAATATTCTAATGTATAATGCAAAGCTAAACGACCATACCATCTGACATATAAAATGTTAAGCAATTTAATCTGAACATTTGCTTATACAATAACCTCAATGTCCTCATTTTATACATAAATGATACAAGGACAGCAATCACACTCATGGTATGTGCTAATTAGTAGATGATATCACTCCTCATTATAAGTATGAATTTACTCCACGTCAAACGCACAGGCTGAGAACTTCTGTCAGCACAATTGCTTATCATGAAGACTCTTGCCAGTTTGGCGTAGAGGAATCCGCACAGTAACAAGGAATGATAGCTTAAGAGACTGGGTATTTGGGTTGTAGTCAAACATGCAAACAGGTGTGACTTTAAAATGCTGCACTTTCATGTCTCACTATCAAATAAAAAAATGCCTATACTTGAGAACAACAACGAAACAAAATGTTTCAAGCAGACTCAATCAAATTACAGCAATGAAACTTGAATATAGTCTAAACAGTAAGCAATGAAATCTTACTATTTAATCAAACACATGAACTGAAAATGATGATGATGATGATGATGTTGATGATGATGATGATGATGATGATGATGATGATGATGATGATGATGATGATGATGATGATGATGATCAGGACATAGGTTTTCAGATCAGGGGATATTGGATATGATTTACTATCTGTCGGTTGGTCGAAAATCTGTTTGATTTTCTGACATGTGTAAAATTTACACTTTGAATATATACCAGCTCTTTTGCGTTAACATTTATGACATGGGTTTGGTTGTCAAAATCCCAGTCATCTTGCTGCATCCATCTCGGTGGTACACATCTTCTTTGTCCCCGTCTTAGAGGTCGCTGGTCTGTTATGGTGGTAGATGATAAAGCTGTACCCCTTCTCACTGGTATATCCTTTCTAGGATGCTCCTTCCGCTGCTGGCCATTATCTTCCTCACTTGAGCTGTCTGAGGAATGTCGCTGTAAGTGGGCTCAATTATTTCTGGGGTTGGTGTATATGAATGTTCTTGCTGTGGCCTTTTGTGATCTCTCTCTTCATGGCCAGCCTTGGAAGCCCATTAAATGGTAACAGCATATTCCGATGTAATAAGCGAGGCTTTCTATTTGAGTTTTCTTTCTGGACACCATACACAGGAATATCTGGCATTGGTTGTTTCTTCACTATATATCGACTGTTCTCCCAGATATCACCAATCTTATACTTTCATTTGACAACCTTTTTCTGCACCAAGACTATCACCAGGCATAAGCAATAATGTTCTGGCCTCCTGGTCATAGTAATTCTTGTATTTCTTTCCTTTCTTTCTAGCCTCTATCTCTGATTTTTCATAAGCGTACTAAAGACGATCCTTCAGTCGGTCCACATAACCTTGATGTGACTTATGTACTTCAGATGAACCTATCCCTAGAAAGGCATCAATGGCGGGACAGGGATGGCGACCAAACATGAGGTAGAAAGGAGAGAAACCGGTACTTTCATGCAATGATGAGGGTACAAATGTCTTTTAATCATTCTTCTGTCTCGTTTTCCATGTTCCAATCATGTTTAGCAGAGTTTGGCTGTAGCGTTCAACCATACCGTTTCCAATTGGATGGTATGGAGTAGTTCTGGTTTTGAAAACACATGCAATACCACACAGCTTCTTTATCACCTTAGATTCGAAGTTGGCACCTTTATCACTGTGCAGTTTTCGGGGAAGCCATAGTGCAAAAAGAAATTTTCATAAGTGGCCTTGGCTGTTGTTGTGGCTGGCTGATAACTGGTTGGTATTGCCTGCGGCTAAAGTGTTCAGTTATCAGGAAGATGTTTTTAAAACCACCTTTTGACATTTCCAGGGATAGGTTCTCTATGCATACTAGTTCCATTGGTGTTTTGGACGTTATATTCACTAGGACTGCTTTTCCATGTGTTTTCTTCCCTCTTATACATGAAGCACATTTTTGAACCTGTCCTTTGATTTACATTGCCATTCTAAGCCAAACAAATCTTTGTTTGATTAGAGCAGTTGTTCTATCTCTTCCCTGGTGACCTAAATCATCATGATAAGCCCTGATGATTGTTTCTTTTAGATAAGATGGAAGGACTATCTGACTGAATTCTTTTACATTTTGATTGTGTTTTCTGAATAAAATCCCATTGTGTTTGTAGTAATTTTCCCATTCTGTGAGGATGGCAGCATCTACACCATTTCTTTCAGCACTTAAACTGCTTTGCGTTTTCCCAATCTCTAATGCCTCTGATATAAATCATATATCTCTATCTGCCTGCTGTGCCTTATGCCGATCCAGGGAAGTCAGAGCTGTACTGAACAATACCTCTTTAGGAATATCTTCTTCTATATTCATTTCTATATTTTCAGATTTTGTCACAATTCTTTCAAACATAGAAGTATTATCCCATTTTGCTATGACTGCCTGACAGATAGGTTTGATAACATCTGGAAACACTGTTGTAATTGTCTCACTTTCCTGTAATCTTGATAGTGCATCTGCATTTTTCTTAACACTGCGATACTTTATTGAAAAATTGTAGTTTGACAATTTTGCTAGCCAGCTTTGTCTTGTAGCATCTAACTTTGCAGTGGTAAAACATAAGTTAGAGGATTGTTGTCAGTCAGCACTTCAAAATTAGCCTCATACAGGTAGTCATGGAACCTCTGTAGTTGACCATTTGAGAGCTAGGAATTCCTACTTCTATGCAGGGTAGTTCTTCTCTGATGGTTTTAAGCTCCTGCTAGCAAAGGATACAACCGGATCTTGTCCATCCTGCTTTTGATAAGGGACAGCCCCAAGACCAACAGATGAAGCATCTGTATGCAGTGAGAATGGAAGGCTATAATCAGCATATGCTAGAATTGGGCGATTTGATAGCTTCTCTTTGAAGGTTTGAAAATAGTGAGTATGATCAGGAAATACTACAATCACAAATGGCAGACGACCCCATGGCATCGTGAGAAAGAGCCACTCAACCATCACAGGACACCAGGAAGACAAATTGAGCAAAGCAATCAGCTCTATCTTCCCAATCAAGATCTGAGCTGCCGTCTCTCTGTCCAAGCAAATGGTGTTTTCTTGTTTGCTTTCTGCAGACCTTTCTTTTAATTTGAAGTTCCATGTCCTACAAGTAGTCATTAAATGTTCAAATATAGTAAGTGAGTATGATCAGGAAATACCACAATCACAAACTGCAGACAACCCAGTGGCAGCGCGAATGTCTAGCAATACTGGCACAAGTCTTAATAAAGTGACAATAGTGTCCAGTGAATCCAAGGAAAGAACAAACAACCTTGGTATATTTTGGCACTGACCATATCTTAATTGCCTCTATCTTTATTTGATCTGTTTCTATTCCAGATTCTGACACAATATGACCCAAGTAGGTCACTTGAGATTTCAAGAATTTGCATTTTGATGCCTTGAGCTTGAGGTTGTATCATCAGCCTTGAGAACACTGCCTCTAGACGTTCTATATCTTCCTAAAAAGAAGATGAGAATATTATAACATCATCAAGGTAGATAAAGCACCCACGCAGATTCATATCACCCATGTACCATTCCATCAGTCTCTGAAAGGTAGGAGGTGCATTACACAATCCAAAAGGCATATGATGGAAATCAAAGGATCCGCAGGAGCTGCTTGGAATTCTTTTTTAGCTTTGTCTTCTTCATCAATCATCCCCTGCCAGTATTCACATCATAAGTCCAATTTGCTAAACTATTTTGATTCAGCCAGTAAATGTAAAGAGTCTTCAATTGGTGGTATTGCGTAGGCATCCTTTGATGTTTTACTATTTAATTTCCTAAAATCAACGCAAAATCTGATTGATTCATCATTTTTTAACTATAACTATAATTGCTGAATAAGTACTTTGACTGTGCTTGATTGTACCTGCTTGCATGAGTTCTGTTAGATTTTCTCTTATTTTTTGAAATAGAGCAGGTGGTACACGCCAATAAGACTCCTTAAAAGGAACATTATCACTGAGATTGGTCTTATGTTTCTCTAGGTCACAATTCCCTAAGTCTGTTATTGCCGATGAGAATAAATGTCTCCATTTACTGAAAAACTGTCTTCATTCTAACTTCTGTTCTTCAGACAAATTATTTTCTTCAATGTCAATATCATCCAACACGTTAGGTTCTTTGGTAAACTCTGTAGTGTGTTGCTGAACATGAATATTATCTTGAGCCTTGTTCTTCTGGTCTATATCCAATGGTCTTAATACAGTCACTTCTTGGAATTCACAAAGCTTTGATTTTTGTGCAATCTCAATCATTTTTGCTGATATATTGTACAGCTTGACTGGAATTCTCTAACCTATTCCTGGTGTATCTAACTTAATGACTCGGGGACAACTGCCAATCTCACTTGACGCACGCTGTGTTGCTTCTGTTACAGCTGTATCAACTCCTCTTATCTTTTTAACATAACCAGACACTGTAATGCTTTCATTTGGTTGGATTTTCAAGCTGTACTTGTTGGTTGATTTAACCACTCCAATACATCCCTTCTGTAGGTAAACAAATGCTTTGTTCCATTCATCTGGAATTATGTTGTTGTTATGACACAGCTTTCTGTATTCTCTTATCACATTTGTGCCTATCTCAAAAGGAACCTTTGAACTTTATATTGTTTCTGGACAAACAAGCACAGAAAAGAATGTCCATCTTTTAATTGTTACTGTGAGTACATTAGACATTATTTTATATGGCAGTAAGAGGTTATTTATCCAAAAGCAGTCACCCTTGGTGTATTTCACTCACTCCACAATCTAATTCTTGGTCCATTTTGATAATCCTGCTAGCACAACATGCATCGTATGCACTACATAATATTTTCTCATTGTTTAGACAAACGGAACAATGTAAACATTTTGATACGCTTGTTGGATCTATACTTAACTGTAGCTCAGAAGTTTGGAGAATCCACAATGCCAAAGATGTAGAGGCTATCCATTCTAAGAATTGCTGCTGGGTAGTTAATGTTAAAAAATCAAAGAATCTTAGTAGCCTGTAGGGCAAACTTGGATGAGTTCCCTTCATTATACAGCGCAAATTTAAAATGATAAAGTATTGGGTTAAACTCATAAAAAGCAGCAATACAATTTACCAAAACGAATATATACACTGTTAAAAGAAGACGCAGACAGCGGCAATACCTATAATGGTAGTAAACTGGGCATCGCATGTTAATCTATTTAAAGTAACTTGTGGTTTTCATACAGCAAAATGATATCACAATCAAATTAAATGCTATTAAACGAAGAATATACGATTCCTATTCACAATCATAGTATGCTGAAATTAACAACTCAAAAATATTGATCACCCTTGCCAGATACAAACATGAATTTGAATTAGAAACTACTTTACTACAGAAAAGAAACACAAAATATCTTTAACGCGATTTAGGCTATCTTCACATGAGCTCCATATTGAATGTGGAAGATATGAAAATGTACCAGGTGACGAACGATTTTGTAAATTTTGTAATATGTCACAAATAGAAAGTGAATATCACTTTCTACTTGTGTGTTCTCTTTATACAGAGCTAAGAAGGAAGTTTTCAAACCTTATTTTTGTCATTGGCCAAATTTGAACAAATTTGACCAACTTATGCTGTCATATTCATAATAGATAACTTTGAGCATTGCAAAATTCATATTCTCTGCTCATGAATTGAGAAAATCTGTTTTAAATCCATAACAGATTCAAAATTATATACACTGTTCCTCTGTAAACAAATAGTATATTTGTACTATGTTTAATTTGAATGTTCGTAGAACTTCTCACTTGTATTTGTTTTGTAGGATTTAAGCATTGTTGTAGATGTTTAATGCTGAATATATTTATTGTATTGTATTGTTTTATATAATGTATAAGTATTAATCTCTAATATTTCTTCTATTGGTTATATAGCCCTTTTCATTCTGGATACCCATAATAATAGGTACATTGGCTAACAGTGAAACCCCAGATGAAATGCCGAATAGCACTGTTTGCTAAGATAAAAACAAACTTTAGGGGCATAAATACACCATAACGTATAAATTTTTACCTGTGACCCCTTTAAACATGAATTGGGCTTTCCTATATTTATTGTATCAATATGTAAGGGGAAACCCACACAAAATGAAAAGGGTTTAGATAATACTAATCAACAGCAAACATGTTTTTGGTAATTAACAGCAATAAATGTTTGAAACAACATGAAAACCCAGAGGGGGTGGCAAGGGGTCCAGACCCTTCCCCCCTGAAATATCACAAAAATATAGGGTTTCTTAGCAAAACTGGTCCGGATCCCCTGAGAAATCACAAAGCTACCAAGCCAGAATTCAATGTTGGGCCATCATCAGCACGCCATCAAAACGTCATTTAAATGGCATTTCGCTGGCAGGCCGATTATGGCCCACTTATTTGGATCCTACCTCCCCTAATCAACTAAAAATAAACAAAAAAAAACGTCAAAGTTGGGCCCTCTCTGACAAAACTTTCTGGATCCGTACATGCAATTCACACTCTGATGCCAGGGAATTATATTAGAATATGTGCATTTGTGGTAAACCCATCGCCTCATGCTGATGTAGAAAAGATTGTCGAAACCAACTCAACTACAGACTCTTGGTAAATCTTTTTAAGATCATTAAAAGAGCAAACATGGGAAGCTTTTTTCCAATTGACTGTGTATAAATCAATTTGTGATTTAAAAATAACGAAGATTTCAGCTCTAGTACTCAACAAACCCCCTTGTATTCCAAGGCGTATCTTTGAATCCCATTTCAAACAGTTGAATGCAGTGTACAGAGTACTGCAGAACTTTGGTACTCCCAAATTAGGACAAAACAGGCTTTCTGTAATTATTTATGAAGCTCAAGGTTTAAAAGTCAATTATTTGTATAAACTTAATATCCCAAGTTTGCTTATAATATAGAACATATAATTACATGCTCATCTTTAACACTTTGTCTGCTGGTGGCGACTTTAGTCATCTGTTGATAGCCTTTCCAAACAGCTTGGCCCCAGATCAGGCCCGACATCATGTCGGGCCTGATCTGGATCCAAACTATTTGACACTCTGGTCGTATTCCTGAAAGAACGTTTTGAAAAGAATGATTTAAATATCCGTAGACGACAAACAATGCAACATTACCCAGCATGCAAATACTTAATAAAGAATATTTATATAAACTTAGACGTGAGGTGTACAGTTTCTATAATTTAGAGGCGTTTTTGCACTAAATAAAAGGGGGCAAGGTAAACTCCATAAGATGCATAGTTACCCATATTTGAAACACTTCAGCAAATTGCTACTTTTAACCATGGTCCTGCTGAACTAACTAATACACGTCATCTATGGAAGGGATTCTCCGACATAATTCCATGTGAACAATTTAGTTTTTGTTTTTTTAAGATTGCAATTTTATTTCGTAAATTATGTCATTGTATCATGTGAATTGCCTTATTATAACAGCTTTGATCATCGGATGTTGCTTAAAAATTAAAAAATAGTACAAAGTAAACTATAAATAGCATCAACAACATTATAAAGTGACATGAAACAAGCATTTGAAGCATTGAATATTGTCGGTAATACCGCGCTTCTTTCTATGCTATATATTTTGACGCCAGAGGGCGCGTTTTCATTTATAATCCATAGGATATCCCTTTTTCGGAACTCATCGATTAATTTCGGAAAACGGTGCCAGGAGTCATTTTGACTGAGTGATTTATCCGAAAACTGTATCGATTCCTGATCTTTGCCCTTTTTCTTACTTTTTGCTTATTTTGAGATAAATATATCGAAAAATTCAAGACTTGTTGGTTTTAATTTTGTACTCTTGTAAATCGTTTGTTATAGGATGCACGATAAATTTCTTGCTAAAACATCCATGTAGAATGTCATATATGTAAACTTATTTGAATAAACCTTAACAAAAATGAACATCAACGAAAACATTACAAAAATGAAAATGTCTTAAGTTTAAAGGGAAGCAACCTAGTAGAAATACAAGTTAAAATTTTAAGAAAAGATTAGAAATTTACCCATTATACCAACTTTTAATAGCACAATATCTCATTATGTACAAGGTCTACACTGATGTATGTGGTATAAAATAACTATACGATGTTTGTCCACCTGTATGTAAGATTATTCACTCGCTAAAGCTTGTGGATTATCTCCAAATAAAGGCGGACACGATTACATATATGAAAGATGAAAGGAGACTATTTCGGCAGCAATGATGAGCCCGCCAGCGAAAGGACATAACGCCATTTATTTAAATGGCGTTTCGCTGGCGGGCCGATGATGGCCCACTGAAAAAAGGTATTTGGATTCTCTCTCTCCCCTCATCAACTGAAAAAAGTTGCCAGAGTTGGAGCCGTTTGACCCCCTTACTGGATGCGCGCATGGAGGAGGTACCCACAACATTTTTAGAAGACGGCTTGTATGCCATATGATCTGTCTTCAAACAATGAAGCCAAACCTTTCTACATGTATGAAAAGGGAACACCTTCTTAGCATTTATTTACATCCCAACCCCAGGATCTGATATCATGAAATTTCAACTTAGCACAATAGAGAGCGAAGAAGGCTGAGATGAGTGCACATGTGGAATCTCGATAGAGCCTTCTCACCGAATGGACGTCGATGAAAGCTCAGAATTTTGGCATCTAGACAAACTAAATATTGTAGATGGTTCATCCCTAAGATGAATATGGTCATATACTATAAACAGTAATGACTTTAATTCAAACTGTTATGACTTTAAATCAAACTATTGTCTATTTGAAGAAAAAATCCCGATTGCGCAGATCACGCTTTTTTTTCAGAGGAGTCAAACTCTGACAACTTTGTTTTTATAGTTGATGAGGAGAGAGAGGATCCAAATACCATAAAAAGTGTGTCATCATTGGCCCGCCAGCGAAGCGCCATTTAAATTGCCAGCAAAACGCCATTTAGGTGGACCAATGATGGCCGAACATCAAGAACGCTGGCTTGGAAGTTTTGTGATATCCAGGGGTGACCAGTATCGCTAAGGAGCCCTATAACTGTCTGATCTTCCAGGGGGTCCAGACCCCTGTCCCCTACCCAATATCCCCCTAACGGATCCACCCATGCCTCGAACTATCGAGAATTGACCTGTTCCTGGAGCCTAATAAGCCAGCACAAGGGGTTTTGGAGGGTCTGAATGGGGTACCTCTAAAATCGCTAAGCAGTAAAATTTAGGTCCATAGATCGCTAATCAGTACAATTTAGGCCCAAAAATCAGCAATAAGTAAAATTTAGGACCAAAATCGCTAATCAGTAAAAAATGACCCCAAAATAAGTAATCAGCAAACATTTGACAAAATCTGTAAATATCTTAGAAGACATGCCATTTGGGCGATAAAACTAATTTTTAAGACTACTTGATGCAAATGACAGTCTGATCTGGGTCCACACGGTCTGCCTGTATGCTTATATGCAGCAGATAACTTTAGCAGCTATGTTTGCTCCATGGTCACTAATAAATGACTAGCCGGCCACTTCTTACCTCCAACAGTTTACTGTGTATACAAATGGATCTTTCCTTCTGGTTTGATGCAATAAACTTTGGAAAGGCCACTGTACATACCTTGGGGTGTCAGGTTATAGTTTTTAAAAGTAGTGTTTTTTGTCTGAAGATCTTTTTTACCTAACAAACAGTATAGACCTTGATGAAATGCCGCATAATGTGGCATTTCATCTGGGTCTTCACTGTTTATAAAAATATCTATTTAGGGATTTCACGTATACAAAGGGTTACATGCATTGCCAAATTATTAAAAGTATGTTACTGTCACATGAACGTGCTTGAACGGTAGTTTGACTTATTTTTTTTCAGCACTAACAGCGAAATAAGCCACGAACTGACAAATCAATCAATGGCTTCAGGGTTTAGTGATCTGTGAATCAGAGAAACTCTCTCCCAGTAGATCAGCCTGGATCTGTATCAACCAAGTCTGACCAGTTTTCGCTGTGTGCTCAATGGTACATGTATCTATGTCCATAAATTTTCCATGCTTCATATTAATTGATGGACCTTGAAGGGCAATTGGACAACTGCGGATAGATCATTAAGATGGGTTACTGTAGAACGACATGGAATAACTTTTTTCCATCAAATTCGCTAACCGTTGAAACGCCCCTTTCCACTATTAATTTTAGGACGATTTTTTGCTAATCAATAAACCCTATTGACACCCTTATTTTGTACTTGTCACATTTACGACCACCAAAGACACAGTCTCACCAGGCACAAATCTGTTCATTTGGTGTTGTTATTTCTTTTATTAATTATGTCTACCTTATTTTACAATGGATGGGGGTGGGGCGGGGTCCAATTTGTCTATTTTAAAGGAAGCTAAAAAAATTATATGGGCCGGTTAATTTTCCTTGGGGTAGGGGTCCATTTGCTTATTCCTATGAGAACCTATACATCTTATGATTTTCCATGTCAGGAGTCTCTGTCTCTGTCGAGCCCACCCCTCTGGATGATACTGTTTTTGTGGCTATTCCTTGGCTGTAACCAGTATAGGTCTGGGTTGGTTTATTTTTTTCATTTAATATCCAAGGTGCACCCGACTGCCAGTCTTAACTGGCATTCGTTCTGGGTTTTAAGCCTCTTCGAACACGCGGCTTTGGCTTAAAGTATGATCCCACAGACAAGGAAAACAATTCACTATACCAAACTTTTTGTGGCTTTCCCTGGGTAGAAACCAGTACCGCCGGGAGGGTTTATGATTTGTGTGTTTATTATATGACGGGAGCACCCGAAGGCTCACCGAAAGTGGTTTTATGTGGTTTTTTATGGTTTTATGGAGAAGCCGGGAATCGAACCTGCGACCCCTGGTTTACAAGGCATAGCACTTATCCACTACACCACGGCGGCTCAATTCACTATACCAAAAAAAAAAAAAAAAAAAAAAACTTTTTGTGGCTTTCCCTGGGTAGAAACCAGTACCGCCGGGAGGGTTTATGATTTGTGTGTTTATTATATGACGGGAGCACCCGAAGGCTCACCGAAAGTGGTTTTATGGTTTTATGGAGAAGCCGGGAATCGAACCTGCGACCCCTGGTTTACAAGGCATAGCGCTTATCCACTACACCACGGGGTTTCTCAATTCACTATACCACGGCGGCCACATTAAAAGCATTTAACCGACAAATGGTATATTATATTATTATAACTATGATTTTTCAAATATATATGAGTTGACTGAGATTCTCATTTCGTTGAATTTTTTTTTCATATAGATAAACAGTCAATTTAGATGTAGAAAATTATAATTTATAAATGCATCAGCTCTACAACATGAAAAAAATAGATCTGCGATATATATGCCAGCTTGAAAAATAAAGGGAGGTAAAGTTAGTCAAGACAAGTATGGATATATATATTGTGATATCCTGACCCAGTAAATACATAAAATGAGCTATGACATGATTTCTGTTTGTTTGATTTGATTCTTTACGTCCCATCAACAATCTTTTAGTTATAAAGGGACCGATCTTCCTGGGTTGAACCAGTACTAAGCTAGGATTAATGTATCTTGCTCAAGGACACAACGCAGTGACTCCTGTGAGGCTCTAACCCGTGGCCCCTCGGTCTTGAGTCAAGGTCTCTTCCATTGAGCCACTGCGCTCCCAGCTGTGACATGAGATTTCCAACAATGTGATACGAGCAATCAGAGAGGCTCAGACCAGCCTGCGCAGTCTGATCAGAGCCTTTGACAGCTGCTTGAATATTCTCATGAACTGCCTAAGCTTAAAATGAGGCTACACAGGCTCATCTGAGTCTATTCATGTCAAAATGCCACATTGTTGGAAATCACGTGTTGCGGCTCATATTTTGATGTGTCCAAGCTTATCCGGATGTGAGGCGGGAATGAATGAATGACCCAGTAATAGATCTACATGTGTTGTTTGTGTCTGAGCTTGGCGGGACGGTACGAAGTTTTCTCAAGCCTCACCGGTGTCACAGAGCTGTGTCCTTGAGAAAGACACATTTATCCTTCGACCCAGGAAGACAATGTGGTATGTGCGACCAACAAAGTCTCAGATCAGCCTGCGCATACGGGCAGTCTGATCAGAGCCTTTGCTAGTCCCTTTAAGATTCTATGAGTGTTAAGCTACTTGGAGGTTTTTAGCTTAAAAAGAGGCCGCACAGGCACGTCTGAGTCTACACTTGTCAAAATGCCACATTATTGGAAATCACATGTCACGGTTCATATATAGATGTCGAAATACATTATATGTATGCTACATATAATTTCACTATGTGCGCAAATTTCACAAAATGTGAAATATTGGTATGAAAAATGTGACGTATTGGTACCAATTTTTCACGCGCTGTAAAGAACTGGTACCAATTTTTCACAGTGTGAAATTTGCGAAATGTGAAATTTGCGGTTCAACAGGGCTTCAATGCCATTTAAGCCCGCTCAAGGACATCGTCTGCAAGTTAACATATCGTCGCTAATGTTTTATGGAGAAACGACCAAACTTTTCAATTACCATAAAATAGGCTCTTTATCACACCGGATAGGCGGCAATCGAAAACGCTCTGAGCAAGTGATGAACGCGGATCACAAGTCACTAGAAACAGTGTTTTCGATTGCCATTGTCTGTTAAAAAATAATTTTGTTTCACACCGGATAGGCGGCAATCGAAAACGCTTTTAACAATCGACGAACGCGGATCAAAAATCGCTAGAAACAGTGTAATTCAAATTTCGCTAGTAGCAAACTTAGATATGATCAGGGGCGTACCAACGTGTATGCAAATACGCATGTGTGTATAACTTGACACAGCTCAAAAATGGACAACAACCCGGTCTTAATGACGAATGGTATCTTAGTGAAGCTCGAAAGTATTGCAGAATGCTCCCCTTGGAGCGTTCTGTAATACTTTTGACCTGCATTCAAGTGATAATCGGTCTTGAAAACCAAGTTTTGGTCTTTTTGAGTGTTTTCACTGTATTTAATTAGATTTTTTTGAACAAAAATGCAGCAAATAGTGAGGCCCTGGAAGGGGTTTTAGGGATACAGGGATATGGGCCAAAAGCATAAAGGGGTACGGGATATTTTTGTAAATATTCAAAGGGATACAGGATATTTTGATCCATTCTAGGGATATGGGGATACAATGCTTTCTGGATTTGGGGATATTTGCCATTTTTCTTTTAGGGATGTGGGATATTTTGCAAAATACTTGAACGGATATGGGATACTGGGACCCCCCTAATAGTGTTTAGCTGCGTGTCTTAGCATGCTTAAGGTTTTTTTTAGCCCTTTGGATTGCACAAAAACCATTTACTGCCACATGGCTTCACCCATGGACACATATAGGGGAGAGCCCCCCTGACCCCCTCAAGAGTGCATACTCTATAAAATGCCTCAGGTAAGCGACTGATGATATAATAGCAAAGGCGCTAACCAGTCTGCGCGGATGCACAGGCTGGTCTGCGCCTTTGTTGTTTTCAAGCTCCGACGACAGAGTTTCTCGAGTCGAGGCCCAAGTGTTTTATTGCTATCCTTAAATATACTTGACGCGTTATGACAATTGTCGCAGACAGGAAGCACTCTTGAGGGGGTCGGGGGGGGGGGCTCTCGGGTAAGAATTTGATCGTTTGGTAGAGGGGTCAAGGCTCAGGCCCCCCAAAAACACTTCTAGCCCCCGGAGATAGCTTTTATACTTGGGCACTATATAATTCTGAATTCGCCCAAACGCCCGGATCTTAAAAGCTGTATTTATCTATCCCGAATCCTAAACAGGCAACGGTTCATCTAAGAAGACAGGACGATGGCTTCAAGTCATGTCAGACAGACTGGAAGAGCTGGGGATGGAACTCAGGAGCCCTGGGTACAACGCGCGCGAGTGACTATTTCACTATACCACTTTTAGTGACTTTCCCTGGGTAGTAACCAGCATCAGGTTGGAAGGGTTTATGACTTGTGTGTGTATTTTAGGACGGGGAACCCCAAAGGCTTAACCGAAAGTGGTTCTGGAGAACTAGGAATTATTGTTTGTGGCCGTTGCAGACAGACTGGAAGAGCTTGGGATGGAACTCAGGATCCCTGGGTACAACGCGCGCGAGTGACTATTCCACTATACCACTTTTAGTGACTTTCCCTGGGTAGTAACCAGCATCAGGCTGGAAGGGTTTATGACTTGTGTGTGTATTTTAGGATGGGGAACCCCAAAGGCTTAACCAAAAGTGGTTCTGGAGAACTAGGAATTATTGTTTGTGGCGTGTTCCTTGGCTGTACCAGTACTGGCCGGGTGGGTTTATGCTTTTTGTGGTTCTTTGTCCAGGAACTCCTAGAGGCTCAACCGGCAGTGGTTCTGGTTTTAAAGCATCTCAGGAGACGGGGCAAATGGCTTGAAGTCTCATCCGACAGACTGGGAGAACTAGGAATTCTATATTTGTGACGCTTCCTACCACAGTGTAGGACCGGAAGTGTACGGTATTTGTGCTTGTACATTCTTTTGAGATTGTACATCGACGGATAAGTTATTTGTGCAATGAAGCGAGGGGTAGGTTGACAAGAAGTTTCTCTTTTTTCAAACGCCTTTCATTCTAAGTGGAATTCTGGTGGATGGAAATTAGGTTACACAGGCTGAGCTATCGATTTCCACTATTCGATTTTTTTCATTAAATCCGAAAGTTTCACAAAACAACGAAAATCACGCTATCACCTGGTTTCGTCCGAGTTTCAGTGTCTTTGCAAGCTCGATATCTTCAACCAGACATTTGTTTATTTCAGTTTTTCACTATTTTTCACATTTTTAGTAATCTGTAAACTTAGTTTATAGGCTTGTTTATCGATGCATACAATAAAACTGTCATGGGAGGGGTTTTTGTTTGCACTGTTTAATTCCATATTTGTACGGTTATTTGAACGGCAATTGAACCGGTATTTGGAAATTGCCATAAAAATTTGTACAGTCATCTGCAGCCCTATACCTCTGTAAGAAAGCGTATTTGTGATAAAAAAAAACTCTTTAGTAGCTGATCATAAAATATATGCCAGAGAATATCTTGAATAATGATTCAAGTTATGTGAAGTCCTAAAATGAATCTTGAACGTAAGTTTAATACAACACTCTGATTCCAAATCTTGGATACCTCTCCAAACTTCAATATTTGGGTGCATCCATGTTTAGCTCCCCTGAGCTATACTTAGGGGGAGCTATTACTATGGTCAGTGTCTAAATGAGACGATTCTAATGAGCACCGACAACATGGATTTGTATGAGAACTACGGGATATAGCGTTGCGAAAAGTAAAATTTTATTTATTAGATTTTCTTATTTGTTCGGATCTGTTTTAACCGTTCTGCTTAAAATCAGATATCTTAAGTTATTTTATGGTATTTTTGTTTATTATAGCCTTCTGAAATTTCGTTTAAATACGATTTTCTGTCAGTTTTTAAAAGCTCGTGTATTTTTTCTTGTGCGGTTGCCTCCACTGGCCGTCCTGGACTGTGCTTGTTTTCAAAACCAACATATCCCCTTTTTAAATTCGTCAGTCCATCGGTAAACTGTAGTTTTCGGAAGAGCATCTTTACCACAAACACTTTTCAGGGTATTCAGTATTTTAACTCTTTTAGTATCTCTGTAGTACTCGATTTTTATATACGCTCGTTGTTCAACGGCAGTGAACGTGGCCATTATGCTTCGAATACCAGTGCGCGACGTGACGTCACGATTGATGACGTCATCATACGCACACCTGACGTTATGTGCGAATGGCTAACAAGACGTACCAGGTATATACCGAATTTCATCTGTCTAGCATGTAAACTGATTGCGCTATAGAAAAAGTCCAATTCCTAATTGGATGACCCTCGTATGATCTAAACATCTGGCAATACAATTAAGAGGATTTGTCCCCGGATGACTTGCATCATACTCAGATCTAATTCCAAACGCCTATGTACGTATCGACTGGCCAGATAAAACTTTCAGTCAATTGAATCGCGTTATTATTGCCGGACTCTGTGTTTTATAAACTATAATTTCAGCCTAGATTTCTTTTGGCTGAGGGTTTTCGCCATTTTCAGACCGAAATGCAGGCTCCAATGCAATGGGAGTCATAGTATTAGGAAAGGGGATAATTTTTCCAAGGGGATCAACTATTTCATTACACTGGCACTTGAAATTTAGCAGTTTAACTTGCTGCCATTACGATATACCATGATATTATAACTTTAACGTCTGTACTTTGAAAGCGACAACCCTTTATCTATTTAATTATGACTAACAAAAGAAATAAAATGCGTTTTCTGAAAATTAGCTTACCCAAATTACTGTACAAACTAATGACAGATACCTGTACAAACGCAAAGTTGACTTTTGCAAATACCCCGTACAAAAATTAAAATTGAAACCGATGACCTACTTAGCATTTTTACCTCATTGTGAGAATAAACTCACATACACTTGATAGTGCCGTTCATTTTTATTGCTGTTTTTTGTTCTTGACATATAAAGTTTCAAAAGGATACTCGATAACATCTCAAAAACGGCGTCTATTTTATGTCAGATGTTTTCACAATTCTTATGTTGACATGATTAAAGTCTTTTCGTTGCGAAACCGTGACTTTGAATAACATGTACATGCACCTGAAATGTCCCCGAGTCATTACGCAAACAATGCCGATACTTTATTTCACAGAAAAATAATCAAAACTGACAAAAACTACAAATCTGCTTACCGTTTCCAAGCGACCGCCTTGCACAAATAACTTATCCGTCGATGTACAATCTCTAAAGAATGTACAAGCACAAATACCGTACACTTCCGGTCCTACACTGTGCCTACCCCAAGAGTTGATATGGATTTCGATTTTCAATGCACATTTTAACTATTAAATGCTTAGAAATTTACAAATATTATGATGTGATTCTTTTTGATGAAAAAGAAAAAAGCACCTCTATTTTACTAAAATTTCTTTTATTTATAATTCGCAAATAAAATCTTATACTTTATAAATACATCAGCTTTCATGACAGCATGAAAAATAAATAAGATGCAGTTGTAATATTAAAGGGAGGCGATTTGAGGATATAAATGATTCAAAGTAAGAAACAGGGCAAATACATGGCCGTATTAAATGCGGTATAATGTGTCTTCTGCATCTGCATATGCGGATCCAGGAATTTTCACCAAATGGGGGGGGGGGGGGGGGGGTAGAGGGTCCAGGCCCACCTGACAGTAAAAAGCTCGGACAGCGTTGTTTTGTTATTTTTGCTGTTTTTTAGTCCTCACCTTCAACTTATTTAACAGTTTTACAGAGGGGACCGATCCCAGGGTCCGATGGTTTATTTTTTGGAAAACAATAATTTTCCAAGGTTCCAGAGGGGGTCCAACATTTTTCGGGGTGGGGGAAGGGGTCCAACTTTTTTCCAGGGGCGGGGGTGTCCAAAAGCTAATTTCTGTAGAAACCTATCGAAATAGTGATTTTCCCGGACCCCCTATCCCCTCTCTGTATCCGCGCATGTTCTGCCTTCACTTGCAGCTCGGACCCAGTAATAGATCTACATTTGTTGGTTGTGTGCAAGCTTTGCGGGACGGGACGAAGTTTTCTCTTATATATACGTGTAAGGGGAGGGCAGTGGCTCAGTGGTAGAGTGCTTGACTCGAGACCGAGAGCTCGCGGGTTCGAGCCTTACAGGCGTCACTGAGATGTGTCCTTGAGCAAGACACATTGATCCTAGCTTAGTGCTGGTTCAACCCAGGAAGACCCGTCCCTACATAACTGAAAAATTGTTGATGGGACGTAAAGAATCAAATCACACGTATAGGGGGAACTTCTTGGTAAAAAAATCATCCTTAACACCGTTTGCAGCGAGTTCTACTTGCATGGGAGAAATTATTTATTCCCAGTAAAATTGGTGCGCCCTCTGGCGTTAAAATACTAAAGCATATTCACTTTCGTATTATGACAACCCAGTTCTGCCTTTTTACAACATACAAATGTAGTTCTGACATTTTACAACCTAGTTCTGCCTTTTTAAAACCGAGAAATGACATGATCGGAATCTGATTATGAGTGAAACGACTATTAAATGACAATTTGCATGATATAATGACACAATTTACAAAATAGAATGAAATTGCCAACATACAAAAACAAAGATGTATGCATTGAATAAAGTCGGTTTTCACCTCCCATAGTCATCTACTTCTGTTTTGCATTCAGTCCATTCGCATGGTCTTATCATTATAAAAAATCACAGGCGACAGGGTTAAAGGTGTACATTCTGATCAGAGTGTTTCACGTGTATGTATACCTTTCCTCTAAATGTTTTTGTTTCCGTTACTGAAAGGAATATAAAAATGATTTTTGAAAGTAAACTTGTATTACTGCCTATGACGGAGCCTCTACTATAATTTACTAGCAACCCAGTACTTGTTCTCATATGGACAGCCTTAGCTTAACTAAGTAAACTATCAACCACTTATTTCTTAAATAAATATTCGAAATATAATTTAATTAATCGCAAACACTGTTTCTATCACTTTATATCAATTTTGCTTGATAGAAAAATATTTTATTTCGATATTTATGACTAAGTTATTTATGAATTCGTTTCTTCCCAACTTCATTTATGTATATTGCTTACCAGAACAAGGAAATGCCAACAAGATAGCTTTCTTATTTCTCAATCAAAACATATGTTGTGGGTACTCAAAAGAACCGTCTCAATGAGATCAAAACATATGTTAGAACTGATTGTGTGAACTTGGCTTGGAGTTTGGAGTCTGGGGTATGGAATTCAATTCCAAATTTGTGGTTTACAAGGAAGAATGGCATTACCAAGCATGTTTGGTATTCAACCCCAATCCCAATATCTACTACTGAATGTTGATTTTGAATGTGAAGTTAGTATTGAATGCTAAGCCTGAGATTCAATCCCAAACTATGTATTCAATGCATGACGGCATTCACAAGTATATGTGATATTCAGTCCCAATGTTGGCATTCAATGTCAAGCCTGGGATTCAATCCCAAACTTTGTATCGGGCATTCATTGCATTTATAATTCGATTGGTATGCAAGGCACAATGTGGGATAGAATCACAATTATTTAAGTTCAAAGAAGTATGACGGCATTCACAAGTATATGTCATATTTATTCCCAATGTTGGCATTCAATGTCAAGCCTGGGATCCAATCCCAAACTTTGTATTTCATGCACGGATCCAGAAAGTTTTGCCAGAGGGGGGGGCACTTTTTTATGAGAGGAGAGAGGATCCAAATACCACTAACGCGGGTCATCATCGGCCCGCCAGCGAAACGCCATTTAGATGGCATTTCGCTGGCGGGCCGATGATGGCCCAACATTGAATGTTGGCTTGGTAGCTTTGTAATTTTTCTGGGGATCTGGACCAGTATTGCTAAGAAACCCTATATTTTTGTGATTTTTCAGGGGGTCTGGACCCCGTGCCCCACCCCCCCCCCCCCCTCTGGATCAGCGCATGTATTTAACGCTTCAATGCAATGTTTGCTTGGTATTCAATGCATCTTTTGGGACGACTATTACACAAGAACACAGATATTCAAATACACACAAAGAAAAGCAAGAATACAAGATATTTTTTTTTAATTTGAATAATGGCTTTTTGCTTCGTCATGCTGAAAAGATAGCCATTAAATGATTTAATATCGAGCATAACTCGGAAGTACAAGGAAATAATTTATGCTTTAGCAAGTTCGTATGAAAATGGGACACAGGCGACGAGTGAAAGCTCAGGTAAGTCTTCGCATCTATGTGGCTTCTCTGGTTACACAGTGTATGGCAATAGAGGAAGGATCACATCTTTTTCCCAGCTGGAGCGGATAATTGAAGACTGGCTAAATGCCATCATCTCTTGGTACTGAACAGTTATCACGCACTCGGAACTGCCTCGACCAACTTCGTGAAATCAGACCTCGGATGTACATCGAGGGTCTACTTTGATAACGTGACGCTGACGTCACAGAAGCAATGCCAAAATAAAAACAAGTTCGATTCCAGCGAAAAAAAACGGTTGCAACATTCCACAAGATGCTATAAATGGAATTTAGGATTTTTCAATAAAATATTGCTATGGCCATATTTTATTGAAAAAAAACACACATACACTTCATTCTTTCTGTTGAAAGAATAATGGATTTTAATAGAGCTGAACCCACATGCTACAGAAATAATTTTCCTTACGCAGATCCGACTAACAATATGCAGCTTTTCATACATAATACTACACCTTACCTACATCCGAGGATTGATTCTCGAATTGGGTCGAGATTTTCCGAATGATTTATCACATAACTATCAGGGTAACATATTCAGAGGCCGTCAATTAAAAGGGCAATAATCTAAAGACAAACAATGAAGAAATAATATTGCACTCATTATAGAAATAAAATTTTTATATCAAAACTGACATCATTTTGTACCTATTTGTGCTAATAAAGTTCAGAATGAAATTAGAATGAAAAGGATAAAACAGACTTACAACCACGCAACTAGCAATTTAGCATTTATACCCCCCACCCCCCCCCCCATACTCCAATGAAACATCTCAAGATAAGCTGTCAGAAGCATAAAATAGACAGTCTATTATTGCCATCCAGGTGCATGACAAACTACATGAAAAGTTGTTTATTTCTACATGTTCATTTCTTTGAATAAATTAAAGTGGTTGAGAATTTGTTTTAAAAACGTTTATAGTGAAAAAAACTCATTTATTGAAAAGACACATGTTGTAGGTACACATTGGAATTGCCTCTATGAGGCAATTCCAATGTGTAACCACAACAAATGTTACTGAAAATAAGGAAGAAAACTATTAGAAATTTAAATTTTCCAAGTATCATGTCCATTGTCTTTACCTCTTTTAAACATCCCAAACTGTCAATCAGTATTAAAATTCCTGTCACTCTACTGCAAATTGTTTATATTTTCATGACAGCTATATCTACAAATTTGAGTTCATGAACTACCTCTTTGCAAACCTGCTAGTTGCGTGGTTGGTTATGGGGGTTTCAATAGGCAAGCAATCTTCAAGTAGCATAAGCTGTTGTCAGTAAGATTTACTTTTTGGGTGCCAATCACGAGAATTACTGCTTTCCTAATATTAAAACTAAGAATCGAAAACGAAACGAAAAGTAAAGTAGATTAGAAAGTGAGAAAAGAAGCATTCAACATGCAAGATAAATATATCATTGGCAAGATTCAGCACAGCATCTCGTTATAACTCAAACTCCCCAGCAGCGGCGTGCATCCGGTCAGTTACCTCCGAGAAACCCAGTCATTGAAATAAGAAGATCAAACTATCTATGGAAGCACAACAACGGCTAACATCAATAAATCGACCCTTTGTTTATGGCAACGGTTTTTCTTCTTCCCGTTATAGCTCTTTCCCCTGGGAAGTTGTGGCTTGTGGTTGCCTTCTTGACTGTGATGTCCACATGTCTGTGCCATGCAATGGCTCCCATTGATGTATTGCATTATCCAACTATCTAAAGCGGATGTGATATTCATGGCTGAGTAGGTTTCTCCAAGAGTATCATCCACAGGTCTTGAAACGGGTTCCGGATTGCACACAACCACCTCTATGCGTTAGACAGGAGACCTAGCTACATCATATATATTTAAGAAAGTTCAAAATATACACAGCGTCAAAAGTTAAGCACCACCCGAACATCATTACGGAGACGGTTTTCAAATACGATTTTCTTCAAAGTAATATATCATTACCCAAGTCTTTCTTTGGTCTATCAAACCTAACAGAATAACATTTGACACTTTTGCTATGACAGAACATGTTTTGGTTTTGTAATAATATGATACTAACATTTTTTCATCTAGGTATGAAAATGCCAGTAGGGTAGAGAATATTGACATTTTTAGGGATAAGTGTGCACTTTGCCATGCCTGGTCGTTAACCTTAATGATAATCCAATCAAAATTTGCCACCACTTTTATCTAATTTCATAAATGTAAGAAGTATAAATTCAGGTTTGGAAAGCTTCACTTTTTTTCTTGGAAAAAGTTTAGGCGGTATTTTAAAACAACCTCTGTGAAAGTGTTATTTAATACAAGTTATGGGTTCTCGTTATTAATGTTTGAGACCCACTTAAGTCCCAGTTTTACAACATAAAATTGTTTTGGCACCACTGCAACATCTTCACCTGGAATGTCAGAGGCGCAATGTCCTCAGCTGGCTCACTAAGCAAATTGCTTGATGACTTTGACGTAGATCTAGCCTTCATCTCAGAGCACAAACTCAGAGAGCAACATAAATCTTTTCTGGAATCAATACACAACAACTATACATCAATATGCACATGTGACTCCTCTGTCGTTACAGGTGCAAGATGTGGCAAGGGAGGGGTTGCAGTTATGTTTAGGAAGAACTGTCAATTCAGTATTTCAACTTTAGATATTCCTTTGAACGACAGGATTACTGGTATAAAAATATGCCAGAGTAACATGAGACCTATTTACGCGTTTTCAGTTTATATGCCCTCAGTAAACTACAATTGTTCTGACTATTTAGAATGTTTTGAGAGTCTTCAAGATATACACGACACCTTCGTCGAGCTAGGAACTGTAATGTTCTTTGGTGATTTTAACTGTGATACAAACAGTCCAACGTCAAACAACCCCAGAGTGTTAAAGTTTAAATCTTTTCTTGCACATACTAATATGACACTTACTCCATTAGAAGGGGAATACACATTCCGACCGACACACAAAATATTAGATTATGTCATGATCAGCCACAACGATAGTGACTTAGTTATATCTAACAAAACTGTCGAAAATGAACTAACCACAGTATCTGATCACTTGCCCATCTACACAGTATTACAGTGTAATATAAATGTGCATGAGATGCCGCATAAGAACTTTATTGCATGGAACAAATGTTCTGAGGACAATCTTAACCTTTATAGATATTCACTTGAACAAGAGTTGAAATCGCTTCAATTACCTGAAACATGTACTGCACTCGATATTGATTCTTATTATGAGGGCATTGTCAAAGCAATTCACACTGCCGCAAATATAGCATTGCCATTCAACACGTTTAACAAACATGCAAAGCCCTATTGGACAAGCGAGGTCAAAGCAGCGCATGCAGATCAAAGACAAAAGCGCATTGAATGGATACATAAGGGCAGACCAAGAGATAAAACTGACTGTTTTTACAAAAATTATAAACTCTCTAAACAAAAATTTCGAAAAGCCCAGAAAGACGCCATTGCCAATGTTGAAATGACCTATTACTCAGAGCTTGAAACCTCCGCAGATTGTGACATAAGATATTTTGGCATTTGGTTAATAAGCGCAGGGTAACAAAACGCACAGCCGTAAATGAGTTGAAAGTAAATGGCAGCACAGTCAAAAGCCCTGAAGGCATTGCAGAGTCTTTCGCTGACTTCTTTTCTAACATTTTCACCCCTAGTTGCAATCCAAAGTATGATGAGGATTTTAGGAAAGCAATCGAAAGCAAAGTACATAACATACGCAATACACCGCGAAGCGATGACGAACATGACGACCTCACCTGTCCAATAGAGCTGCAGGAGTTGATCAGTGCAACTAGGGAACTGAAAAGACTCAGGTCCCCCGGATGTGATGATGTAGTAAACGAGCATATTATTTATGGTGGACCTGCGTTGTTTCAGAGCCTCAAATTGCTGTTTGATCAGATGTTAAACATTGAATACATTCCAGCCAAGTTCAAAGTTGGAATAGTTATCCCAATATGCAAACCTGGAAAACGAAAAGATCAGGCAGAAAGTTACAGGCCTATAACATTGTTATCAAATATTTACAAGTTGTTCGAAAAAATTTGGCATATGCGACTACAGAGCTGGTGTGCTAGAAACAATAAGATATTTCCCAACCCTCAACAAAATGCATATCAAAAGAATCTCGGGTCTTTGACGGCATCATTTAATTTGCAAGAATCGATAGCACACAATCTCGAGTTAGGCTCAGAATGTTTTGTAGTGTTTTTAGACACATCAAAAGCCTTCTACACTGTATGGCACGCCGGTCTGTTTTCGAAACTCCATGACTTTGAAATCAGAGGCAAAGCACTAAGTATAATAATGCATGCCCAGCTATGTACAGGTAAATGGCATGAAGTCACGCCCCTTTCATGTAATCCAGGGTGTAAGGCAGGGTGGAGTAACCGCCACCTGGTATTATCTTTTATATATCGACGATCTGTTACGTGAGCCGGATAGCCTGGAAGGAGGATGTACTATTGGCTCTCTCCGCACTAGCAATCCAACCTTAGCTGACGATTTTCTTTATAGTCTGCAGCCTATAATTTCTAAGACCCCTAGAAAATGGTTTTGATGGCATTTTTTGTTAATGCTCGGCATCCATGCTAGAATTACTCTTTGGGGTATGACAAAGTGCCCCAGGGTGGATGCCACGTCTGAAACTTCGAATTAAGGTCACAGCAAGGTCAAAGGTCAAATAGGTGCATTTTCATATTTGATTCCTCATAAGGGTTTTCTAAATTGCTATAGATGCTATCTAAATCATTCTAATTATGTTTAATATGCTGAAAACTAAAAGTCAGATATAGAAATGTTGAAAAGAATAGTTTGCGGAATATTATAGCTATTATGGGATAGAAAAAATATAATTTCCGCAGAAAAATCAGTGATTTTGGAGTAGATTTTTCATATTAACAGTCTTTTTTTTCAACGACATTTTCAATCATGTTATAGACCACTCACCAGAAATGCTTGTGTATTGCATTTTTTGATTGGCAATAGCGTCTTCAGTATATTTGAATGCTGTTTTACTTTGACAAAACACAAAAATGGGGGGGGGAGAGTTAACTTTTCACAATTCTAGACACAGACTGGCTCTTGGTCATGTGAATAATCTGAGGTGTCTGGGAAAAGTACATGCACCAGAAAATTACAGAAGACCGGAATTTGAAATACCACAGGTATATTTATCAAGATGTCAGTCATTCATTTATGATGTAAGGATGCATCCTGGTCACTTATTTTGTGTGCTGTTTAGCTGTAAAAGATCCGCTATTCATGTATCCAGTTGATTAACCTGACCATGTCATTCCCAAAATTTGACAAAGGCCCCATAAAGGTGACTCTTCAGAAAGTACCTCTGAAGATGACATGATTACATAACACTCAATTTAAAGTAAGTAAGGGTACAAAGATCAGGAGTCGAAACAATCAAGTACCACACCTGACCCAGGATACAAATGGGAAAGTGACAAACTCACAAGTCTGATACAAGAACTGCTTTATGCTGTCACAAAATTTCAAACTTAGGGTTGATCTGATGAAGACACCTCTTAACGCTGATCTATCGAAAGGCAAAGACCAAGAGCACGTTGAAAAGATCATTCCTGAGAGATTGTTCCTGTTTTAGTCTCCTCTTTGTGGGCATGTATATTTTGGATGGTTTAATGGAGAATCTGCTGGGACCGTGATGCCAACATGGCTATAAATACGTATTATATGGAGTGTAAAACCACAAAAAGTTTAAACCAAAGCATATAGGTGAAGAGAGAGAGAGAGAGAGAGAGAGAGAGAGAGAGAGAGAGATAGAGAGAGAACTGGTTTATTTACTTAAATTGTCTTACTGGTGTCTTGTGACTGTTAGTGTTATGTTATCTCTGTCTTCCTCGCAGTGCCTTGGTTTTAGCCTGCAATGTGTGATTGTAGTATTTCCTGATCATACTCACTTACTTTTTTTTTGTTTTTGATCAAGCATTACACTAGGCAACCAGATTGTAAAACCTGGTGCACCTGTCCAATGCAGAAAGCCACGCTATTGGAATTAAGCCATCCATGGAATTGACGATGCAATTGCAAAATACGTTTTTGACAAAATTGTCAAAAAATGGATATGTATATGTAACTGGTAATATTGACACAGAATGACTCATCCAATTTTCATGCGGTAATATTACTTTGATAAAAGCAACAGTGGATAACAAATTATTATTAACATTGCATTGCACAGAGAGGATGGCTTAGCAGCGCAGTTCTGACAACAGTTTGACAGAAAGCTTTGTACAACAGAGCAACAGACCTGCAAAGCTTGACCAAGTGTTAATCTGTTTTCACAAGCTTGATAAGCCAAACTTCCATCAAATGGAAGTCTTAATCGCCGTTTTTAAAATAGAACAGATTATGAAATAGAAAAAAATAGTTAAATAAGAAAAAACATACATGTTTGTTCGCTTAAACTAATTTGGCATTGATGTTAGCTAAACAGTTTTGCTCACGTGACCAGAAAGTTCAAATCTGAGGTCTAACAAATAAAGAACGCTGTTCATTAAATCCACATGTACAACATGCATGTTGGAAGTAGAACCTGCAAGCTCAACCACTGGTACAGTCATAAGGTAGAGGCTTGCAACTTTGGGAAGTAAAATAGTTTGTTTTTCCCTGTATGGGTGCTGCGTTGAAAGTGAAAATGTAGATATTGATTTGATACACTTCAATCTTTTCTTCAAGGTGAGAAAATGGTTGTACCACCTATAAAGATAACTTTGAATTGTGCTGTGTGAGAGTTGATTATCAGGTAAAACATGAATTGTGGCACAATGTGACAAAAATGCCAACAAAGACAATTAATTTTCATACATGAGACTAGAGGACAAGGTCACAGTGATCTATAAACAGTGCGTGACACTCTGCGACCCAAAGATGTACCCACACACTACATTTGGGATTCCTTCCTCAAAAAATATAGGAGTGTGCCAGAGGTCAAGATCAAACTCAAAGTGACCCCAAAACAGTACAGACACTCTGGCACCCCGAACATGTATCCACAATCTAAAATTGGGATTCCTGCCTTAAAATAATACAAGATAAATGCTCTGGACACGATTTTCTAGGACTAGTGACAGAAGACAAGGTCAATGTCACAGTGACTTAAAGAAATAGTATACATTCTGAGATCCCAATGTGTATCCACACACTAAATTTGGGATTCCTACCTCCAATTATATAAGAGATAGATTAAGGTTCAGACTGACGGACGGGCAGATTGTCAGCTGTGTTTCCGGATTGCATGGAGCTCATCACCACTCGTGGCTGCATAAAAGTGCAGCACCGTCGGATGTAAATGTTAAGGCTAATCAGATCTGCATGACAGAATATCAATATGATGCAGTGTGATGTGCCTATCTTATAGGACTACACGTTGCCCTTGAGGCAGCTGAATATGCTCAATCACAATCCCGCCTGTAAAGACTTAGATTACTTGCGAATTGGTGTCTAAAATTATAAGCATACAGGCACTTATTCGAAGCTAGGTGTATGGTAAATGAAGTCATATACAAAATTGATACAATGTAGATTTGAATTAGAAGTGTCTTGGATAACATAAAATTATATATCAAATCTATAGGGTCATGTTACATAAAATTTACATGTATAGACCTAGTCAGGGACAATTTTTCATGGGTGCCAAATTGTTCATTAGAATCCCCAAACACTCCCATTCTTCAGAATTAAATGATGGGTTGCCATGGAAACCATGTAATTTTAAACATTTCAAATGGGTTTATTTTTATGAAAATATTTTGTCATTAAGGCGACCCCACTAAACAAGTTGACATACTTGAGAAAATGTACTAGGGGTGCAAGGAAGATCCAATTACCACCTCCCCTTCCCCTCTCCCAAGTTTTATAGTTTTTACATGACTTTCCCTCATTTCAGTTTACACATATATATTTATAGGTATGCAATTGAGATAATTTCAAATAGGACCATTGGATGAATGGTCAAGCTGTATCACTGATGACATTACAGTGTGTATGAATGATAATATGGGGATGCAATCAGCTAATTTATGTTTTCAAATTATTTTCCTTATTTTTAACGTTTCTATTAATATTCATGAAAACGCAAATTATGTAGATTAGCTATTTTGCATATGCCACAAATGAATAAAATTCCAATGTCTAAGCTTTGATTTAGTACCAATTTTAGTAGGTTATGATAAGTAGCAACTGAGATATTATTGATTTTGTAGGTACACCCCCATTCGTGAATTACATTTTTAATATTTTCATAAATATTCATGGAAATATGATAAATTAGATTAGTTGCATAAGCAACAATGGATGAAAGGCCACTGTCGAAGTTTAATTTGACACCATGTTTAGAAGTCTAGGACAAGTAGCAGCTGAGATATGTGTAATTTCGTAGGCACATCCTCATTTTTGAATCACTTATGGATTGCCATGGAAACAATGCAATTTCACATAGCCCAGACAGGTTCATTTTCAGAACCTTGTTTCGCATTTAGGGGGTCGTAATGAACAATTTGGCACCCAGGAAAATTGCCCTGGGGGTGCAAGCACTGCAAGATAAGCTTAATTGGCCCCGGACTAATATTTAATTTGTATTGAGCCTGAATGTTTATTATCATAAATACGGTATTATTTTGTAATGTCAATTGAAGGCTCAGTGGCAAACCTCTGTGCCATTCTATACTCATGTGCATTTGTTTTTGTTCATATTGGTAGCATTTTTTGATGAAAAATATAATTTACTATATTTAAATGTATTTTTTTCTGCATAATTGCACTTAGTTGACCTTTGACCTCACCGTGACCTTAAATCAAAAAATCACGCTTGGCATCCACCCCTATATTGTTTGTAATAGTCCAAGGAATAATTATAGCCTGGATGCCGAGCATTAACAAAAAATGCCATCAGGAGTCCTCGTAGAAATTAAAGGCGGCAGACTATTACAGTAGTTCGGCTAAAAAAAGGTGCTGAGAAAGGTCTCAAAGTTGCAGACAATCACGCGAATAGATGGCATTATACTCACCACCCAGCTAAATGTAAATTTCTTGTATTTTCGCTCGTGCGTACGCCCTCAAACGCTACTGTAAAACTGGGCACATCAACAATCAGCCAAGCTGAATCAGTTTCACATGTAGGCATAGAAATACATAAATCTTTTAAAAGCTCAGCAGCCATAAATGCCCGTATTGCAAAGGGTCGCTCATCTTTGTTTTCCATCTTATCAATTGACAGGGAAACGAGTCTTATAAACCCAATCACAATTGCATCGCTCTTCGAAAAGGTGTGTCTACCGTCAGTGCTATATGGTTCAGAATTGTGGCATAACATGACGGCAGAAGACTCCCTTAAGTTAGAGAGATTTATGAGGCTTGCCGCAAAATCAATTCAAAAGTTACCAATGCGAACCAGAACCGACATGGCCCTTGGTATGCTAGGGTGGTTGCCCATGAGCGCCAGAGTGGAGCAAAGAAAACTCATGTTCTTGCAAAAACTCTGTACAATGCCACCAGATACCCTCACACGGAAAATATTCGACGTTCGACTTAACTTATATATTCTGAAAGGCTGTTCAAATCAACTAGGTTACATACCAGATATACTCAAAATTGCTCGTAAATACGACCTTGTCCACTTTATACGGTCATACATGGCAACGTCAGTCTTTCCATCAAAATCAGTTTGGAAAAACATCGCTTTTAATAAAATAAAAGAGCTTCACGAAAGTTCCTGGTTAGACAGGACAAGCCATGATGATGAATTCATGAGATTTAAAACATTGCACTCCGTATTCCAAACATCAGTAGTTTGGCAAATGCCGACCGATAGACATACACTTACCGCTGCCTTTCTAATAGCCAAACTATGGACGAGAGAAGCAAAAGAAGAACCAGTTTGCTGTTACCGATGCAAATCGTATTCCTCTGACATAGTAAAGCATATCGTGACTTCATGCCTGTATTATAGTAACGTGCGGGCAAATTTTATCAGCTTTGTCAGTGAAAATATCAATTCAATCTTGGCAATCAGTTAACAAGTGTAAGCTTTGAAACCCTCCTCTGTATTCTGCTAGGGTCCAGCACAGCTTTGACAATCGATCTTGACCATGACACGCACACTAAGTTCCTGACGAGTTCATTTCTGTTTGTAAACAATCTGGTCGGGAATTTCGGGATGCACAATTTATATACTCAGAAATCTAGTGTCTGAACAAGCATCAAAACCTAGCTTGCAATCAGCGAGCCTAATTTTATTCTGCAACGCGTAGCACGACTCATGGTCACGCCTTCCTCTAAGTGAAGACGTTGACATGACAGCCAAATACAACATACATACATAGTTGTTGTCACAGTTGTGCTGAGCCAATTGACACGCCTTAGTAACACTTTGCTTCAACCATCGTCCTTGCACTTTCGTTTCGGCAAGGGAGATCGTCGGCAAAACTGATGCAAAAGGTAAATCAACTCTGTTTTCTCAAATCGCACACCGAAACAGATGTGGATACGCTGAGCATTCACGGAAATTTAACTGCACAATCCAGGCCCTCAGCTAGATGTGCCTGAATTGTGTGTTTGAATTTCATTGACTCAAATGGCCACAAAACAAATCGCAGATTTACAGTACCATTTATACTGAATCAAACAAAATCTTCCAGCATCATCTATCGGATATTTTGTACACTTTGTATATATGTCTGTCTGTTTGTCTCTTTTATCAATAGCTTGTGTTTTTTGTTCAGTCTCATTTCACATTATACTATGTTTATATATTTGTAATCTCTGTCAAAGAGAAAATAAAGAGAATATATGATAAAAGGTAATATCATTCGCGCTAATTGATACATAATACATTTCATGAGACGAGATTTCTGTGTTATGTTGTCATTAACCCTCAGAACGCCACCAAACATTTGCAACAAACGATATTTTACAATGTCGTCCCTGCCTTAAGAAACCAAATAAGACTTGATAATTCACACGAATCGTCAGCAGACGATTCGCGTGAATTGTCAAGCCTATTTTAAGTCTTACCCTCCACCCCCACCCCCACACCCCACCCCCTCCAAAACAATCAAGGAAGATACATGTATCACAAAATGTACCGTCTGCTTATGTCATGATTTGCGTTTAAAGGGTAAATCACCTGCGATGGCTCTTCTAATGGTTCGGTCATAATTCCATGCCCTGTTAAACTTTCCTTTTACGTAAAACAATCAAAAATGACAAAAAGGTTAATGCGAAAAAAAGGTGTTTTAATTTTCTGAAATGGTCTGGGTAAAATGTCTCCAAGAATAGACTGGTTATAATGTTTATTGCCTATAGTTGATCGAAAACTGGAGTGTTGCACGTCATAAATATACAGACTTGGTGTGATCTGCACTCAACTCATGCCGATCTAAATCTAAAAATTCTGCTATTATCTCGATTTATCTCTGTAAACCCTAAGCAAACAGTGTTCATTGACGCACAGTGTGGTATAGGGGTGCGCTGTCCCGCAATTACTTTTTAATTGATTTCACATCAATCGAATGACTGATCAATGTTCAATATTTTGTGGACTAACAACGAATCGCATGAGACCAGCAAATCAATTAAGAACTTTAATGCGTACAGCTGGCGTCAGACGTGACCATGTACGTGCTCGTAGTTGCATATGCAGTCGGGTTTACGTGTCGCATCGCCGAGCGGCAAAGGCTCAGACGAGCCTGCGCATACGCACAGTCTCGTCAGAGCCTCAATCGCTTCTTGCAGATACAAAGTAATGTGGCTAAATTTTTTGCTGAAATGGCAATCCTTATAGAATAGAAATGTTGGCTTAAGAAACTCTCTTAAATATTCCACAGAAAAATAAAAAAAATGGATATTTGACATTTAAAGGACACAGAAAAACGTCTAAAATGAAATGCCATATAAAACGGAATATCTGTAAACCGTTTTCAATAAAAAATATCAAAACTTTTAATAAAGAAAAAAAGTGAGCTAGAAAGAAAAGTGAGCTATTTTTTTTTATTGATAAATATTTCATCACCAGGCGCGTCTACGTCTATATTATGAAAAACCTTTTTCCATTAAATATATGTAGGCCATCATTTGAAGAATTTCATCAATTTAGTTATTTTAGTGTATTGAATGCACTCGAAAACTTAGCAATAATTGGGCCACGTCGCGAGAAAACCTGTCTTCGGGGTGTGCGAATAACAAAGGCGCAGACCAGCCTGCGCATCCGCGCAGTCTGGTCAGTGCCTTTGATATTCGCTTTTTAGAAAGTATCATATCTAGACTTACTACAAGCAAAATTTCAATTTTCTAGCTAGTCTCTGCAGCTGAGAAGACTGGTTTGAGTTTGGCTTTTTTCAAAAAACCCGAAGACAGGTTTTGTCGCGTCGAGGCCCAATTTATCTCCGATACTCAATAAATAGATGAAAGTAAGAAAAAGTAAAATGATATGATTGTGTATCCGTTGGTCGAAAAATATCGTAGTAGATCAAATTTGATAAAAATATTATTATTAATACAGTTAGTCATTTATGTCGTACTGAAGAGGATATGATGTTTATTCACATAAAATAATAAATTAAGGACATAAACTGTGATTCGTACTTCAAACAAAATAGCTCAAAAGAGTGTATCATATATTGTGTGGTACAGGTGTTTTGTGTGTTCTCATTTTTGGCATAGAGAACCAATTGCGTGAGACTTGGGTACAATGTACCAGCTCGGTTGTGGCCCTTCTAAACATTCTTGATTAGTTGCTTATCTTTCTTTTGTTACAGGGAACGAAACTGAATTGACATGGTCAATTTAAACGACCTCAGCCTATTTTCTAACTTAAAATGGGTAAGAAGCCCGGCTCGCTTAACCAGGAGCCGGAGCTCAAAGAATTCAAGGAATAAGTGCGCCACTTTTGGTAAGCAGAACTGGCGCTGTGAGATGAACCAATCACATAACTCAAACAAATCAGACTGATCTGCTCTTGAATTAACCGTCAAATAAAAAATAAAGTCAGAATGATCAGGAAAAACCACAATCACACACTGCAGACAAACAGAGCCACTGAACATTTACAGTCACAATACAGTAGAAAGACAATTAAATCAAAGCAACCAGCTCTCTCTCCCCCATCAAGATGTTTGCAAAACTAGAACGAGACAAAGTACTGAATAACAAAACGAGAACCCCCACAAACAATTAGAGCAACAATAAACAATGAATCAACAACATCAGACCCGCCGCCTTAGAACGTACAGCTGCCTTAGCCACTGGGGGCTTAAATACATTTTATTGGTACCAAATCTTCGCCCTAGATTCTGTTGTTGGTAAAACGCAAAACTTGTTTAGCTCGCATAAAGGCTTCCTAGCTATTGCAATGTATCATCACATAGAAACAATTTAATCAAATTAACACACTACAATGAAACAAAGAAAATGGCTCACAACTCACAGATAGTCCGTGCTAAACAAAACCTGAAGTTGAGCCACGGTGGGCCCAGCCAAAGACAAGCATCAGACACCATCCAACCGATTAAAACTTTACGTCAGGACCGGCAATGAGTCTGAAGCCTGGCACACCTTCGTGCAATTCAAGAGGAAAACATAGCTATAAGCCGTGATTGAGTTTAAGTCATGGTAGAATTAAGAAAATGCTTTACGAATTTTATGATATCAATTACCTTGCTTTAATAACTAAGCAGTCAACAATTGAGCCGCGACATGTGATTTCCAACAATGTGGTATGTGCGACCATCAAAGCCTCAGATCAGCCTGCGCATATGCGCAGTCTGATCAGAGCCTTTGTTTGTCGCTTGAACATTCTATGACCCTTAGGCTACTGATCAAACATCATTTGGAGTTTCTAAGCTTAAAAGGAGGCTACACAGACACGTCTGATTCTACACTTGTCAAAAAGCCACATTGTTGGAAATCACATGTCACGGCTCAATTTGTTTCTGTTGTTCAAGTCACTAACATTAGAACATACTCTTGCAAAAAGGATAAGCTGTGATATATATATTATATATATACCATAAGAAGGGGAGCGAGGAACATCTCCATCAAGAAATAGGAATTTCAAAATTAGAATCATCCCGTTTATCATAAATTTAGATGAAATTATGCCATTTTTTATGGACAAGTCCAAGTCCAAAAAGGGGGCTTCGACATCAAAGTAATTTGCCATATTTAATTGAAGTTCAGAGGGATATATCTGACATGCCATTTGTTCGACATAAGGATTATCGATATTAAGAAAGTCATCTAGATATCTTGATGTACATGTAGAGATAAATGCTTCAAAAACATCAGCTTAATTATTATCAGAAAGAGACAGCATGAAGTCTATCTCATAACAAAACAAAATCGAATCTGCAACAAGTGGAGCACAATTAGTACCCATGGGAATACCTACATTCTGTCTTTATAATTTTGAGCCCAATCTTATAAATACATTGTCCAAAAGATGATGGAAGAGCGTCACATATTTTCTATCATGACCACAAAATATATATTTCAGGTTGTTCAGAAGTGAAAAACGCATTCCACATTACAAGCCAAATAAAGTGAGCCATCTTTGTTCAATTAATTCAGTTAGTTTATCTTTGATTAGATTATGAGGCAAATAGTGTAGAGAGTAGAGAATCATATGTAGACAAAGTCGATGCTTGAAAACCTTTAGATTTTAATTTATTAAGAATCTCACCTGAATTTTTAATAGAGTAAGTAAGGGTGCAAAGATCAGGAATCGATACAATCAAGTACTACACCTGACCTAGGATACCGATGGGAAAGTAAAAAACTCACAGTTAGACACCACAAACGAGGGCCAAGAAGGAGTCCTTTCCCAGCAGGTGACCGCAAGGCACATATAAACGGACGCACACAAAGGCATAGCAAACACAAGACAGAAAAAAACATAAAAGATCCACAAAAGAAGTACCGCCTTGGAACGGTCAGTAAAGTATTTTACTGGAGGGCTTAAACCGGTTTCACGGCGCCAACCTCACCCTTAATTCAGATGTGAATCAAGACACATAGATATTTGGTTTGCATGAAAGACCCCTTATCAATGCATCATCTCCTAAAACATATAAATCAAGATATAACAAGGAGATTAAGCAAAGATAAGGACTCAACATTAAATAAAACTGAATAAAAACGAAATAGACTTTTACCATTCCTCTAATAAACTGTTTCACAATATTTAATTATATATACAGCCAGACATAAGTTAAGCATCGCCCCAATAGTTACCTAGAAATCGAAGAAAGCTTTTCAGTCTTGAATATTTTCTCGTTTTAGTTATGAAAACAGATAAAGTGGTGACTATTTACAGGACATTTCGATTCGATTATCACAAAGATAAACGACCAGGCACGGTAAATTCACACTTACCCCTAAAATATCCCTATTCTCTAACCCCTTATGGTAATTTCAAAACGCTTATAGTGTCAATTTGTTACAATATCAAAAACAAGCTCTGTCTGAAAATTTCAGATTCATATCTCTAACAGAATTAAAGTTATGGATGTGTAAATAATGGCATGTTATGAAGTGGTAATGCAAAAATTATAAACACGCGATTAACTAACTCTATAATCCTCTATAACTGACATGAAACCTTGAGTTCGTCAGAATCAGTTAGGCACTAGTTTGAAATATGTTCAGATCATTTTTGCGTGTATTTGAATTCAAAGTAAGCACTTTGGGTTAATCTGTGACATTTTTTAAGGGTACACCCAAAATTAGGAGTTGGTGTATACAGGACATCGTAGAAATTCAACAAAATGACCAAATGACATTCTGATATGTTCAGCAGACCAAAGGAAGACTAGGGTAGCAAAATATTACAAACTGGTTGTTCTTCTGAAAAAAAAAAATTGTACTCAAAAACGTCTCTGAAATAATGTGTGGGTGATGCTTAACTTATGTCAGACTGTATAGTTTTAATAGCAGTGAGGCAAGAAGTCACAAGAATAGACAAAAGTCAGTAAATTAGAGATTGATCTTGTCTGGCATAGCATTCATGTATAAACAATACTAACTGCAGAACAGAGGCCTGGGGTACCGAAGTTACATCTTTCCCTCAGATGATTCATGTCCATTTAGAACATTTCTTTGTTTCCTTTCAGATAAAAAGTCCTCAGTCCATTTAAGAAATACCACAGCACTTCGACTTTACAGCTTAATCAACAGTCATTAGTTTGGTACAGAATAAAATATTTTTGTTGATGTCGTTGTTTCTACTAGTGACGGTGATGAAGAAGATGACCTCCCGTACATTCACTGTATCACCACTCATTTTCTGCTATCACAGACTCCATGGTACCCGGCTTATTGATTACAGTGATGAGGGGATAACTTTCCGTACATAAGCACCGCTCAGCTCCCGCAGTCACAAACACTTTGACGAACTGACCTAGATTTATTTGTTGTTGTAAAACGGTCATAGAAAGAAACTGTGAGCTGAACTTGTTCAGCATTCCTGGCTTTCAACTGCATTCAAAAGAGTAATTTCCATTTAATATTCATAGAGATATGTATGTCACAACGGGTGGATTTCTAGCTTACAGTAAAACCTCTCTAAAGCAGCCACTCAAAAGAAGACCGAAAATTGATTTTCAAGACCAATTATTGCTAAATGCAGATCAAAAGTATTGCAGAATGCAAGAGAGCATTCTGCAATATTTTTGACCTGCATTAAGTTATCATCTGTCTTTAAGACGTTTGTTTTGTTTATTTTTGAGTGGCCGCTTAAGACAGGTTTTACTGTATATTGACATGCTACATGCTATTACAAGGAAGATATGCCATGGATGCGTCATCGATTTGAAATTACTAGTACATGGTACATTACGAAAACAGCAAGTGCTGGGCCGTTTATCCATTTAGTAAAAAATGCAACCTTTCATCCTGATTGTTTTATCATGTTATATTTGTGGCCTATTTATTATCATCGCAATGGGAAACGGGTTTAAATATCCTTATTATTTAGGTTGCTGAATATGGATTTAATCATGGCAAATAGCGCAGATTCTGATCAGATGCTGCGTTTTTCGATATCTTGTTTGGTCGCCACTGTTTGCTAATGCACACCTTTGAGACGCTATGCATAGTGCGTGACCTAGATAAGAGCAGTGACGTATATTAGCAAGGATCGCCGCCTCAGAACGGACAACAGCCACATTCACGTGTCGAGGGAGAGCTTAGAATGCATTTTACTGGCCAAATCTTTGTCCAAGGTTCTGAAGTTAATACACCAAAACACATAGCTGAGTTAATAAGTATATCAGTCTCGTATACAAAAACAGAGTAGCGGTCATGGTTTATAAGATATTTTATCCTTATCCTCTGTTAATATTTTTGTCCAAAATTGAGGTCTGCTTATTGTGTCTGCTACATATATTTCAATGCACTCCAGATTAATTTTATCACAGAGAGCAACACTATGTGCCCAGATCTGGGCCATACTGTTGCAATATAGGCCAACAAAGTACATAATCTGAAGAGAGAGCAGACGCCTATTAAATGGTGGGAAAATGGTTAAAAAGCACTGTCTGGGCCTCGGCTGCTTGCCGATGCGGTAAGTTACAAAGCCCTGTGTATTGGCTCATATCATTTGACCATGTGTACTAAAATTGTTGATAGAATTGCCAATGCAATAAGTAACGAAATCATGTCAGTTGGCCCAAACTATTTGACCAAGTGCCTGTTACTTAGATATTGTATTTGAACTGATGATGAAATTGCCACTGCAATAAGTAACAAATCCCGTATGTTGGCTCAAATAATTTGACAAAGTGCCTGTCACTTAGATATTGTATTTGAACTGATGATGGAATTGCCACTGCAATAAGTAATACAATCCTGTGTGTTTGCTCAAATCATTTAACCAAGTGCCGTGTCACTTACATATTGTACTAAAACTGATGAGAGCAATTGCCAATGCAATAAATAACAAAAAACTGTATGTTTGTTCAAATCATTTGACCATGTGCCTGTTACTAAGATATTATTCTTAAATTGATGAAGGAATTGCCAATGCAATAAGTAACAAAACCCTGTGAGTTGGCTCAAAGCATTTGACCAAGTGGCTGTCACTTAGACGTTGTACTAAAATTGATGATTGAATTGCCAATACAATAAGTAACAAACTGCTGTATGTTGGCTCAAAGCCTGTCACTTAGATGTTGTACTAAAATGATGAATAAGTAACAAAGTCCTGTGTGTTGGCTCAAAGCATTTAACCAAATGCCTGTCACTAAAATATTGTACTAAAATTGATGATGGAATTGCCAATACAATCAGTAACAAACTGCTGTATGTTGGCTCAAATTGTCACTTAGATATTGTACTTAAACTGATGGTTGAATTGCCAATACAATAAGAAATTAAGAAATAAAACCCTGTGTGTTCAACTGTTGGCTAAAGTCATTTGACCAAGAGCCTGTAACAACTTAGATATTGTACTAAAACTGATGGTGGAATTGCCAATGCAATAAGTAACAAAATCATGTGTGCTGGCTCAAAGCAATTAACCTCATGCCTGTCACTAAGATATTGTGCTAAATTTGAGGATGGAATTGCCAATACAATCAGAAACAAACTGCTGTGTGTTGGCTCAAAGCATGTCACTTAGATATTGTACCAAAACTGATGGTGGAATTGCCAATGCAATAAGAAACAAAATCCTGTGTGTTCAACTTTTGGCTCAAATCATTTGACCAAGTGCCTGTAACTTAGATCTTGTACTTAAACTGATGATGGAATTGCCAATGCAATAAGTAACAAAATCATGTGTGATGGCTCGAAACAGTAAACCAAGTACCTGTCACTAAGATATTGTACTTAAACTATTGATTGAATTGCCAATGCAATAAGTAACAAATCCTGTGTGTTGGCTCAAATCAATTGCCTTAGTGCCTGTCACTTAGATATTGTACTTAAACTGATGATGGAATTATATGGTAAAAATGTTGTTGTTTTTGTAATTCCTTTTGTATATATAATTTCTTGCTTAATTGTTTTATATGAGAAAAAATAATGTGCAAACACTGGATTTTGTAATTTAAAAGCCAAATAATTTCTTATGCAAATGATTAGGGCGTGGATATACGGCAAATATATAGTACAATAGTTGACATATAGTGACATCTTTAAACAACAAAAACGTTGTTTAAACTTTATTATTTATTATCTGCAACAAGAGTAGCACAATTAGTGACCATTAAAAGACCTCAGTATCAATATATCGAAACTCGTGTGAAACTTATTTCTTAAATTATTTGCTTGATGATTTTAGAAAAAAAAGCTGCAAAACTCGGTCTCAAAACAAAAACAGTTTCAGTCCAAACTATATTTTGCAAGTACCTAAGAAACAATAGAAATGCTCTTGTTTAAAGCTGGTGCTAGCATAATACATGTAACTCAATCAGTGTAGTTTTAAGACAGAGTTGACTGTGTATCCGAAATATGTCAGTGTTATATCAGATATGTAACTGCTTAACTCGAGATTTGCTTATATTTTAGTTGAAACAAACAAAATTGCATTACCAGTGTTAGTAAGACAGACTTGGGATCAGTAGATCTTTTAAGTTTATCTTCAATATTGATTCTATCTGAATTATTTTCAATTTAACAATATAACCTATACCTAAAGTGCTTCATGCGAATGGATACACATCAAGGGGAGATCATTTTAGTATAAACCGAATTGTCCCATCTACCATAGGAGACATTGAAAGGAATGATGCACGCTCCTCTCTTTACTTTATTTCGCTGTTGCAGTTGAGTTAATCCGCAGGCAGTGTTATCTGCTGTTATTCTTTATCTGATCTAGGTCCTGACTGTTTATCTGCAAATTGATAATCATCTGTTTAACAAAAAATGCAACAGATGCCATCAAAAGATGAGCATTTTTCCTGTGGCGGTGATAAGAAGGGTATTCCGCTTACCAAGTGCTAAGGGGGTTGGGTGCAATTAAAGATAAGTAAAGTGGGTGAGATGAGTTTGTACAGTGCGAAAAAGAAGGTTAGTTTCGTTAAAAGCTAAAAACAGAATATGGTGACTTAGCGGGATACATGCACCACTTGGCAGACAGCATGACAACTGTACCATGGTAGGGAGCAGGACAGTGAAGGTTGGGAGGGCGTTCCTGCGTATGATAGTTCTGGGGAAAAATCTTTATTCATAGTAGTTTGTAGAGGTGGGGATCTGCTTGTATGCCAGAGGGTGGATGAATTTAGACTCCCGGCGGTTAGGTATTATGTACTCAGATGCTGGAATTGCAACAAGGTCATATGTGACCTTGTACATCATTACAAGGCGACTGTCTATGCGTCTTTGGTCGGAGGTTTTCGAGCACTTTGGTCACACTTGAAGTTTGCCGGTAGACACGACCGGCCCACCGGCCAACCCTGCGTTGGACCGACTCAGTTTTGTAGGGGCTGCAGCAGTGTGTGGAAACCGAACAGTGGAGGCATATTCCAGCTGCGGTCGAATGAGAGGTCTATATGCTGTGGGTTTTAGTTCTTGTTTGTGTACTTTGATATTCCTCTTAAGGAACCCGAGTGATTGGTATGCCTTTTGTGATGTTGGCTATGTGCGTTCCCCAACTGAGGTCGACCGAAATGGTGATCCCTAGCAGCAGGTATACTTTCAAGTTCTATGCTGTGAAGGAACTATTTTGAGGTAAATGGGAGTCTTAAGTCTGGTGAAATGTAAAACCTGACATTTGGTTGGGTTAAAGGTCATGTCCCAGGCCTCTTCCCATTGCTCCAGTTTATAGAGGTCTTCTTGTGAGGTGTTTGCTTCTGACAAGTTGCTTATACATTAGTACATGGCTGTGCCATCTGCAAAGAGTCTGCCTCTTGATCTGACCTTCTCAGGGAGGTCATTTATGTAAGCTAAGAATAAGATGGGTCCGATAACAGAGCCCTGCGGGACACCAGAGGAGACTGGAATAATAGTAATCGGTGGTGGCGGTGATGACAATTGGAGAAAGAACCTTACTTAGAATAACAATTGGGCCAGTTCACGAGATTTTGGTACTTATCGCATGTGCACAAAGCCTCATTCAAAGTCAATGCTTGTTTGAGTTTATGCTTTAAGTCCCAGTCAACGGTTGCTGTGTTGAATCAGTACAACGCAGAGGATAAAGTGGTTTGCTCAAGGACACAACACAGTGCTTATACAGCGATCCCTCGATCTCAAGTCTAGAACTCTACCACTAAAGTCACTGCGACGGATCCAGTGCGCCGGATGTTCCAATCTTGGTCCCAGTGTTCATCCGTCTAACCTTGGTGTATGCGTTCAGCGAAAGCTCTGTCGAGTCTGCACATTTTTAAGGTAATCATATACGCTATTACCAAAATCAATTAGAATATATCAATCCACCTTAAAATATTATTGTTTTTATTAATCAGTTTTTAATCAACCTTTCAGTGGTTCAGGAGTTTTCAATACTCTTCTGTTTGTCCGTTTGAAATTTGACCCTAAAATATTTCTGTACAAGCAAAAAAAAAACACTATTACATGTATATAAGGCAATCACAAAACAAAACAATTTTTCATTTTTATATACCGGTATGAGCATTTTACTTTACGCATATGCGAGCAGCTAATTCTTTGACAAGTCACGAGCAGTCAAGCCAAAGTCTTCAGCATGGTATAAAATATATCGTTTCCGCTTTACGATCTGTGTAATCTCAGATCATCATGTGCAAAGCAATGGATACTGCACGAAATGGCCCTAGTTTTCGTACATGTAGCACAAAATTTCCACGGGTCGTCCGAAATGCTTTACAACCATGTTTGACACTGTTTGGCTAGTGGCGACTTTTGTCACCTGCTGATAACCTTTACAAACAGTTGGGATCCAGACCAAGGCCAACAAAATGCCGGGCTTGATCTGGATCCCAATTGTTTGATATTTTATTGTACTTCTAGGAAAAAGTATATATTTTTTTCAGAAACAAATCTGCTCACGACAAAAGGTATGCAAATATCTAGCATGGAAATAGGTAAAGCTGCCTTCGTCATAGCGCACTAAGTAGCCGTAGTCCAGACTGTGCATTGCAAAGGGTATTGGATGGATCGACCCCAGTCTTTTTATTGAAGCCAATTTTAATTTTAAAAATCAGCAGAGGACATTTAAAACCCTGAAAAACTACCCAGTATGCATGCACGGATCCAGAGACTTTTTGTCCCAACTTTGACTTTTTAAGTTGATGAGGGGCGAGAGAGGAACCAACTAAATACCATTATAAGCGGGCCATCCATGGCGTTTCGCTGGCGTGCCGTTGGTGGCCTAACTTTGTATGCTGGCTTGAAAGCATTGTGATTTTCAGGGGATCATGACCAGTATTGCTAAGAAACCAGATATTTTTTGTGATTTTTCAGGGGGGGGGGGGGGGGGGGGCGGACCCCTTTTATTTCCCCACCTCTGGATCCGCGCATGGTATACAAGAGTTAATGACCGTGAAACACTAAGTGAATCATATTACCAATTCCTTTCTTGCGTGTGTCTCTGAATACAATTTTGGATAAAGAAGTCTCAAACATTACAATAATCCGTAATGAATTTTGAAAGATATACTTATTGATATAGATACCGAAACTGGAAGAAAACGGACCGCATCGCTGATTCAAGCCTTATTTAGACAGCAATTCTTGAGATAAACCCTTTTCCACCAGTCGCTGCCTTCTCGTTTTTTATGTTCCTAGCCCATATTGCAAACGATATTGACTCAGATCAGACTGCCCTCAAGGGAGATTCCTCATTTGATTGTATAGGGCTGTAGCCGAGGGAGTATTTCACTTATTTCTATAGTTGTTTTTGCTTTATTTAATGTCTGGCATGCATTTGGTCAAAATTTATTTTTAAACTGTCTGATGCACCAATTATAGATTCTAGGGTTTCAGAAATTCTCCTATCTTTGCAGTCTTTTCGTTCAATTTGTCACGAATATATTCTACACATGATGTAATCTGTTCTGACAGTTTATGAATTGCTGTGGTAATAGATTTAGTAGACAATTTCAGTTGCTCTACGTCAGTTTTGATCTCGGAGTTATTGTCATGAAGTGTACTTGACTATACGATAAGCACAATATAATACACGAACTGGCTCCAACACATTGATTATAATACCAAAGTATCCATTGTGAACATCTAGTCTTAAAATACACTTTCTTTCTTTAGTTTTCATAGTACATGCATAACAGCATTTTTGGCTCATGATGGCTTTATGTTGTTTTTGCAATATACTATTGGTTCAACAGCCACTGGTTGTTTTAGACCAAGTTATACTGTCATTCATTATAGAAGAACTTTCATTTGTGAATGACTTTGAAAACCAATAACACTCGCTTTCATCACGTTCGTCACTTTGGCTATCTATATACATCATCATTATCTGTTACCTTGTTCAGAATGATCAGGCATTCGCTGACAGTAGCTGATTAGGGGCTGCCAGAGCATAATGTCGCACCAAGCTCTTTAATATAGACCTGAATACAATGTATTAGAAGTTAGCACCTTTCTTAGTACAGTTAAACCTGTCTTAAGCGGCCACTCAAAAATATACAAAACAAAGATCTTAATGACAAATTGTAGCTTAAAGAAGGTCGAAAGTATTGCAGAATGCTCCCCTTGGAGCATTTCTGCAATGCTTTTGACCTGCTTTAAGTGATAATTAGTCTTAACCCCCAATTTTGGTCTTTTTTAGAGTGGCTGTTTTAGACAGGTTTTACTGTAACTATTGAAGACAGCATGGATGTGTTCTATAGACGTTTCTTTTTCTGTGGCTTAGAAGCTTTATAACTGATTCCAAAGTTTCGTACAATGTCGGTTTGGAGTGAGGACATGACCCAGTTACCACCCAGGTTTTTTGAAAGCCAATCTCCTTCCTTTGAAGAATTGTTTCAAGTATGACCTAGATTATTGCTTATTAAATAATTGACGCGTGGGGGACTAAAGAAAATATTTGTAAACAAAGACCTCCGTCGCGAGCTAAACATCAACATCTAGGGCTCCACAACGCAGAAAAAAAAAAATAATTTAACAGCGAAATGTTGAATTCTCCTCGAAATCATGAACAATCTACGCCCAATTATGCTCATTTAGACGTACCCACAACATATGTTTTGCTTAAGAAATAAGAAAATTATTTTTTATTTACGCACTCTATCTATTGGCATGCGAAGCCGAACAAGCAAAAATGTGTCTACATGTACTAAATAATCGTATCCCCGATCTCATCCCATTATTGTGTCAAACTGATTATCAGATTTTCAAGTAAGATAGACAAATTGTCTCGCTTGAAAAAATGCAAATCATTATTTTGCACAAAAATGATAAAAATTATGACTAAAACATCTATTGTTTTGTATAGTTAATTTGAATTATCATCGTCATAAAATGCCACCGGCTTTGATTAGCCTTTCGGGCTGTCAATCGCGACTAAATGTCGTCTGCTGTATCACCTGTTAGTCCAATTAGGTGTCGCTGTAGCAAACAGTGTGGACCTAGAGCAGACTGCTCCTAGAGGAGCAGTCTGCTCACGGTCCACACTGTTTGTATGCTGAAATTAGTATGTGGTGTTGGCAACTAAAGATGCAGCAGGCTACTTCCACAGACGACAATTTTGTTTGGATTAGAGCGCTAAACCTAGTGAGCTTCAAGCAGCACAGATAACATATTGTGCTATATATGACAAAGAAAAAGCTCTGACATATAATGCCATATGAACTTTTGATTAAATAACAGTATTCAGTAATTAGTTAACATTCTCACGAGACCTGACGATACCTCATCTAGATCTCTCGCATTTCGCCTTTTGCACTAGGGGTAACTAGCGACATTTTGGCTATTCACCGTTCAATTCTCGCACTCCTGTAGTGACAGAATGTATTGTTAAAAATAGCAAAAAGTTAAATTTTTGACAGTTTATCATTTTTCTTTTAGTCAATATTTTCTGGATGTAAAGCCCTGAGTGATGCAAGCAATGATCGCATAATATATTTTTAATAAAAATGGCGGTTCAATCCCAGTGTGCACCGAGCGAAAGGCGACAGGTTAGAACGCGCTAGCGTGCTTCCTGTCTGCGACAATGATCAGTTAAGACTGGTTCTCATTTTCTGGTACTTTCGCAGGGCTAAACCCGGAGGCTAACAGACCGGGGAAACTGAATTCAGCATGATGGCGCTATTAAAGATGCTGCAGTTCAAACCAAGTCTAATTCTATCCTAGTGAGACCATTTTCTCGTGTCGTCGTGGGGAACTTGAATCAAAAAGATGCTTCAGCATGATTATGCTATTAAAAATGCTGCAGTTTAAGCCAAGTCTAATAATATCCCAATATGACCCCTTTAGCGTGTCGTCGTGGCAAGGCTACATTTAACAGACTGGGGAAGCTTGGTGCAAACAAAATAAATAATTGAAAAAAAAAATAGATAAAAACACAAGATTCAGATTAAACATATTTTATTGTATAAGTATACAAAGGGGTTGGACACAAGTTATTACAACATTAGATAGTCATTTCCCAAACATATCAACATATTACATAAATGTTACAATGGTGGATGCAATAATGTTTACAGCATACACATACAGTGTACACTCACACATACCATCTTCCTTCCATACCATGGCACCGCTGCTGTTGGAACAATTGCAAAGAAGGCGTGTGGACAGGCACCATTGGCCAGACGTACTACAATAGTATGTCAATTATTCAAACCCTTGTGAATCTTTAATAAATTTCATAGCAAACTGAATTCATGATTGATCTGTTTATATTCTCATTATAATTATGAGATCCTGCAGTCAGTACACCAGCATCGGCATCATTAATTTGCAGTCTATGTAAATTAATAAAAAGATTGTTTCTATGATTAGTATATAGGGGACATTCGAAGAAATAGTCTTCCGCGTTTTCGATAGGAGCTCCACGGCTACAAGCAGTACTTGGAATTTATTTATTTATTTATTTATTTATTTATTTATTTATTTATTTATGATATTCACACCATAAAGATCGGCTTTTAGCTACTGCTTCTATGTCTGATGTTTGTTTGATTTGATTTTATGTCCCATCAACAATCTTTCAGTTATATAGGGACGGGTATTCCTTGGTTGAACCAGTACTAAGCTAGGATTAATGTTCTTGCTCAAGGACACAACGCAGTGACGCCGGTGAGGCTCGAACCCGCGGCCCTACGGTCTCGAGTCAAACACTCTACCACTGAGCCACTGCGCTCCTTATGTCTGATTTGAGTCAGCATTATATTGTCCTTACGTTCTCCTACATTTGTATAATCAGGTATTTTATCTGGTAGGGTCTTGATTTTTTATTTAAATCGTGATATTGTTGGAAATGTACGAACTTGTGGATCTTAATTCGTTCCATAGCTTTAAAGTGGACGGGATGTAAAAAAAAACACCTCTTCAGCATGATGATGCCATTAATGTTGCTTGAGTTTAAGCCAAGTCTTACAACATCCCAACGTGTCCTCGTTCAGTGCACATTTATTATACAGAAAACCGCGAGTGTGCACATGTACGTACCCCGTTAGCCCAGTAGACCCAGGAAAGATGTTTCCCATTCGGGTGCAATTGGGTTAAACTATTAAACGAAATGCCTGACACCATTTGAATATCTGAGAAACAAAACTATGCTTCACCGAATTACTTTCATTTAACACACAAAGACAAAAACGCAATGCCTTTTATTTTAGATAAGAATAGTATCTATTTAGCCAGCTCAAAATAAACTTGCGCAAAACGGACTGGCGATCAGCGACGGCAAAAACGTGACCGCGTATGCGCAGTCACGTCTTCGCCACCGGTGTTCGCACACACATCAGTGCACACTATAGTACATGTATAATGGTATAAGAATGTAAGCGAAAAATTGACTTCTCACCATCTAACTCCGACGATGTAGCCGCACATGCACGTGTTATAAATGACGTTTTACGGTGGACCGGAAGGACCAGTATCTCACGACAAAGATCATTCAAGTTAATGACTCACTCTTTAACTGTCAATTAACCCGGCCATCTTGATGTATACCTCTTTAATTCCGTTGTTACATTCGTGTTTGTCGCTCAATCTACAATATTATCTGCGAGAATTAACAACGTTTTTGTTGTTGTCAGGCAACCTATTACTCGCGAAAACACGTGACCTTCCATGTTGGTGGATGGAGAAATGTGTCTGGTAGTAGTATGTCAAGATTTTGTAACCCGGCCTATGTTTACAACCATTCTTTTACGTCTATAAGGATCTAGTTTAATTTTTTTGTCGCATTCAAAACCTCTTAATACTTGTTTTAAGCATGATATGGGCAAGTTTGCATCTTTGAAATTGTGCCGATTAGCGGTCACGGAACTAAGGACCTCGGACAGTCTTCATGAAGGATTGCCCATAAAAATGACCAGAAAAGTTTCAAAGAAAATGATATTTTTTTCTATGAAAAAGATAGTAGGTTCAACCCTCGACTTATCCATAAAAGCCGTTTTCTCATTGGACAAGTACCAATTGAAAAATATGGGTTGAAAACTCAGTTTTTGCTATTCAACATATAGAAAATAGAAAAAGTTTTACTGAAGTGCTTTCCCCCCCGTGACCAAACTAATCCTTTTGCATACAGTTGTAGTTTTACATTTCATACATCATATAAAAACGGCATGAATGGTCACGGGGGGGGGGGGGGGGGGACGCTGTCAAAATGCCCAAAAACACTTTAGTATAAAAACGTATTAGAAACTTATTTTGTAAAAGCTTGTAGGTAAATATCAATATTCAATGGCATGTATCAGGGCTTTAGTTATGAGTGCTTACAAAGTAATTAATTGTCTCATTTCTCAACCAAAACATATATTATGGGTACTCAAAAGAACCGTCTCAATGAGACGGTTCTTTTAAGCACCAAATTATAGGTTAAATCTACTGTGTAAGAAAATATTAACGATTTTATGCTCAAAAATTGTGTTTATCTAGACTGTGATATGTACAGTAAACAGTTATACTACACCTCAGTGCACAAGTCCAACTGATTGACCTTGATACATTACAGGTAATAGTCAAAAGTAATTGACAGCACACTTCTTTAGATGAAATAATGGAATCTTCTCAACCCCAATTTTATGCAAACGCATCAATTTCGTCTCAAGTTTTATGCCGCAAACATAATATTTACATGTATTTAGATGAATACTCGACGAAACTTTGACTTTCTGTGAAATAAAATTTGGTCACAAAAAATACCCCCACCCCCTAAACCCTAGAGTCCTGGCAAAATGATGCAATATTTTCAAAAAAAATTATTGTGCTAGGTGCACTAAATGTAAAGGTTTGATTTAAGCCCAAAACTATAGTTGTCAGTTATGCATTATCCTAGCCAGAGGCTGTCAAAATTTGGGCAGATTGAATAGGAAACTGTCCGAGGTCCTTATATCAAGATACATGTATCCCACTAGTCAAAAACCGAGAAGAGCTCCGAGGCTGTTATTTGGCAATGGATGCTTCTGATTGGCTGATATTGCTGAAGTAAAAAAACATTTTCTTCTCTCTAGCAGCGGCAAAAATTAATTTTCTTCAAATTGGTGTGTAGTTTACTACCAGATGCATTAAATTTATATTGTGTTTTTCTGGACCAAAAAGTAAAAATAGTGATTTCTTATTTGAACCAGCGCTTGGTTTTCCCAAAATATGGCAGCCATTACACAACATGCAATAGTTGGGAAAAGAGCGGGTGAAGGTATGCTTTTCCTTTCCTTATTCATGTTATGGCTTGAACTTAAGGCATATGGAAATGCCCCACATGTGTTGTGAGATGCAGAATAAACTGTCAAAAACTAGGGTTTCACTCTTGGGGTCTATGGGATTAATAATTAGTTCACGGTGCCAATTACAATACCAAATTTCAGCTACTGTTGCAGGGTTGGTCGAATTACCAACAAGGTACCAAACACAGGGAATGGAAACTTTCCTTATTTTCTGCTTTTCAATCCACTATTCTAACTTTCCTGTTCTTTCAAATTTTACTTTTCTCAACTTGCCACCATTGACAAAACAAATACCCTGTGCAAAACGGCCACTCTCGAAAAGACCAAAAAATGGTTTTCAATCAAGACCAATTATCGCTTTATGCGGTCAAAAGTATTGCAGAATTCTCCAAGGGGAGCATCCTGTAATACTTATGGCCTTCATTAAGCTACATTTGTACCATTTGTCATTAAGATCTTTGTTTTGTCTATTTTTGAGTGGCCGTTTAACACAGGTTTTACTGTACGCAAGTGAGTATGATAATAGTATTTTGTGAATGTTGTCTGTACTACAAATGAAAAACAGACTACAGAAATGCGAAAATCGTAGAAGATAGATAATCTTATCGCGACGTAACGTTATAATGCATGGCATGACGTCAAGATAACGTCGTTGCTAGGTTATGAAATGACGCGGTTACGACTGATACAGGATGGAAGAAGCGAGTTGGAGATATTTCCGCTGATGAATCTATAATGTTATGTGGTGGGAAAAGTGCAGCCCACCAAAGGCTGCTCCAAGCGTGCGTCCATTCATCCGAAGGTGTAAGTATTGGTTTGATAGGTTTACAACAGTATGAAGTGACCAAAACAATTGAGCCGCGACATGATAAATATGTTTCCAACTATGTGGTAAGTGCGACCAGCAAAAAGCCTCAGATCAGCCTGCGCATACGCGCAGTCTGATCAAAGCCTTTGTCAGTCGCTCGAATAGTCTATATTGAGCATTATTTGGAGTTTCTAAGTACAGAAGGAGGCTACACATGCTCGTCTGAGTCTACACTTGGCAAAATGCCACATTGTTGGAAACCACGCGCCACGGCTCAATTATGAAAGCTGTGCGAGCTGGCACATTAATACACCGGTCACATGCGTCACTTTGTCTTTATGCATCTTTCTATCTTATGACCATTCTGCTGTGAAATCTGAATCGAAGAGGCCAATACTTGCTTTGACATTGACGGCGATGCTGGGGATGGGGGCGGGAAGGGTGCGTTACTTTAATTACTTTTCGGGATTTCGGTCAGGGATGATGAGATGGAATCAACATTCACGGCACTGTCACTGAGTGTATTCCAGTCTATCACAGTTCTTACAAAATAAGAACGTTTGGAATTTTCAGTTTTTGCTGGTATAACATCAAAACACTGCTTGCTGTACAAATTGAATTTCCACCAATGATCCTTTTGACAAAGTCTTCAAATGGTTTTGCTCTTACTATGTGCCTTCACACCAAAAGGAGGCGATTGAAACAAGCAGGATTCTCATTAGCTCCGTCCCTTTTCAAAGTGGGACTTCTTTTAAAGGAAAGAATTTGCTCCAACAGGGAGCGAATTCTTTCCTTTAAAAGAAATCCTTATGGTACGGAAAACGATATTACCATGCACATTTGGTGATTTACATTGAATGTGAATGGGTTGGTAGGTCCAAGACGTGTAGCAGGTCCAAGACGTGTAGCATTTTTGTTACACATCCTTCTTGCACGGTGATGAAACGGGCAGCGGATCTTTGTATTATCTCCGGTCTGTCTATGTCGGGTGCCTGATGATACTCCCATATTCTACTTTAGAGCGAACTAGAACCAGATAAGCATTTTTCTGCAGGGTTTGGTCAGTGACGTAGATTCCTACTGAGAAAGCCGAGCGTAAAAATGCTTTTACAGGTGTTATTTATATATATGGGATTGTCCGAAAGTAGTGATTATCCTTAACTCGTTTAGTCTGTGAGTGCTTTATATTCAAGTTGGAATTTAGCTTCAGATTATAAAAGATTACTGCCTGAGCTTTTAAAACTATTTGTAAAAACTTAATTGAGACATTTACTTTTTTATATTAGAACATGCTCAAAGTCTCTTCTGTGGTCTGGTCAGTGACCATAGGATGGGAAATGATTTTCCAATCTGGAATGATTTGGAAGACACGCACACCACGGCATCATTTTATTTCTTGTGAACTTTAGCAGAAGTCAAATACATGGCTTTCATTAGACACAACACACTTGCGAAAGAGAAGCAAAAATGACCGATCTCTACGGGCCTCTAGAGAGGTAGCTCAATGCCATCGAGCATGTCTTCGACACCGTTACATGTGTACTTGTGTGTTCCGCCACCATCTAATCTTCTGCATTGTGGCACTTCGGTAGATAAAGAGAGACAACTTTTATTTGATATTTGTACCTGTCATTGGGAGTAGTCTAAATACTAGAGCGTTTATTATACGCATACTTTGCGTTTTTACGTTTGGCCATTCTGAAAACAAATGATTTGCGTTTTACGTTTGGTCATTCTGAAAAATATTTATTTGCGTTTTTACGTTTGGTCATTCTGATAACAAATTATTTGCGTTTTGGAAAAAAGAGTAAAAAATATTTTTACTTCTGGAAACTAGTCATCCTACAGTCCAGGGCCCGGAATTACAATGCCTCCTTAAAGTTAAGCAAGACTTAAGTTAAGTATTGATATTTTAACATGCTATATTAAATACTAAATAAATTGCCTGGATCGATGTTGTAGCTCAGGCTGTACGGGATTTTCGCTGTTTATGTTACAGGGTTCATTTCCCTAACAGATTATTAAAATTATCTATTTCATGAGTACATGTTCATTAAGCATTGCAACTTGGAATGCCACTGGCATTATGTCCGGGGCATCATATGCTAGCGATCTGTTAAGGAAAAGGAATATCAAAGTGCTAGGGTTATCTGAGCACTGGTTGTACCGTCATAATTTGCACTTTCTGCAGTCTATTAATTGTAGTTACAATTCATTCGGTGTGTGCGATAATGTCTTACTTATGCCGAGCAATAGAAGAGTTGGAAAGGGTGGCGTGGCGATTCTGTGGCATAAGTCTCTGGATCATCACGTAACACCGCTAGATATCACTAGTGATCGCATTTGCGGTATACAGTATAGGCTTAATCAGCATTTACATTTTTATATTTTGCAAGTGTATGCCCCGTCCAGTAATCATCCTGTGCAAGTGTACCGGGACTTCATTGACCACTTGCATGCAATAATTAGTATGTATTGTCATTATGGATTGGTGATTTTAATGGGCGATTTTAATGCCCATTTACAGGGGAAACGGTTTATAAAGTCTACTGATGACCGTGGAAAATGTTTACTTGATCTCATGAATTATTATAATCTCGTCAGTTTGAATACATTGTCATTGTGTTCTGGTGCTACCTCTAGTTTTGTGTCATATGACAACATATACGAGTCACTGATTGATCATGTACTTTTGCCCTTAGAAAGGCTTGATACTGTCTCATCATGTGAAATATTAGACGACCATGTATTAAATACCTCTCGTCATAGGCCAATTGTATGTAGGATTAGTATCCCTATAGCGGATTTTGAATACACATCTTCGACATTTTCGTCCCATGTCAGATGGAACAAACTTGATGAACATGTGTTGCAGACATACAAATTGGAACTAAGTAATTTGCTTTCCTCTGCCTCCTGTCAAACTGACCTTGATCCTACTGTCCGACTTGAACAGACACATTCTCATATTGTAAATGCAATAACGTCAGTCACTGACTCCGTGTTACCCAAAACAAAGTTTAGGCCCTATCTTAAGCCGTACTGGGATACCAGCTTAAAAGATTTACATGCATCAATGAGGGAAAATCGACGCAAATGGATTAAGGATGGGCGCCCAAGGGGAAATATGCATCAATCTTATAGATTATATAAAACAGCAAAGTGCTTATTTCGCGCACATCATCGTAGGTGTGCCGAAAAATTTCAAATTGAATTAAACGTCGAAATAGATCAGGCTGCTGAACTGGACAGTGCCCTTTTCTGGAAGAAGGTTAACAGCAGAAGGAATAATTTTTGTACTAATGCAGGCTCTGAGATCAAATTTGGTGATAACGTATGTCGTGACCCTGAAAGCATCGTTTCTGGTTGGGGGGTATACTTCAGGGATTTATATTCAGACACGGAGCGCCCCCACTACGATCAGCGTTTTAAACAGGAGGTAGAGACGAAAGTTCAAAATATCAAGTTAGAAATTGCGTCTGATAGGAATAGTATCCCTACATACATATCAACAGATGATGTTAGGAAAGCAGTCAAAACATTAAAGAAAAAGAAGGCCTGTGGTCAGGACTGTGTATATAATGAACATTTGATACATGGTGGTGATACTCTATACGAACACCTTGCCAAGTTTTACACGGATATGTTTAATTATGGTTTTATTCCTTTGTGTCTGAAGCAAGGCATTATTATAACTTTACATAAAGGTGGTAGAAAATCGAAAACGGACCCCAATAACTACAGAGCTATTACACTCTCATCAGCTATTTTGAAGCTATTTGAAAGGCTTTTATTGGCAAGGGTGGAGGCTAGTATCTCAAAGCCTCTTAATAGTCTCCAAGGAGGCTTCAGACCAAATATTGGCTGCAACATGACATCCACAATGGTTAGGGAATGTATTTATTATGCAAAAGAAAACAATAGTAAACTTTTCGCTTGCTTCCTCGATATACAAAAAGCTTTTGACAAAATGTGGCATAATGGATTATTTACAAAACTCTATGATATGGGGATAAGGTCAAAGTTACTTGGAATCATTATTGAATTGCATACTAATATGAAAAGTCGTGTATTGTTCAAGGGGCATAAATCTGATTGGTTTGATATTCTTCAAGGCTCACGTCAGGGGGGAGTATTATCACCCTTTATGTTTTTATGTTATAAAAATGACTTGCTTGAACAATTGACTAAATGTTATGCTGGATTTAAACTACTTGGTATGAATGTATGCTGTCCCACTGTGGCTGATGATATGGTTGTCTTAGCATTAACTGTTTGTGGCCTTGCTCTTCTCTTGTGTATATGTTATGCATACTCGTGCAAGTGGCGATACGAATACTCGGCTCCCAAATGTTCAGTAATTGTATATAATGAAACAAAACGCCAGTTTTTAAATTCGAATAGGGTATGGTATATGGGTAATGATACTATAATGGAAAATGAGAACTATAAGCACTTAGGTGTAAACACTAACAAATATTTAAGCCACACGATTAACATTAAAGATGCAACAGATAGATTAAAGGGCACATTTCTAAGTCTCGTACACAGCGGAGTTCTTCACCAAGACAATTTGCATCCACTTACGTGCATTAAAATATATAATTCTGTTGTCTTGCCTAAGGCGCTATATGGGTGTGAAAACTGGTTCAATTTAACGGAAAGTGAAATACTGTCATTAGAACGCGCCCATAGATTCTGTGTCAAACATATGCAGTCACTAAGCAAGCGTACTCGGACAGATGCCGCTTTAAGTTTGTTGGGTGTATTTCCAATAGAACTTGAAATAGATTCTAGGAAGTTAACACTTTTTGGTCAAATGTGTAGACTAAATTCCAATTCATGGGTTAAAAATGTATTTCTTAACAGATTGACGTCATTTACTACACATTCTAATGGTAGACAAACTGGTTTTATAGCAGACATTTTTAGGTTATTAGGAAAATATCAACTTAGACATGTTTTAGAGGCATATCTTGAAAGCAGCATATTTCCGAGTAAGTTTGCTTGGAAACGCATATTAAAGAGTACATTGCATGAATCTGCAATTTCGTCCTGGCATAATAGAATACAAACGCAAGATTTCAGTCGCTTTACTGCATTACATTATGACTATAGTCCACATTGGATTTGGTATTTTTCAAAGGAACATAGAAAGCTTCTCCCACACTGTACTTCTGTCATACAAATGATCTCAAGCTTAGCGGAAGTAAATTCTGTTAACAAATTTTGCATCTTCTGTGAAGTGTTCTATGAAAATATTGTTGATCACTGCCTCCATGATTGTTCCTATCTTGATAATGAAAGATCTGAAATGTGGCAGGAAATTCTTAGTCTTAGCCTCCCTGCATACGGTTATTTATATATGCAAAACATATCTTTTGTGTCAAATGTACTACTTGGAATGAAAAATAGAGACTTAGAACACATTTTGGGAGCAAGCCAGGAAGCATTTAAGATATGCTGCATTCGAAATATCCACAATATGTGGCGTAAATATAAAATGCCTTAATTACTTAACTACTTTGAGCTGTTTGCAGCCAATGCATAGTCTTTATTTGTTCATTAAGTCACATTGACGAGGTAATACCACCGAATTATGCTTACTTATTCGTTCCTATGTGAAGTAAGGATTAACCCATGTAAGCTTCCTCTTTGTGGGACATAGCCAAACTGTGCAGACCCAGATCAGACGATAATGCAGCGTCTGATCGGGGTCTTCACTGTTTGCGTACAGAATGTTCTAATAAATTTGAACAGAAACGGAAAATACCACCTAACACCCCTAAGTTGGAAATGGGCTCGTCCTTCTGATAAGGTAGGAAAGTTCATTCGACTTAAATAGGTTAAGTATTTAAGATGAAAATTTTTATTTGAATATTATTATTCTGAAAGTACATGTGTATATAACGGGGCAGCATCACCCTGTTTTGTATAATGCTACACAGCTGCCTTGATCTAACACGAAATATATTGGTATAGGGTGTGGTTGTTTTCTCTCTACTTAAAAGATTGTTCTTGCATTTAGTTTCGGTAAGGGCAGAGGTAAGTGGGGAGAAAATAACAGCCTTCCGACGATGGACTAGCCCATCTCTGCCAATTGCATACGTTGTATATACAATATACTCTGGTTTCAGGATGCTCTGGGCAGAGGTGGGGTGTGTTGCATCTGATGGCATTTTTTCGCTTTGTCAATAGGATACTTGTAAATACGTTGTTTTACTTTTCATGTACATCTGTAAATGCTCTTTCATGCCTTTCTTGTATGTATTGCTTGTAAAAATACTCTCCCTTGTGGAGGAAATAAAGAATATCTATCTATCTATCTATTGTAATTCCGGGCCCAGTTTAGACCAACTTTTTATGAAGGCATAAAGATTATGATGACAAATAGGGACAATCACCAGACAATGTTTATTATTTCAGTATGATGCTGACACTGAAGCATGTGATAACGAAGTCGCCCAGATTCTGGAGAAGAAAGTCAGAGATGAATCATGCCTTTGTCACAAATACGGTAATAAGTTGCTGGTTACACTCCACTGGTCATCTTTGATTTTTTGGTTAGCAACAATATCAAATAAAATCTCTTCAGGGCCCCAGGTTATAAACTTTTTTCATGCTCAAATCAACTGAGCACGAAATTATAACTGCTTGTAAAACTAACATAATTTCAAACTCATAAATTCCTTATTTATCATGCTAATAAATGTTTAAATGCCAACAATTGTTGGCATTTTAATATTTATGACCATGATAAATTTATACTCATTTGAGTTGAGGACGGAAAAAATACAGTCTGGGGGCTAGTGCGTTTCTCTTGATGCCCCATCCAATGTTTGAATATATTAGCGGTTAAGTATACTGTTTTAATTTCAAATAAATAATACGTTTTAATGATAATGACGAGTGAAAATAGGCGATGATACAGACCCGTTCTAACTGAATAAAAATAATGGAGTATGATCAGGGAGTACCACAATCACACAAGTCCAACAGCACCGCGAGAAAAAACCAAAGAACACCAACAGTCACAAGACATTTAAGCAAAATATCCAACTCTCTCTTCCCCATTAAGATGATTGCAAAACTAAAAAGGACACTTAGTACTAAATAGCAAAACAAGGGCAAAACACAGAACCCGAACAAACTATGGAAGCAACAATAAATAATGAATCAACAACAATACAACCGTCGCCTGAGTAGGTGAAGATGCATTTTTAAAATTGTTAGGGAAGAACAAACTATGTTTTGTGACAAGCCGATTATTTTAACTCTTGTATAGTCCAAAAGACATATATGTACACTATTGCTAAATGACCATTGTAGTATACCTTGTTCTGAGTTTCATTTTTCTGAGTTTGTGCTCACTCAGTTTGGTCTAGATAATTTCGTAAAAGCAAGACAAAATTATGATTAAAGGGCATAAAAATGAATCTTGCCGAAATTGGATTATGAGAACGACCTATAACTAGTATATACAACTCATCTTTACGTTGCTCGTTGTTCGTGTTTTATTATTTTGCTTGCTTCCTATGTTGAGTTTCTTCAAATTACCACTTTCATTCACTCAGTTTCCAGCACTTTTTTAATACATGTATACAGCTTTTACAGTAAACCCTGTGTGAGACGGCCACTCTCAAGAAGTCGGAAAATTGAAATTTTGAAATCAATCATGGCTTAATGCAGGCATAAGTATTGCAGAATGCTCCAATGGGAGCATTCTGCAATACTTTTGACCTTCATTAAGCTACCATTTGTCATTAAGATCTTTGTTTTGTCTATTTTTAAGTGGCCGTTTTACACAGGCTTTAAACTGGTTAAAGCCCTCCAGTGGGGCATTTTACTGACCGTTCCGGGGCGGTGCTTCTTTTGTGGATCTTTTATGTTTTTACTGTCTTGCGTTTGCTGTGCGTTTGTGCGCGTCTGTTAATATGTGCCTTGTGGTCACCTGCTGGGAAAGGGCTGACCTCTTGGCTCTCGTTTGTAGTGTCTTACTGTGAATTTGTCACTTTCCCATTGGTATTCTGGGTCAGGTGTGATACTTAATTGTATCGATTCCTGATCTTTGCACCCTTACTTACTTTCTTTTACTGCATATCATTTCAGGGCCAACAGACATTTTAACTGGCCGAAAAACGTTATGCAGATTATGCAAAGGAGACAGATCAAAAAACAGAAAAATAAAGAGGAAAACTCCTTACAGAAAAGGAAATGTTCATGTAGACATTATAGACGAAACAGCCTCGTCTCAAAAGAACAACACTCAGAACTATCAAGAGATTCCAACACGTCCCGTTACTCCAAGGTCGAAAATAGTAGGAAATTATAGCGAAACGTGCACCACAATCGACCTAGTTCCCGGTCATACCTCGCCAGAAGACTATCCGCAAAGACCCTTGTGTTCTAAAATGAGGCATCATAGACGAGTTGTTAAACCAACTGTTATACCTGCGAATATGTTTCTGAGATTATATTTTCACCCATACCAGAGAGAGCATTCGAATAATGAAATGAATAGTCCATATGCAATGGTAAATGCATATACTGAAAGAAACGAACATGTGCGCACAGTTGAGTCAAGTTCTAGAACATATGTAACGGACACAAATGATGTTTTTATGGCAGATAAAACAAGAGTTCATTCCGAGTTAGGGCTACTGCAAACAGAAAGTAGTCCAGTACTCAACAGAGGTTGCAAACAGAAGAACGGTCAATTACTACACGTGGAAAGTAGTCCGGCACTCTACAGAGGTAGCATACAGACACATCGTCAATTGCTACAAATGGAAAGTAGTCCGGTACTCGGGAGAGGTAGCATACAGACAAATCGTCAATTACTACAAATGGAAAGTAATCCGCCGGTCGACAGAGGTAGCATACAGACAAATCGTCAACCACTACATATGGAAAGTTGTCCGGTGGACGATAGAGGTAGTATGCACGAAAAACCTCGATTAATATACTCGGGGAGTAATCAGATGCTCAACAATTCTAGAATGCAGTTTAATCCTCGTATTCTGCGTACAGAAAGCGGTCAAATGATCAATAGAGTTTTCATACAATCGAATCCCAGGACACTACTAAGAGAAGGCAGTCCAATGCTCGACAGAACAAGCATGCAGTCACATCGCAAAGTACTTCACACAGATAGTATTCAACAGGCCAAGAGAGCTAGAGTAGATGGGGCGCAGATAAACGCTTCACTAGACCATTCCGAAATGAATTTGAATCAAACACAATCTGAAGTAATGGTGGGCAGTTCACTACAAGAAACAAGAAGTTTGGAAAGTGAAGAAACTAGTGCGACGGACAGACTCCAGAACACTTTTGATTTCATTTGCAATGTTGTCAAACAGCTCTATATTTAAAGAAAGTAACCTACAGCAAAACCTGTGTAAAATGGCCATTCAAAATAGACAAATAAAAGGTCTGAATGACAAATGGTAGCTTAATGAAGGTCATGCTCCTCCTGGGGCATTTAACACTACTTTTAACCTTCATTAAGCGATATTTAGTATTGAAAACCAATTTTTGTCTGTTTGAAAGTGGCTGTTTTACACAGGTTTCACTGTACAAGCTAACAGCAAGCACTGGGCGCAGAGGAATTCTATGTCAATATATCTTATTTTTTAAAGATGCTTTACTTGTTTGGGGAAATAAAAAAAATGCTGAAAATTATAGACAGTTTTTTTTTTGCTTTAAACTCTCAGATGTTCTATTTATTATGCTAATGGAGTTTAGATATCAAACATAGTATCGGCGATAAAATTTAGAAAAAGTTTTGCGAAGTTTATGATACTGATAGCCTTGTTTAAGAAGTTTCTGAGTTAACAGTTTATTGCGAGTGTTGAAGTCAGTAACATGGCTGGATGCGCTAGAAAATCGGATGAGTTGATAAATATAAACTCCATAGGATGTAGAGCGAGGAACTAAATATTGAAAATTGACAATTTCAAAATCAAAATCGTCAAGTTTATCGTAAATTTTGCTAATCACCTAAGAGAACTGTGTCCACAATATAAATCAAATATGGGGAGTGACCACTGTATGTTTGACACCAAGGCATTAAAACTTAAAATCAAATTGTCCACGCCTAACACTGTCCACCATATTCAATGTGGCTTGGTTTAATGTGGTGACATATCCATACACAATATGCTTAGCTCTTACGTGGCTATGCCTTGTCCATAAACTATGTGCCTTGATCTTACATACCTACTGAAGTAGAAAAAACACACCTTTTTTCATTGCCCATTCATACTTACCAAAAGCTATTGTATGGGGGTAACCCTGATATAAAGAAAAACAACATTTTGTTACAGTTTAATCCCCTGGGGGTAAAGTAAATGATTTGCAACATAAAACGTAGCCTGTTAAAAATTCAACCACTTAAAAAAATAGCCACATAAATTCATGGAAAGAATTTTGCCACATTATGTTTTAGCCACATAATTCGTAGCCACCTAAATAGCCATTTGTGGGTATGTATGTTCTTTCATCCATTATTCTGTCCTTTCATCCCCTTTAAGTAGTAGGTATCATGTGTATGCTCCTCCTCCTACAGTTTTAGGCCGATTTCTTTGAAATTTTACAGGTGTTTAGATCTTGGGCTGAAGATTACTTCAAGGTTTGCATATTGTTTGGATATAATCCTCAGATTATTTTGTCACTTTTTCACCAAATGGACATAGTCACTTTTCTTGCCAAAGTAAATAGATACTAGGTATCTAGTGTATGTTTACCCTCCTACAGTTTTATGCCGATTCGTCTGAAACTTAATAGGTGTTTAGGCGATGATATGGTCTGAAGATGTGCATGTTATTTAGATACAATCCACAGATTATTTTAGTTACTTTTTTTACAAAATATATACTTAGTCATTTTTTCTGGTCAAAGTGAATAGATACTAGGTATCTTGTGTATGTATCTCCTCCTACAGTCTTATGCCGATTCGTTTGAAACTTTACGAGTAATGGTCTGAAGATGTGTATTGTTTGGGTATAATCCTCAGATTATTTTTGTCACTTTTTATCACAAAATGAACTTAGTATTTTTTGCAGCCAAAGTGATTTAATACTAGATATCTTATGTTGTCAGCTACTCCTACAGTTTTATGCAGATTCCTTTGGCGCTTTACATGCCTTTAGGTCATTGTCTGAAGATATGCATATCACTTGGATATAATCCTCAGATCATTTGTTGTTACTTTTTCACAAGTTGAACATATTCATTTTCCAGACATTATTACCTTAAAAATGAATAGTTATTGGTTGCCTTGTAGGTGCAACTCCTCCTACAATTTTATGCCGATTCTTTTGAAACTAAAGAGGTACTTTTGTTATGGTCTGAAGATGTGCATGTGCGTTTTATATAATTTTCAGATACATTTTTGTCACTTTTTCTAGGATGTGAAATGAGATATTTTTCTGCCTTCAGCGCTATCAATGTCTTATCAATGGTACCTTGTGAGTACAAATATTCCTACAATTTAATACAATTCTTTATGAAACATTTGTATGTGCTTATGCCCTGGCATGAAGATATGGATATGTTAAGAATAAAAAAAATCTCAGGTAAAGTTTTGTTTCTTTTCTCTCTTCTTTGAACTTAAGTCAAATAATTTACTAGTTACATGAAAGCGCATATATTCAAAGACAAACATAAAGTGGTGAGGCATAAATTCTCTGGATTTTTATTTCTATTCTGTGGTGAGCAATAAATTCACTTTATATATCTTTACAACCTTTACCAGTTAAGTATGCCACTTTCAAAAATGATAAGACAAGAAAGTTATGGCATCAAATATAATTCACTTGATTTCAGGGTTTTAAAAATACACCATCAAACAAATTGTTGGGAATGAAGTCCTTTGATTCTCAGATTTGGTTGACATCTTTTTATAGTGGGGATGATTTTTTGAATGTTTCAAACAGATGGTCCTTTGCTGATCTTGTTAAAAGGGAGATTTTGTCAGAATGAATCAATACATTTATTATTTTGAATTTAAATTATCCTAAAAAATATCAATATTAAAGGCTGACCATTCATAAAGAATATTTATTATGTACACGCTAGTCATCAGAGGAGTATAATGAACCATTCATACGGCTACTGACAATATGAACTCCCTTTGAATGTGTCATTGTTGTCAACTGTTAAACATAAAAAGACAAAAAAATCTTAGAAGTGTGCCGATTGTGTCAAATCTTTGTTGGATGTCAAACTATTTTGTGTCTGAATATTTAGAAACTTAACGGTACGTTGGTGAGCATTATAATGGATAATGGCTACTCTCCAAAGATATACAAAAAAGTTTAAGAAAAACGTCCATTCTTACTTATCGACGGATTACCTGCCGGTGAAACTGCAGTTTAGAAAATTTGTTTGAGAATATCAGCTTTCAGCTTTGCCTGGCGATGGGCCGACTGTTCATTTTCAGTGCGAGCTCATCAGACCCTAATAATCTTTAGAGAGCCAGTGGGAAATTATATTTTTCGACTAGAACTATTTGGATCCATGACCAAGCCTTTATTTGACCATCATATAGATTTTAGTAAAGAATCATTCAATGTTTTGATGCAGAAAGATATGTTTTTTATATCCATTGCTTTAAGTGGCATGCCCTTCTCTGGCCAGTATTCGAACCATAACATGCATTCATTAGGTTTAAATATATTACAATCATGATCAAGAAGACCTTTTGGATTAGATAATTTTCAAATTCCATGTTTAACAATCAGCTTATAAAATATACAAGAAGCACTATTTTCATTAAAGAAGTAGTCTGACTGTAAAAATACCTGAATCTGCCTAAATATCAACCGCGTTGGTCCCATCCAATGTAAAAGATAAATCTGGATTTGTATCACCATGTTTGTTTTTGCATACTTACAAATGTATGGATCTCTTTAATTTTGAGCCTGGGTTCGAGCCTCCCCGGTGGCTTAGGCTGCTGTTCGTTCTAAGGCAGTGGTTCTGTTGTAGTTGACTTGTTGTTTATTGTAACTCCCATTGTGGGAGTCTGTAATTGTTCTACTTTTGGTTGTACGTCACTTTATGTCCATTATAGTTTTGCAATCCTCTTGGTGGGGAAGAGAGAGCTAGTTGCTTTGCTTAGTTTTGTCTTCCTGGTGTCTCGTGATTGTTGTGTGGAGCTTCCTCGCGGTGCCGTGGGCTTGTCTGCAGTTTGTGATTGTGGTATTACATGGTCGTGCTCGCTTACTATTTTTGGGAGACCTTTGAACTTTTCACTGCCCAATTGATAATATCTGCACATAGATATAGACATAGACCACGTTCGCAACATAATAAGGGTATCTATTTCGTACGGTAACTCAAAGTAGCCAGTGAATCAGTCAACTTTGTTGTATGGTGGCTTCATTTTGTATGTTTTGTTTTGTTTTTGTTTATGTATTTTTGTTTTTTGTTTGATTGGATTTTTTTTTTTTTGGGGGGGGGGGGGGTGGGGGGGTTGTTTTGTTTGTTTGTGTGTTTTTTCTTTGCTTTGTTTTTTGTTGTTTCATTCAGAAAAAGTTAATCTGTCACACCTTACATTTAATGGACAATCCAATATATTGAAGAAGCAGAATGGAGTATTCCATTCGGTTTTAGGATGTTCCATACCGATTGGCATGTGTTAAAAACACACATTATTTTCATTTGTTAAAATATAGGTATAGAGTTATATTTTAGGGAAATAAGTATTACCCTACGTACCTTTTTAAAAAGATATTAAATTTTAGAAACGAAAAATTCAGAGTTATTTCGAATAAATAATTACACACATTTTAATTAACTGATAAAGAAAAAAAATATTTTTAAAAAACAAACTGTAGAACATACACCACTTGCTATTGGCGGATAAATGAAACAGGTAGCAGAGAAATAATATGTATATTATTAATAACTTAAGCAAAAACAATAAGTTCACATAATGTAACCAGAGAAACGAAAAACGCATTACTTTGAGGTGAATTCTTTGTAAAAAAAATATAATTATATAAAACATAATAATGGATGGACTTAATGTGCACAAAGCTCTCTCTTCCCCATCAAGATGACTGCAATACTATAATGGACATAAAGTAACGTACAACAAAACATAGAACAATTACAGACTCCCACAATGGGAGTAACAATAAACAAAGAGTCAACAACAACAGAACCACCGCCTTAGAACGGACAGCAGCCTAAGCCACGGGGGGGGGGTGCTTAAATGCATTTTACTGGTACCAAATCTTCGCCCTAGATTCTGCTGTTGTTGAAGTACAAGAAATGTTCATCTCGCATGGAGGTCATTTAACTAATGCAATGTACCATCATGAAAAACACTCTAATCAAATGAACACACCATGATGAAACAAAGAAAAGGGCTCATAACTCACAGATAGTCAGAGCTAAAGAAAACCTCAAGTTGAGCCATCGTGGATCCAGCTACAGATAAACATCAGGCACCAACCCACCGATTAAAGCTTTACGTCAGAGCCGTCATAGAGTCTGAGGCCTGACCCACCGTCGTGCAATTAAAGAAGAAACCATAGCTATAAACCGTGATTGGGTTTAAAACTAGGCATGCAGACTGTCGCATGATATCCAAGTTATATCCAACCCTTATATAACGTTTTACTATCTTTTTGAGTTGATCACTAAAATTAGGTTTTCCAACAATTCGTTTGAATTTATAAACTAAATCACCATAAAATATAGGTTCTGATATGCCTTATTGCAGAAGAGTTTTAACCCCATGTTGTTTTTAACAAATAACTCTGAGTGTCTGTGGTAGAATTTAGAAAATACTTTTCGAATTTTATGATATCTATAACCCTGTTTTAATAACCTAGCAGTTAAAAATAAGTTTCTGTTGTTGAAATCATCAACATTAAAACACACTCTAGCAAAACGAATTAGCTGAGAAAAATATACACCATAGGAAGGAAAGCGAGGAACATCTCCATCAAGAAATGGGAAATATTTTAGAAGAAACTATGTCATTTGTTATTGACAAGTTCAAGTCCAAAAACGGAGCTTCAGTATCAGAAGAATTCGCCTTATTTAACTGAAGTTCAGTGGGATATATCTGACCTACCATTTGTCCAAAATAAGGATTATCAATATAAAGTAAGTCATCTAAATATCTGGAGGTTGAGTTAAAAGCTTCAATAATAGCAGTTTGATTATTGTCTGACAGAGACAACATAAAGTCTCTCTCATAACAAAACAAAAACAAATCTGCAACAAAGGGAGCACACTTAGTACCCATTGGAATACCTACAATTTGTCTATATAATTTCGAGCCAAATCTTATGAATATATTGTCCAAAAGATAATGGAGCGCATCACACGTTTTCTGATATGACCACAATTTGCATCGTTTAGGTTGTTCAGAAGTAAAAAAGGCATTTTTATCATTACAAGCCAAATAAAGTGAGCCCTCTCTGTTAAATGTTTGTTCAATTTATTCTGTTAGTTTTTCTTTGATTAGATTATGAGGCAATGTAGTATAGACAGTAGAGAAATCATATGTAGACAAACCAGATGCTAGAAAACCTCTAGACTTCAATTTATTAAGAATTTCACCTGAATTTTTAATAGACCAAAATATTTTTTTACCATTTCTTTCATAAACTGTTGTGCAATATTTAATGACATGGTTTTTAATCGCAGTGAGGCAAGAAGTTAAAAGAATAGACAGCTCAGTAGTTGTACATGCACTAGAATTAGACTGTCTTATTTTGCAGGAAGAGCTTAATAGTATTGCATATTGGGAGGCGTGGTAGCTCAGTGGTTAGCGCACTTGCCTCTGATGCTAAAGGTCCCCGGTTCGATCCCCGCCCGCGGCGAGGAAAATTTCGGAGTCCGAACACGCTTTCTCTAGTGTCATTTGCAGGGATGACACTAGATAAGTGCATCGTCCTTCGGATCGGGACGTTAACTGGATGTCCCCTGTGCAGGGAAAGTCACCCCTTGTGCAGGTTAAAGAACCCTACGGTAATTTCGATATGGTTACTTGTAGGCTTTCATCCTGCAACCCGGAGTGTACAATACGTACACCTGCCGATAATGCTCGAAAGCTAGCGCCAGGCAGTATATAGAGAAAGAAAGAGGCCGATTTCTCAACGATAGTGACTGCATTATTCACACAAATAAATCCTTCATGACTACACACTACATCAGCAAACTTTGGAAAACGTTCAATTCCAATTATATCACAGAGAACACGGATTGGGATCAAACTTTAGGTTTCCTTCGCAGGAATTTGGCTTCCACACCTAAGAGTACTAAGGAGGTTGCATACAAATCGTTGGTACGTCCTAAACTGGAGTATGCAGAAACAATTTGGAACCGATATTCTAAAACTCCGATTCAACAAGTGGGGAAAGTACAGAGGACGGCAGCCCGCTGGAGGTGGCACAACACTAGCATTGTTGGGGACATACTCGATGAGCTGCAATGGCCAACTCTCCAGCCCTGGAGGGATCAGTCCTCCCTACTCTCTACTTCTCTTCCACAAGATTCATTGTGGGATTGACTTTGTCTATTGATAAAGACAAGAAAATGACCGCGACTCACAGATCAAGACTTACCAGGACATCACATAACTTATGCTCCCAAAATTGCTGGCTCCAGATATATAGTGACGTCCTGTGGTATTCTTTTCTCCCTGGCTGTACATGTGGTCGCAGCTTAGACCACAGAGGATCATGGCACTTATTTAAATGACTCAGCCAGAAGGTTTGTTGTTGTATTGTTGTTGATGTTTTTCTCCAAAATCAAAATAACTCTCACCTCTGGATAATGATCATTTTTGATTGCACACAGTAAATGCAAATAGATAGATACAGTTTATAGACGACATATGTTGCACACCAACCCCTCTCAAAGGCGTATACAAAGGTGTAGACAATTTATGTAAATGCTTTGCATGAGTTGATGCTTTACCGTCCCAGTCAACAACTTATCAGTCATGTCGGGATGAGGGTAAATTGTATAGTCCGAGAGATGCAGAGAAAAGAAAATAGACGAACGTGAACAATAGAACATAGAAATCTGACTATTTACTTCTGACTATCGTCTCGGATGGGTGGGTGTGTGCGTAGGTAGGCAGGCAGACAGGTAGGTCGGTCATCTGGCAGAATACTCGTACTTCAATATTTTAAGCTAGTGACTATCGATTATTAGACGCACATAGGTAACTTTCCGACGAACTAATCGGTTGTTCTCCGAAAGTTAACGGCGATAGGCGATACTCTTAGGTGACGGATAATCCCTGGGGCTATAGTTCTTATCTTGGTCATAATAAAAGACAGATTTTATGGTTTTATGACATGTTCAGATTCAGAAGTGTTTTACTACAAAAACTGCTCATGTAGATAAAAGAAATAAATGTGACAAAACCTAACAAAATGGTTATGCGAACCCGCACACTACCTTTTGACATGCGGCGTCTCGTCAGGGTCTTTGCTGAACAGAATAAGACTAGTATCATGATCTATAATGTTCAGTACAATAACCTTTTTTCAGTCATGACAATGTTATCAAAAAAGTCGCTTCATGAACAGATGATCAGACGGCAAAAATGAGTATTCATGACTCGGACCCAGTATAATGGGTCCGCGTTCATGGTAATTGAGAGATATATCATAAATACCTTGTTGCTGAAGCGTCAAGCAACAGTGTATCATTTTAAAGGTGTCTTCGTTGCTCAATGAGACGGTTCTTTTGAGTACCACAATGTATGTTTATCATTGTATGTTTATGTAGCGTTTTAGAGAAACAAAATAAAATGCAAGTAGAAATGCACCGCGACGCAGGAAAAGGACCACTCGGACAGTGCGCAGTGAGGTCATAGCTTATCTTTCGACTTGACCCAATGTTCACTAGAGTGAACAGTAAAGGTTTTGAGTGCGCACCGCATACTCGCATTCGCATGTCATATGTCTCCATAAAAGCATGGTGTGTGCAACTTCTAATAACTGTTATATAGGCAAAGCACACGAGATCTTTGTACTTATTGTACATGTCTCTGATAACCGCAAATGCTGACGTTCCCAAAGTGGATATATGGGGGTGGTACTGGCCATATCTCCTTTTGAAAACATTATAAGTTCCAGATTAAAACTCTATTGAAAGCAGTGTAGATCCAGATCAACTGGCTTCTTTAATGATTCTCGTCATGCGAAAATGTATTCAGACCTACACTGGTGTCGCTGTGATGTTGTTGAACAATCGGTATACATTGCAGACCTTTAATCAAACGTCACAGGAGGCACTATCATGTCATCTGGGTCTTCACTTATAGGCCAGTACATTTAGCCGAAAATGACCCTTAACCCACAACTAATTCCTTGAGAAATGTTATTAACGGTTTTAGTATCAGGAAGGTGTCCTGCTTTATAGAAAAAAAGTCCTCAAAAAAAATCCGAGGGGAAATGGTATTTAGGGGGGGTAAAAAATACGAAAAATAAAGAAAAATCGCTAAAAACAGGCAATTAATATCATGTTACTGGTACCATAGGATCTAATTTCACCTACCTTGCTACCCCAGGACAAGTTTCCATGGGTGTTGAATTGCTCATTGAAACCCCATGCCATGCATTGTCATGCCCCAAAATTTTATACCCCCAAAAACCATTTAAGCTATGTCTAAATGCATGGTTTCCATAGCAACCCATAATGCTTTCTCCTAAATGTGGGTATACCTACAAATACAACCATATCTCAGCTGCTTCTCAGTCTAGACTACTAACCTTGGTACCAAATAAAAGCCTACACATAAACCTTTCATTACATGGTCAGATATGCAAATTTTCTAATTTGAATATTCATGAATATTAATGCGAACTTTAGAATACGGGAAAATTGGAAAAACTACCTGTAGATTTACTGATTTCTGCCCCAAAACATCACTGATGTACTTTGTATGTTGTTATATCATAAGTGATACAATTTGACAAGGTCTTTCATCTGGTGGTTCTAGATGTAAACTAACTCATTTGCATATTCATTAATATTTATGAAAACTTGAAAAATGATAGGAGGTCATTGGAGAGAAAAATAGGAAGCAACGACTAGAAATTTGGACACTGTGATAGTAGACCTACCTCACACCCTTACTGGATGCCAACGACTAGAAATTTGGACCCTGTCACAGGCTGTGATAGTAGACCTATGGTTATTACCCAAACGGAAACAAAATGGACCAAATGGTACGCAATGACATCGCATGTATTTGCATACCGATCGTTAGAATTGCTTTTCGGTACGCACGCATTTAATTTTAATTGCTTTATTGAGGATTTAAATTGCGTATTTACGCAAATACGTTGCTTATCTAGGGTACTGCCTGTGATAGTAGACCTACCTTACACCCCTATGACAAATTCTACTGGATGCCAAATTGTTCATTTGGACCACCAAAATGCAAAAGTATTGTCCTCAAAATTTAACCCATTTGAGTTAAGTGAAATTGAACGATTTCCATGACAACCTATAGAATAATTCTTAAGAATGGAATGTACCTACAGAAATACTCATATCTCAGCAGCAACTCACTCAAGAATACTAAACTTGGTATCAAATTAATTCTTAGTCATAGAATTTTTTTCTGGACTGTCAGGTATGCAATTTTCTCATTAGAGTATTCATGAATATTTACGAAAACCTGGGAAATTGAGAGAAAACTCAGGAAAAATGGGGTTTACAACTCAGCTACTTATTGCACTAGTATACAAAACTGGTACCAAATTAATGCTGAGACAAAGCTCTTCTACTCTGGTTAAAAATGTAAAATACCTAATTGTCATATCCATCAATATTAATGAAAACTGTAGATGTAAGAGAAAATTTGTAAAAAGGAAAAACCAGGGAAAAAAAGGATTGATAAACTCACATCTCAGAATTCTTTTACCCCCTTGTTTAACATTCTAATGACTTAACTTATATATTCATGGATATCAATGAAATATTGAAAAATAATAGACAAATCTCAAGAAAAAATAAGTGGGTATGTTTTCAAAATTACTCATATTGCAGCTGCTAGATGCCATAAATAACCAAAATTAGCTCTTAATTGATACTTAGACATTGTCCTTATACCATGTGGTTCAATATGCATATGATCTCATTTATTTAAGAAATGAATTCGACTTTTGGAAGGTTCATGGAATCATGAATACTTCGGGTCTCTTGCAAAGTAAGTGAAGCACAAAGGGCTTCACGTTAACTTTGCAAGAGACCCGAAGTAGTCATGGTTCCTTGAACCTTCCAAAAATTTAATTTATTACTTATATTTACATTTTATATTATCAGTCAAGTATCAATTTTACCTAACTTGGCTGGTTTTCCGAATATTTTGAATTAAATCAGACATAACGGAGGGTTTGGAATAGCCAAAACGCCAAATATCCGCGCTTAACATCATGGAGAGATGCGTTCAACATCACACAAACCTAAGAAAACAAGCAACTTTATTGAATGGCGTTGACGTTTGTCCGCTCAAATGACGTGTATGTGGGTGTGGCTTAAATCGATTTGTTCATGAAGATATGAACGACATCTCAAATGTAAAGGTTCATTTAAAGACTTGCATTGGAAATGTAAATATGTTCATATGAATTTATGAAACATTGATAATGATTGAAAAATCACAGAAAAAATAGGAGAGTATACATACAAAATTACTAAAGCCAAAAAAATGTGAATTTACTATTGCATGGTCCATGATGGAAAATTAAAATAAGGTAGGTAGGTCTGATTTGTTTTCTAAATATATATATATGGGATGAATGAGGAAAATGTGGCTAAAAAGGAGAATTCCCATATAATATTGAACAAGATGGTAATCATGGGTGGCTCAGGAACGCTCACCTGAATCGTAGCCCTGGGGGCACTTTGTTAAGTATAGTTGATATAAGGAACATAGATCAATAGATCAGATGTTGTGTAAAGAGTTCTATTTTAGCTCTGGTGAATATAATGTTCAGAAGAGCAGAACTGGTTGGGTAGCTTTAGTAGAAGGTCTTACAAGGAATGACATGATGACAAATTGTATGAAACGATTTCCAATTTGGACCAGTACAATGTAGTTCATTTGTAGTTAAAATATTTCTTATCTAGAGTTCTGGCGGTCATCTTGGCTGGCAGAGTGGAATCATTTGACTTTTATTTTGTGGGTACATTGCTATAAAATTTCCATTTTTTCTCATATCTAATATTTTTATTAATGATGTTGATTTTGAAATTCAAATATTTCCAATAAAGAACATATGATTTAGGCTTTATGTCTTAGCAATATGTTAATACCATGTTTGTTGCTCTGTTGCATTTAGCAGCTGAGATATTAGTAATTTTGTAGGTATACCCCCTTAATTTTTCTGTGATTTTTCTGTGATTTCTTATGTTCTCTTTAATAATCATGAATATCAAATTTAGATTACTCTCACATTGAACCAATGGATAAAAGGAATGTGTCTTAGCATCAATTTCAGAACCAAGTTCAGTAACTCAAGCCAATTAGCAGTTGTGATAAGAGTAATTCTGTAGTGATACTCCCTTAATTTTTCTGCATTTTTTCTATAATACCTTATGTTTTTATCAATAGTCATAGATATTTAAGGCAAATTATCTGCATGTTGAACCACTGGGTAAAAGAATTGTATCTTGGTATCAGTTTGGTACCCTGTTTGGTAACCTAGGGAAATTGGTAGCTGAAATATAATCAATTTTGTAGGTATACCCCGTAGTTTTTCTTAGAATTTTCTCTTATTTCTAATGTTTTCATTGACATTGATGGTTTGAAAATAAGTTAATTTGCATATTAAACCACAGTGTAAAGAGACAATGTCTCAGCATCAATTTGTACCAATTTTTGACCTGTAGTTTAACTAGCAGTTGAGATACAGGATATTTTGTAGGTATAACCCCTTAATTTCCTGCAATTTTCTCTAATTTTCACATATTCTCATAAATAATCTTGTATATACAGTACAAATTAGATAATTTGCATATCAACTAGTCAGGAACATGTTAGATAACTAAGAAATAATTTGGTACCAAATTTAGTATTTTAGGATGAATTGAAGCTAAGATATCCATATTTTTGTTGGCACACCCCCATTATTTAGGATTGTGGGTTGCCATGGAAACGAATATGCTCTCTGCTAACCACTCAGTTTACACACTTGTAATCAGAAAATCATCCACACCTGATTTATTCAACTTTTGCTTATAAAGAATGTGCAATATATAAGCATATTTTGTCAAAAATCATTATTTCCCTTTTTCAGGTACCCCACCCACTAATGATAAAATCTTAAATCTTAATTTTCTCGAATTTGGCACCGATATTTTTTGAGGACTTTTTTATGGATATTTACACTACCCAACCCTGTACTTTGGTGCTAAAATAATTTCTCAAGGAATTATCTTGACCTTAAAAGTTAAAATTCCTGGCCTATTATTGCATATATATGAGCCGCGCCATGGGAAAATGTGTCTTCGGGGTAAATTTGGCCATTTTGAGATTATGTGATTATCATACAGATCATTATATGAAGAGTAAACTCGTTTTTGTTTGATCAAAATATTCAAATTATTAGAAAAGATATTGGAATTGAACTTTGGACGGCTTGACGTTGATTTTAGAACTAACGTTGCGTGACGTCACGATGAGTCATTCACAACGTTGTGAAGATTTTACGCCTTTAGACATCCGACCATCGCTGTTACTAACATGAAACTGGGTAGCGACGTAGCTTACCCCTACTGATGCTGGTAAAACAAAATAATTGTATTTAATCGTAAGTCAAACGTGCTTCATTTCTTGCGTATTCATCAATTTTGACATATAAATGATTCCTTGAGGTGCCATGCCATGTCAGCATTCGTTTGAAAATGTGCACTAAATGGACGTAGCCGACGACTGGTGCGATATTTTCCTGCACCAATATTTGCCAGCACAAATAGGGGTCATCACGGACATATCTCCGTATAAAATTGGGCACAAATTTGCACATTGACGTTTGAAATTCGGAAAAACCAAGCCGCGATATTATATGTTCAACTGCCTGTTAACTTGAACGTAAATGTTTTCTTGTTTACATGGAGAAACTCTCCGATTTTAAATATACTGTTTAAATGCCAACATTTCTTTACATTTATGAACAGCATAAATTCCATGCTCAGTTGAGTTTAGCACTAAAAGATGTTAGAACTTCGGGACCTGAAGCAGGTTTTGATACTTTGTATATGTGCGCCCTCTCGGGCATTTGGCAGGACCTGTCCTTCGCATTGTAACAGCAGAATCGGGGGAGCGCAGTGGCTCAGTGGAAGAGAGCTTGACTCGAGAGGGAGGGTCCACGGGTTCGAGCTTCACCAGCGTCACTGTGTTTGGTCCTTGAGCAAGACACATTAATCCTAGCTTAGTACTGGTTCAACCCAGAACGACTCGTCCGCACATAACTGACAAATCGTTGATGGGACGTAAAGAATCAAGCAAACAAACAGCAGAATCAGCATGGTAATTGTTCTGTGGAAAAGGTAGATCAAAATTAAATTAAATAGGTTGCGACTTAAAAACAGACGCCATTTTCTTCTCAAAGAAGTGGTTGCCTTGCAGCTCATTGGAAATGCCGCGAATGACGATGTAGGGCATCCATAAACAAGAAGAAAAAAAAGGTATTGGCCAACGTGGTGTGACACTACATATCGAGGATTTTCGCAATGATTTCCCATTTGTTCAACCAATGCTCAAAATGTTGCACTAGTAGAAAATCAGGTACAGGTACGTTGTTACGATGGCCTGTATGATGTAGGTAAAACCGGCTAACTGTTTCTACAAAATGATATGTTCTGCAGTTTCACATGCCCTATAGGGTCAGTTAGCCAAATCTGTTAATATATACTTAGGAGGAGCACTGACGTTTTCAAAATAAGAGAGGGGCACAGATCAGGAATCGATACAATCAAGTACCACACCTGACCCAAAATATTACAAGCGTTCGCGAGTATTTCCTTAGTTTTAGGACAATCTTTTTTCTACCATCGCGTTAAAGTTCGACCACACAATGCAGCAGCGAATATTCTTGTCCGACATGATGCAAAAATGTTGACTAGGTAGTTAAAAATTCAACACAAAACTGGATCTGAAAAATAAAATCACAAAAATGCGTTCTTGCAAAGTTGTATTGCAATCTTGATAACTAGTGTAAATAAAGATTCGGCGATAGGTATATTCTTTTATTCACTGTTGTTGTTGTTGTTGTTGTTGTTGTTGTTGTTAAGGCTAAACCCATATATGCCCAATGGCATTTCACAATACTGCCAGAAGGACGGATCCATTTCTGATTCAAGGGTTGTTGGGTAGTAATTTACAATTTCGCTCAATGTGCTAAGCAAACAGTGCGGCGTCTGATCTGGTTCTACACTGTTTGCTCATGTCACACAAAAAAGGGCGCTGGGCTAATATGAATTGGTTAACATAATTTCAAAACATTATCAGTCGGCATATCATGCCGACCAGTTCATAGTGTATGCATATTTCGCCAGTAACTGACAACTACCCTACTTGAACCGGGACAATAATTGAGGATAATAATCTGATGAAATGTTTGACCAGACGGTGGCTCGAGCTCACAATCTCAGCCTACAGAAGCAGGATTGCTTATTGGCCTCACTGTACCCGACTTTGATATCCGGAGCGAAATGCCTCATCATTCTTTAATCGTATGATACTTCTCACTGAAAAAAAGGATTTCAGTCTATACCGAACAACAAAATCACATTCAAACTTTCTCACCCAAAAATCAAGACATAAAGAAATCTGGTTGCTATGGCAGTGCGGGTACTCATTTCTATTCCCTTCGATTTTGTAGTTTTATGTCGGCGTAGTGCGCCCTGGCCTCTTGCATACATGTATATTGAGCGTGCACATTAACCCCAGTTTTATGCACCCACGTAGGCTTTAAGAAACGGATTCTGGCTGTATAAAAATTGGGTCATTTGAAAACATGTAGTTTGAATTGTGTAATTCTAAACCAGGCCCAATCGCGCAGGTCTTGACTTGACAACTCCGTATGTACACTGCCTTCGCTGCATCTCCAGATACTAAGTTGAGAATGGAGGTAGGTTAAGTTTGTTAAAGTTCGCCGCTCTTAAATTGTTGAACTGTACGCTGATTTTGAAAACAAAGTAACATTACCCTGCCTTTCATTCCGCATCTCCGTTTTTGTTGACAATACATGTACACATGCGCGTAGGTTATAGGTGTTACTGGAAAAGAGGACTGCAACTTCTAGTGGGAACCTTTGGGGAAATTATTACTGCCTCTCCAATTATTTAGTTTCATTAAGCTGAATGTTCTTGGACTGGGAGTAGTAATACTACTCTCTCCCACTCAAAGAAATTACAATTAATTTTATCAGTGATGTCGCCGTTACAAACAGTGCTCTTCAAGTTTGTTTTTTTTTGTAAAAACTACCATGACAGAATTAATGGATGCAATTTTACAAAACTTACAGTTATGAAGAGCAAATAGAAAAAAGCAATACTCAAAAACGTGAAAATAATTACACTTCAAAAGTAGAAAAACGTTCAATAGTTATGATTTTTTTAAACACGATTCTCATTGACGCAACGTTAACGTCACCGAAAAAATGACATTTTTAATTTGTCTGTGTGTTTAATTGACTGTCATAAGAAATCAACAGACACAGTGAAACTACAATAAAAATATTTATTGCGTATATCAACTTGCTTTCATTTGGTGCTTTTTTTCATCATTGTAGCTTCAATAGTTTTGCGACAACTATTTTTGCAAGAAATCTGGTAATACATTGATTTAAACGGCGGCGTATCAAGGTGGCAAATAATAACTATTGTTTCTCGTGTAAAACTTAATCGTGTATTATACTTAGAACTTTTTTATACATGAGAGCTACCTCGTGAGATTTTAGTTTAATTCACGCACGGTCACTCAGCGAAGACTCAAACAAGTCTGCGCATCTAGCAGTCTCGTTGAAGCCTTTGCCCAATCGTAAATTCGGCTTTGTGTACCGGAACCTACTTTAGTTTAGAATTGCCGTCCAAATACGAAAGGTTCAGACACACTGTTTGGTCGATTAAGTAAAGCTTGGATGTATCGGGCCGGCGTTTATTTATTTATCTATTTATTTTTTATTTTATTTTGTTTTATTTAATTCTTTTTTGTTAGAGTGTGTTTGGAGTGCAAAGATGTTGAGGATTGAGGGTCAATTAGCGTTTACCAAGCCGCCTCGTTTTGGGTAGTTTATTTTTCATCAGAAACCCGTGCTGGATCAGACCATGACTAATTTACAAATAATACAATCGGCCTAAAATTCCTTGATTTTAATCGCATTTTATTCTAAAAATGACTTGTCTAAATTGTCGTAATATTTTATGACGCTCTCTCTAATTACGCGCGGCGCGAAATAATTACGTCAGACTTTACGACGTCATATCTCATGACGTAATTAATCTCCCGAAGACACATTATCGCATGGCGCGGCTCATATATCTTCCCACCCCAAATTTACCTAAAATCTTAAAGTGGGAGAAACAGGAATACACCATATATCCAATATTTTGGAGTGGGTAAGTGGATTAAACTGATAACAAATCGACCCCATATTGCGTGCGCTTACCGGTAGCTTCGTAGCATAGCAGCTCCTAAAAAGCATAAAAAAGTACCACGCATGCAAATAGTTAAAAGATAGAGTGTATGTACTCGCTAGAACTGTGAAAAGAGTACCCAACCGAACGAATAGCAAAGACGCTGGTCAGACTTATTTTTGTCAAACGCAATTTTTCTTTACAGTCGTCAGATTTTATTTTTGAAAAAGTTAACGGTTTGGTTCCCAATCAGGACCCAGCAAACAAGGCCACCGTCGGCGGTACGTCCGGTTCGGCTTTGGCCGGACAATTTTTTTTGGCCAAAAATGGTTTTTGCCGGACCACTTTTTTGCCGAATATGCTTTTTTGGTAGGGTCATTTTTTCAGTTTCCTTTAGACTTTTTTTATGCGATGATCAAAGTTTGTTTATTTAAGAAATAGATCAGCTCCAGCAGTGAATTGTTGAGTAATAATTCACTGTTTGGAGGTCAGTTGTAAAGAATATCAAATCACGAGCGCGCAGCGCGAGTGATTTATCTTCGCACAACTTACCGACAAACAGTGAATTATTACTCAACAATTCACGCAATGGAGCTGATCTATTACGATTCTAACAGACAATAAACGACGAAAACACATTCGAAGTCTTCAGCTTCTTCCAATTTTCCGCCATTGCACTGAAGAACTCCCGCCAATATTTAGACTACGTCGCATACGTTTACATGTAATTGTAACGTCTTTCAAGCGTAAAAACGACGTTACACCGTCAAGTGCCATGAATGACGTCATTTTCCAGTGACGTCAGCTATCACACACTTTTGCAGTGAATTATTGTACGATATATCACAGTTTGTTACCGTTGGCTCTATAGGCGAGGTGTGTTAGAATGTTTGATAACTTAAGCGTGCATAAGTCAATGCTCCGCCTGCCTCAGGGTCCTTATCTGGATCCACACTGTACATTTTTTTCGAAAATAAAATCAGCTGGCATCTGTAAAGATGACAAAAAAGTCTGATCAACGTCTTCGCTTCAAGTTAAACAATATAATACAGGAATATAATGCAGACAGAAATATGCGACAAAGTTCATGAGAGCAGTCGCCTTAGGCCAAATTCTTATCAGCTATTTTCACACTTTAAAAGCACAGATGAGCGAACTCCCACTGAGTTCCCGCTGTGTCAATGAGAAAATGACCACATCATAAAACGACTGCCAGATTCTTCAACCATATGCGAACAGCGTACATTAATGTTGCATATTAGTCTGCGCATATATTACATGCTCATAGCAGTTTCTTGTCTTCACTGCCAAGATGTTACTATAAGAATGACTTTCCAGTCAACCATATGCGCATAATAATTTATCTGCGCAGTCTGTTCAGCCCCATTGCTGTTTGCTGTTGAAATACCTTTTACCTTTTATAAATTGTGTTTGGTCAGTTCTAGTTCCTACTGATCCTGATCAACTCGGTGTTAGGGGATTTGTTAAAATCGGTGCCTTCTGGAATTTTTTAACCGAGATATATGGAGCGCAAACAGCAATGGTTCAGGTCAGACTGCGCTGTGCAATCTCACCAGAACCTTTGCCGTTCGCTCAAGTTGAACGGCCTCACTTAAAACTCACTTATAAGTTTAATCAAGGATTATCGTTTGGAGAGTGATATCTTTTTATAATCAATAAGGCCCGACCTCTATGACCTGAGAAAGAGCAGAAAAAATATAATGCTATATTCTACAATCGCAGTAACGTTTCAATAAATGATATGCCATGTGTTGTAGATGCGCAGCCTGATTTGAGTCTTCTCTCAGTATAGAATAGTTTAGATACGCAAAAAAACTTTCAGCGTAATATTGTACGTAAATATTTTCTTATCCATCAGTTTTAATATTTGTTTTGGGTGCTCAAAAGAACCGTCTCATTGAGACAACATATATTTTGGTAGTATATATAGAGAGATCTAAATACATTTTTGGGTGCTCAAAAGAACCGTATAATAATAATAATAATAATAATAATAATAATAATAATAATAATAGAGAAACCTTGACCAGCGTCATTTTGGGGACATAGGCATGCATACAGCACATACTTATATCCACGACGCGGCAAAATCTGCTTTTGGGGTTTCCGACAAAGCGAGACTCAAGCCAGTTTGCTCAGCTACAGAGACTAGCCAGAAAATTGAATTTTCGCTCGAAGAAGGTTTAGATATGATACTTTCCAATAAATGAATGATAAAGGCGCTGTTCAGACTGCGCTGTTGTAAAACACATATTTTTTTTACTAATTTGCATGACACAAAGATAATTCTTTGCGACGATCGGATAATTACGAAAATGAGAAAACACTCAAGCAAAAGATAAATTTCCATAACACCGACAAACTAACTTTTCGATCAAAAATTAATAATTATATTAACATTTTTAAAAGGATCAAACTTGAGACTTTTTTTAAATTATGTCGAATCAAGTATAATTATCAATCATAAGCAGGACATCATTTTTTTTTTCAAACAGAAAAAAACAAATTCGTTTACTTTGACACTTTATTTTTTCATTTATTATGAAAAATTTGCTTTCAACTTTTGGCTTCAATTTCCATATTGTACAGCATTGATAAGCCTCGCCAACGGCTATTACCTGGATAACTTATCGTGTTTTATCGGCGTCATTTACGGAAACGCACGATTGAAAAAATAATTTCATAAAAATAGAGATATTAGGCAAAAAGACCATTTAATTGTGAAAGTAGTATAGGTGCCACTTTAGGGTCAATGACGTCACGACGTCAGATCCAAGATGGCGGCCCCCACGACGTCAGATCCAAGATGGCGGCCCCCACGACACCAAGATGGCGGCCCCACGAAGTCAGATACGAGATGGCGGCCCCTGTGACGCGTTCGGTTACACCTCGGAGGGTGAGTCAACGCCCTAGACCACGAGAAGGTAGCGTCACGTCCTAGAGCGCGGTGTCGTTCTTCTTCTCTATATACAAGGGTGAGGGGCCTCTCATGTATCGAACGAACACTGATCTGGAGGAGTCTATATTGAGGATATCCGGGTGTTTTTTTTTACGCAGTTCAGAACGAGATCCAGTCTTTAATGGTGTAGCGCGTCGCAGCGCTCGGTTTATCCCGTTCCCCGGGTGGACCCTTTTTTTTCAGCACGGTCCTTTCACATCTTTTTCCACGTACTGATTGGCTTCGTAATTGGGTCGTAAAGGCTGAGAGGGATATGAATGTCTATCAACGTAGAACGGGCTCCTCGCCATGCATATGGCGTCTGGCTAACTTAGGAGCATATTGCGCAATTATTTGCCGTTCGTCCTTTAGTATCTTAATGAATTCCAGTCCGAAGTTGCTGTCTTACGCCCTCCGTCCGTTATACTATCCTCTCCTTTTCGCTTAAGCTCCGATTTTGCCATTTCTAAAGCTTGGGCTACTGGGGTGACCAGGTTCACTACGGGTTTTTCCTTTTGTCTCATTTCTTTCAACTCTCTGTATTTCCGTCCACTACCCACAATATAATGACCCTGACTGTCGCGTTCCGCGTAGCCATCTCTAACATCCAGCAAGTGCTGATACCATTTGTCGGGATCCGACACGTAAGGAATCCACTTCTGCTGTTGGTAATCGTAAACGAGTCTAGTGCCCATCTCTTTTGATCGATTTCCCCCTTCCCGCTCGAGTTATTCTAACGCTCTATTCATATGAACGGGCGAGAGTCTAGTTCACTATCCTCAAGCACCTCGATTAATCGCTCAGCAGCCTCTCTGGCTTCGCGCCGTAGTTGTCTACATCTCATCCGAAACAACAGTTCATCAAACAAAGCTATACACATAAAAGTAATGGCGAACATATTTACGCCTACTCAATACTTAATCCCTTTTCTTAGTTACCAGTTTTGGTAGTCATTCGGGTTACACTCCGAACACCGTAATGCGCCTAACTGATTCATGTGATCATTTTGCACGTAACAGGATACGACCCCGTCTAGTTCGGGTAAGGCCCTTCCAATTTCTGTTAAGAGTTCTTTGACGGCAACGTATTCTAGGGGTCTCAGGTATAATCCCTTTTTCGTAGGTATCACCTCTTCTTATGGCTTCCAATACTGCCTTATATCCATACATGCGCTGCCCTCGGTGATGGTACAATAAACGTTCCCTCCAAGATGACTCTTATAGTTTTGTTTCTCTGTCCTCGCTTGATCGGCGTATTCTAAGTAATCCACCCAATTCTTCCATCGCATCAAGGTTAAGCTGATACCTTTTTTGGTCAGTTTGTCATCTTTCCATTCTCTCAGGTCAACACGCAGTTCACCTTTCCATTCTGTGACCTCGATAAAGCGATCGTTTCCGAGACTGAATCTGCATCTAGACATGTTTACTGTTTGACTGTCAGAATAGATATGACTAGATTGCTGCAAAGCGCCTTATATAGTGAGAGGTCTCTTCTGATTGGTCAATTATCCAGCCATCCGATTGGTCAACCTCCTCACTCCTGATCCCTCCTCCTCATTCTCCTTCACAACGTAGTAGAGTCCTCTTGGTCTTCAGAGGCTTTCTCGGTTTCTATATTATGATTCGGCCATACGTCCACAAATAAATCTTTTCTGAGTTTGATGGCTTGTCTGATAGAGTCCGCCTGATTCATATCGTGTTGGTTCTTAAACGTTTTAGCCGATTCCAGTATTCGCTGTTGAACAGGATCCTCTTGTAGCTCGTAATAATCTATTAGAAATTGAGCGTAATCTCGTCTGAGTTTTTTGCGGAGAGAAGGCAAATCATCATTGGCTGCGAGATGAATAGCTTTATCCGAACTAAAACCTCGCTCTTCATAAGCATTCACTTTAGCTTTAAACTGCTCTACGTTCTCCTGCCTGATCGGATTTTGAAATCTCCTGTTCCAGATGTCGAGTTTAGAGCGCTCATCTCTTTGTTTTCTTCGTTTACCTGGAGGGCTTAAATCGCTTACCCTCCTATTCCATATATACGGTTTATAACTTTCATCTCTTTCTTTATCCGGAGGGCTGATAGAGCGTATATAATCTAGGGACTCCACACTGTCGCATCTTCATCATCAGAAATATCTCCGTCATCGGGAGACTGTTGATCGACAAATATGTCAGTTTGTAGTCTGTCCTGTTCGGATGTACTCGATTTAAGATCTAGGACGAGGTAACCATAAGGTCTTGCCTTGGCATCTTCAAATTTCCTCATAAATGTTGCGCAAGTGGACGGATAAATTCTTCTTGCCAAGGTCGCAACTTGTTGTCTGTCGATCGGATTATTAAACAAGATCAAATATTGCGTATTTAAAGCGATATCCCTGCAAGCTCTACCTTGAGGAAATACGTTTTGAGTCAAATACACGATAGATATATTTCTGTGGTGACTGCCTTTCGAAAAAGGTCGGCAATTCTCTGGTCACACTTTGCTTCGGTCATCAGGTCATCAAAAATGATTAGGTTCCTTTTTGAGGGATCCATAAACTGAGCATTATCTAGATAGTCTGGGATACCCCGTATAAATTCTATACATGGAATTCTCTTCTGAAGGTCTTCGTACAGGGGCTGCCATTGTCCAAAACACCATAAGATTCGTTCCGGTGGCGGTTGTACTAACGAGGAAAGTAACAGTTTTCTAGTCCATTCCGTTTTCCCCGATCCGCTGGGTCCAGTTACCATCATAGAGAATGGGTGTCTAAATGTCATTTCCTTCAATGGTTGTGACTGGTCGGTATATTTCCCACTGCCATGGACATTGCGTTCATGTCTTTGCAATGCATCACGCCTACTATAGGACTGGTTGCAGATCAAACACCTGATCATTTTGTCTCAGTTAGTATTATTTCTCTACATTCATACGGGTGTCATCCTTCTTACGATCATTGGATCATTGTTACCACCACCACCGACACCACCACCACCACCACCACCACCCACCACCACCACCACCACCCACCACCACCACCACCCACAACCACCACCACCACCACCACCACCACCACCACCAACCACCACCACCACCACCACCACCACCACCACATGGTGGACCATTGTTTCCTGACTGTACATTCACTGTATCCTCACTGTATCCTCACTGTGCCCCAATGTACCCTCACTGTATACTCACTGTACCCCACTGTACTCTCATTGTAACCCCACTGTATCCTCCCTGTACCCTCACTGTATCCCACTTTACCCCAACTGAACCCTCACTGTATCCTCACTGTGCCCCAATGTATCCTCACTGTGCTCCACTGTACTCTCACTGTATCCCCACTGTATCCTCCCTGTACCCTCAATGTATCCTCCTTCCCTCCTCCTCCTCACCCTCTCCTCCTCCCTCCTAATCTCACTGTACCCAAACTGAACCCTCACTGTGCCCCAATGTACCCTCACTGTATCCTCACTGTACCCCACTGTACCCTCACTGTATCCCAACTGAACCCTCACTGTATCCTCACTGTGCCCTAATGTACCCTCACTGTATCCTCACTGTACCCCACTGTACTCTCACTGTAACCCCACTGTATCCTCCCTGTACCCTCAATGTATCCTCCTTTCCTCCTCCTCCTCACCCTCTCCTCCTCCCTCCTAATCCCACTGTACCCCAACTGAACCCTCACTGTGCCCCAATGTACCCTCACTGTATCCTCACTGTACCCCACTGTACTCTCACTGTATCCCCACTGTATCCTCCCTGTACTCTCACTGTATCCTCCTTCCCCCTCCTCCTCACCCTCTCCTCCTCCCTCCTAGCTCCATTATGAATTTGAACTATCATGATCACTGTTTTTACGGCCATTATACTCGTTGTAGAACGTTCTATCATCGTAGGTTCACCGGTAATTGTGGGTTGACCATGATTATATAATGATTAAGCATAACAGTTTCGCTTTAAACAACCAGTCGTCAGCATTTACGCTATGTAGAGTCTTAAGATGATGTACTATATTTAGCACATCCTTTCTATGGCATATTGGACACTGGATCTTGTATCTATGAGGCATAGTTTTGATCTGTTTTTAAACACCATTTAAAACGAAACTTTATGTATATCAGCTTGCTGGGCAAGCCTTTCCTTTTAAATCGAAACTTTTATAATACAAACGCGAACCTTCCTTTAAAAACGACACTTTTATGTATAACCTGGCAAGTCTTTCCTTTTAAATCTAAACGCTTATAATACAAGTGCGAGCCTTCCTTTTAAAACGACACTTTTATGTTTCAGCTTCCTGGGCAATGCTTTTTCACGCGTTCTTATAACGCGAAGATGAATCACGCTATGAAAAAAACGTGTGGCGTTCGAAAACACCAGTTTACAAACGTTTGAGCTAAATAGTATCATTTAAACTGTTAAATTTGCATGTTTATTGTTCGACTGTTATATTAGCTATGACTCGATTGCATGCGATGCGCATTATATAGCGAGAGGTTTTTTCTGATTGGTCAATAATTAATCATAGTAATATCGTTATAAATGTATATCATAAGCCATACATTTCGCAATTCGTCTCTAGACTATGAACAGACGATACGTAAGTTGAATTTAGGGGTTAATTGTCTCATGTACCTACCTGTACACGAGCAGCAAAGGCTCTGGCGAATCTGCGCTGATGTACCAGCTTGTGTTAAGTCGTTGATGAATACTTTTAAGAAATCTTTATGAGCGTAGGATGCCTAGTCACTGCGAGAGTTAGGCTAGCTCTGTAATGCGATCATGAGTCGACTATTTAATGTCTACATACGATGATGTCATCCAAAATGGCCGTCGCCCATGCGCAGTGAGAACATTTAATTAAACAACATCTATATCCGTACTTTGTACATTAGTTCTCAGGTAAATATAGACTCTAACAAAGGCGAAGAATGAGAAGAATCGCATTATTGGTGTATTTATATACCCTAGACATTTAGAATGAAAAGGGCGAAATCGCCATCGCCTTTCCTAGTACACGCTATAGATACATCAAACGTCTGGTCCGATGGACAGGCTCATCTGCTTGAATAACGCACTCTGATCAGTAAATTCGATGTTGAACAGCGAAGACCCAACGCAATGATACAGCAAAGTCGTGCGTAATGAAAAGGTGGGTTTTCCGTGGGCCTGTCTCAATTCCTCCTGAATTGTAAAATCGATAAGCGATTTCATTACATAGATCAAAGTGAAGACAGCCGGTCAGATCCGGTCAGCAGCTGATTATATTGGTGAAGGAAGGAGGAGGAGAGGGTGAGGAGGAGGAGGAAAGGAGGATACATTGAGGGTACAGGGAGGATACAGTGGGGTTACAGTGAGAGTACAGTGGGGTACAGTGAGGATACAGTGAGGGTACATTAGGGCACAGTGAGGATACAGTGAGGGTTCAGTTGGGATACAGTGAGGGTACAGTGGGGTACAGTGAGGATACAGTGAGGGTACATTGGGGCACAGTGAGGGTTCAGTTTGGGTACAGTGAGATTAGGAGGGAGGAGGAGAGGGTGAGGAGGAGGAGGGAAGGAGGATACATTGAGGGTACAGGGAGGATACAGTGGGGATACAGTGAGAGTACAGTGGAGCACAGTGAGGATACATTGGGGCACAGTGAGGATACAGTGAGGGTTCAGTTGGGGTAAAGTGGGATACAGTGAGGGTACAGGGAGGATACAGTGGGGTTACAGTGAGAGTACAGTGGGGTACAGTGAGTATACAGTGAGGGTACATTGGGGCACAGTGAGGATACAGTGAGGATACAGTGAATGTACAGTCAGGAAACAATGGTCCACCATGTGGTGGTGGTGGTGGTGGTGGTGGTGGTGGTTGGTGGTGGTGGTGGTGGTGGTGGTGGTGGGTGGTGGTGGTGGGTGGTGGTGGTGGTGGTGGTGGTGGTGTCGGTGGTGGTGGTAACAATGATCCAATGATCGTAAGAAGGATGACACCCGTATGAATGTAGAGAAATAATACTAACTGAGACAAAATGATCAGGTGTTTGATCTGCAACCAGTCCTATAGTAGGCGTGATGCATTGCAAAGACATGAACGCAATGTCCATGGCAGTGGGAAATATACCGACCAGTCACAACCATTGAAGGAAATGACATTTAGACACCCATTCTCTATGATGGTAACTGGACCCAGCGGATCGGGGAAAACGGAATGGACTAGAAAACTGTTACTTTCCTCGTTAGTACAACCGCCACCGGAACGAATCTTATGGTGTTTTGGACAATGGCAGCCCCTGTACGAAGACCTTCAGAAGAGAATTCCATGTATAGAATTTATACGGGGTATCCCAGACTATCTAGATAATGCTCAGTTTATGGATCCCCCAAAAAGGAACCTAATCATTTTTGATGACCTGATGACCGAAGCAAAGTGTGACCAGAGAATTGCCGACCTTTTTACGAAAGGCAGTCACCACAGAAATATCTCTATCGTGTATTTGACTCAAAACGTATTTCCTCAAGGTAGAGCTTGCAGGGATATCGCTTTAAATACGCAATATTTGATCTTGTTTAATAATCCGATCGACAGACAACAAGTTGCGACCTTGGCAAGAAGAATTTATCCGTCCACTTGCGCCACATTTATGAGGATATTTGAAGATGCCACGGCAAGACCTTATGGTTACCTCGTCCTAGATCTTAAATTGAGTACATCCGAACAGGACAGACTACAAACTGACATATTTGTCGATCAACAGTCTCCCGATGACGGAGATATTTCTGATGATGAAGATGCTGACAGTGTGGAGTCCCTAGATTATATACGCTCTATCAGCCCTCCGGATAAAGAAAGAGATGAAAGTTATAAACCGTATATATGGAATAGGAGGGTAAGCGATTTAAGCCCTCCAGGTAAACGAAGAAAACAAAGAGATGAGCGCTCTAAACTCGACATCTGGAACAGGAGATTTCAAAATCCGATCAGGCAGGAGAACGTAGAGCAGTTTAAAGCTAAAGTGAATGCTTATGAAGAGCGAGGTTTTAGTTCGGATAAAGCTATTCATCTCGCAGCCAATGATGATTTGCCTTCTCTCCGCAAAAAACTCAGACGAGATTACGCTCAATTTCTAATAGATTATTATGAGCTACAAGAGGATCCTGTTCAACAGCGAATACTGGAATCGGCTAAAACGTTTAAGAACCAACACGATATGAATCAGGCGGACTCTATAAGACAAGCCATCAAACTCAGAAAAGATTTATTTATGGACGTATGGCCGAATCATAATATAGAAACCGAGAAAGCCTCTGAAGACCAAGAGGACTCTACTACGTTGTGAAGGAGAATGAGGAGGAGGGATCAGGAGTGAGGAGGTTGACCAATCGGATGGCTGGATAATTGACCAATCAGAAGAGACCTCTCACTATATAAGGCGCTTTGCAGCAATCTAGTCATATCTATTCCGACAGTCAAACAGTAAACATGTCTAGATGCAGATTCAGTCTCGGAAACGATCGCTTTATCGAGGTCACAGAATGGAAAGGTGAACTGCGTGTTGACCTGAGAGAATGGAAAGATGACAAACCGACCAAAAAAGGTATCAGCTTAACCTTGATGCGATGGAAGAATTGGGTGGATTACTTAGAATACGCGGATCAAGCGAGGACAGAGAAACAAAACTATAAGAGTCATCTTGGAGGGAACGTTTATTGTACCATCACCGAGGGCAGCGCATGTATGGATATAAGGCAGTATTGGAAGCCATAAGAAGAGGTGATACCTACGAAAAAGGGATTATACCTGAGACCCCTAGAATACATTGCCGTCAAAGAACTCTTAACAGAAATTGGAAGGGCCTTACCCGAACTAGACGGGGTCGTATCCTGTTACGTGCAAAGTGATCACATGAATCAGTTAGGCGCATTACGGTGTTCGGAGTGTAACCCGAATGACTACCAAAACTGGTAACTAAGAAAAGGGATAAAGTATTGAGTAGGCGTAAATATGTTCGCCATTACTTTTATGTGTATAGCTTTGTTTGATGAACTGTTGTTTCGGATGAGATGTAGACAACTACGGCGCGAAGCCAGAGAGGCTGCTGAGCGATTAATCGAGGTGCTTGAGGATAGTGAACTAGACTCTCGCCTGTTCGTATGAATAGAGCGTAAGAATAACTCGAGCGGGAAGGGGGAAATCGATCGAAAGAGATGGGCACTAGACTCGTTTACGATTACCAACAGCAGAAGTGGATTCCTTACGTGTCGGATCCCGACAAATGGTATCAGCACTTGCTGGATGTTAGAGATGGCTACGTGGAACGCGACAGTCAGGGTCATTATATTGTGGGTAGTGGACGGAAATACAGAGAGTTGAAAGAAATGAGACAAAAGGAAAAACCCGTAGTGAACCTGGTCACCCCAGTAGCCCAAGCTTTAGAAATGGCAAAATCGGAGCTTAAGCGAAAAGGAGAGGATAGTATAACGGACGGAGGGTGTAAGACAGCAACTTCGGACTGGAATTCATTAAGATACTAAAGGACGAACGGCAAATAATTGCGCAATATGCTCCTAAGTTAGCCAGACGCCATATGCATGGCGAGGAGCCCGTTCTACGTTGATAGACATTCATATCCCTCTCAGCCTTTACGACCCAATTACGAAGCCAATCAGTACGTGGAAAAAGACGTGAAAGGACCGTGCTGAAAAAAAAGGGTCCACCCGGGGAACGGGATAAACCGAGCGCTGCGACGCGCTACACCATTAAAGACTGGATCTCGTTCTGAACTGCGTGAAAAAAAACACCCGGAAATCCTCAATATAGACTCCTCCAGATCAGTGTTCGTTCGATACATGAGAGGCCCCTCACCCTTGTATATAGAGAAGAAGAACGACACCGCGCTCTAGGACGTGACGCTACCTTCTCGTGGTCTAGGGCGTTGACTCACCCTCCGAGGTGTAACCGAACGCGTCACAGGGGCCGCCATCTCGTATCTGACTTCGTGGGGCCGCCATCTTGGTGTCGTGGGGGCCGCTATCTTGGATCTGACGTCGTGGGGGCCGCCATCTTGGATCTGACGTCGTGACGTCATTGACCCTTAAGTGGCACCTATACTACTTGTGAAGCTAGACAAGTAAAAAGTATATCAGATGAAAATATGATTTTTCTTTTCACAGGATTCATTTGGGATGTATTATGTTTTTGATTAATTAATTGAGTAAAATGACGTTGAATTTATGTACCCACCCCTGTTTTTCCATGTTTTACGGAAATTTCCCTATCTGTTTAATTAAACTAAGCACCACCGGATCCTTACATGCAAAAAGACCATTTTATACTAACGCTAGAATCAAAATTAAAACACTATATTAAAGATGGATAATTTATCTTTGTGGAACAGTTTGGAATTTAAAATTATGTTGAGAATTAAAAATGATGTTAATTGATAACACAGCTGCCTTCTATTAGCCGTATACATTTAAATCGATCATACCCGTAGAAGCGCTAGTACGAGGTTTCTTCACTATGAGGGGGAGGGGAGGAGGGAGGGTATCACGATACTCTTCTTCTTGTCTTCGTATTAACTCCCAAGGTTGGGACGCCCAGAAACTTCTGGTAAAACGTATAGTCTTCTTGAGCACATATACATTTAAAATTTCATAAAATCTTCTTGAGTATATATACATTTAAAAGTCAATAAAATCTTCGCTAGCACATATACTTTATATCTTCTTGAGCACACAGACATAAAAGTTAATAATAAAATCTTCTTGAGCACATATACTTTGACCCTGAAGTCTTAACATATCGTGGATTGTAGGGCGTATCTACTGTAACGATCGATCTACTGAGGGTAAATTATATAGATACCGTATCAGGCATTGCGGCACAATCTTCTGTGGCACGAATCGATTTTAAAAGTCGATACTTGTCAGTCTGACAGCTGCCGTGTAAAGGGAGGCTAGTCATGAATCAAAGAAATCAAGCGCTTCAAGGATAAGGATCGTCAGGAAAAAAGAAAGAAAAACAATCCAATATTAACCCATTTTCTTTGTTATTGTATAAGATTAAACATTTAGCGAAGCTTGTCAACATTAAATGCAATATAAATGAGTCAAAATTCTTTGTTGTAGACCTCTTCATTTATATTTGTGGATTTTTTTTTGTTACACCCAGTCATTTCCTGGTGGGTGGGGTAAGAAAATAAGTTCAACAAATTGAAGCATTATGACATTATTTATGGACTATTATTGATAAGTAGGTCACAACCGATTGGGTGTTTAGAATGCGTTTCAACAGTCGTGAATTGGCACTTCTTGCACAACAAGATTCCAGCAGATTTGAGAAGGAGGGATGTTTGTTTATGAAACTAAAACAAGACAAGTTGTTCAAGAAAGGAGAAGGTAAGTAACAGGCGTCCATGTTTACAGAATTTTGTAAATGTTAACTTAAAGTCCTGAAAATGAAACAATTCTGTTTACATGAAATGTCGAGCTCAGTGGTAGAGTGCTTAACTTGAGATTGAGGGGCAGTGGGTACAAGCATCACCAGAGGCACTACATTGTTTCCTTGAGCAAAACACTTTATCTTCTGGTTAGTACTGGTTCAACCCAGGAAGACAAGTCCAGACATGACTGAAAAAATTGACTGGGACATAAAGAATCAAAACAAACAAACAAAAAACAGGCCCCTACTTAGTGTTGTTCGATTATTGGATTTTCATAATCGATCATCGAAAATAATCGGCCAGGAGGTTTTGATTGATGATCGATTATAATCGAAAATTATCATATGAAAGGGAAACCCATAGAATGTCTATCCTTGTACTGCTTGAAACTCTTATCTTTATAAAAAAAATGTTAGCGTCAGTTTCATGCTATTTTATATACAGTACCTAATACCACAACTGGTCCTGACAGCAAACTCAATTTAACAGCCAAAGGCATTTCAACCCTTTATGCACTTATGGATTCTTCCTTCTGGTTTGAAACAATAAACTTGAGAAGGTCCATTGTATACATGAAGGGGTCACAGGCTATTATCTCGAAACAAAAGTATATTTCTTTCTCTAAAGATAACAAACGGTGTAGATCCTGATGAAATGCCGCATTCCATCGCATTTCATTAGTTTTCCTCTTTTTAGGAGTCACTCCTAAATGCGTACTTTGACAAAGAGTAAAAATCTCTAGTCACTCCGAGTCATTAGCATACAAAAGGTTAAGGTGTGCACTGAAGACTTCATTGTTGCTGTAATTACAGTTTATTTCTTTGTTCCTCACATTTTATAAACCTTTAAATATATGGATTACATTTTCTTGTTGCAAATTTAGAATAGTAGCTTACAAGAGGGTCAGGTGTGAATCTTTTCGATTATAATCGATTATTACCAAACACAATCGATTAGTAGAATCGAAAGAAGTTTTCGATTGATCATCGATTATAATCGATCATCAATACAACACTACCCCTACTCCTGAAAAGTATATGCAGTGCACTAGAATTCTGAATCTGACACCGGGTCCGAGGGTCATTGCAGATTATTAGAAGTTATTATCCATATTTAGACTAAATATTCACACTTAATCCGTAACATTTTGATCCTAATATTTGAGCAAGTTCCTTCACACCTAATGAGTTAATTGTGAAATGGCAGGGGTGTGGAAATACTATGCCCGACTTGTCTGACCTGGCCTCATTTCATTCAGGAATGGATAAGTTAAAAAAATTCTTCACTTGTCCTGGGACACATATATAAAGAAAGTTAATACAATTCTGTATTTCATTCTTAATTATTATTATGAACTCACAATGCCATGTTGTATGGAAAACGTGTGGATCCTGATCAACTGGCTTAAGCCAGCTGATCTGGATCTGCTTTGTTTCAACTGAGTTTTTATCTGGTTTCATACTGTTTTTAAAGAGTTTATACATGATATCAGCAAAGTAAGGGGCTAAGCTGAGTTATTTTGCCATTATCTGTTCTTTGGGACAAGTAAAATGTTCATTGGACAAGTACATTATGGCCATTTACTTGTCCAGGGACAAGTGTAAAATTTAGCTTTTTCCACACCCCTGGACTAAAGGGGTAGGTTGGAGGGGCAAAACCGTATAAACACTGATCAGACCGCTCCTTTACACTGTATGCCAGGAATACTGGTTTAATTTCTACTGTAATCATTCAATCTAAAATAGATCTATTGATCTTCAAAATACAAGAAAATGTACAATACCTCTGCACATAGACTGGCCCCAGTCCTTAAAACAAGTTTTTACCAGTGTGTCCTATCATATACTTGGAGCCAGTCTAACTCTGATGGCTCTGTTTTAAACAGAGCAATCAGAGTTAGACTGTCTACAAGTATATGATAGGACACATTGATGAAAATTGTTTTAAGGACTGGAGCCAGTCTACTCTGCACATGGCTGACATTAGAAATTGCAAAATCTTTCTCAGGCAGTGACTGTTCAGGTTTGCAGTCATGAAACAGTTTCAGTTATATGAAGAAAAAAAGGTGATAAAATTTAGAAAATGTATTTTTTATTTTATTTGCTATTTTGCAGCTTTTGTAGAAAGATTTTGTCGACTGAGGGGAAACCTCTTCTTTTACTTCAAAGGAAAAGATGCAGTAAGTTTTCAGTTTTAAAAGTAGAGTCCTGGCGCAAAGCTACCTGCCAACCCATCAAATCTCAAAACCTATTAGAAGGAAGTGGCAAGCCATCTAAATTTTAACTCATTGCCTGCTAGTGGCGAATTTTGTCATCTGCTGATAATCTTTGTACACTGTTTGGACCAAGATCAGGCCTGACAGAATGTCGGGCCTGACCTAGATCCAAACCGTTTGACAATCTGATAGTGTTCCCGAAAGAATTTTTGAAATATTTAATTTTGAAAAAAATCAGCAGACAACAAAAAATATTGAAAAATTACCTAGCATGCAAAGAGTAAAGCATGAACTCATACTCTTAATTTTCATTCTAAATTTTTTTGAAAAGTATTTATTTTAGTAAAAAAATAGCTACAAAGCAATCTTACTTTCTTAACAAATGTAATATTTTTTTTTCTCAAAACTGGGAAAATACATTGATTATTATCCTGCCAAATGGATATATATAATACTTTTGAAAATTACTCAATAAATGTAATGCATCCACACAGTAAGAAAATCACCTTTTTCATCCTAATAAACACACACTGAGAACCTAATCAGTGTAATTTGAGGAACCTTTTATGAATTTCTTATTTATAATGGTCCAATTTCATAATTAACATGGATTTTTCATGTGAATGAAAAGAACAGGTATGGTCCTGATCAGCTGGCTTCTGAATCTATAAAACAGTTTTTCAAAAAATGGTATAGATTTTTTATAAGTTTGGCATGTGCACTATTAAGTTGAATAGTATGGTATAATTTGGGCCTTGATGTGAGAAAAACTGCCTTCGGGGGTTTGCGAACAACACAGGCGCAGACCAGCCTGATCAGCGCCTTTGTTATTGTTTTTTTGAAAAGTATCATATGTAAACTTGCTGCAGCTGAAATTTCAATTTTATAGCTAGTCCCTGTAGCTGAGGAGACTGGTTTGAAACTCCCTTTGAGACAGATTCTGTCGCTGCGTGTCGGGTATCTAGTCTATGAGATAGATGAGTTTGTGGGACAAAATCATTAAAGTCAGCCCACCAGTCACTACTTTTTCTTCTGCTCTTCTCATCTGCTTAGACTGCTTATGTTCTACGGTAGCCTATATTACAAATAATATGGACCCAGATCAGACTGCTTACTTCTGTTCATAGTGTTTTGCCTCCATGAAAAAATCTAGTCTGAAGTGCACTTGAATATGTGCAGCAGATGTATATGTAAAAAGCAGACAACATTTTCATATTATAAAGGTTTATCTGTTTTTATCTGTCCAGGGCTATAGTTAAGTGTGTAACAAAAATTTAATTTTCTTATTTCTCAACCAAAACATATGTTAAAATTGATGGGTAAGAAAATATTTACAATTTTACTATGAAAAGTTTGTTTATCTAAACCTGTGCTGTCATTTACAGAAATCAGAGCCTGTTGGTCTGCTGGTTATGGAGCGATGTGCCGTGGAACTGGACCTGAATGAACAAAACAATTTCTCCTTTATCATAGGTAATTTGGCCTTTTATGCATGTGTTTTTGTTACATGTCCCTGACATGGATGGAAGTTGTGACCCTGTGTATACTCTGGTAATCAAACCGATAGGACGTACATAGTTAGAGAATGGCCAATGAGAGAAAAATTAATGCAGTATAGCTCTTTAAATGATGTTAACATGCATGTAAACATTAAGTTGTTCTACAGTTACATCTACTGCTAAATATTACCTACAAAAATTCATCAAAAATGGTTTATTTCTCAACATTTTCCCAGGCTGTTCATGACAATTGTTGCCTGCTCTCTCTTCTACTAAGCTTTGGTGCACTTCTTGCATACAATATGGACCCAGATCAGGCTGCTCCATAAGGAGCAGTCTGATCAGGGTTCAAAGTGTTCGCTTCTGTGATAGAATTACTCTCCAGTGCATTTTAATAATTCAATATATGCAGCAGATGTACATGTAACAAGCAGACACTATTTTCTGGACAAAAATATTAGCAGGATTTAAAAGTGTATAATGGATCATGTTGGGATCAGTATATATCATTTCTCAAACTCCCCAGGAGTCAAGATAAACCATTTTAAACATCAGATAATTGGATTATGATCCTATTGCACCCAGAAAGGCTAAAACTATGGATTTTTGGTCTCTCTGAGTGCATAAGGGTTAATATACAATGTAGGAATACGTGGATGAAAGTTTTCAGGATTAATCCTGAATTCAGGATTCTGAGGCTGACTTTCTATAGAAAGTCAGCCTCAAAATGCTGAATCAGGCAGATTTTGATAGCTTCTCTGATAAGTTTTCAGATGATTTCATCACAATTAACCATTTGAACATGAAATTATTCATTTTTGTAGGCATCCTGCAAGTTTTAAAATTTGAAGTTCTGAAGTTCAGGATTTTGGAAATTTTGAACTTTCACCCATGGAAATACAAAAATGTACATGTTTAAAGGTAAATTCTGGAAAAGTATAACTGAAAACTATCATGTTTCAGTATATGAAGGCGATGAACCAACATACACATTCTCCGCAGCCACAGAGGAGGAGAGAGACTCTTGGATCCAGGTTCTCCATGTCGCCAGTTACGAATGTCTCAAGATGCAGTTACAGAGTTTACGAGAGCAGGTTCAAGCCAAGACGGGACAAGACCCTCTGGGACAGGCCTTGCCTTCAGATACAGGCATGGAGTATGAAACTGGCTCAGGTATTAATTTAATTGAGCCCCAACATATGATTTCCAACAATGTGGCATTTTGACAAGAATAGACTCAGACGTGCCTGTGTAGCCTCCTTTAAGCTTAGAAACTCCAAATGATGTTCGGTCAGTAGCTTAACAGCCATAGAAAGTTTAAGCGACTAGCAAAGGCTCTGATCAGTCTGTGTGTATGCGCAGGCTGGTCTGAGCCTTTGCTGGTTGGACATACCAAATTGTTGGAAATCTCATGTCACGGCTTATATGTTTGTTATCCTTTTCAAATCACTCAAGACAATTGTTATTCGCTTTTTGGTCTGCTGATGTACTTTGGTAACCTATATTCTACCCTTGAATTGCCTGCAAAAATTGTTAGCTGCAAATTAATGCTAACATTATTTGGCTAAGTAATGTAAGTATATGGGCAAACAGTGTGGAACCAGATCGCGCTGCTCCTACTTGTTTATCGAAAATGCTTCAAAACCATTGAACAGATGACAAAAGTAGTCAGCTTTTGTTGTGATTGGACCCAGATCAGAATGCCTCCAGTCTGATCAGAGCTTATTATGTTTGTATCCATGATAAAAGTAATTTGAAGTGCATTTGAATATTTGCAGCAGATGCAACAAGCAGACAACATTTTCAGGGCAAAAGTTATTGGCAAGAGAAGCATAGTAGAGATACAGGCATCACAACAAATGTTTTATACGAAATAATATGAACTGTGACATGTGATTTCCAACAATGTGGCATTTTGACTAGTGTAGACTCGGACGAGCCTGTGCAGCCTTCCTTTAAGCTTAGAAACTCCAAATACTGTTGGTCAGTAGCTTAACAGTCATAGAATATTCAAGTGTCTAGCAAAGGCTCTGATCTTACTGCCCGTATGCGCAGGCTGGTCTGAGCCTTTGCTGGTTGCACATACCACATTGTTGGAATTCTCATGCCATGGCTCACTAATAAGAATCTATCATAAGTGTGAGGGTGGGATAGAAAAATCTGTCCCAAGGATCACTGTTTAGCATCATGAGGTTTGCCGAGTGATGACAAACAGTGATCCCAAGGAACAGACACAAATAATGATTTTTTTCTTATCCATCAGTTTTAACATTTATTTTCATTGCTCAAAAGAACCACCTCAATGAGACAGTTCTTTTGAGTACCCACAACATATGTTTTTGTTTGAAAAATTATTAATTTAAAATTGATTTTGATTTTGCACTCTGATATTGAGGCCTGTTTAGATTATTTAGAGTCTCTGGATAAGCATATATGAATAAGAATCAGCATGCATACAAATAAAGCATTACTTTTGCAAACACCATGTTTGGGTTTTTTTTGTGTGTGTCTGATGACAAGCAGTTAAATTTAATACATAGATAGAGCAACTGATAAGGGGTTGAACCATTACTTATGAGGCAGACAGACAGACAGAGATAGAGAGAGAGGGCTTCAGAGAGTAATGAAAACATTATTCCTTCTCTATGTGGACTTGGCAGCGTGTGAATCTCTCCATCTCAATCAGTAGCCCAGGCCCCGAGATTTTAAAACTTTTTTCATGTTCAACTCAACTGAGCATGAAATTTCAACTGCTCATAAAAGCTAAAATACCAACAAATAAAGAAGTTTCATGATTTACCGTAAGTCTCTCAGATGTTGTATTTATTATCATGCCAATAAATGTTAAAATGCCAACATTTGTTGGCATTTTAACATTTATGAGCAGGATAAATTATGTGCTCAGCTGAGTTGAGTATGAAAAATTTTTTATAACCTCAGGGCCTGTTTTCTAAATAGTAGCCCTTTGAGTCTGGATATATACATTTACAAAGCTGTATATCTGGATCTACACTGTTTTGAAAGGAGAAGATAGAGTTCTATAGTACATTTATTATGTCCTAATAGGCATCCATTTCCCTCGTTTCAGAAGGACCTTGTTGCAGAAGCACCATTTTTCCAGATTAGTTTTACTTATTTGTGGATTGAATTATTTTTCAGCACAATCTACTGAAGATCCTGCCATGGAGATAAGCCTAGGTGAGTTCTTATTTTATATAAGGAAATATTGGTTCGGGTTAGCAAAATTTCTAGGCTAAAATTTTGATTATTTCTTGCCAGTCTGATTAAACATGTGTTTTGGATGTTCAAAAGAACCGTCTCATTGAGACGGTTCTTTTGAGTACCCACAACATATGTTTTAAATTAGGAAATAATAAAATGCATTCTTTTCTGGAGGCCTGGTAAATGTTCAAAAATGTTTATACCCATCAAAAAAGTGATGCATCAGGATATACACTTGTGGCTAAAAGTCATGAAACGGGACCAAGTTAAAATTGACGAAGAAAGTCCCATTGTTGACTTTCCCATGTTTATGCTTCAAAAACAGTTCTAAGATTTTACCCCTCAAGAATCATTCTAAAAATGTGGATAATACCTCTCCAAAATTATGCACAGATCACTAAGTATTTATGTTTTCTGATATAACTAGGTTGACAAGATGTGGATTTAAAACTTCATACCAGCTGAATTTTAAATGAATGAATATGAAGTTAGCATATGGGCCACGACGCGAGAAAACCTGTCTTCGGGTTTTCGACAAAGCATACTCAAATTAGTCTCATTAGCTACAGAGACTAGCAAGAAAAAGGAAATTGCGCTTGTAGCAAGCGTAGATATGGTAATTTCCAAAAAGAGAATAACAAAGGCGCTGATCAGACTGCGGAAATGCGCAGGCTTGTCTGCACCTTTGTTGTTCAGAGACCTCCGAAGACAGGTTTTCTCTCGTGTCGAGGCCCATATGTTGATGGGAAAACTGAGGACATAATTTGTTTATTTTCTGATTGTAGCAATAGATGGACTTCCCAACGACAGTAATGGCCAGCCACCAAACCCTTTTGTTGTTGTTTACATCATTATACCACCACAACAACAGACTTGGCTGCAACATAACCATACTGAGATGGTAGAGGTAAGTAAATCCTCCCCTAGTTCTCCTCGCTCAGTCTCTGTATTACAGTAATATAGTCGCTGTTTCCTTCTCAAAATCCATGTATCAATACTTATGGGCATAGTATTTTGGAAATAATTTGTTCCAAGTTTGGGAAAGTTGAAAAAGTACACAGTCTCTTCCAATGGAATCGATAACCAAAAATTATGAAGGCAAAGTTGGAAACTATCTATACACGTGGGTGAAAGTTTTCAGGATTCTTTCCATAGAAAGTCAGCCTCAAAATGCTGAATTAGGGAGATTATAGTAGCTTCTCTAATCGATATTTAGATTATCTAAACACAATTAACCATTTAAACATGAAATTATTCATTTTTATAGGCATCTAGCAGGTTTAAAAATTTGAATTTCTAATGTTCAGGATTTTGGAAACTTTTGAACTTTCACCCATATATATATGTCTATATATATAAGCTGATGCCGAGAGCCAAAACCAGCTTGCACATTTATGTGCCATGGTTCTGAGGTATGTGAGTCTATCAATACAGGACTAGATAATCAGGTGGTTTTGTGAGCAGAAATTGAGGATTTACGTCTGAAGTCTGAAACTGTCAGCGACTCAGCATTCATGATCAGTCCATAGCATATAATGTAAGACACTTAAGTTTGGCAGTAATTTTAATTTAACTCAATTTGCAATATAAACAAAATGGCAAAATAAGATACCAGGAAATACAGTTTTGAATTCAGGTATGCAATATGTATATGATGGACACTCCTCCATTGTATATTGCTATCTGTATCAATAAAACAGCTTTAAAAGGGTAGACATTTTGAGAGAACCACGTCTTAAATGAGGCTTATCTTAATTGAAAAGTTTCACGCAGAGGGAGCATAATTTCTTTCCTTTCAAAGAAGGTTCTTTGACAATAGAAAATAACTATAGGTCATCATTTTTGAAATTAAGAAACAGCCAAAATTAAACTATGCCAATATTGCAGTCTTTTAAAACCACCGAATTTGTAAGCCGTGCATACTAAGTGCAGGACTTTAGTTAATAGTGCATTCCAAAAACTAATTTTCTTATTTCTCAACCAAAACATATGTTTAGGGTATTCAAAAGAACCGTCTCATTGAGACGGTTCTTTTTAGCACCCAAAACATATGTTAAAACTGATGGGTAAGAAAATATTTACAATTTTACGCTAAAAATTTTGTTTATCTAAACCCATGGTGTTTTACAGTAGTAGCGTCAGGTGTGAAATTAGTATAAAAACCTCATAAGTGTATGTTTAGTTAGCCAATTAAACAAGTAAATTGTTGTTTATTTAATTGGGCATGTAATATGACATGCTGTCAGTCAATATAAAGTTTATTTGGTTACATTGTATGCACTGCTACAGACCTTTAGTTAAGAGTGTGTTCTTATTTCTCAACCACACCATATGTTGTTGTTACTCAAAAGAACTGTCTCAATTATTTGTTAACTTTGTATGCACTGTTACAGGCCTTTAGTTAAGAATACATACCCAAAAAATATTTTTCCTATTTCTCAACCAAACCATATTTTGTGGGTACTCAAAAGAACCGTCCAATGAACGGTTCTTTTGAACACCCAAAACATATGTTAAAACTGATGGGTTAGAAAATATTTACAATTTTAAGCTCAAAAATTTTGTTAACCTAAACCTATGCTGTTTGCAAAAGTACTCATGGCTAATGGCACTAATGATGCTCAGGCAGACCATTAAACTTCATAGTGCCCATTATACCACCCTTACCAACTTTGACACGAAATATCTTGTGATGTGCAAGGTCTACACTGATGTAGATGGTATAAAATAGTTATACCATGTTTGTCCACCTGTACGTAAGATAATCCACTCCCTAAAGCTCGTGGATTATCTCCACGTACGGGCAGACAACCCATGGTATAACTATTACATAACCTTTTGTATATTACAACCATGCAACTAGCAATTTAGCAATATACTCCCATGAAACATCTCAAAATAAGCTGTCAGAATCATAAAATAGACAATCTATTATTGTCATCCAGGTGCATGACAAACTACATGAAAAGTTGTTCATTTCTACATGCTCATTTCTTTGAATAAATGAAAGTGGTTTTGAATTTGTTTAAAAAAAACTTATGGTGAAAAACTCATTTATTTAAAATACACATGTTGTAGGTACACATTGGAATTGCCTCATAGAGGCAATTCCAATGTGTACCTACAGGCTACAACATATGTTACTTAAAATAAGGAAGAAAACTATTTGGAAATTTACATTTTCTATGTATCATGTCCATTGTCTTTACCTCTTTTAAACATCCCAAACTGCCAATCAGTATTAAAATTCCTGTCATTCTACTGCAAATTGTTTATATTTGCATGACAGCTATATCTCCAAAGTCAAGTTTATGAACTACCTCTTTGCTAACCTCACTGTAGTCATTCCACTACGGCAATTTGGGTATCGTCACCCACACCGGTGTTATAGTAAAATTACCTTCAAATAAAGGCTGACAAAAATGAGAACTTTCGCATATGTTTGCTTCCAGATTGCATCGTCTAGTTAACAACCTCTGTGTTGTTTTGCCAAAACGGAGATAAAATCAGATTTTAAATGTGTTTTTTTACAATTATATAAAAAAAGTCAATTACAGTTTAGTCATAATTATACGGTTTCGTCATTGATTAATTGTCCACGATGACGAAACCGTAATTAGTTATTTCATGCCTAGACATCAAACATTAAAGTTTTCATATAATTTTAAAGCTAAAAGATACAATGTGAATTTGATAAACAAAAATAAATCAGAACCCAAGCATTTTGGGCGTTTATCTGTGATTAAATGAAGAAATTGAACATGATGAGAAGGTTACCTTAACACCGGAATAAGTGACGAGACCTAAATTGCCGTAGTGGTATGGCTACAGTGAACCTGCTAATTGTGTGGTTGTAATGATTTCTTTCATCTGGTTGGATAAAATGAACCTGGGATGGCATACATATCAAAGTGTCGCAGGTTAGATTTTGCAAATACAGATGTACTTCAGTCCCTGAAGAGTGTTTTAATCTTAGCAAACAGTGCAGAAGCTGATGAAATGCTGCATTTTGTGGCATTTCATCTGGGTCTTCACCTTTTGCAATATTTTGAGACATTTCATCTGGGTCGATATCTATTAATGGTTTTCCAGTATGGTTAACTTTCACAGTCCCCTTTAAGGATTGAAATGCAGATTTTTAGCTTGCACTGGATGATGCAAAACATTAGGCTTTTTAATGTCTGTGAAGCCCGAAGGGCTTCTCTGAGACATTAAAACGCTAATGTTTTGCATCATCCAGTGCAAGCTAAAAATCTGCATTTCAATCCTTATATTTACATCTTATATTTTCAATCAAATATACTTAATTATCATCCACCAAAATTCGCTGATTATCATTGAAAAAGTGGAATATTTTATTTGTAACGGAGGTATTGGAACAGCCAGCGAACGAAATTCCAGTACATAACGTCGTGGCGATACGTGAATGACGTCACGCAATTGTTGATAAACAAAGAAAGTTATTGGTTGACCTTGACGTTACTCCACCAAGAGGCGCGACCTAGGCCATGTGACTGCTCAATGTTTCGCATCGAGAAATGCAAGCAGCTAGGAATTATGGTTTCATCTAAGGCAGCTACATTGAGAATGTAAATATTTTGAAATGGTTGTTTTTAACATCCTCAACTTATTCTTTTCTTACAGAAAAACAATAATCCACTGTTCCTGAAGACAATAGGATTTGGTGATGCAAATGGCCTTGAACCTTGCACAAGGGTCAAGGTCACAGTATACAATGTCAAGGAAAGAATGACAGGAACGGTAATTAGCTTATTTTTGTAAAAAAGAATGACTGGCCTGATTATGCAGTTTGTAGTCTGTTTGGTTGGTAATTAGCTTCTTATCAATTACGATAAAACACTTATATAAGGCAGGTATTTTTGTTTGGCACTAATGGCATTAAAAACAAAAATCACAAAAATATGAGACGGCAAAATACAGTTACGATTTCAGTTACACATCAAGCAACGAATGGACACACACCCTTAGTATTTTGGTATCTGTATCCTCAAAAACCAACTTTTGAACAGTGGAGTATGTTTTAACGTAGAGGAAGCTATGTCTTAAAAGAGGCTACTATTAAACGAAAGAATATGCTCCCCATAGGGAGCATATTCTTTCCTTTAAAAGTAGCATCTGTGAGAATAGAAAATAACTTTAAAAATTGAAAACTACCAAAATTAAACTACACCAATATGTCAGTCTTTTAAAATTGTCAAGTTTTGATGATGCCAATATGAAGTGGATTACAGTATACGTGGATTGCTGAGTTTGATTACATGATTTTTTCTTATTTTCTCCCCACTGTTTACCCTATATTGCACTTAAATGTCCAAAGAATTTTGGACATTCAGAGTGCATTAGGGTTATTTAGTAAGAGAGATGAGAATCATAAATTGTAAATAGCATAGATTAATGGATCAGACAGGAAATAGTTTATTAGGTAAAAAAAAATAATCATTTTCTGGATGTGCTAACAATCATTGTTTGCTATAAGAGCTATTGAACTAACAGTAAATCAAGCTAAATACTTCATAACATAATGTGTGTGTGTGCGTGCGTGCATGCGTGCGTGTGTGTGTTGGAGGGGTTGTGGGGGAGGGTTGTGTGTTACAAAATTTGAACTCATATTTTCATGAACCTCGTCAAAATGAAACCTCTTTGTACAAAAAACGTTGGACATTTCAAATGTTTTTAAATTTGTTGTCTGCTGAAAATCAAAGGCAGTACTTATTTTTTTTTACTAAATATAAACTTAACAAACTGTTACAGGTTAGCCATTGGGACATAAGTTTTCATCCAAAACACATTTCCAGTTTCTTTAAGAACTATCCTCAAATTTTAGTAATTCCTAGTTGTTGAGGTGTATTAAATGTAGTGATTGAATGGCAAACAATATGAACCTCAATCAGTCTGCTTTTTGAGCTCCTTGAGCAGTCTGATTGGGATGAACACTGTTGCATAGACATATCTGCCCAAAATTTTAGTGAAATGAGAAGTCCAATATATATACTAGAGTGGGTGGAATTTTTCAGATGTCCCAAATTGGTCAGGTTATATTTACATTAAAAGACGTTCTTGTGAGTGAGGATATGAAAATGAAGCTGGCCCTAACGTAAGTATTCTCCCATATACAGTAAAACCTGTCTTAAGTGACCACTCAAAAATAGACAAAAAGGTTTTAAGACAAAAAGTAGCTTAATGAAGGTTGGAAGTATTGCAGGATGCTCCAAGAGAGCATTCTGCAATACTTTTGACCTGCATTAAGCGATAATCGGTCTTGAAATCAATTTTTGGTCTTCTTTTTGAGTGACCGCTTGAGACAGGTTTTACTGTATTACCATATTTACCTCTGAACCTTATTCTGCCAATAGATTTTAGTCCTGAAAATATTGTCAGTTTCGGGGATAATTCTTGGACAAAATTTTACAAAAGAAAATGTATCATTAGGTCAAATTCTATGAGAAATCTTTCCTTTAATTCCAATTTTCGTGATGTACCTTTCAAAGTAAATCTAGTTATGACAAAGTATGTATATTTGACTAAAAATGTTTGGATATATACATTTATTTTTTTACATTTGGTGTTTGTTACTCACCATTAATGTGCTGATGGGATAAACATGACTGAATCTGGGCCAGGCTTCATGAAACTCTTTAAAAGTCCTGGTTTTACGAATATCTGACAAATTTCACATCATTGGATGACACAGAGTGATAGTTTTACTCTAATCACAAAAATAGTCAGTCAATGTTTACTGACACATCTTTTCAAATTTAAATATATTGATCAATAAAAGCTACCTTTAGTGTTAAATTGAGGTTACATCATAAATATACAAATATCAGCTTAAGAGAAATTTCATTGTAAATGACAACATATCATTGCTCAACCACAAAGTGTAGGAAATTGGTGGCTTCCTTTCTTTTATATCAGGATTTCAGGAGCTAACACAAAAATTAGTACATCAACAATATTTATCAAAGTAAGAAAGGGTTCAGCGGTTGAGCGGCTCTTCCTCGCCGTACCACGGGGTTGTCTGCGGTTTGTGATTGTGGTATTTCCTGATCATACTCACTTACTATTTTCAAAGATCAGGAATCGATACAATCAAGCACCACACCTGACCCAGGATACCAATGGGAAAGTGACAAACTCTTAGGTAGACACCACAAATGAGAGCCAAGAGGTCAGCCCTTTCCCAGCAGGGACCACAAAGCACATATAAACAGACGCGCACAAAGACATAGCAAACACAAGATAGATAAAAACATAAAAGATCCACAAAAGAAGTACCGCCTCGGAACGGTCAGTAAAATATTTTACGGCGCCAACCTCACCCTTAATTCAGATGTGGATCAAGACACATAGATATTTGGTCTGCATGAAAGACCCCTAACTTATCAATGCATCATCTCCTAAAACATATAAATCAAGATATAACAAGGAGATAAAGCAAAGATAAGGACTCAACAGTAGATAAAACTGAATTCCGGAGCAAAAGAAATCCAACAGGTAAACCCCGGTGGGCCCGACAAACAGCCACAGCATCAGGCCCCTACCATCTCATCAATAGATAAGTCTTTAAGGCGAAACCATCATAGAGTCTGAAGTCCGACCCACCGGCATGCAATTAAAGAGGAAAGCAAAGTTGCCAACCATGATTGGGTTGACCACCAAACATGCAGTCTGTTGCAATACAATAATGTTATAGCCAATCTTTTTATAATGGGAAATTATTTTAATGAACTGCACTGAAAAATTATTAGAGCCAACAATCTTCTTCAATTTACACACCAAGTCACCATAGAAATCAGGTTCCAAAAGTCCTTGGCGCAAGAGAGATTTAAGTCTAACTCGGAATTTAGAAATCAAATCATAGTATCGTCTATAAGATTTAGAAAAGGTTTTGCGAAGTTTATGATACCGATAGCCTTGATTAATTCAGGTTTTGTGGGGTAAGAAAAGCACATCCAAACCCACAAAATCTGATTGAATTTTCAGGTACATAATACAGAATTTCCTCTTTTGACATGTTACATTAGCATGTTGTATTTTAATATTGCAGCAAAAAGCTTTCAATTCTTTTCATTCTAGATACTGGTAAACAGGTACTGTTGAAAATGGTGAAGACCTAGATGCTATGGTGGCATTTCATCAGGGGTCTTCACTGTTTGCTAAGATTATAACAATTCACCAGGTGTGTCCATGTGTGATAGAGATATCTCACCCTTGGGGTCAGAATTTGAACCAGGGACGAGGCTTTCCGAGTCCCTGGTTAAATTCCGACCCCAAGGGTGAGATATCTCTATCACACATGGATAGGCTCATGATTGTTTTTCTCCCACTTTTTCAATCTTTTTTGTTGAAACATAAAAACAGTCAATAGAACATAAAAAAATTCAACTTTTAAATCATTTGATTTACATTTATTCTTCACAAGTGTTTCAATCGGGTATGAAAATGTGTTAACACAGTTTGCACTTTATTTTTGGCTGGAAAACAGGATTGGAGCATTCGTTAAGTTGCAAATTGCAAAAGAAAATCCTGCTATGCTCCCTTTCCTGTTAAGGTCACGTTGCAGATATTGGCACATGGCGCATGTTTGGTGATGTCATTGCATTTCAGTGACATCAATAAGTGATGCTTAACCTTGCTAAGAGTCTTTGAGTTACTTAGGCGCAGTATGTTGGTTCTTTGTATACCCCTTTCTCAAGAAGAGGAATATTTTGAACTGCCCATGTAAGAAAGCAGTCACATGATCATGTAAGATAGAAATTTCTTACATGGGCTGACAGCCTATCTTACATGGGCAAAGGTGGGAGAAAAGACAATCTTAAGGGACAGAAATAGATTATTTAATAGAAATTTAGACCAGCAATTGCTAAAAATACAAAAAGGACAATTTTTATATTCATTGTTTAAATATTTATGGGATAATCCATCTTAATGTAAATGGTTAAAGGAAAGCGCAACAAATGAAAAAACGTGAACTGTATTTGTTCAAGATGTGTCACACAACATAAATTTGATGAGAATAGGAAAATGGAGACGATTGAATATGATATCTCACCGTTTAAATATACAAACACAGCGATTTTTGTTTGCTTGAGAGCGCCGCCATAGTTTTTGGTTTGGTTCCCGTTTTTGTAAGCGCTTTACCTGGAGCGCGGGAGCCAGGATCCCGGACGTGACGTCATTTACGCTCATTCTGTGTGTATTGAGAATGTGTGAGACGCATTGTTTATGTGAGTCAGATTATATTGGAGTGTACACTTTATTATTATTTTGTGAGTATCATTGGTTTATATATTGAATAAAGATCGACTGGAATGAAAGACCTAAAAACTGGAGCTTAAATTATTAAACTCTGTAATAAAGAAATGAAAAAGTTACCCATCTTGTGCAACTTATTCATGCGCTTATTCCCCAATTTTTTTTCTTGTCAAAAATAGATCAGCTGGTGAAATAAGTTGCGGGTCACATTGTGTTAACAAGATTGGACAAATAATGAAATTCATTTCTTATTCTAATGGTTAAACTTCGTTCAAATCACGTGTGAACACATGTACTAGCTTACACAGGGTCCGTGGCATAGATTGGGTATCATATCTCTACACATTCTCGCAAATTTTGGCCGTTTTGCCAAAATGGTTAGACGAGCTTTCGTCGTACAACTGAAATAAATATCGTTTGCATAAAAATTGTTAATGTTAAGATGAGTAAATGTATATTTATCTTGTTGGATAAGCCTTCGAGAATAGGCTGGGACCAGTGCTTATGAGTGCTGTATTAAATATCCAGAGAAAACTCCTCAAAGATGGCCGATCTTTAGACGAGGTACCGTCCGTTTGAACTTAAAAAGTATCCGTTCTCATATATGTTTTTTCTCTATGATTGAGGCCCAGACTATTTGTAAATGCTTTATTGGCTTATTCATTATGAGTTTAATATTTAAAAGGAGTAGATCTACCCTCGCAATGTCAGCAAAAATCATGATGCGGTGGGGTCGGTTGGCGTGTACATTTTTGCAGATGTGTAAGGAAATGCGTTTATATTTCTTACAGTTCTGACTTTGTTAAAAATTTAACAAACAATTGAATAGGAAGCGTGAATGCGTTAAATATTTCGATATAAAAGACATCAATAAAAACCTCGAGTAAAAACGAAGCAAATTTGATGAAGGGATGTGTATTTAAAAGTGATTGATTTAACACTGTGATAGATAGATAAAAGGCCGTTAGACTGATATGGTAACTTTTACTTTGAATTCCAGTTCATCCAATTAGCGTCTCAAAATTATATCCAATTAGTCCATAACTATTTTGACTACACATTATCACACGCTTGAGCTGTTTTTCTTGCTAATTAAATCAAATTCAATACAAATGGACAGCTAATTTTGTTAAGACACAAGCGTTCCATGCGCATGGTTAACCGACCAGAAAATCGATGTGAGTAAGTGACGTCACTGGTGTAAAAACATGGCGGCCACCTCAGGCGGATTCCAACGCGAATTTCGTAAATTTGAAATAGCGATAGTTGATTGAATATATACTTTTTAAGCAATTTCTTTGCTTACAAATTCTTTCCAAGATATAGTCCTCTAAATTATATCAGCGGTTACGGTGTATTGCGCTTTCCTTTAATATGAATGTTTTACAGAGGTGCAGATTCTTCCAAGGTTGGTGACCTGACTATTGTATCTTGGCTGAATGAGTCTAATGCTTCAATAGTTGACATTCAGGGAGAAACAGTAAGTTTACATGCAGTACTCTCAGTGCTTTGATTGTTTACAGGGGGCAGATTCATCCAAGGTTGGTGACCTGACTATTGTATCTTGGCTGAATGAGTCTAATGCCTCAATAGTTGACATTCAGGGAGAAACAGTAAGTTTACAATGCAGTACTCTCAGTGCTTTGATTGTTTACAGGGGGGCAGGTTCATCCAAGGTTGGTGATCTAACTATTGTATCTTGGCTGAATGAGTCTAATGCCTCAATAGTTGACATTCAGGGAGAAACAGTAAGTTTACATGCAGTACTCTCAGTGCTTTGATTGTTTACAGGGGGGCAGATTCCTTACACTGTGCCATATTACACAAAAAATTATTTATAAAATCAAGTGTTTAGTGAAGGTTCAGATTAGCTTCTCATCAATACAGAACATAAAATTATTAATTAAAATTACTAATTTGATTGAAAGTAAATCAATATTGACTTGAGGTCAATAGTATTCATCTGATGTCAACTGTATCAAGATGCGATCAAATGCATATATTAAGTAGTTAATAAAAAATGTGATCATGTGATTTTGTATTGGTCCAGTCAAAGGTCCTCGGTTGGCTGTCAAGGCCTGTGGTCAATACAGTTGACCACAGACCTGTAACTGGGCTAATACCAAATCACTTGATTCAAAACATATTTTATCAGTCACCTCTCATACTAACTGCATTGTTACACGTTGACCTGATGAACGTTGCCTATCTCATGGCATATGCCTTTTTCGGATCATCATGACGTTGCACTTTTTGAATGACTCGTCAATGACATTGAATCGATATGAAACTCGATAATGACATCATAATTGCTAGTTTGAAGAGTGAATCAACTTGTAAACTGATAAATAGAATACCAGGTTCACATCTTTTGATATCAAGTTTACCAGGCTAGGCTTCAAGAATGCATGTTGAATCGCTCGGCAAGCCTCGCGATGTCAACAAGCGTTCTCGAAGCCTTGCCTGGTCAACTTGATATCAAAAGGCACTCACCTAGTTAGCTCACCTGAGCCGAAGGCTCATGGGTGAGCTTATAGTATACCAGTCACTCCGGCGTCCGTCCGTCCGTCCGTCCGTCCGTCCGTCGTCCGTCTGTCAACATTTTCAAACATCTTCTCCTCTGAAACCACTGGGCCAATTAAACTCAAATTTCATATGGAGACTCCTTAGGACGCGGGAACGAAAGTTTGTTCAAATGGTTCTGGTCACATGACCAAGATGGCCGCCACGCCCATATATGGTAAAAACCCTTTAAAAATCTTCTTCTCCAGAACCAGAAGGCCTATGACCTTGGGACTTGGTATGTAGCATTGGGGGTGTTGGGCCTACCAAGTTTGTTCAAATAATGATCCTAGGTTGACCTTGACCTACTTAACGTCAAGGTCAAATTTTCTTCCTAATGCATTTTAATGGGAAATTTTTGAAAAGTTGATTTTTTGAATACTGTTAAAGCCAAAGTCATTATTCTTACTTGATATGTTGAACCTAATGAGACAATGGCTATAAATAAGTTCCAAAGGTCAAGGTTGACCTTTGCCCTTTCAGCCAAAGTCGCTCATATTGTGGTCCCATCAATATATTAAAACATAGTTTTCTCACAAACCATTGGCCCAATTGAACTCAAATTTCATGTGAAGACTCCTTATGATAAGTAAGCCAAAATTTATACAAAATATGTTGGTCACATGACAAAGATGGCCGCCATGCCCATATATGGTAAAAACCTTTTAAAAATCTTCTTCTCCAGAACCAGAAGGCCAGTGACCTTGAGACTTGGTATGTAGCATTAGGGATGTGGGGCCTACCAAGTTTGTTCAAATGATGATCCCAAGATGACCTTGACCTACTTAACGTCAAGGTCAAATTTGCTTCCTAATGCATTTGAATGGGAAATTTTTTGAAAAGTTGATTTTTTTGATACTGTTGAAGCCAAAGTAATTATTCTCACTTGATATGTTCAATCTAGTGTTTCAAAGGTCAAGGTTGACAATTGACCTTTCAGCCAAGTTCGCTCATATTGGCGTCCCATAATCATATTAAAACATATTTTTCTAACAAACCACTCGGCCAATTGAAATCAAATTTCATATGACAACTCCTTATGATTAATTAGCCAAAATTTATACAAATTGTTATGGTCACGTGTCTGAGATGGCCACCACGCCCATATATGGTAATAACTTTAAATATGTTCTTCTCTGGAACCAAAAAGCCATTGGCTTTGGGACTTGGTATGTAGCATTGGGGATGTGGGCCCTACCAGGTTCGCACAAATGATGAATCTAGGTTGAACTTGACCTACTTTATGGCAAGGTCAAGTTTGATTCCTAATGCATTTATATGGGGAAAATCTTAAAATGTTCATTTTTCTATAACTGTTGAAGCAGAATTCATATTGTTAAACCTAATGAGACAATGGTTTTATATTAAGTACCAAATGTCAAGCTGACCTGTGACTTTTTATCCAAGGCCACTCATTTAGCCACAAATCTATCTAAACATCTTTTTCTCAGGAATCACTGGGCTGTTTGATGGATTATTCTTTAGGTTGTTTAGATCACATGACCAAAATGGCTGCAACCCCCATATATGGTAAAACATAATTTGTTCCATTATAAGCTGTAGTTGACCTTGAACTATTTTTAACATTATTAAGGTGATCAGGTGAGCGCCTCAGGACCTTCAGGTCCTCTAGTATTCTTTATATAACTAACTGACCATTCTGAACAGATGACATTAAACCTTTGCATACTGGTAACTCATAAATGGGAGCTTTTGCTCAAATGAGCTAAAGCATTCCAACGGAATCTAAGTACTGTCTGATTATTTAACGATCTTCATTGACAGAAATACAATATTATATATAGGGAGCACTCTAGCTCAATTGGTAGAGTGACGGAGTCACTGGGTCATCTCACCCACTCACTAGCTGATCCGTTTGCACATTGTTTTCCACTATTGTCCTCCCTGGCCTGTGTGATCTTCGACATCTGGAAATATTTTCTGACTATGTCCATGGACAGATGCCAAAAAGAGACCCTGAAGCCTGCAACTGTTTTTGTTATTGGTTAGCAATTTTATTACAGGAAGATGTGTTTTCCGAAGGTCAACTGAGAAATTCCTCAATTCCCAGGAGAAGATCTAAACGGCTTGACACATTACGACCTCTATGTGAAAACATTACAAGTAGAACATATCGTTTTGACACCAATAAGGGTGTGAAGTTATTGGTCTATGAATACATGGCAGAGAGTAAATTTACATTTGATGTGCCCATTAAACTTTTGTAAGTGTTACTTCCTTTGCTACTTCTAGAGCTTTAGATTAGACCATTTCGTCTAGATAAACTAATTTTTGAGCGTAAAATTTTGAATATTTTCTTACTAGGCAGTTTTAACATATGTCTTGGGTGCTCGCAAGTATAATCGCAATTCAAACAAAGTATTAGTAACAATTTCATTTAAGGGGATATTACGTTCAAAAGCTCTTACATGCTTATCAGTCGTTTTTTAGTTACTTCCTGATTTTATACTGTTTGCAATATTGTGACAAGCTGGGTGAATTTTAGAGAAAAACATTTGCATGAACATGAACTACAATTATCTGACTACAATATATAGAAGTATTTTCGCCCAAATGTACAGATTTCTTGTAGAAAAATATATTTTTACAATTTTTGCTTGTGAATTTTTCTTGGTAAAAATAAAAGATTGTAAATAATACCTGAAATACATACATTTGGGTCAAAATACTTTTATATATTGTAGTTCGATAACTTGTAGTTCTTGTTCATGCCAACATTTTTATCTAAAATTCACCCAATTTTCCACAATATTGCAAACAGAATAGAACCAGGAAGTGACTCAAAAACAACTGATAAGCATGCTGCTGAATTTTTAAAAAGCTGTGTTTTGGGGGGTAAAGTGATCTGTGTGCGAGGTATAAATTGTTCATACAACAATATGGCCAAAGGTGTCCATCTCCTTGATAAAAAAGCCATTTTTGTTTATATTGGAAAAATTTCATACAAGTAAGAGCTTTTGAAAGCAATATCCCCTTAACATATTGGCAAGCTCATGAGATTTTGGTTCTTATCGCATATGAGCAAAAGCCTCTGGAACTAGAGGTCTAAATCTTGGACTTTGTCATCATCTACATACATCAATTCTTTGTGTGAGCATCAAAGACTCTGGCATGTCTGTGCATTTGGGCAGTGCAGGCTTGTCTGAGCCTTCTTTGCTTATCAATGCAATAAGTATCAAAATCTCATTTGCTGGCTATTTTATCTAAAATCACCTCTGTATTAGATGTGTTTATCTTGTTTGTATCATTTATTCTTTTGAAAGAGACAAGCTAAGTGATGTGTTTATTTTTTGTTGTCATAAAAATAGCCTAATTATTATAGTGTTCTTCCAATTTTAAGGTTATTTTTCCCAATTTAAAGGCCCCAGTTATAGTTTGATACTGAGTTCCAAATGATTTATAATTTAGTATGTAAAATTGTACTTGTTTTCTAATCTCTAAACTAGAATATATGGTAAATGTGAGAACTTATCCTATATAAGCCTAGCATCCTTTTTTTTGGAGGGGGGGGGGGGCATATGCAAACAGTGCAGACCCATATCAGATGAGGCAGAATGTGGAATCTGATCATGGTATCCACTGTTTGCTAACAGAATTGTCTATTAAAATTTTAACAAAATGAAAAATACCACCCAACAACCCATAAAATGGAAATGGACTGTTCGTATTGATAAGTGGGAAACTCCATTCATTTTAAATCTTTACCCACTAGTGTCATCTGCTGATAGCCTTTGTTAACAGTTTGAATCCGGATCAGGCCAGACAAAATGTCGGGCCTGATCTGGATCCAAACTGTTTGAAAATATGCTGGTATTCCTGGAAGAATTTTTCGAAAAAGTTGATTTTGAAAAAAAATCAGAAGACGACAAAAAAGCAAGAAAATTTCAAAGTAGGCAAAGAGTTAACCGGGTTAAAAGAATAATCTCCCTTTTATTTAGTGGTTACATGGGTGAAAGTTTTCAGGATTAATCCTGAATTCAGGATTTTGAGGCTGACTTTCCATAGAAAGTCAGCCTCAAAATGCTGAATTAGGCAGATTTTGATAGCTTCTCTGATTAGTTTTCAGATGATCTAAACACAATTGACCATTTAAACATGAATTTATTCATTTTTGTAGGCATCCTGCAAGTTTTAAAATTTGAATTTCTAAAGTTCAGGATTTTGGAAATTTTGAACTTTCACCCATGTGGATATGTATTGTAGGAAGCTGTATATTGAAGAAGAAAAGTCGAGAATAAACCAGCTACAGGATCTTGGAAAGGTAAGTATTTTCAATCTTTGCATGCTGGGTAATTTTTCATGCTTTTATGTGTCGTCTGCTGACTTTTTTTTCAAAATTAATTTTTTCAAAAGATTCTTTCAGGAACACTATCAGAGTGTCAAACGGTTTGGATCCAGATCAGGACTGACTCTCTGTCTGTCCTGGTATGGGTTCAAACTGTTTGCAAAGGTTATTAGCAGATGACAAAAGACGCCGCTAGCAAGGAAAGAGTTTATAAATTAGTAATAGGTTGTGTTTTGTTTTATTACAACTCCAATGATAAAATTTATGGCTTTTTCATACAATTTCCGAGGTCTATAAAGCAATTATTATATCCTGTACATTATTTAATTATGTGGAGCTTTCAGCGGGCGATTCAGAAATCATATGTGAGGGTTTATTTGACAACTATTGACTGAAGTGTGTAACACACCAAACAAGGCCGTCATTGGCATAATGGAATATCTTTTGTGTCAAAAGTATTGGTTTCTACTTTGGAAACATACAGATAGCCACGAAAGAAACATGATAGTGCACAAGTAACTTTGAGTAATAACATATGTTGTTTATTTCAATGAATCTAACATTGTTGGAGAAAAGGGAATTGATATCAATTGATGGAGTCACATTTTTATGGATACTCTATTAAAATTCTCAAATACCAATTATTTGAAAGCAAGAGGGGTACATACCCAATTAACACAAAACTTGATCTGTAGCCCTTGTTTAGTTTCAAAAACTTTTAAAAATGCTTATTTATAACTTTATTAATTGTCATGCAATTTTGATCATATCTATAGCAAACTTGTTGGTTTAGTTAACATTGTTTTCTTCTTAGAAATGTTTCAGATGTAGTGACCACTAACTTTATACTCTTTTTTCTTTCAGCTTCCAAGATTATTAGAGAGTCATGTCGCTGCGGACATTAATTTCCGTGCAGCCACTGTGTCAGATTATACGGACGCCATAAATTTACTGGCTTGTTATCAAGGTCTACCACACCCAGTAAAGCATGGCAAATCATGTAGTTATCCCATTATAGCCTTATTTGTTACTCATTTTCAGATAAGAGGAGTTTTAAATTATTCAAATATTAAATAGCATTTTTCATCAGGCACAAATAATATAACAAGCATATTGTATCATTAGTTTGGTCATTTATTGAAATATTGATGGGATACACTGGATGACCTACCCCTGAGGTTATAAAACTGTTTTCATGCTCAACTCAGCTGAGCATGAAATGTATTCTCCTTATAAATGTTAAAATGCTGACAAGTGTTGGCTTTTTAACAGTTAAACACTAATAGCAGGATAAATACAACATCTGAGAGTTTTAAAGCTAGACAATCTTATCTCTCACCATTTCACCCTGATGAGCAGTTGAAATTTCATTCTCTGTTCAGTTGAGCATGATTAATGTTTATTAACTGAAGGCATTATCTTTTGTTGATCCCCCATGTTTAATTATCATTTATAACTTAGCTGGCTTAATTATTGTAGCTCTACTCCACTTATCTGGATTTCTCCTTACTCCAAACATAGCATATAGACCTCGTTGGTAAAACCATAAATATCCTCAAATGAATAATTTAACTTAACTGATTTAAGTCTCTGTTAATGTCCTGATCCTAACAGGGCTTATCTATGCCTTCATGATCCTTACAGCATTTTTGTATGGCATGATTGGTGGCACTAAGCAATCCATTTAATCGTCCATATTTGTGTCTACGTCTTTTAAGTTTACATGTATGTTTGCATATGAGACTAAAGAATTTACTTACCTGATAAAGTATTTAAAATGTATCAATTGAATGTTAGTGTAAATGGTGATCAGACTGCTCTTTCAGGATAAACATACAGTATCTGATTATATTCACTAATTGTTCTGGCACTATCTCTCTGAATGTTAAAGGGAAACAAAGTATATTATCACATATTATTAATTTGAGCATCTTTCAATGTCTTATTCATCATGATTATGCTGTGTTTGGAGAAGGATTTGTTTGCTAACATCACAACATTGTATGTTTGTACCAATTCACAGCTAAATTTGTATAGCCCTAGATAATAGGGGTGCCAAGATGGCTCATTTTCTTATTTCTCCATGAAAATATATGCTGTTGGAACTCATTGGAGGGGGAGCGCAGTGGCTCCATGGTAGAGTGCTTGACTCCAGACGGAGGGGCCGCGGGTTGGAGCCTCACCGGCGTCACTTCGTTTTGTCCTTGAGCAAGACACATTAATCCTAGCTTAGTACTGGTTCAACCTAGGAAGACCAGTCCCTTTATAACTGAAAGATTGTTGATGGGATGTAAAGAATCAAATCAAACAAACAAAACTCAATGGAAGTACCTCATTGGGATACTTCCAATGAGTTCCCACGACATATTTTTGTTAAACAGCAAACATATTAAGGGAAAAAAGTAGGAAAAAATCATGAATAGAAGCATTTTATCTAGGGCTGTGTAAAGAGCTAGAAGTGAATTAAAACCTGAACAAATTAGGCTATATTATGTAATGACATTGTGAGCTTTCAGTGTTGAGGTCTATAGAAGTGATATAAGGACTATACAAGTGATATAAGGACCAAACTTCAAGCTCCTGTGCACTGAGCCACAGCGCACCTCAGAATTATACAAAATATTTTGACATCAATGTAGCCTAATTTTGTTATTCGCAGAAAGATACCAAGGCAGGTTAATGAGTTTATGAAACCGCTTTTTTTTATGCCCCCAAAGGAACTTTGGGAGGCATATAGTAATCGCACTGTCCGTCTGTCCGTGTGTCCGTCCCGCTTTCGTGTCCGGTCCATATCTCCTATATTCTTTGAGGTAGGAATTTCAAATTAGGTGTGTGGATGCATCTTGGGATGGCGGAGTGTCGCCTACCATTTTCGGGTCACTGTGACCTTGACCTTGACCTCTGACCTAGTTTTTAGAATAATCGTGTCGGGAGCATATCTCTTATATTATTTGAGGTAGGAATTTCAAATTTGGTGTGTGGATGCATCTTGGGATGACGAAGTGTCGCGTACCATAATTGGGTCACTGTGACCTTGAACTTGACCTCTGACCTAGTTTTTAGAATAATCGTGTCAGGAGCATATCTCTTATATTATTTGAGGTAGGAATCTCAAATTTGGTGTGTGGATGCATTTTGGACTGACAAAGTGTCGCATACCATAATTGGGTCACTGTGATCTTGAACTTGACCTCTGACCTAGGTTCTAGAAACTGCATTGAGTCCGGTCCATATCTCCTATATTCTTTGAGGTAGGAATTTCAAATTAGGTGTGTGGATGCATCTTGAAATGGCGGAGTGTCGCGTACCATTTTCGGGTCACTGTTACTTTGACCTTGACCTCTGACCTAGTTTTAAGAATAATCGTGTCCAAAACATATCTCTTATTTTATTTGAGGTAGGAATCTCAAATTTGGTGTGTGGATGCATCTTGGGATGACGAAGTGTCGCATACTATAATTGGGTCACTGTGACCTTGAACTTGACCTCTGACCTAGTTTCTAGAAACTGCATTGAGTCTGGTGCATATCTCCTATATTCTTTGAGGTAGGAATTCCAAATTTGGTGTGTGGATACATTTTGGGATGGCGAAGTGTCGCCTACCATTTTCGGGTCACTGTGACCTTGACCTTGACCTCTGACCTAGTTTTTAGAATAATCGTGTCGGGAGCATATCTCTTATATTATTTGAGGTAGGAATTTCAAATTTGGTGTGTGGATGCATCTTGGGATGACGAAGTGTCGCGTACCATAATTGGGTCACTGTGACCTTGAACTTGACCTCTGACCTAGTTTTTAGAATAATCGTGTCAGGAGCATATCTCTTATATTATTTGAGGTAGGAATCTCAAATTTGGTGTGTGGATGCATTTTGGACTGACAAAGTGTCGCATACCATAATTGGGTCACTGTGATCTTGAACTTGACCTCTGACCTAGGTTCTAGAAACTGCATTGAGTCCGGTCCATATCTCCTATATTCTTTGAGGTAGGAATTTCAAATTAGGTGTGTGGATGCATCTTGAAATGGCGGAGTGTCGCGTACCATTTTCGGGTCACTGTTACTTTGACCTTGACCTCTGACCTAGTTTTAAGAATAATCGTGTCCAAAACATATCTCTTATTTTATTTGAGGTAGGAATCTCAAATTTGGTGTGTGGATGCATCTTGGGATGACGAAGTGTCGCATACTATAATTGGGTCACTGTGACCTTGAACTTGACCTCTGACCTAGTTTCTAGAAACTGCATTGAGTCTGGTGCATATCTCCTATATTCTTTGAGGTAGGAATTCCAAATTTGGTGTGTGGATACATTTTGGGATGGCGAAGTGTCGCCTACCATTTTCGGAACACTGTGACCTTGACCTCTGACCTAGTTTTTAGAATAATCGTGTCCGGAGCATATCTCTTATATTATTTGAGGTAGGAATTTTAAATTTGGTGTGTGGATGCATCTTGGGATGACGAAGTGTCGCGTACCATAATTGGGTCACTGTGACCTTGAACTTGACCTCTGACCTAGTTTCTAGAAACTGCATTGAGTCTGGTGCATATCTCCTATATTCTTTGAGATAGGAATTCCAACTTTGGTGTGTAAATACATCTTGGGATGACGGGGTTTCACATACCATTTTAGGTCACTGTGACCTTGACCTCTGACCTAGTTTTAAGAATTATTGTGTCAGGAGCATATCTCTTGTATTCTTTGTGTGAGGAATTTCAAATTTGGTGTGTGGATACATCTTGGGATAGCGGAGTGTCATGTACCATTTTTGGGTCACTGTGACCTTGACCTCTGACCTAATTTTAGAATAATCATGTCCAGAGCATATCTCTTGTATTATTTGAGGTAGGAATCTCAAATTTGGTGTGTGGATGCATCTTTGGGTGACGAAGTGTCGTTTACCATAATTAAGTCACTTTGACCTTGAACTTGACCTCTGACCTAGTTTCTAGAAACTGGTGCATATCCTATATTCTTTGAAATAGGAATTCCAAATTTGATATGTAAATGCATCTTGGGATGCCTGAGTGTCACAAACCATTTTTGGGTCACTGTGACCTTGACCTCTGACCTAGTTTTCAAAAAATTTTGTGTCCAGAGCCTATCTTCTATATTATTTGATGTAGGAATCCCAATTTTGGGGTGGTGATTCCTCTTGGGATGACGGAGTGGTGCATACCATTTTGAGTCACTTTGACCTTGACATTGACTTCTGGCCTCATTTCTAGGTTTTTGGTGCTATATTACAGCTATCTTTCCTCAAATGTGTCTTATGCTAGACCAATTCCTTTGGGGGCATTCGTCACATATTTGTGACATTTCTTGTTTAAATAACAACTTATACTCAACTTGCAAACGAAAATATTAGCATTATATTTCGGCATTTGTTGACTCTCGTAACTTCCTGATTTCCTCCTATCCAAATTTTTAAACTGTGGAATATTTTGCATTAGTAGGATCACCATGCATGTTAGCCATAGAGCTAGATCCAAGGATGACAGAGAAAATAGCTTGGGAACATGCATGTCAGAGGTTGGTGATGGAGTTAGACCCTTAAAGCAGAAGCTGACAAAGTTTGTGACATTTTTGTTTTCATTTTTGATGAAAGTATGGCTTGATATTTCATGTGAATTGTCTGGCAGCAGATGATTTGTATGAAATATCAAGTCTTTGGGTTTTTAAAGCAGGGTCAAAATTTAAAATGTTGGCTGATGCTATTTTTCTTTTGTGGGGCTTGATTGGTTATTACATCTAGAATGCCTTAGACAACAATTTTAAATAATAAGGAATTTATTTAGAATTAACTTTTTTTAAAAGTTGAGAATCACTAGGTTCAACGAAAACTGTTTCACTGATTTAGATAGACAAAATTGTTTAGTGTAAAATTGTAAATATTTTCTTACCCATCAGTTTTTACATATGTATTGGGTGCTCAAAAGAACCCTCTCAATGAGACGGTTATTTTGAGTACCCACAGCATATGTTTTGGTTGAAAAATAAGAAAAATAATTTTTGTTATGCACTCTTAACTAAAGGCCTGCTGTTTGGAAGTAATGTTGAATTAAAATGCCCGAGTGTATACAGGAATAAGTGATGGCAATCATGGCATACATAATTTAAAACCCCACAAAAATGAATTTATAAACATATTAAATGAACTGTTTATAGATGAATTCATTTGTGGGATTTTTAAAAGCTGTTTGTCAGATTGAATACTTTCATGCATTTATGCTTTAAACCAATGAAACACACAGCTTTTCAAAGTAAAACAACACAAAATTAATTTATTGGAAATTTGATAGCGAAATTACATCTTCTCCTTGCAACAAAGACATGTTGTCATTTTATATTGTTAAGCCACCTTCATGGATCATCCTGTTGAGTTTTTGTTTTGTCTTGATAACTTCCCTTCATATTTCTAACAGTTAATACTGTTTCTTTCTAGCTCACAGAAGTTCGGAATGCTGCATGTCTGGAGCATACCCAAGTAATAGTTCAAATCTATCATGCTTTCCTCTCTTATTATTTCTGCAGGTGTAAACAGCTCAGTCTAGTAACTCTTTGCATCCTGGGTAATTTTTCATGCTTTTTTGTCGTCTGCTGATTTTTTTCAAAATCATCTTTTTGGAAAAAATTCTTTCAGGAATACCATCAGAGTATCAAACAGTTTGGATCCAGATCAGGGCCGACATTTTGTCGGGCCTGATCTGGGTGCAAACTGTTTACAAAAGTTATCAGCAGATGACACTTGGAGATAAAGAGTTGAATTTTATATTTGCTTGATTATCTAATTGTCTCCCTTTGTTACAGGAGATTTGCTAAAGAGGTGTGTTGGATGATAACTCTCAGATCATTTATTGACTAAATTTAATGTAATTTATCATATGATGTCGCATATGGGTGTGATAAAACGTCATGTATTAAAACCGAAGAACCACAGGTGACTTACAGATTATGGTATAGTTATGAAGTGCCACCCATATAATGTTGCATATACAAGGCAAATTTTTAGCATTTCCATGCTAAAAACATGATTTCAAAGTAATTTAAGTGTCATATGATAAATAGGATCGAACATTTGTGCTCATATATTATTGAATTTATCAAACTTGCTACAAAAAATGGTGCATGCTCGACAGAGCCTTTGTTCATTTTATCTATTTTCCTCAACTTTGGGTAATATATTCAATAATACATGAGCACTCTTGTAAGATCTTCTATGTAATGTAAACATAGATAAGATACTTTTTGCAACAAATATTGGTGAAATTTTCAAATTTTGTCACTTTCCTTAAGAACAAATAAGACTTAATTTTCAAGCCTTATTTTCCCAAAAAGATAGATATCAGAAAATCTGTCGACTGCTGCAGTTGTGATTGGCTCATTATGCATTAACCCTTTATATACTCGAAACCCCTAAACAGGTACTTTGGCAAACAGTGAAGACCCGGATGAATGCTGCATTTCATCCGTATCTTCACTGTTTGCTAGGATTAATACAATATTCAGGGACTGAAGTACATAATAATTTGAAAATTTCTACCTGTGACCCCTTAAAATACATAATGGAGAATCGCATCCTAATTGTATTTTATCTGTATGGGAAAATGCATCATACTACAAAGGGTTAATAGATTTCAGTTTTCATTTGTTGTGAGAGGAAATATGTAGAAACAAAAAAAAAGCAAAAAAAGCTGAACATACGACAATTCACCAGAACACCTCTATACAAATCTTTTATAAAAAATGATTCTATTTTGTTGTCTATCTATCGTAGCTGCCCGGCGTGTGGAACATTGCATGTCAGGAGTATATGGACATCTGCCTGAGTTGTATATCCCTGTATTCACAACATGTTCGCTTTCTAACAGGATATAAAGGTACATCTACCCTGCTAGCAGTGTAACCATGAATTTAACTCTTTATCTACTTGTGTCGTCTGCTGATAACCTTTGTAAACAGTTTGGAACCAGATCAGGCCCGACAAAATGTCGGGCCTGATCTGGATCCAAACTGTTTGACACCCTGATGATATTTGCGATTTTTTTTTAAAAAGCTTGATTTTGAAAAAAATCAGCAGACGACAACAGGCATGAAAAATTCCTAGTAGGCAGAGAGTTAAACTTTGTAGTGTTGAATATATTAATCAATAATGTTTTCAGTCTTATGAGTGCACCTTGTTGTGTTGAAAAAGTAACACCATATTCAACCTTAACTCTGCATGCTGGGTAATTTTTCAAGCTTTTGTTGTCGTCTGCTGATTTTTTTCAAAATTAACTTTTACAAAAAATTCTTTCAGGAACACTACCAGAGTGTTGAACGGTTTGGATCCAGATCAGAACAGATGTTCTGTCGGTCCAGATCTGGATCCAAACTGTTTGCAAAGGTTATCAGCAGACGGCAAAAAAGTCACTGCTAGCAAAAAAAAAAAGAGTTAATATATTTATGTTTTTTTTTATATGATAGCTTTTTGATGCTTATTCAGTGTAAACCTGTATATTTATATGCTTTTGAATAGCCATTAAAATGTTGTATACAATGATAGTTTAAAACTTTCTTGTTTCTTTAAGAAACTCGATAGGGTGACACCTAGTACATAAATTCAGTATAACTTTCAGGTTTGCATAGAATTTCTGACAACTGCATCATGGAGTCAACATTTTGGCTCCATTGTAAGAGCATGTTTCTTATACCGGCACAACCTGAGTTCCATTCCCAACCATCACTGGGAGCTTTTTCAGCTATGCATTTTACTTGTTGGGGCTTATGTGGGATTTGGACTTTTTTTATCATAAATAGTGACCTCTACATTGATTATCTATACCTAGAAAAGTTCTTATAGCCTCCAGGTTTTCTCTCTGCATGCTGGGTAATTCTTCATGCTTTTGATGTTGGGGGCATAGTGGTAGAATGCTTTACTCAAGACTGAGGGGCTGCTGGTTTGCGGCCTCACTGGCGTGGCTGTGTTGTGTCCATAAGCAAGACACATTTATCCTTGCTTATTAATGGATCAACCCAGGAAGACCCATCCCAACATAACCAAAAAATTATGGACTGGGACGTAAAGAATCAAATCAAACAAACAAAATGCTTTTGATGTTGTCTTCTGACTTTTTTCAAAGTTAATTTCTTCTAAAAATTCTGAACTCTATCAGAGTGTCAAACAATTTGGATCCAGATCAGGACCGACATTCTGTCGGTCCTGATCTGGGTTCAAACTGCTTGCAAAGGTTATCATCAGACAACAAACTGTGCCTCTAGTATGGAATGAGTTAACACCAGGAGGAGGGGTGATATATTTGGTTCTTATTAGCTTTATATGAGTAGAATAGATACATAAATTAGTGAGTAGTGTAGAAAGACTTAATTATTTTCATGCTGGGTATTTTATTGTTATATGCTAATTGTTTTCAAAATTAACATTTTCAAAAAATTCACGTGTCAAGCAGTTGGGATCCAGATTTAGGCCTGATATGATTCCAAACTGTTTGCAAAGGTACTAGCAGCAGTGGACAGACAAAGAGTTAATAATCTGAACTGTAATTCCTTCAGCATGCATTTCATTGATCACTTAAGAAATGAATTCAATTTTTTTAATGTTCATGGAATCATGAATACTTTGGGTCTCTTGCAAATTCAGGCTTCACGTTAACTTTGCAAGAGAGCCGAAGTTTTCATGATTCCATGAACATTCCAAAAATTAAATTTATTGCTTATATTTACATTTTTTTTATAAATATCTAAAATATAAAACATATTTTTAAATTAGGAATTAAAACAGTTTTGGATCTAAAATATAATCATATTAACAGTTTAGTCAGAGTGTAAAATGGAAAAGTGTAACAGCCAACTTGAACATGGACAGCCAATGGAGCAAACAAGAGGCTCGTTTTGCATGTGAGACTCAGGTGTGGCTCTCTATCATTTACAACACCAGTATCAATTCTGGCTAATGAATTCCATGTTCGAAGGGTATTGCACAGGCAAGTGAGCTTGGCAGCTGTCAATCAAATATGTGTAATTCATGAGGCTATGAACGGTTGCAAAAATCTAAAGATTCGTTAAAGGAATGCTTCGAAAAATGTAAATATGACTTTGTAAACTTTACCTCTTTGGTTTAAGTGCATGATAAATCTTTGGAAGTCTGTATTTTGATATCTCATGACAAATCATCATGCTTTCTTCTTACCCATCAGTAGGCTTAGCTTGACTTTAACTGATAGCCTGTGCACATGTATATTTCAGGAGTGACTTGGCTTATTAGAATTAGATAATAAGTGGGATGAGGAGTAACCAGAGCATGAACTGATCCAGAAAATTCTGGTGGGGGGGGGGGGGGGGGGGTCCTGACAAAGTTGGGTTTTGGTGTTGTTTTTCACAGTGGGCAGTGTGGACCTATCTTGAGAAGCAATTGGACTCAAAGGGTGTCCGTACCAGTATTTCTAAAGAAACCTATAGGCACTTGTGATTTTCCAGGAGGAGGGGGTGGACTAACTGTCCCCCCCCCCTCTGATCTGGATCCACCCATGCAGACTCCAGATTGTCTAAATGTTTTGTGTAAAATTTCATAGATCCAGATAACAGAAAAGTTTGAGCGTATAACTGTGTTTAATTTTTTATCCGTCAGTTTAAACATTTGTTTTGGGTGCTCAAAAGAACCGTACCCACAACATATGTTTTGATTGATAGATAAGAAAATTACTTTTTAATTATAGCCCAACCTGTATTAAGCAAGCACCTGAGGGATAATTTTTTGTTGTATAAAATGCTTAAAACAGGTAAATTTCAATTCATTTTCCTTTTTCTGGAACTGAATTACCACTTTCTTTTTAAAGACAGATTTAGGAAGAGCGCAGTTGTAGAGTGTTAGACTTGGGATCGAGGAGTTGCAAAGTTAGACTCAATTGAGGCACTGTTTTGTCCCTGAGCTAGATAATTTATCCTCTGAATAGTACTGTTTCAATCCCAGATGAACATCCCAAAATGACTAAAAAATTGTTGACTGGAAAGTAAAGCATAAACACAAACAAACAATGAGACAGGTTGCTTGCTAAATGCAGGTGGCTGCTTAGACAGGTTTTACTGTAAACACTTTTATCTAGGGAGCTCAGTGGTAGAGTGTTTGACTCTAGACGGAAGGGCCGCAGGTTCGAGCCTCAATGGCGTCACTGCATTGTGGTCCTTGAGCAAGACACATTTATCCTAGCTTAGTACTGGTTCAACCCAGGAAGACCCGTCCCTATATAACTGAAAGATTATTGATGGGACGTAAAGAATCAAATCAAAATTAAAAAAACACACACTTTTATCTAAGGGCCTGAATATGGAACAGTGCCTCTATGGAACATATTAGAATTAATATGGTTTGTCTGGTGTTACAGGTTCCAGTTTCAAGCCTAGCTCTAAGAAAGGAGACAAGGAGTTAGAGTTTGTTCCTGTAAACCTACATTTACAAAGAATGACAGTGCTGAATGAATCTACGGAAACATGTAAGTATCTTTGAACATTGTCTGCTGACTTTTTTTAAAATTGTCTTATTCAAAAAATTATTTCAGGAATACTATCAGAGTGTCAAAGGGTTTGGATTCAAATCAGGACCAAAATTCTGTCAGTCCTGATCTGAGTCCAAACTGTTTGTAAAGATTATCATCAGACGACAAATTCGCTGCTAGCATGGAAAGAGTTAAATATGGAGCTGTTTCTATCAAGTTGGTTTTAGATTGTTAGACATTTGTAAGCAAGCTAATTTAAACGGTCAGCTGTCTTTATCTTTTTAAGTTTGGTTGCCTTTTCTCTAGTTAAACACCACCCATGGTCCTTGCTAAGGAAATAGGATTAAATGCTTGATTCTTCCATCTTACAGAGTGTACAGTAGGGTGTTCAATCTGAATGCAACCAGTGTAAGCCCTGATCTGATGCCCTTTTATGAGTTGCATCTGCACACCTTGCAAATGTATCATGTAAGTTGTGTTAAGTGTATCCAGACTGTCACAAAACATAAACTGGAAGAAGGATTTCTTTAACTGCAATGGTACCACCAAAAGTTTGCCTCCGACAAATTTTGTTAACTCTGTTAGAAAAAATTTCTTTCTATTTCATGTGAGTACTGTGCTGACATTTTATGTCAAGACTTATTTTCATTGAAATTATATCAAATATTATTATCTATAGGGATCAAACATGATTTTCTATGCATTAACATCTGCTGGACCCCAAGAATGGTGTTGTAACCCAAGCCTGAAAAGGGAAGGATTTTAACCTGAAGGGGCCTAGCAGATATTTATGTATCCCAAAAACATGTTGGATCTCTATCATTTTGCATTAAGTCATTTTGTTGCATGAAAACTTTGGAGAAAAGGTTCAAAAAGTTTCATGTTTGTAATAACTATTATGGCCTGCGAAAGCATGGAATTTTAAACCGCCAGTTCCAAGGCAATGACATATCAAAATTGAGCTGTGACATAAGATTTCCAACAATGTGGTATGTGCGACCAGCAATAGCTCCGACCAGTCTGGGCATACGCACAGTCTGATCAGAACCTGTGTATGAAGTTCACTGTTATGACATCAAGTTTTGTGAAGGCCCCAGAATGCATATATGTAAAGTCAAAAAGCTGTGCATTAACAGCATGTGAATTGCCTTGTTAATACATACTTTGTTATTAACATGACTGTTGATAGCGTGCGTCCTGCAGCTGACGTTTATGCAATAATGTCTGTCATAGTCCAGATTGGCACTTTAAGGGAAAAACAATAAAGACTTTTAACAAGATACTTGATGACAGTGGTTCTGTATACTACAGGTGGTTGCTATGACATTGTGACAGTCGGTGCTTTCACTGCCCTCACTCGGAAACACCGTGCCGGCGGAGTGTGGAGGTTGATACAGCAGCTTCAGGAACAGTACACACCAGAGGGCACTCTCAGCAAGGTCACAAAGGTCAAGCGAGCATGTGACCTGGTGAACTCGCTGTACAACCTACAGATAGCCATACAGAAACTGTGTGGTGTGGTTTGTCAAGAGGCCCTGCAAGGGGATGGTGACAGCCTGCAGAAAGCAACAGACAAGCTCTCTGAGAAGGTATTGTGTACTTTTTTGCTTATTTGGACCCTGTAACAAGAGAAATCTTGTCTTTTGGATTCTCTTCCAGATATGACTCAATCCAGCCTGTTCAGCTACAGAGACTAGCTAGGATATTGAAAGTTTGCTCACAACACAAAAGAACTGGGTTTCCAAAGTTTTAGGATATTTTTTTAACTAGGTTTTTGAAGTTTTAGGATTTTTTTTTTCCATACTAGGATATTTTTTTCGTACAAGGTTTTCAAAGTTTTAGGATATTTTTTTTTCTCTCTAGGTTTTCAAAGTTTTAGGATATTTTTTTTAACTAAGTTTCCAAAGTTTTAGGATATTATTTTTCTCACTAGATTTTCAAAGTTTAAGGATTTTTTTCTAACTAGGTGAAAGATCTAGTCCAAGAATGTGAAAGCTCTATCCTACAGGAGACAGCCACCAAACTGGCTGATATTCACGAGGAGTTTGAGGCCCTTGAGGAAAGGGCTGCCCAACAGGGCTTATCTGCAGGCCAGAAATCTCTAGTCCCCAATGACAGGTCACCAGATAAACAGTGGAAGTGGACAGGAAGCTGCTTTGTGAAAAGTCCAACTGTGGAACCCTGGGTAAGTGTCTGAAATCATGGAAAACTGCAAATCAGATCACAAACCCAATCAGAACTTCCTCGGCCAATTCCGTGGAATCAGACCTCAGATGTACATCGAGGGTCTACTTTGATCATATGACGTCACAGAAACCATACCAATACAATAACAAGTTCAATTTCAGCGAAACAAACGGTTAAAACATTCCACATGATGCTTTAAATGAAGTTTATATTTTTTTCAACAAAATATCGCTAGCGATATTTTATTGAAAAAACATAAACTTCAGCAATATTTTATTGAAAAAACATAAACTTCAGCGATATTTTATTGAAAAAACAAACTTCAGCGATATTTTATTGAAAAAAACATAAACTTCATTTATTCTGTTGACAGAATAATGGATTTAAATATAGCTGAACCCACATACTACAGAACTTATTTTCCTTACACCAGTTCCGGCCAAAAAAAATGCAGCTTTTTCATAAATAAACTACACCTTACATACATCTGAGGCTTGATTCTCAATTTGGGCAGAGATTTTCCGATTGGTTGTCACTTAAAAGTAATCAATTCCTAAAATGGATTTTTCCAGGTGGTGACCTGAACTAATTCATCCTAGTTATATAGACACTTTATCTGCTCTTTAGAACATGTACTGGTTCAACCCAGAAAGACATGAAAATGTCCCAACATGACTGAAAAATTGGTTACTGGGACGTAAAGCATCAACACAAACAAACAAAACCATCATAGTTCTTGATACATGATATTCTGCATAAAGCAAACAAATAATCCCTGAAAGGAGCAGTCTGATCAGGGACTATTTTGTTTGCACATGTTTTTTCCTGTATGAGTTATTTGGTTCTGACACTCAGAATTAACATATAGTTAAGAAATAAATTCAATATTTGGAATGTTCATAGAATCATGAATACTTCGGGTCTCTTGCAAAGTAAGGGCACGTTAACTTTGCAAGGGACCCGAAGTATTCGTGATTCCATGAACAGGCCAAACATTTGATTTATTGCTTATATTTACATTTTATTAATAATGTCCAAAACATAGAAATTTATTTGTTTTAATTTAGGAAAAAGCAGTTTTGTATTTGATATGTAATCATATAAAACGGTTTTATTGGAGTGTAGAAGGGAAAAACGGAACAGCCAGTGTGAACACCGACAGCCAATAGAGCAGACAAGAGACTTGTTTCCCACATGTAACTCAGGTGTGGCTCGCTGTTAATTACTGTACAACACCAGTTTCACTTCTTGCGAATCAATTTGATGTTCAAATCGTATTGCAAGGGCACGCGAGCTTGGCAGCGGTCAATCAAATTTATGTCTTTCATGAGGCTATGAATGGTTGCAAAATTCTAATGATTCATTTAAGGCTTGCTTTGAAAATGTAAATATACTTTGATAAATACACATTATTGTATTACCCACAGGGATTAGTAGATACTCTTCTTGTGGAAAAAAATACTGCTTTCTTATCCACTGTTTCTAAAAAAATATATAGAATTTTGAAAAAAAAAGTTTGTACACTGTGCTTATTAATAAGATTGAATGCAGTATGTTATCTTTTTCAGGATATGACTCGGGTGAACACTGAAGCAGCTCTCGTTTGTCTAACATCAATGGTTGAGGATTTAATAACGAACAAATCAGGTGCCATGGACCGTCCAAAATGGCTTGGTGATATAAGCCCAGCGGTTATCAAATTAAAAAGTTTCGTCGAGATAGTGTGTCAGAAAGCGAATCATTTCATGTCATTCCTAGATCTAATGGAACATAAAGACAATCTTAAATTCATGCATATGGCGAAATGTCGTCGAGATATCGTCTTTTCTCATGCAGTAAGTATTCACTTTCAAAAAAGTATAGCAAATTTTAGGCAATCAAATTAAAAAGTTTCGTTGAGATTGTATGTCAGAAAGCGAATCATTTCATGTCATTCCTAGATCTAATGGAACATAAAGACAATCTTTAATTTATGCACATGGCGAAATGTCGGCGAGATATTGTCTTTCTCATGCAGTAAGTATCCACTTCAAAAAAAATACAGTAAAACCTGTCTTAAGCGGCCACTCAAAAATAGACAAAACAAAGGTCTTAAAGACAAACGGTAGCTTAATGAAGGTCTCTTGGAGCATTCTGCAATACTTTTGACCTGCATTAAGCGATAATTGGTCTTGAAAGCCAATTCATTGAGAAAGTGTGTCAGAAAGCGAATCATTTCATGTCATTCCTAGATCTAATGGAACATAAAGACAATCTTAAATTTATGCACATGGCGAAATGTCGGTGAGATATCGTCTTTTCTCATGCAGGAAGCATTCACTTTCAAAAAAGTAAAGCAAATTTTAGGCAATCAAATTAAAAAGTTTTGTTGAGATAATGTGTCAGAAAGCGAATCATTTCATGTCATTCCTAGATCTAATGGAGCATAAAGACAATCTTAAATTTATGCACATGGCGAAATGTCGTCGAGATATAGTCTTTTCTCATGCAGTAAGTATTCACTTCAAAAAAAATTATAGCAAATTTTGGACCTGCTTTGGACTTTTTATCGGTCATTCATGACAATTGTCTTCTGCTCTCTCTTCTGCTTATGTACTTTGGTAGTCTATATTGCAAACACATTGGACCCATCAATATATTAAATATAGTTTTCTCAGAAACCATTGGGCCAATTGAACTCAAATTTAATATGAAGACTCCTTACAATAAGTTGGCCAAGATTTATGCAAATTGTTTTGGTCACATGACCAAGATGGCCGACATGTCCATATATGGTAAACTCCCTTTCCAGAACCAGAAGGCTGATGACCTTGGGACTTGGTATGTAACATTTGGGATGTGGGACCTACCAAGTTTGTTTAAATGATGATCCTATGTTGGCCTTAGCCTACTTAACATGAAGGTCAAATTTGCTTCCTTATGCATTTAAATTGGATTTTTTTAAAAAGTTGATTTTTTTAATACTGTTGAAGCCATAGTCATTGTTCTCACTTTATATATGTTAAGAGGCAATTCCAAAGGTCAAGGTTGACCTTTGACCCTTTAGCCAAGGTCACTCATATTGGAGGCCCATCAATATATTAAAACACAGTTTTCTCAGAAACCACTTGGCCAATTGAACTCAAATTTCATATGGAAACTCCTTAAGGTGAGTGGAGTAAATTTGAACCAAATCTTAATGGTCACATTACCAAGATGGCGGCCATGCCCGTATAAGGTAAACACTCTTTAAATATCTTCTATTCTGGAACCAAAAGGACAATGGCCTTGGGACTTGGTATATAGCATTGGGGATATGGGCCATACCAGGTTTGCACAAATAATGAATCTAGGTTGACCTTGATCTTTTTTTACGGCAAGACCAAATTTGATTTCTAATGCTTTTATGTTGGAAAAATCTTGAAATGTTCATTTTTCTATAAAACTGTAATAAGCAGAAATCATAATACTTGCGAAAAATGCTAAACCTATTGAGACACTGGTTTATATAAGCACCAAAGGTCAAGCTGACCTTTGACCTTTCATCCAAGGCCTCTTATATTGGACTGCCTTATACATATCTAAGCATCTTTTTCTCAGAATTCACTGGGCTGTTTGAGCTCAAATTTCATATGGAGAATTCAGTAGATAAAACAAGATAAATATGATACTATTTTTTGGTCACTTGATCAAAATGGCCACTGCCCATATATGGTAAAACAAAGTATGTTTGAATAATAAGCCTTAGGTGACCTTGACCTATTTTAACATAATTAAGGAGATCAGGTGAGCACTTCAGGACCTTCAGGTCCTCTAGTTTAATGGTTACTCCCATTGTGGGAGTCTGTAATTGTTCTAGGTTTTGATGTGCGTTACTTTATGTCCATTCTAGTTTTACAATCATCTTGATTGGGAAGAGAGAGCTGGTGGCTTTGCTTAGTTTGTCTTCCTATTGGATAGTGATTGTTATGTGGCTCTTCCTCGCAGTGCCATGGGTTTGTCTACAGTTTGTGATTGTGGTATTTCCTGATCATACTCACTTACTATTTTTTATTATATTGATTAAACAAAACAACAAGAAAAACCTTGCTCTCAAAATTTACATTTAGAGTGACTTTAACTCAAGTCTTGAGAGTCACTCTGAGTACACTAAGTTTAAACTATGTTTTTAGTGATGATCAGAACATTTACTCATGTTTGAAGAAGAGCATTCAAAAAGAAGCTGGACTCTGTAGGTGGTCGGACACAAATCTGACTGAAAATTGTGAATTTTTCAAAGTTATTTCCTTACTTTAAATTCAAATAGGACAATTCATTATTGTCAGCTTGTGTCAAAAGGATGTGCTCTGAGTAATGTTTAACAGCTTTGCATTAAATGGAAGGCATCTAATAAGTAGTGCTTAAAGGCATTTATCATTTAAATAGTTAAAATGAAATATACTAGAGTCATAAGGCAACCCATAAAGGCCAAAGGAATTTAAATCATTCCAAATTGTTGTTATAATCTGTCTTTTCCATTGCAACAGAGATTAGGCCCCCAGGTTATAAAACTTTTTCCATACTCAACTCAGCTGAGCACGAAATTTATCCTGCTCATTGTTGGCATTTTAACATTTATTAGCAGGATAAATACAATATCTGAGAGACTTAAAGCAAGAAACTTCTTCATTATTGGTATTTTGGTTTTAATGAGTAGTTGAGATTTCGTGCTCAGTTGAGTTGAGCATGAAGAAAGTTTTATAACCTTGGGGCCAGATGTCTGTTACCTTTTCAACACTCAGTCTGGAAAGTCATGAGTTCTTTGACAAACAGTGTAGATTCCGATGAGATGCCACCAAATGTGGCATCTCATCATCAGTCTACACTGGTTGCTTAGATATAAACAATCAAGGAGCAGAATACCATGTTATTTGGAATTTTATCCTGTGACCCCTCACAACGTATAATTGACTGTCATTCCATAATTATACCCCCCGCAAACTTTGTTTGTAGAGGGTATACTGTTTTCACGTTGTCCGTCCGTGCGTCCGTCCGTCCGTAACGTTTTGTTTCCTTGATAACTCGAAGAGTCATTGCTGGATTTTCATCAAACCTTGCAAACATGTTCATATATGCAAGACAAATACTTTAGACAAAAAAGTAAGGGCTAGGGGCCAATTCTATTTGAGTTATTTCCCTTTGTAGTTCTAAATGGCTTTTAATATAGGGCTTTATGCTTATTCTATTAAAGGCCATTGCTGGATTTTCATCAAACCTTGCAAACATTTTCATATATGCAAGACAAATACTTTAGACAAAAAAGTAAGGGCTAGGGGCCAATTCTATTTGAGTTATTTCCCTTTGTAGTTCTAAATGGCTTTTAATATAGGGCTTTATGCTTATTCTATTATAGGCCATACACGGGCCGATCAACTCCTACCACAGCTTTTGATGGAACAATTTGATACTTTGCCTATACAAGGTAGACACAATGAACATATGCATGAAGGAGTTTGGTTCAGAAAAAATGATTTTTGACTAAATGACAGCTGTGAGAACTTAGACCAATTTTCCCTTCTTGGGCTTTTGTATATGCATAGATGGTGCCTTCATGGGCCCATCAACTCCTACTACAGCTTTTGATGGAACAATTTGATACTTTGCCGATACAATGTAGACACATTGAACATATGCATGAAGGAGTTTGGTTCACAAAAAGTAATTTTGACAAAATGACAGCTGTGAGAACTTAGACAATTATTCCCTAATATGGCTTTTGTATATGCATTGATAGTGCCTTTATGGGCCAATCAACTCCTACCACAGCTTTTGATGAAGCAATTTGATACTTTGTCAATACAATGTAGACACAATGAACATATGCATGAAGGAGTTTATAATTCTTGTTGAACTTAGACAATTATTCCCTTATATGGCTTTTGTATATGCATGGATAGTGCCTTTATGGGCCAATCAACTCCTACCACAGCTCTTGATGGAGCAATTTGATACTTTGCCGATACAATGTAGACACATTGAACATATGGATGAAGGAGTTTATAATTTTTGTTTGCACAGATTCTACTGAAATCTTCTTTTCAAAACTAAGGTCATCTTGTTCGAACTATAACTTGCCAAGTTTTTTCACTGACTCTTACTGTGCGGGGGGTATCTAATAAGCATTGCTTATTGACTTTTTTCATTGTAAAAAAAAAAGTTATGATTCTACAGTAAAACGGCCACTCAAAAATAGACAAAACAAAGATCTTAATGACAAATGGTAGCTTAATGAAGGTTGAAAGTATTGCAGAATGCTCCCCTTGGAGCATTCTGCAATACTATTGACCTGCATTAAGCGATAATTGGTCTTGTAAACTCTCTTTTTGAGAGTGGCCGTTTTACACAGGTTAAACTATATTTCAGTTAACAAGTCTTGTAACAGCATTTGTGTGTCACATCAGCTCCTACATAGATAACCCTAAGATACTTCAACAACTGGCAACGCTAGGTGTTGTGGCTCAGTTTGAAGGATTACTCAGTTGCCATGGCGATGAGATTACCATGTTAGAGGACATGATTGTTGCCGTGGACGACCTTGCCACTGTGTCCTTCACCTTCTTTGCAGAGACGCCACAGAATAAAGAGATTAATATGACTACTACAAGGTACACTCAGGGATTTTCCTAGGCCTGATTTTGGGCCAAATATTGGCCCTTCCCAATTCAAAAATGAGCAAAAACTTCCCAAAATGGTGTATAACATTCCTAATTTCTTAGTTCTACATTTTGGACAAAATTCCCTGAAAATCTGAAGAAAAATAGGAAAGTTACAGATGCATGAAAATTTGCATAAAAATGTGAATGAAAACATGTTTTCGTTCACATTTTTATGCAAATGTTCATGGGAATTAATGAAGGGCAATTAAAGCAACAAATATGTTAAGCTTTACACCATCTGCTAATTTCTCCTGCCATGGTTTTTAATTGGTCCAGTTCTTTTAGACTGCATCAAGTTTTCCCAACTTTGATGGTCTAAATGCTTTTTCCCCAAATTCAACAGGCCTATGGTCCCAACTTCAGAAAGGTAGGAAAATCCCTGAAGCTAAGTTTATACCAGATTATTTGCGCAAGTAAAAAAAAATAGTTACAAAAACCAGATTGCTCCTTTCAGTGTGGGATACAAATTACTCATCAGGAAAAAATATTCCCAAATTTTATTGCTTTTTAAATGTTATTGGTGCATTAGAGCTTGGTGCACAATTGTTTTACCTCATGTTAGAAATTGATAGAAGGCACATTTCAGAACACTGTGTCTTTAGAACATTGGTCAAAATTTACTTTTCATTGATGATTAAAAAAAAACAATTTCATAGTTTAAACATATGCACTGTTCTCAGGGATAAAAAACTTCTTCCATGCTCAACTGAGCATGAAAATTATCCTGTTCATAAATGTTAAAATGCCAACAATTGTTGGCATTTTAACATATATCAGCAAGATAACTACATTTTAACATTTATTAGCATGATAAACACACTCCTGAAAGTTTCAAAGCAAGAACTATCTTTATTTTTCAGCATGTAAAATTTTATGAATGATTGAAATTTCATACTTAGTTATGTTGAGCCCGAAAAAAGTTTTATAACCTCAGGGCCTGGTCAGAAACATTTCAAGCTTAATTGTTTAGAAGTAACTGAACCTCAGTTACTGGTAAATGTAAAAATACATTTATTATTTGCAATTAGGCCAGTTTCAAATGACCAGTTAGGCTACTGAGACTTGACGTTCTGGGTTTAGCAAATGTAGCTATCATAATATGGCCTCGATGCGAGATAACCTTTCTTGGGGGGTTTGTGAACAACAAAGGCGCAGACCAGCCTGCGCATTCACGCAGTCTGATCAGTGCCTTTAATGTTTGCTCTTTGGCAAGTATTATATCTAAACTTGCTACAGGCAAAATTTCTAATTTCTAGCTAGTCTCTGTAACTGAGAAGACTTGTTTCAGTCTTGCTTTGTTAGAAACCTCGAAGTCAGGTTTTGTCGTGTTGAGGCCCATAAAGACTGCAAACAACAATATCACTATTGAGAATATGAGGGGCACAGTGGCTCAGTTGGTAGAGCGTTAGAGTAAAGGATGAAGGGTTTGCTGGTTTGCGACTCACTGGAGGCACTGTGTTGTGTCCTTGAGAAAGACCCTTTATGCTCTGCATAGTACTGGGTCAACCCCGCATAATCGGAAAATGTTGATTGAAAAATTGTTGACTGGGACGTAAAACATCAACACAAACAAACAAACAAACAAACTATTGAGAATGTGTTTATGTATAGGCTGATCACAGTCTTTGTTGCTTGCATCTCATATTTGGCCAGTTTTGTTTGTTTGTTTGATTTGATTCTTTATGTCCCATCAACAATCTTTCAGTTAAGCAGTGACAGGTCTTCCTGGGTTGAACCAGTTCTAAGCTAGGATAAATGTGTCTTGCTCAAGAACCACAGCGCAGTGATGCAGGAGATGCTCAAACCCGCGGCCCCTCGGTCTCGAGTCGAGCACTCTACCACTGAGCCACTGCGCTCCCTATATTTGGCCAGTATTTACAGTATATACCAAAGGGGGAGGGCAGTGGCTCAGTGGTAGAATGCTTGACTCAAGACAGAGGGGCCGCGGGTTCAAGCCTCACCAACGTCACTGCATTTTGTCCTTGAGCAAGACACATTAATCCTAGCTTAGCTCTGGTTCTACCCAGGAAGACCAGTCCCTACATAACTGAAAGATTGTTGATTGGAGGTAAAGAATCAAACTAGAGCGCGCAGTCGATGGGGCGCCATCGCAAATCCCCATGCTAAAGTTTTTGACTCCCTAGCATCCCGCAGTCCCACCCCGGGGCATGACCTTGGCAACAGAATAAAAATTCTGTTCAATATGTTTTCTATCTTTTATTTGTGAGAACACACACAAAGTTTGGTATAAAAATCTTTGAAATTGACATGTTAATGATAATTGACCTTTTTACCTCGCCCCAAGGTCACCAGTTTGACCCTAGGATGAAAATGTTATGTGCAATTTGTTCTGCTCGTCATCCCCGACGATTTGATATGCTACATGACCATGTTTGAAATAAAAATTGTTTGACCCCCTGGGTACCCCCAGTGCCCTAAAGTCCCACCCCTGGGGCATGACCCAGATGACAGAATAAAAATCCCGTCTGAAATGTTTTGTATCTCTCATTTGTGAGAACACACACAAAATTTGGTATAAAAATCTTTGAAATTGACATGGTAACAGAAATTTAATGATATTTGACCTTTGACCTCACCTCAAGGTCACCAGTTTGACCCTAGGATGAAAATTTTACTTGCATTCTGTTCTGCTCGTCATCCACGTCAATTTGATATACCACATGACCATGTTTGAAAAAAAATTTTTTGGCCCCCTGGGCACCCCCAGCGCCTCAAAGTCCCACCCCTGGGGCATGACCCAGGGAGAAGAATGAAAATTCTGTCTGATATGTTTTGTATCTTTCATTTGTGAGAACACACACAAAGTTTGGTATAAAAATCTTTGAAATTGACTTTGTAATTGAAATTAAATGATATTTGACCTTTTGACACCTCCCCAGGGCCCCAGGGGGCGGGGCCAAAAAAAAGTTTGACGTTGCACGCCCCATTCATGTCAGTAACTCACACACCAAGTTTGGTTGAATTTCGTCCAATGGTTTAGGAGGAGATAGCATAACGGACAGACGGACGGACAGACGGACAGGCAATTACAATATCCCCTTCGCTTTTTTAAAAAAAGCGTGGGGATAACAAACCAACAAAACAGTATATACCACATTTAACCCAGTAAGCACCCATGCTTCTATATGCACACACTGAGAACAACATGGGTTATTTACCCTATATGAGCTTCTGATTACTTGACAACTCAGTGATGCAATTTCAATGGCATAGCCAGAACGCTGAAAAAGTTACGAACATCAAAAGAAGACTACCGGAGCAAGCAGTGATTCTCTTAATTGCTTCCCTTTTCATAATCGGAACTTCTCTTAAAGGAAAGACTTTGCTCCCACAGGTAGCAAATCCTTTCCTTTAAGAGCAGTTCCTTTTTAGTATGGAAAATCACTTAAATCACACTAGGTGACCTCCATTGATTGTTACTATTTTTATTATGCACTTGCCTAACCTGCGTAATGGGCGCACCAATGAATTTCATTAATAATATGAAATAATTGTGTGGTTGAAAAACAGTATTGATAATGATCGTGAGAAGCAAAGGGATTGGGATCTTCACTCTATTCAAAAGAGGGTCCATAATTATCCCCACGCTTTTTTAAAAAAGCGAAGGGGATATTGTAATCGCCTCCGTCCGTCTGTCCGTCCGTCCGTCCGTCTGTCCGTTATGCTATCTCCTCCTAAACCATTGGACGAAATGCAACCAAATTTGGTGTGTGAGTTACTGACATGAATGGGGCATGCAACGTCAAACTTTTTTTGGCCCCGCCCCCTGGGGCCCTGGGGAGGGGTCAAAAGGTCAAATATCATTAAATTTCAATTACAAAGCCAATTTCAAAGATTTTTATACCAAACTTTGTGTGTGTTCTCACAAATGAAAGATACAAAACATATCAGACGGGATTTAAATTCTGTCGCCTGGGTCATGCCCCAGGGGTGGGACTTTGGTGGGCTGGGGGTGCCCAGGGGGTCAAAAAAATTATTTTTTTTCAAACATGGTCATGTGGCATATCAAATTGACGGGGATGAAGAGCAGAACAGAATGCAAGTAAAATTTTCATCATAGGGTCAAACTGGTGACCTTGGGGTGAGGTCAAAGGTCAAATATCATTAAATTTCTGTTACCATGTCAATTTCAAAGATTTTTATACCAAATTTTGTGTGTGTGCTCACAAATGAAAGATACAAAACATGTCAGACAGGATTTTTATTCTGTCACCTGGGTCAAGCCTCAGGGGTCAGACTTTGGGGCACTAGGGGTGCCCAGGGGGCCAAACAATTTTTTTTTTCAAACATGGTCATGTAGCATATGAAATCGACGGGGATGACAAGCAGAACAAAATGCAAGTAACATCTTCATCCTAGGGTCAAACTGGTGACCTTGGGGCGAGGTGAAAAGGTCAAATATCATTAACATGTGAATTTCAAAGGTTTTTACACCAAACTTTGTGCGTTCTCACAAATAAAAGATAGAAAACATATTGGGCAGAATTTTCATTCTGTTGCCAAGGTCATGTCCCGGGGTAGGACTAGGTGGTGCTGGGGGGGGGGGTCAAAAACTTTAGCGTGGGGATTTGCGATGGCGCCCCATTGACTGCGCGCTCCAGTTTTAAAGTTATATTCACGCATTGTGCTAATTAAGCCCAATATGTATTTGTTTAATGTTTAATCCTTTATATACTAGTGACTCCTAAATGTGTCCTTTGGCAAACATTGAAGACCCAGATGAAATGCCGCATCATGTGGCATTTCATCAGGGTCTACACTGTTTGCTAATATAAGGCAAAGAAAGAAATGCAAATTTTATTTGGAAGGAAATTATAACCTGTGACCCCTCAATATATAGAGTGGACCATCCCAAGTTTAATATATCAAAGCAGAAGGAAGGATCTATTAGTGCATAAAGGGTTAAAAGTTCATATTTGTTTTTTGTTTCAGCTTCAAAAGATCAGGTCTCTATCCAGATCTTAACAGGTAAATAATCAACGATTAACCCATAAAGTGCCACCTATAATTTGCAGCAGACGACAGTTTCAAATTTTGTTGCTTTTTCAAAAATAATAAATAAGGCATGATCTTTCATGAGAATCGTCTGCTGGCAGATGATTCTCATGAAATATCATACCTTATTTTTTTCAAAAATTAGGAAAGATGTCACAAAATTTGTAGCCTGCTGCAGTCATGATTGGTGCTTTAAGGGTTAAATCCTATTGGTTCATTCAATTGTAAGCATGCCTCAATTGTCAAAGCCAGTATAAATGATCACACATGTTGTTTCATGCATTTTAAAAATATTTGCCAGGTCCCAACAAAGCTGTTTGAACATTAGGCCTAGCTGAGACCACTTGGCCAAATGTTCAAACATCTCCTGAGGGACCAAGCAATGGGTGATGCAATGAAACAAACATGTATGATCATTATTCTTACTTGCTTTCAACCCAAATCCCAGTGAAAACTTCACTAAAACATCAGAATATCCCATTTTTTACACTGGCTTTCTCTATACAAACTGACGTCGGTTTATAAACTTCGAACACCCTAACATTTTACAACGTCATAATGCGCACATTTTTAAAAAAGAAAACCATCAGCAAAATGATCAATCTTGACCGCAATACTTTCACAAGTTAACCTCATGCAAACAACTCTGGGGCTCATTTTAAGTGCATTGTTTAGTCAAGTTAGAACCCATGTTCAAACAGCTCCTGAACCTCATGGTTTGAACATGGAATTTTGTTCATTTGACAATGGCTTCAATGCAAGAATAACTTTTTATATCCCCTGCTGTCAAAGTTGAAGGAGGGGTACCCAATCAAAACTATTGATTACCCTATCCAATGCAATGTTACACTATATATCAAAATACAGTAAAACCTGTCTTAAGCTGCCACTCAAAAATATACAAAACAAAGGTCTTAATGGAAAGTGGTAGCTTAATGAAGGTCGAAAGTATTGCAGAATGCATTCTGCAATACTTTTGACCTGCATTAAGCAATAATTGGTCTTGAAAACCAGTTTTTGTGTTCTTTTTGAGTGGCTGCTTAAGGCAAGTGCTTCTGTACCCAACTAAGTCAAATTGCTCAGTAAAGCCAGCATTTTAACGAATCAATTTACTGAAAACGAAATGTTATCTGTCAAGAGGACAAAGCAAAATTATAAGGTGAAAAAAGCTTCAGTCAGTCAATGAAATGAAAATGAAGATGGAATTATCCATTATATATTTTAAGGGGTCACAGGTTGTAATTTCCAAATAACTATGTACTTCAGTCTGTGAAAGTTGTTACTTGTATTTATCTTAGCAAACACTGAAGACCCTGATGAAATGCCGCATTTTGCGGCATTTCATCAGGGTCTTCACTGTTTGCCAAAGTACCACTTAGGGGTTTCCCATACACAAAAAGTTAAACCTAATGATATGGAGGGTCAAGAAAAAATGAAATTAAAAATGGCAATGAGGGTTGTATATTAAATAAATGCTCGGCTGTAGATCAACCTATACAAAATGACAAAAATGGAGAGAAAAACAATGAGACAAAAAATTATCCAGGGTACAGTAAAACCTGTGTAAAACTGCCACTCAAAAATAGACAAAACTAGGATCTTAATGACAAATGGTAGCTTAATGAAGGTTGAAAGTATTGCAGAATGCTCTCTTGGAGCATTCTGCAATACTTTTGACCTGCATTAAGCGATAATTGGTCTTGAAAACCAATTTTCCGTCTTTTTGAGAGTGGCCGTTTTACACAAGTTTTGATTAATTTTCTCTATTTCAGACATCACCTAATAGTGGAAGTACCATTAAAGAAATCTATGTTTGATAAGCTACCAGCTCCCCTACAGAATGGTGAGAGTGTCCCAGTGACACCTGCTTTTTTCAACATTGGCATTAATGAACAGGCTACTCTGGGAGAAAAGTGAGTTTTCATACTGGATTTGGGCCTTGGCGTGAGAAAACCTGTCTTCGGGGGTTTGCGAACAAAAAAGGCGCAGACCAGCCTGTGCTTCCGCACAGACTGATCAGCATATTTGTTATTCGCTTATTGGAAAGTATCATATCTAAACTTGCTACAAGCAAATTTTCTAGCTAGTCTCTAAAGCTGAGGAGACTTGTTTGAGTGTCGCTTTGTCAGAACCCCAAGACAGGTTTTGTCGCATCGAGGCCCATTTAATTTTTTCTAAAGCTATTGATAAGATATTTTTATCAATTGAAAAATAGGGCTTTTTATTTGGGCCACCTGCGAGAAAAACTGATTTTGCTGTATGAGATATCGCAGACCAGCCTACACATCCGCACAGGCTGATTGCAAAGTCTGATCAGCACCATTGTTAATTGATTTCTGGCAAATATATTGCCTCAATTTGCTACACACAAAATTTCAATACTCTAGCTTGGATCTATGGAGCAAAGTGGCTCAGTACTGGTTCAACCCAGGTCCAGATGTGACTGAAAATTTGTTGACTTGGATGTAAAGCATCACCAGAAATAAACAAAAACTAGCTTGGATCTGTATTTGAGCAGGCTGGTTTGTGTCTTACCTGATCACAAACCCCAAAGACTGGCCCAGAGTTTATAAAACTTTTTTCATGCTTAACTTGACTGAGCACGAAATTTCAGTTGCTCATAAAAACTAAAATACAGACAAATGAAGAATTTCTTGCTTTTCTCAGATGTTGTATTTATCATGCTAATAAATGTTTAAATGCCAACAATTGTTGGCATTTTAACATTTATGAGCAGGATAAATTTTGTGCTCAGCTGAGTTGAGCATGGAAAAAGTTTTATAACCTCGGGGCCAGGTTTTCATGCATTGAAAGGATTTGTTACCTGTGAAATAGGGCCGCTCAAAAATGGACCAAAGTATCAAAGGTCTTAATGACAACCGGTAGCTTAATAAAGTTTGAAAGTATTGCAGAATGCTCCCTTTGGAGCATTCTGCAATACTTTTGACCTGCATTAAGCGATAATCGGTCTGGAAAACCATTTTTCGGTCTTCTTGAGAGTGGCCCTTTTACACAGGTTTTACTGTGTCTGTTTGTGATTTTTGTAGGCCACAGTGGCTCAGTTGGTAGAGTGTGAGACTGGGGATTGAAAGGTTGCTAGTTTGAGGCTCATCAAAATCACTGTGTTGTGTCCTTGGGCAAGACACATAACCTACTGCTTAGTACTAGTTACCCACAGAGTTAGACACAAAATTGTCCCAACATGACTGAGAAAATGTTGACTAGGGGGTAAAGCATCAACACAAGCGATCAAAGAAAAAGATAATATAATGAGACTTAGTTACAAGGTTATAAAACTTTTTTCATGCTCAACTCAACTGAACATGAAATTTCAACTGCTCATAAAAACTAATACATTTAGGCTTTTCTTGCTTTAAAACTCTCATATATTCTATTTATCATGCTAATAAATGGCATTTTAACATCTATGGGAGGGAGTGCAGTGGCTTAGTGGTAGAGCGCTTGACTCGTGACAGAGGGGGCGCGGGTTTAGAGCCTCACCGGCGTCGCTGCGTTGTGATCCATGAGCAAGACACATTAATCCTAGCTTAGTACTGGTTCAACCCAGGAAGATCTGTCCATGTTTAACTGAAAGATTGTCAATGGGACGTAAAGAATCAAATCAAACAAACAAACAAACATCTATGAGCATGATAAATTCCATGCTCAGTTGAGTTGAGCATGAAAAAAGTTTTATAACCTTGGAGCTTAGTTCCATTATTCTGGCTTCTTTACGATCCTGTCCTTTAACTTTCCTACATCCCATGATGAAAGTTATTAAAGTCAACATTTTTAAAATATTTTGTGTCTTTAAGTTATTTTTCACTTACTTTTTACAGATTTGGAAACACATCTTTACAAGATAGAATAAATGAAGAGAGTTTAGGAAAGTTTTACAAATATGTTAAACAGTACGAAGACTTGCCAGATTTTCCGGGTAAAAACATCGCCCCTTTATGTACCAATGGAATTTTTTCATAAAGTTTGATACAGTTAAATTGGTAATGTCCATTATATATATCTAGGGGTCACAGATTATAATTTTCAAAAAATATTGTATTTTTTCTCTGAAGATTGATTTTTTTCATAGCAAACAGTGTAGACCCTGATGAAATGGCGCATTTTGTACCAAAATCTCACGTGCTGGCTAAATGTTGGTTCCGATGCTCAACAAAATCATTAGGCTTTTCTGCTTTATTGCTGCATAGCCAATCAAAAAAGAAGTGATAAAATACATTTTAAAATGATTGAAATATTGAAATAATAAATTATATTGATTTTACAATTATCAAAATAGTCAATGCGTTTCAAGCAATTTGATTCTTTAATGCATCAATGTGTCTCAACTCTTAAGGATATTCATGAATCTAACATTGCGTTGATTTGTGTTTTCAACGCAATTTAAGTCCAACACACATACAACTCATTTGAAAGGTGCACATAATGCATTTTTGTAGTACAAAAACGCGAGTGGTAGTGTAAGAGTGCATATTGGAAAATTATTTTTCTTATTTCTCAGCCAAAACAAATGCTGTGGGTACTCAAAGGACTGTATCAATGAGACAGTTCTTATGAGTGCCCAAAACATTATGTTTAAATTGATGGGTAAGAAATTTTTATGCTCAAAAATGTCCTTTTCTGAATCTATGATATTTTGTATTGACAGATAAAGGGCAATCAGATGTTCACAGTATCTCGCACCTGCTGCAACTCCTACATAACAATGTGTACACTAAGAAGAGCAAAAATGTGGAAATACTTCATCTGGCTGGCGAGGTAGCTGCTCTAATTATCACCATTGTTTACTCTTAAAGCACTAATCACAACTGCAGCAGACGACAAATTTTGTGACATCTTTCCTAATTTTCGAAAGAAATAAGGAAATGACATTTCATGAGAATCGTCTGCCAGCAGACGATTCTCGTGAAATATCATCTCTTATTTGTTATTTTTGAAAAAGCGATAATTTTTTAAATTTTCCTCTGCTGCAAATTATAGGTGGCGCTTTAAGGGTTAATCATCATTATCATTATTGTCTTTATTGTGCTCCCCAAAGCTACAGCATTTAGTCTCGGTTTTGCGAAATAATTAGAAGAAAATATGAGGGACCCTAGCAGTTTAAATAATTGAAGTTTGGCTGTATATTCACATGCTCTTTAACTCTTTATTTCCTTGTGTTGTCTGCTGATAACTTTTGCAAACAGTTTGGACCCACATCAGGCCCGACAGAACGTCAGTCCTGATCTGAACTATTTGACACTCAGATGGTATTCCTGAAAGAATTTTTCGAAAAAGTTGATTTTGAAAAATAGCAGACGACAAAAAAGCATGATAAAATACCCAGGATGCAATGAGTTTAAGCTCACTGAGTTAATGCTTTATCAAACTCTGCTTTTCATCCAGTACAGCGGTGCACTTTCATTATTAACCCTTAATGCGCCAATGACAACAAAAGTCATCTGCTTTTCTCGTCTGCTGAAATGTTAAAGAAGCCTCTATGGCAAAAAGTGTGGACCCAGATCAGACTGCTGCTATAGGAGCAGTCTGTTCTGGGTCCACATTGTTTGCTTCTATACTTAATTTGTCAATAATGCTCGGCAAATACTTGCAGCAGATGGCTTCAGCAGACAACATTTTCAGATGCATTTTTTTCTTGGCGCTTTAAGGGTTAACCCTTTTCATGATCATTCTGTTGGATTATCCCATACATATTGATACAATAAGTGGAATTGTCCATTTTGTATTTCAAGGGGTTGCCAGTCAAACTTTCTATAAAATGATGTAGATTATTTCTTTTCCTGAAATTTTTTTTATCTTAGCAAACAGTGCAGACCCTGATAAAATGCCTCATGCGGCATTATTAAACTTTTTTATGCTCAACTTAGTATGAAATTTCAACTGCTCATAAAAACTAAAATGCTGAAACATAAAGATTTTTCTTGCTTTAAGACTCTCAGATGTTGTATTAATCATTCTAATAGATGTTAAAATGTCAAAAATTGTTGGCATTTTAACATTTGTGAGCTTGATAAATTTCATGCTCAGTTGACTTGAGCATGAAAGAAGTTTTATAAACTCAGGGCCTGGTCCTGTTTTCTTTCGGAACCACAATATGAAAATGTTATATCCAAATTTGTGTAAAGGAGTACACTGTACTCTGATTCTACAGAATTTGTTTGCATGAAGAATGACAAATTTTCTTAAATTTGCAGTTGTGTCGGAGAGTCCATGGTGTGAGGTTTACCTGTTGTAAGAGTGCCAAGGATCGTACAGCAATGGCCGTTACTTTAGAACAAGTACAGATACTTCAGCGAGATCATGATTTAGCGTCCCATGTCTTCAATCAATCTCTTGATTGTTTTAGAAGGTAAGAGTGCTAAGGAAAGTAAAGCAATGCCCCCCCCCCCCCCCCCCCCCCCCCCCCCCCCCCCCCCGAACATTTTCTAATGCAAATGCACATTTATTTAGCTTGCACCTATCCAATGCAGCCAGTGGTCAGCTAAATTGGCCCAAATAGCTGATAATCTATCCTTCAACAGCCATTGTTTTCGGTATCCAGCCATTTTGATGTGGCCAGTTTGATTGGTTTCTTCGATGAATACAATTTGTGCATCGGTCATATACTTAGACTTGGTGCAATGTTTCATCCGTTTACCGAACAGCAATTGAGCAAACATCAACTAAGTTTGAGCTGATTGAACACGACAACAGAAGTAAACTGGTTCAGGTAAACGGAAAATTGGCACAAATGGGTTAAAGACAGTACCGACTGTAATCCAAAGACCTGAGTGCACTAATAGTGAAACCTTGCGGTATTTAGTATGACCCCACTAATCAAAGACCATGAACGAATGTGACTTGTTTATTGTGGTAAACAGGTATCCAGTCTTAGGCACCGATCAGCTGTGAACATCAAACACATTTACTGCTACCAAAGTTCATTCATTTATAACATGACAGATGTTTAACGATAAATGTGTGAAAACTGAATGCAGTCATTGAATACTCCCTGTCGTGGGCATACTTACTAGATAAGAATGGGAAAACTTTCAACAGAAAACAAGCAGTAGCTTTTTAAGATGTTTCTTTTTCTTTTGAAGTAACAAAAAATGAATCATTTTTGGATTCTCATACTCCTGAATAAAAACATTTTCTTCATGTTGTTTAGTAGCACTAATATTTGAATATTTGGCATTGCTTATTGAAAAACTCAAGTTTTAGCTTTAGAAAAAATGTCATACCATGCAGCGCAAATGAAGATCTCTGCAAATCTAGCCAAAACTCTTGACTAACATGGAATTCTTTAGACTAGAAGGAAATGTTTTAATGAAACAGTGGTGGAGGCCTGTTATGTATTTGTTCAATTTTAATCTATTTCAGCGAGGGAGTGAGAAGAGAGAATACATTCAAGAATATAGGACAGAGAAAATACGCTTTCAATAGTCTCCAACTTTTGTCTTTCCCAAAACAGTACCGTCCACCGAATGGAACATATGGAAATGTACAGAATTAATGCCTAGGATGTCATTTACAACAGAAATGTGTTCAGCTGGAAATGAGGCTGACGCAGGTCCCGCCTCTGTACCGGCAACATTCTTTCATAGATAGGCCCCTAGATAAGCGAGTGTAATTAAAAATTGATTTTCTTATTTATGAACCGAAACATATGTTGTGGGTACTCAAAAGAACTGTCTCAATGAGACGGTTCTTTTGAGCACCCACAACATATTTTAACAGATGGAAAGAAGATATTCAAAGATAAACACTAAAAAGTTTTGTGTATCTTGACCTATGATAGAGATTTAATCTCTCCCTGCTACGGATTAAAGTAAGGTGGATGGCAATTGAAAACCACAGGCCCACAGATAAGAGTGCGACACAGAAAATTATTTTCTTATTTCTCAACCAAAACATATGTTTTGGGTACTCAAAAGATCCGGCTTGATGAGATGGTTCTTTATAGCACCCAAAACATATGTTTAAACTGATGGGTAAGAAAAAAATTGCAATTTTAAGCTAAAAATATTTGCTTAACTGGCCCTATGATACCTTACTAGTTTACTGCTTTCGTGTTAACCGTCCCAGGAAAATCGGGATTATAGATACATGGACCATCTATACATGACAATGACTGTTGAGTAGGATTTAACCCATTTAAGCCAAATGAACTTACCTACCCTCATCAGAAGGATGTGCTCATTTTCAGTTTTAGGGGTGTTGGGGCGGTATTTCTCATTTATTTCCAAATTTTAATAGAACATTCTGTAAGCAAACAGTGAAGATCCTGATAAGACACCACATTATGCAGTGTCTGATCTGGGTTTGCACTGTTTGCCTATGTCCCATAAAAAAGGAGCAAGGCTTATACGGGTTAAACATCAAAAAGAAACAAGCCCTATCAAAGCAATTTGAAGAGTAATAAATACACATGAAGATTAACTATTTATAGAGATGATGATATCATGAGTAAATAAATGTTGTATCCTGAATGAAATACACATTCTACATATACGATCAGTATCTTTTGTTATTGATGGGTGAAGGTCAGGATCAAGGATATCATTTAATATGAAATGGGCACTCTAATGGACAACCAACCAATTTGTTATGAGAGGACAGCACAAGCCCTTATGCATGTGACTTTCTTTAGCAATGAAAAAGCCAGTCATAATACAATACTCTTGAATGTGAAAGCCAACTTTAAACTTCACACCGCATATTTTTAGCTCACCTGTGGCATTGGCTCATGATGAGCTATCGTTGGAAGTCTATCATGCGACGTGTGTCGTCCGTCGTCAACAATTGCTTCAAAGGACATCTCCAAAACTATTGGCTGGATTTTGACTAAACTTGGTAGGAATGATCCTTATATGGCCTTCTTTAAAAATTGTTCAAATGGTTCCGGTCCATTGCACATTTAGGTCATGTAGGCTAAAAGTAGATTTTCAAAATGAAAACTTTAAAAATCTTCTTCTCTGTAACCACAATGCCTAGAGCTTTGATATTTAGTATGTAGAATAACCTAGTAGACCTCTACCAAGTTTGTTGAAATTATCCCCCTGGGGCCAAAAATGGCCCTGCCCCGGGGGTCAAATGTTTTACATAGGCTTATATAGGGAAAATATGACAAATTAATCTTGTCTGAAACCACAAGTCCTAGCGCCTTGATATTTGGTATGTACGAGGGTTGTCCCAGTAAATTGTGGACTTTTGTTATAACACGAGACTGTGTACCAGTAATTCTATGATATTTTCAGGATGAGTTTATATACTTATGGGAACCATTTTGTATAAATATGGTTGGAATCGCAGTTTAGATAACAAATTTATGAACCTTTACTTGACAGTATGACGGCGTGAGCGGCGCACGTCAAAATTTTTGTAATGAAACTATTCTAGTGCAAAAGGTAGTGTACATTTAATCAAATTTCGCTTTTGTTTTTTTAAACAATGCATTACCACATCAACTAGTAACCATGCAAGGTAAAGTGTTGAAAATTGAACCGTTTATGGTAATTCGCATTGATTTTATAAACGATTTTACATACCTACTACATTTTTATTTTTCAGAAAATGCTAAGGTTAGAAAAACGGTACGGCGCAAAAATTAGACTTTCAACCATTTTTAGCTAATTAATCACATAAAACTACGGTCTTTTAATGTTAAATGATTGGTTGAAGAGTCACTAGTGTCGTAAAATGGATTTGTGTAAAATTATTTTAGTAATATCACAAAGACAAGCTCATTTTCGTCAATTTAACGAATGCATGCTATTTTTCTGTAAGTTATTTTAATGGTAAATATGTTGTCTCTTATTAAATCTAAATGATCACGCTTGTTTGATTGCTTAACATATCTAAACTAACTATTTAGTCTTTACTGGAACCAGGGAGACTTACTCAACAAATATATGGCAATATTTGTCACCATTTGAGCTTATTTAAAAAGAGTAGAGTCAAAACATTTGACCACCCCTCTCGTAAATTACAGCAAAATAATTTGTGACGTGCTCCGCATACGCAGAGATACCCTCAAGTAAAGGTTCATTACTTTGTTATCTAAACTGTGATTTCACCCATATTTGTAGAAAATGTGTCGTAGATGTAACATACAAATTTCATAGAATTCCCGATAGACAATATCGTTTTATAACAAAAGTCCACGATTTACTGGGACAACCCTCGTAGCATCACCTAGTGGACCTCTACAAAGTTTGTTCAAATTATGCCCCTGGGGCCATTTTCACCCCAGGGGTCAAATGTTTTACATCTTATATAGGGAAAAACATGGAAAAATCTTCTTGTCTGAAACCATAAGGCCTAGAGCCTTGGTAATTGGTATGTAGCATCACATAGTGGACCACTTCCAAGTTTGTTCAAATTATACCCCTGTGGCCAAAAATGGCCCCACCCCGGGGTCACATTGTTTACACAGGCTTATATAGGGAAAACATTGAAAAAAATCTTCTTGACTGAAACCTTTAGGCATAGAGCCTTGATATTTGGTATGTAGAAATACCTAGTAGACCTCTACCAAGTTTGTTCAAATTATGCCTCGGGGCCAAAAATTGGCCCCAACCCGGGGTCACATGTTTTACATAGGCTTATATAGGGAGAAAAGTGAAAAAATCTTCTTGTCTGAACCCACAAGGCCTAGAGCCTTGATATTTGGTATGAGGCATCACCTAGTGAACCTCAACCAAGTTTGTTCAAATTATATCCCTGGGGCCAGAACTGGCCCACCCCGGGGGTCACATATTTTACATAGACCTATATAGTTTTGTTTGCTTTGATTCTTTATGTCCCATCAACAATCTTTCAGTTAAACAGGGACGGGTCTTTCTGGGTTGAACCAGTACTAAGCTAGGATAAATGTGTCTTGCTCAAAGACCACAATGCAGTGACGCTGGTGAGGCTCGAACCTGCGACCCCTCGGTCTCCAGTCAATCACTCTACCACCGAGCCACTGCGCTCCCTATAGACCTTTATAGGGAAAAACTTGAAAAAATCTTCTTTCCGGAACCATAAGGCTTAGAACCTTGATATTTTGTATGTAGCATCACCTAGTGGACCTCTACCAAGTTTGTTCAAATTATGTCCCTGGGACCAAAAATGGCCCTGCCTTAGGTGTCACCAGGGACATGGTCAGCTTTCAACAAATACCTATATGTAAGCTTTCAACAAAACTCAGGTGAGCGATTTAGGGCCTCTTGAATGAGGGGTGGGACAGGGGTTAGGAGGGGAGAGTGATTAAGAAAGCCTAGACTAATCTTTATAAAGAAAATAATTATTATAAAAAGGACCGAAGGTAGAGGTTTAGTAATATCTGGCCATATGCCTTTTGACCCTCCATTCCCCATCCAATATGGCTACCTTGAAGGCAAGCCCAGGGGTATCATTTGGCCTGTTCTGATACAGTTTACAATATGTAAATTGTGGTTGCCTTTAACAAACACACAACGATGCACATGACAGTTAATGTTTGGCACAAGACATCATCTCTTCTTGACATGATGCTATAAGATTTGTGACGTAATGTTAGGAGGATCACAGAGGGGCTTGCTTGAAAGAGTCAATAACCTTCAAGCGCTTGGTGATCCAACAAATCGCTCAGTCTTATGGCTTAAATATAATTTGAATATCAACAAAACCGGCATCTTATCAGCTTTATTTTTTGTATTAATTCATTGTCAAAAAAGATCACCGCACATTTTTCAATGGTGGAAATATAAGTTCATACTTCGACTCCATAAGATACCAGAACTGGGCGAGTTAAGAAAACTGGCATTCATAATGCAACTGAATAGAACAGAACAGAACCTCTAATCGTAACAGCAACCGACTCTCATTGTTAGACACCTTCGGCGGCCAACAACTTGGTTGGTTGCTATTAACAAGCACTTAAATGCTAACTATTTTATGAATAATTGATAGCCATTCCACCAAAAAGCATTAAAATTTGGATTTTTTAACTTAATTATTTTATCATGTGATGTGTCTGGGAGTGATACGTATAACACCATGTATTAAAATCATTTAATATGTTGAGACTGTGTTTTGCTGTTATGCTGCTTACATCATCTTGAAATCTCAAATGAAATATTGGGAGTGCAGTGGCTCAGTGGTAGAGTGCTTGACTCGAGACCAAAGGGCGGCGGGTTCTAGCCTCACTGGCGTCACTGCGTTGTGGTCCTTGAGCAAGACACATTTATCCTTGCTTAGTACTGGTTCAACCCAGGAAGACCCGTCCGTATATAACTGAAAGATTGTTGATGGGACGTAAAGAATCAAATCAAACAAACAAATGAAATATGAGTTTTGCTTGGAAAACTGCAAACTGCAGTTTTCCAGGCATCACTCATATTGCAGACATAATTTCCACATGATGCTAGCTGTTAACAAAGGCAGATATATTCCCCACAGTCTGCACTGGGTTATATATGACCACACCCATTCAAACATATTTGACATGAAAAACTTCAGAAAAACTGACCACTAAACAAAGTTGACCACTAAAATGCAATACATTGCACCCTTTGGTATAACTTAATCTGTTAATCATGTGATTTCCACCATCATAACCCTTTTCATTCTGGATACTTGTTATAGTTGCCGCTGATGCTTATGTAAATTCAACACATTTAGTCAGTAATTTTAATATCATTTTTATCATTGTTATTATTTGTTTGGGTTAAAGGATGTATTACAAATGGCCAACTTTTACATTGAAAAATCGATTGTAAAGACCCCCCCCCCCCCCCCCAATATTACCAGTTACTTATATAGGTCACTGATATTACCAAATGATACCTAAGAGTCTCTAGTTTAATGTCCACAATTTATTTTCTTCATTAAAATGTATTTTTATGATAACTTTTGTGGTTAAATCCATGCCTTATCAACCACACTTAACACTAAGTATATGGTAAACCAAAACACTCTCGTGTACTTTGTGACTAAATTACATACATGTCTGCATGGGGAACCGGATAAAACTATTTCTCATATTATTGTGCAGATAATTTTACACCATAAATGGTAACTGCCAGTCGGTTCAGTGTGCAGAAATTATCTTAAAAAGACTTTTTCTGCAAATTTTATCCTGAAATGTACCATTCAATTCATGCTTATCAAAGCAATGAGAGTATTGAAAATCACTGGAAAGGCTTTGGATTCCAGTCTGAAAATAGAATTAAATATACTTATCAAGCTTGTATCAATACTATTTTTTTCTTTGGATATGTCGATTTTAAAAGGCATATACAACAATGTTTCAGTAAATGTGAGTCATATGAGAGAGAGAGAGAGAGAGAGACACACAATTATCTGCATACTGTTCATGCAACATATGATCGACTGCTATGATAATGACCATGGTTTTAAATTGTAGCGACTGAAACATTTATTCTGCATGTTCTCCTACATAGGTGCACATTTATGTGAATTGTATCATGACTGCCGCCTTTCCTTTTTCTAGCCGTTCAATAATTTCCACGGTGGAGCTTATAATGATGAATAAATTAAAAGGTGATTGTTTTATTGGTCATGATACAAGAATTTTATTGTACAAATACTCTTGAATATACAAATATTCCCTCTTGTAGCAGAAAACTCGTCTTCGACTCATCCCACCTTCAAGAGGGAATATATACACTCATAAAATTGTACAAAAAAGCTAACTTAAATACCAATCCAGCAAATAAGGTTATGAATGTAATGCGTTTAAAATATGCACGCTGGTGTGCATGTCCTACTGATTATATGAATGAACTAGAATATGTTTGTTTGTGCTGGAGATTAACTGGGAAAAAAAACGATAAAACACTAATAGCCTCAAATGTTCAATATATATTACACTTGAAAAAAACCCATCTCATCAAGCCATCAAAGGGTTCCATCATCAGCCCACCAGCAAAACGCCATTAAAATGGCATTTTGCTGGGGGGCCGATGGTGGCCTGTCTAGAATACTGGTACGGACCCCCACTTCCCTCTGTGAAATAAGATGACTCCAGCAAAAAAAATCTAAATTTTTGGGCCCCTCCCCCTGACATAGCTTTCTCGATCTGTGCCTGTCTGGCCAAAAACCCTGAAAACAGTGTTTCTGTGGTTTAGATAAGACATTTGAGACCACTTATTTCCTATAGTAGATGTAATAATAATAATAATATACTGAATGTACCTATCAGTATTTGCCCCCAGAGCGGGAGCGGCGGGGATACAAGGGGAATTAGACTGCAAACAAATCCCAATCACCGTGAATGAGATACAGCACCTTAACACCGGGTGGGAAATTAAGATACTCATCTGAAATTTCTATAGTGAATTATAATTATGATAAATTTGATGGCCCGTTCAAGGAATTTTAGACATCACATATTTACCGAAGGGTGGAGAATTAGATCCCAGTTTTCTAAAATTGTCTAATTCCTCATGGGTATCCTGCCGCTCCCCCTCTGGGAGAAAACAATGACATGTGCGTAACTCTTTGCCTGCTAGCAGTGAATTTTGTTGCCTGCTAACAACCTTTCCAAATAGCAAGGACCCAGATCAGGAATGACAGAACGTGGGTCTTGATCTGGATTCTGGTGATGTTCCTGAAATAATCTTTTAAAAAGTTTTTTGAATAAAGTCAGCAGACGACATTTATAGCATGAAATATTACCCAGCATAGGTTGGATGATTGCACATTTATTTACAAAACTAACATACCATGAGGCTTTCTAAATATACAAGTTTACAGTAAAATTAGAATTTTTTGCACCCCGGCCATCATGAAGGAAAATGTATTTTACAATTTGTGTACTAGTGCATTCTTCCATCCGGCTTGATACATTGAACTTGTGATGGTACATTGAACATATCAAGGGGTTGCAGGTTAAAATTTAAAAATTAAGATGTACTTCAGTCCCTGGGGATTGGTTTTATCTTAGCAAACATTGCAGATCCTGATGTAATGCCACATTCTGCAGCATTTCATCGAAGTCTTCCCTGTTTGGTTAAGGGGTTTCCAGTACACAAACAGTTGAAATGGAATGCTGAAATAGTTTTAAAAACTGTAGATGCAGATCAGCTGGCTTTCAGAAAACAGCTGTTCAGGATCTACTTTATTTATCTTTCACTTTAATCTAGACACTAGGACTATCATTAAGCCTTCGCCTACTCCGAAAAAAATGCATCTGAAAAGGTTGTCTGCTGCATTTAACAGCTAACGCCAAGGACTTCAAGACAAACAGGAGCAGTCTGATCTGCTTCCACACTGTTTATGACAGATGTTTTAAATGGAATAGCAGATGATTTAGCCGTGATTAGCAGCTGAAGAGTTAAGCTAAAATTTATATAAGATATCGCTATGACACAGAAAATGTAAATTCATGCATCTTCGCAAGCCAAGGGTACTAAGTCCACTTCGTTCCTTACGTTTGTAAGGAACGTAGTGGACTTGGTAACCTGGGCTTGGGAAGATGGCTAATCCTTGATGCCCCACCTTTTGTCATGCTGAGACCAGTACTACTTAAGTCAGACATAATTGTTATACGTGTGCTCTACATAAGAGACTTATTGTGAAAACCTATCTTTGGGGTTAGTGCCCAGGTAAGACTCATACCAGCCTGCTCAGCTACAGAGACTAGCCAGATTCTTGTAAATTTCAAAGCAGCATATTTGACTATAGTTCTTTCCAGATACAAATGAAAAAAGTCAATAAGCAATGCTTATTAGATACCCCCCGCACAGTAAGAGTCAGTGAAAAAACTTGGCAAGTTATAGTTCAAACAAGAAGACCTTAGTTTTGATAAGAAGATTTCAGTAGAATCTGTGCAGACAAAAATTATAAACTCCTTCGTGCATATGTTCAATGTGTCTACATTGTGTCGGCAAAGTATCAAATTGCTCCATCAAAAGCTGTAGTAGGACTTGATCTGCCCATAAAGGCACTATCCATGCATATACAAAAGCCATATAAGGGAATAATTGTCTAAGTTCTCACAACTGTCATTTTGTCAAAATTATTTTTTGTGAACCAAACTCCTTCATGCATATGTTTAATGTGTCTACATTGTATCGACAGAGTATCAAATTGTTCCATCAAAAGCTGTAGTAGGAGTTGATCGGCCCATGAAGGCACCATCTATGCATATACAAAAGCCTAATAAGGGAAAAATTGTCTAAGTTCTCACAGCTGTCATTTCGTCAAAAATTATTTTTTCTGAACAAAACTCCTTCATGCATATGTTAAATGTGTCTACATTGTATAGGCAAAGTATCAAATTGCTCCATAAAAAGCTGTGGTAGGAGTTGATCGGCCCATAAGGGCACCGTCTATGCATATACAAACACCTTATTAGGGAAAAATTGTCTAAGTTCTCACAGCTGCCATTTTGTCAAAAATTATTTTTTCTGAACCAAATTCCTTTATGCATATGTTCAATGTGTCTACATTGTATAGGAAAAGTATCAAATTGTTCCATCAAAAGCTGTGGTAGGAGTTGATTGGCCCGTGTATGGCCTATAATAGCATAAGCATAAAGCACTATATTAAAAGCCATTTAGAACTACAAAGGGAAATAACTCTAATAGAATTGGCCCCTAGCCCTTACTTTTTTGTCTAAAGTATTTGTCTTGCATATATGAACATGTTTGCAAGGTTTGATGAAAATCCAGCAATGACTCTTCGAGTTATTAAGGAAACAAAGCGTTACGGACGGACGGACGGACAGACGCACGGACGGACAACTTGAAAACAGTATACCCCCTACAAACAAAGTTTGCGGGGGGTATAAATATATAATGGTGCTGATCGGGCTGCACATGTCCTTGAACTGAATGGGTGGATCCAGAAAGTTTTGTCAGAGGGGGTCCAACTTTGACAGGGTTTTTTGTGTTTTTTTTTTTTGTTTTGTTTTGTTTTTTTAGTTGATGAGGGGAGTGGGGTCCAAATACCACTATAAGCGGGCCATCATCGGCCCGCCAGTGATACACCATTTAAATGGCGTTTCGCTGGCATGCCGATGATGGTCCAACATTGAATGCTAGCTTGGTGGCTTTGTGATTTTCAGGGGATGCGGACCAGTATTGCTAAGAAACCCTGTATTTTTGTGATTTTTCAGCAGGGGGTGGGGGGGCTGGACCCACGCATACACTGATCTGCACTCTTAATGTTTATGTATGGTACAAAACTGTTTTCTTCTTACATGGAAGGTAAAGTATGTATTACTTGTAGTGAGCAAACTCACAGCTAAGGCTGAATAAGAAAACTGTGAAGGCTTACAGCGCCACCTATAATTTGCAGCAGACGACAATTTCAAATTTAGCTGCTTTTTCAAAAATAACAAATAAGGCATGATATTTCATGAGAATCGTCTGCTGGCAGACAATTCTCATGAAATATCATACCTTATTTTTGTTGGAAACTAGGAAAGATGTTGCAAAATGTGTTGTCTGCTGCAGTTGTGATTGGCGCTGTAAGGGTTAAAGTTAAATAAAGGTGTAGAGCCTAAGCTTAGCTACTCTTTCTACAGTTAAATCTCGTAAAATAAGTCCACGGGACTAGAGGTTTTATTTCGAATTATCAGTAATTTGAATTTGATTTTGAATACTTAGCAAGTGTTTCGAAAAACTGAAGTTTGAATTTTTGAGGTTTACTGTTTTTCTGTTTTATACGAAATTGTATGTTTTCTCTTACATGGAAGGTTAAGTACTTGTAGTTAACTGATTTTCGGGTAACGCTAAGAAATGTCACTTTAACGTCAGGCATATACCACTATTTATTACATGTACATTAATGTGTTTTACAGCCCAAAATATGATTTCAAAATAATTTTAATTCATATGATAAAATTGAAGTTATTAAACTTTTTGCGAAAAAGCGATAAAATGCTCCGCAAGCCTCGCATTTTATCTGTTTTGCTCAACTTGTTTAATAAATTCGATAAAACATGAGCACTCATGTAAGATCCTCTATTTAATAAACCTCTTTACAGAATAGCAAATGAAGGAGCATAGTGGCTCAGTGTGAGACTGTTAGACTTGAGTTTGAAGGGTTGCAGGTTCGAGACTCACCTAAGGTTCTGTGTTGTGGCCTTGAGCAAGGCACATTATCCTCTGCTTAGTACTGGTTGAACCCAAGAATACAGAACTTGAAGACTTGACTGAAAAATTGTTGACTGGGATGTAAAGAATCAACACAAACAAGAATAGCAAATGCATTTGTGAATTAGAATGGGGTAAATTAACCCTTAAAGCGCCAATCATAAAAAAGTTGTCTGCTTTTCTCGTCTGCTGAAATTTTTAAGAAGTCTCTATGACAGAGTGGACCCAGATCAGACTGCTCCTACAGGAGCAGTCTGATCTGGGTACACCCTGTTTGTTTCTATACTAAATTAGTCAGTAATCTTAGGCAATTATTTGCAGCAGACGTCATTTTTCAGATGCATTTTTTCTTGGGGCTTTAAGAGTTAATTATGGTAAGAGTTTGTACCAGTATGGAAAAAGTGTAAAGAACCAAAGCCCTGGCAGCCATTCCTGCCAAAGTTGTGATTTATCCATGAGCCCATCCAGAGTGGGAGGGGGACTGGGGTTATGAACCTCCCCCCCCCCCCACCCCACCATGGAAAATCACTTAGCTACCCAGCCTGCATTCAATGTTGAGCCATAATCGGCCCGCCAATGTTGCTGGTGGGACGAGTATGTCCCGCTTTTAGTTTTTTAGTTGTGTACTGCTGACCCCCACCCCTCTGACCAAATTTTTTGGATCAGCGCATGTTATCTGCAATCAAAATCCATTTCATAAAATTGTCATATCGCTAGTATTCTTTATTAGAAGTTAGATTTGCCATTCACAATTAACTTTCCAGATAAAATTTAGTTCTATTTTGCTGTAACATTCGTGAAAAATTTGCTCATTTTGTGCATTTTATGTGGTTGTATCCCTTAAACCTTTATTTTGCTGAATCAAATTGTATCCTTAAAAATACATAATTTTATGGCGACTTAGTGTATAAATTAAAGAAAAATGTTGGCTCTAATAATTTTTCAACGCAGTTTATTAAAATAATTTCTCATTATAAGAAGATTGGTTATAACATTAATGTATTGCAACAGACTGCATGCTTGGTGGTTAACCCAATCACAGTTGGCAACTTTGCTTTCCTCTTAATTGCATACCAGTGGGTCGTACCTGAGATTCTATGACGTTTCAAACTCTTAAAGACTTATCTATAGATGAGAGGGTTAGGGCCTGATGTTGTGTCTAGTCGGGCCGACCGGGGTTTGTTGGATTTTTTTTACTCTGGTATTCAGTTATATATATTGTTGAGTCCTTATCTTTGTTTTATCTGCTTTTTATTTAACAAGGAGATGATACATCGATAAGTTAGGGATCTTTCATGCGAACCAAACATCTATTTGTCTTGATCCGCATTAGATCTAAGGGTGAGGTTTGTACCATAAAACCAGTTTAAGCTTTCAAGTAAAATAATAATTATTACTTTTTACTGACCGTTCCAAGGCCGTGCTTCTTTTGTGGATCCTTTTTGTTATTTATGTTTCGTGTTTGTTCATTGCAGCCTTGTGGTCACCTGCCTGAAAAAGGGCTAACCTCTTAGGTCAAGTATGGTACTTGATTGTATCCATTCCTTCTTTGCCTTCTTAATTACTTTGATCAAGATCAACTGGCTTTTCGGATATGGTTGTGAGCGCAGTGGCTCAGTGGTAGAGTGCTTGACTCGAGACCGGGAGGCCGCAGGTTCGAGCCTCACCGGCGTCACTGCGTTGTGGTCCTTGAGCAAGACACATTTATCCTAGCTTAGTACTGGTTCAACCCAGGAAGACCCGTCCCTGTTTGACTGAAAGATTGTTGATGGGACGTAAAGAATCAAATCAAACAAACAAAACTTTTCGGATCTGGATTGATTTATTCTTTTCCATAAAATAGAAGCATGCAACTGAACTTGTCTCTCAGTAATAGATAATTATGCAGCAGGACAAGACCTTTAAAATGACACACATCTATGCTTGTGTTCATGCTTTACATCCCAGAGAACTATTTTTCAACCACATCGGGAACCTTTTCTGTCTTCATGGGTTGAACCAGTACATGCAATATGTACTAAGCAGAGTTGAAGACTGTTTGAGTCACAAACCCCATATTAAGAACTATTTGGGAGGACAAGTCATACATTAGCTATTTGTTCAAACTGACACAAATTTCAGACAGAAAAAGTGCAGAGCTATTTGAATACATCTAATTCACAGTATGTCTTTCCATTTCAGCTTTACCCTAAAAGCGCCACCTATAATTTGCAGCAGACGACAATTAAAAATTTTGCCACTTTTGCAAAAATAACAAATAAGGCATGATATTTCATGAGAATCGGCTGCTGGCAGACGATTCTCATGTTAAATCATACCTTATTTTTGTCGAAAATTGAGAAGGACGTCTCTAAATTTGTCGTCTGCTGCAGTCGTGATTGGCACTTTAAGGGTTAAAGTACATGTATAACCCTTATCCTGCCGATATTTTTTGTCCGGAAAGTATTGTCTGCTTTCATGTCTGCTGCATATATTCACGTGCGCTTCAGGCTTGATTTTATCATGAAAGCAAACACTATAAACCCTGATCAGACCCAGAGCAGTCTAATCTGGGCTCATATATGAGGGTCTCAATGGAGTACCTCTGAAATCACTATTCAGTAAAATTTGGGCCTGAAAATCGCTTATCACTAAAACTTAGACCCAAAAATTGCTGATCACTAAAATTTAGATCCACAAATCACTAATCAGTAAAATTGAGGCCCAAAAATTTCAAATCAGTAAAATTTTGGCCAAAAAAATCGGTAATCAGTAAAATTTAGGCCCAAAAATCAGTAATCGGTAAAAATTTGCCCCGAAAATCAGTAATCAGTAACAGTTAACTGTAAAAACGAAGTGGAATAACTTTTTTCCCATCGAATTCGCTATCCCTTAAAATGCGTCTTTCCGCTATTTGGTCATTTTTTTGCCTAAAATTTTAGGCCAAAATTCACTAAACAATAGTACCTCTCATTCTGCTATTTGGTAACATTAATCCTAAAAATTTGCAAACCATTAACTTTAAAGACATATGCGCCTATTTCCAATGCGCACCTTTCCTGCGTCTGCAAACGTGGAAAGTTGTCTGGGTCCTGTCTTTCGACCCTTAACGGATTCGGATCAACACAGCTTCCGATATTTTTATGTCATATCGGTGTTCCGACATTTTCTTCACAAAATAACTAATTAAAGTGTGTTCGAAATATCTATTGACATCTTTTCAGAACTGATCGTCTCAGTACTAAAGACAGATAAATGCAGCTCAGTCGACGTTCACAATAACCCTGGTTACGAATACGATAGTCAATACTATTTGTATGGTTATTTCGAGCGGCGCACGACCTGACCTCGTGGCCTAGTGGTTAGCGTGTCTGGCTACAAGGCCAGAGGACCAGGATCGATTCCTGGATGCGCACATATTTTCAGTGTGTTTTTTCTTTCTTTTTTTAACATTTTAATGCTAAATTACTTTATATACTAGTAAAATGGCATCATCAAAACGACCGAAATGGTCATCCCCGAACTTATTATATAGAATTACGCATGAAACCTATGGGGGTGGGGTTAAATTTGGCCCTCTAGAAAGAGAATTAGTTCGGTGACCCCAGATTTTTATTCTTTTTCTGAAAGGTATAATAATAGTCCATGAATTAAAAATAAATTTTCAAGATTTTCAATATCAGATTGTTTAATACATGATTTATTCTAAAAACAGATTCCATTTTTCGACGAATTGCCAAAATATATCATGCAGTATCTTGTCACAGCATGGGATAACAAGTAAACATGCACATTTTCTTAAAAGTTTGAGGTCATGGGCAGTAATTTAAGTTAAAAGAAAGAAGCTGGCTGAAGATTACAACCGTTTTAGCTCGATAATTAGGACTAGACTAAGTGTTATTATTTTATATTTCTAGAAAATTGGTCAAATGCTGTAAACTTCAATATGAGATTCTGAAAAAATAAGCACGGTGACATATCCTTTTTATTTCATAAATGGATAGCCCATGCATAAAACAAACTGTATGCAAAGTATTGAAAATATTTCAACATGGGAAGTATTTAGTAGCATATGTCCTTAAGGGCGGAAATTTGCGAACCTTCGCGGGTTTGCGAACAACAAAGGCGCAGACCAGCCTGCTCGTTAGCGCAGTCTGATTAGCCCCTTTGTTAATCACTTATTGGAAAGTATTACATCAAAACTTGCTCCAAGCTAAATTTTGCTAACCTAGCTAGTCTCTGTAGCTGAGGAGACTGATTTAAGTCTCACCATATCAGAAACCCCAAAGACAGGCTTCTGTAGATGGGGCACATATTGTTTGCAATAATATTAAGCTACCTAAGAACATAGCAGACAAGAGAGTGGAAGACAAAATTTGTGACTGGTGCATGGGCTGATCCAAAGGGGGGACAGGGGGTCCGGACCCCCCTGAAAAATCACAAAAATATAAAAGGGTTTCCTAGCAATATTGGGCCAGATCCCCTAAAAATCATAAAGCTACCAAGCCAGCATTCAATGGTAGGCCATTATGGGCACACCAGCCAAACACCATTTCAATGGAGTTTCGCTGGGGGGCCGATGATGGCCCACTTTTAGTGATCCTCTCTCCATCCCATCAACTAAACAACAAAAAATGTTCTGGATCCGCGCATGCTGGTGGGAAAAGGATTAAAATGAAACACGTTAATAATTATACATCATTGTTGGAGACACAAACTCCCTATTAGCTTTCATTTGTGTGTACACATCATTAAGCGAATAATTGTTCAAACTGAAACAAATTTCAGAAAAACGTGCAGAGCTATTTGAATAAGCTCCGGATTTCGCATAAAAATTTTACCCTAACAGTTTGATACAATATACTAAATGCTAAAAGCGCCTGTAAAATTAAATCTTAAAAAACGTTGTCTGCTTAGCCATCTGCTGCATACATTTGCTAACATTATTGAGTAATTTAAAGATAAAGGCAAACAGTGTGGACCCAAATCAGACTGATCATACGGGAGCAGTATGTTCTAGAAGATTGTTTGGCTCTCATATGTTAAAATAGCTAAATGTGTATCAATAGCATTTCAGATGGGTGTTTCCCATTTTTGTCAAGATATCACTTAACATTAGAAATGTGACACATTATTGTGTACTTTTATCAGGAAATTCTAAAACTGACAAGATTGATATTCAAGCTGTCACTTTTTACATGCCAGCTTATATAGGAGATCATAATGGAACTCTTACAAATGGGCCATAACATGAGGAGAAAACCTGACTTGTTGCATGCAAACATCATAGGTGCAGACCAACCTGCGACTTGCTGCAGTCTGATCAGCACCTTTGCTCTCGTAAACCTACATTTGCTGCATAAAAAATTGTAATATAATCTCTGTTGCTGGGCAAACTGGATTGAGCCTTACATGGTCAGAATCTAAGAAGTAAGATTATTCTAACATAGCTGCCCGTATTTATTTTGAGTTAAGGTGGGTTATACAGGATATAATGAGGAGTGTGGTGGCTCAGTGATAGAGGGGTTGCGGGTTCAAGCCTTGCCGGAGGCACTGCGTTGTGTCCTTGAGCAAGACACTTTATCCTCTGCTTAGTACTGGTTCAACCCAGGAAAATCCTTCCTGACATGGCTTAAAATTTGTTAACTGAGACGTAAAGAATCAAATCAAACAAATACAGGAAATAATCTCTTAAGTTGTCTGGATTATTCAGGAAATAACCTGTAAGTTGTCAAGATTATTTCCTCTTCAACAGTCCTACCAATGAAATATGATCCTATTGTGCTTGCTTTTCACTCTAGAGGAAACTCTATTCTGGAAGTTGCTTGCTGCCATGGCAACATACTGAATCCTTATACCGCCGCTATTCTTCTCTTCTGGAAGTGTTGCTTGCTGCCATGGCACCATACTTTATCCTTATGCCGCCGCTATTTTTGTCCTGAAAATGTCTGCTTTTTATGTCTACAGCATACAGGGCTTACTCTGGCTCAGAATTTGTTGTAGCCAACACTTTAGCCAAATGGAAAAAGTTGGAGTCAAATGAAATTGACTTTATTTAGCCAAGGTTTTAGCCAGAAAGTAGTATCAAGAAGTTGTCCTGCATTTAACTCTCTGCCAGTTAGTGGCAGCTTTTGTCATCTGCTGATAAACTTTACAAACAGTTTGGACCCAGATCAGGCCCGACAAAAGTCGGGCTTGATCTTGATCCAAACTGTTTGGCACCCTGATGGTATTGAAAAAGATCCAGCATTCAAAGAGTAAAATATGGCACACTAATGAAGAGTGAAGGAATAATAAAAGCAATTGATATGTAATTTTGAACCACCTACAGAGTGTTCTGTTAAGTAATGACTTTTAATTGTAGCCACTCTACAATTTTAGTAGCAAATGGCTACAATGGCTAATGGCAGCGTGAGCCCTGAGGCTGCTTCTATTCAAATTCACTTCAGACCAAAAGTTTTAATGGAAACAAACGATAATAACATGAGCCCTGCATGATCAGGTATTGTCTGACAACATTGACCCAAGACCTATGAATATTCAATGACCTTTCACCAAATCTTCGGAATCATCGTGAAGAGTACGCTTTCAATTGCTCTACAATTACTTGTATGAATTCAAGACTTATCAGGGAGCGCAGTGGCTCAGTGGTAGAGTGCTTGGCTCGAGACCAAGGAGCCGCAGGTTCAAGCCTCACCAGCATCACTGTGTAATTGAGCAAGACACATTATAGCTTTATATTGGTTCAACCCAAGAAGACCTGTCCCTACATTACTAAAATATTGTACCTTGTATTTAAATTGAAAGCTACATCCTAGCCCCATTTCCAAACACATTGACATTTTCAGGGGATACCATGCATAAAAGTTTAACATCGTACTGAACAAGGTTAAAAAATAAAGAATAATTAAAAAGGTTAGAGCCACATGCCATTGCTGGTATAATGAATGCAAGTTACACAAGTGAGGTTGTACATAAACATACAAAAGGACAAAAGAAATTAAGTCCGGGATCAAATGACTCGCCTTGCCTAGCACTATTATGATAATGAACTGTCAATTAAAACAATGGTATGCAAAAACAAATCGAAATACATTTTCGCAAAAAACACTGGGTAAGAGATCATAGCACTAAATAAATCAATTGATGTGCTTCAACTTTTGAGAAGTTTAAAAGTTGTGGGTGGTTTGAGCGTTACTCAAACTGATTGTTAATGGTACACAGGTCTCAAGATTTGTTTTAATGTTAAATATGCTTTTGTACATGCATAGCAGTCTAGTATTGATGTTCATAATGTTTCAATAAAATTGAGAAATTACATGGTTCTAAAACAAAACAAGCCTCAAACATTAAATCATTATTGTCAAAATTGACCTACATGTATATCATGTGTTTTCCCTCACTGCTACCGGTTTAAAAAAATCATGAAATTTAAGTCAGTATAAAGAGGACATTTTGTAGGCAGTACCATTGGTTGACAAGCACAGGAACATATGAAAATTGTAGACAGAATTTTAAGTTCTCATGAATTTCACTGATGTATTTTTGAAAATTTTGAATTTAAAGTTTCGTAAAAAATTTGTTTGCATAGGCCAGCATAGTATCAAGGCAATCCATATAGACTCATTTCACTATTCTAGTTCAAACTGGTCAAGATATCGATAAAGACAATGGTTAAAAAATGACAAAATATTTGACTGGTGTCATCAAAAAGTTGGAGTAACTCAGGGTGCTCTCCTGGGACCTTAAAGTCTATTGAAACTAGAGGACCTGAAGGTCCTGAGGCGCTCACCTGATCTACTTAATAATGTTGAAATAGGTCATGGTCAACTACAGCTTATAATGGAACAAATTTAGTTTTACCATATATGGGGGTTGCAGCCATTTTGGTCAAGTGACCTAAACAATCTAATGAATAATCCATTAAAGCTGCATAGTATGTAACTTTTGGTCTTCTTATTTTAAAAATTATGTTCTTATTTTTCAAGAAAACAGTAAAAATACTCAAATTGAGGTAAACATTTTACCATTTTCGTAAATCTTAACAAGTTATCACTACCATAACAACTGCATTTATGTTAAAATTCAACGGTCTAGAATTATTGGAGGGACGCAAATGATTACCAACAAGAGAAAATTTACACCTATTTGATAAGATGATTCACTTTTCCATGCAATTTTCAGCTGTACTGAACTTTTTTATTTTGAAAACATAGCTTAATTCTACTTTTACAAATGATTTAAAAAGAAAATGAAAAATTTCGAAAAATGTTCATAGTTACAGAGTATGCAGCTTTAAACAGTCCAGTGATTTCTGAGAAAAAAATGTTCAGATAGGTGAGTGGCAGTCCAAATGAATGGCCTTGGATAAAAGGTCACAGGTCAGCTTGACATTTGGTACTTAATATAAAACCATTGTCTCATTAAGTTTATCAATTTTGAATTCAGCTTGAACAGTTATAGAAAAATGAACATTTTAAGATTTCCCCAAATAAATGCATTAGGAATCAAATTTGACCTTGCCATAAAGTAGGTCAAGGTCAACCTAGAGTCATCATTTGTGCAAACCTGGTAGGGCCCACACCCCCAATGACACATACCAAGTCCCAAAGCCAATGGCCTTTTGGTTTCAGAGAAGAAGATATTTAAAGAGCTTTTACCATATATGGGCGTGGTGGCCATCTTAGTCATGTGACCATATCAATTTGCATAAATTTTGGCTAACCAATCATAAGGAGTTGTCATTTGAAATTTTGTTTCAATTGGCCTAGTGGTTTCTGAGAAACTATGTTTTAATATGCTGATGGGACTCTAATATGAGCGACCTTCCCTGAAAGGTCACCTTTGAAACTTATTTATAGACACTAGATTGAACCTATCAAGTGAGAATAATGACTTTGGCTTCCACAGTATTCAAAAAATCAACTTTTCCAAAATTTTCCCTTTCAAATGCATTAGGAAGCAAATTTGATCTTGAGGTTAAGTAGGTCAAGGTCATCTTAGGATCATCATTTGAACAAGCTTGGTAGGCCCCACATCCCCAATGCTACATACCAAGTCTCAAGGTCCCTGGCCTTCTGGTTCTGGAGAAGAAGATATTTAAAAGGTTTTTACCATATATGGGCATGGCGGCCATCTTTGTCATGTGACCAAAATATTTTGTAAAAATTTTGGCTAACTTATCCATGAAATTTGAGTTCAATTGGGCCAATGGTTTGTGAGAAAACTATATTTTAATATATTGATGGGACCACAATATGAGCGACCTTGGGAGAAAGGGAAAAGGTCAACCTTGACCTTTGGAACTTATTTATAGCCATTGTCTCATTAGTTTTAACATATCAAGAAAGAATAATGACTTTGCCTTTAAAGCTGCATAGTCTGTAACTTTTGATCTTCTAATTTTAAAAATAATGTTTTTATTTTTCAAGAACGCAGTAAAAATATTCAAATTCAGGTAAACATTTTACCATTTTCGTAAATCTTAACAAGTTATCACTATCAGAACAACTGCATTTATGTTAAAATTCAACGGTCTATAATTATTGGAGGGACGCAAATAATTACCAACAAGAGAAAAATACACCTATTTGATAAGATAATTCACTTTTCCATGCAGTTTTCAGCTGTACTGAACATTTTTATTGTGAAAACATAGCTTAATTCTACTTTTACAAATGATTTAAAAAGAAAATAAAATTTTCGAAAAATGTTCATAGTTACAGAGTATGCAGCTTTAACAGTTTTCAAAAAATCAACTCTTTAAAAAAAAATCCTATTTAAAATGCATTAGAAAGCAAATTTGACCTTGACGGTAGTACATCAAGGTCAACCTAGGATCATTATTTGAACAAACTTGGTAGGCCCAACACCCCCAATGCTACATACCAAGTCCCGAGGTCATCGGCCTTCTGGTTCTGGAGAAGAAGATTTTTAAAGGGTTTTTACCATATATGGGCGTGGCGGCCATCTTGGTCATGTGACCAGGACCACTTGAACAAACTTTTGTTCCCGCGTCCTAAGGAGGCTCCATATGAAATTTGAGTTTAATTGGCCCAGTGGTTTCAGAGGAGATGTTTGAAAATGTTGACGGACGGACGGACGGATGCTGGAGTGACTGGTATACTATTAGCTCACCCATGAGCCTTCGGCTCAGGTGAGCTAATAAATGAATGCATTTCTATAGTTGATAGGTCAAAGGTATTCACCATCTAAAACTAGATGAAAATCCATGTGTGGGCGCATATGAGACCCCCCTTTAATTGTTTTTTTTTTATTCCATCATGTTATTTTTTGTCTTTGTAAAAAACATAGTGATAAAATGCAAACACTGGTGGAGCAAGAAATTCACAATAAACACTACCTGGTAAAATGCAAACAGTGGTTGCCCAAGAAATTCACTTAACACTAGAAAAAGGCATTATTGCAGAGGTGGTGCCCCAAGAAATTCACTACGCATTGTTAAAATGCAAACGGTGTTAGACCAAGAACTTCAGGTAATAGTTTCCAGTGTCAAGCTAGACAGCAAACATGAACAAACCTAAATTTGCTACATGAAAATTCAGTATTATACTGTCGTGCAAACCAAGTGACAGAGACAAAATATTTTGTTTACAATAATTGTTAAGTAAAACACTAACTTGTACACTCCACTTGAGCTAACGCCAATGGAGAGATCTCTTGTGTATGAATAGGATAGGATTAATACACAAGTGATCTATCGATTCTACTGATGTTTCAAAGATAGATGAGAATCGTTGTAAACAAACACTGGCGAGTTTACCTTGTTTTTGGGCATACAGGTATAGATGTATCACGACCTCTGACCAATGACCTTTGGGTCTTTCTATTTCAAATGATTGATGCAGAATGCGTAAAATGAGCCAGTCTGGATGGACCAAATGTGTATGTCAAAGCTTTTATAATAAATGTAAATAAATGCCTGAAACCCTTTTTTCTAGAACAACACATCGATATTGTAAATAGAGTCACCCTTCAAAGCTTTTGGTAGATCAGTAGTCTCAGTTTACAGTTATAATGAACCTACGACAAAATTCTCCATATGCATTATGCATGTGGTAGTGAATACATCATCTTTACCTGTTTATTAGAAATATAGAATCGCCTTATTACTATGCATCTTTGGAACATCAGTAAGTCCCTAATAAATTTGTTCACAAAACATGTCGTCACTGTCACTTTTGGCTTGCAGGACAATAGCTTGTCTCTGTTGCTGAGCAGGCTGGATTGAATGATGTTTACATGGTCACAATCCCAGAAATAGAGCTTTCTCACATACTGTCCTGCCAGCCAAGAGTGACAGTGACTTCATGTTTTGTTATCAGGACATAATCAATAGATCACTTGTGTATTAATCCTATCTGCAGGATAGGATTAATATACAAGTGATCTATCAATTTGCATTAGCTCAAGTGGGGTGTACAGGTTAATGTTTTACTTAACAATATAAAAAAAATACTATGTCACTGTCACTCTTGGTTGGCACGACAGTAGTGGACAATATTATGAGTAGGAGGGTTATACAAGTTATTTCCTCCAAATGAAATAGGATCTCTCCGACAGGCCCACCATTGAAATAGGATCATTTTATGCTTGCTTTTCACACTGATGAAAACAATATTCTGGGGTGTTGTTTGCAGCCATGGCAACATACTCAATCCTTATACTGTCGCTATTTTTGGTTCTGAAAATATTGTCTGCTTTTTAAGTGATATATTCAATTCAGACTAGATTTTAAATAGAAGTAACCAGACCAGTATAAATTGCTCCCAATGCCATGCCATGAGAAGGTAACATTTTTCTGCCAAAATGTCAATGGTAAAATGACATTTTGACAGAAAAATGTGTGACTGAAAGACAAAGCACCATCATTTTCCCACATGAATTGCAGCTCAAAAGGTGAAAAGTGTTGCAGAATGCTCCAAGGGGAGCATTCTGCAGTACATTTGACCTTCATTAAGTTACCGTTTGTCCTTAAGATCCTTGTTTTGTCTATTTTTGAAATTCTTTCGGGAACACTATCAATATTGTCAAGATTCTGGATCCATCTCTGGACTGACATTCTGTTGGTCCTAATGTGGGTACAAACTGTTTGCCAAAGTTATCAGCAGACAACAAATGGTGCCACTAGCAAGGAAAGAGCGAACAAAACAGCCACTACTGTCGTGGCAACCAAGAGTGACAGTGACGCAATCTTTTGTTTACAATTGTTAATTGAAACATTAACTTGTACACCCCATTTGCGCTGAGGCGAATCGATAGATCACTTACGTATTAATCCTATCCTGCAGAAAGGATTAATACACATTAGTGATCTATCGATCATAGTGATCTATTGATCACAAGTCCCAGATAACTTTGTAACAAAACATGACATCACTGTCACTCTTGGCTGGCAGGACAGTACTAGGTTTATATTCATCAAAACAACAAAAATGATATTTTATGTGTTTATTCAACATGGTTACTATAGCTACCAAAACTTAACAATAGAATGACCGTCAATATGAACTCTTCCATACATGATTAATGGTATAGCTACCCATCACACTAGTAGTAGATACAAACATGAGATCAAACTAACTAGAAGTATGATATAATATGAACAATTAGTATGTACTATGGAAAAAATATAACTATGAGATTATGTAACCTTGTTCATACATGTAAATGATTAAAGGGTCGTCAAAAAATGATGAAACAAACTACAGTCTGATCAGGGTATCACAAAGCCTTTGGATATAATAACCATATCCTAACCCAAACTATGAAGTTTTGAACCTTCTGGTTGCATTAAGGTTTCCTTTGAATAACAGGGATGTCACAAACCATACGAGCTGTGACATGTGATTTCCAACAATGTGGCATTTTGTCAAGTGTAGACTCAGACGAGCCTGGGCAGCCTCCTTTTAAGCTTAGACACTCCAAATACTGTTTGACCAGTAGCTTAACAGTCATAGAATATTAGGAGTGATTAGCAATGACTGATCAGACTATGCACATGCGCAGGATGATCTGAGGCTTTGCCGGTCGCACATACCACATTGTTGGAAATCTCATGTTGTGGCTCATCTTATATTTATAATATGCAATGGAGTTGAAATGAAAATGTGCCATTATGCATTCACAAAGGTTACTTTTCTATCATTTGAAAATTACTAATAATCTAAGTGCAGTTTAGAATCTGGCTAATTCTATTCCAATTATGGATAAATTATTTGCAAAAGAAGGCAAACAAATAGTCCCTGATCAGACAGCTCCTATTGGAGCAGTCTGATCTGGGCCTATTTGGTTTGCATGTGATTTACATGCCTAGGTTATTTGGTGCTCCAAGATTTTGAAGAGCCAAATACTAAGTGACCCATATTTTGGGGGGATATGTACTGTATATTAATTATTTTAATTCTAATATCCCTATTAAGCAATGACAAGTGTGATCAGGGAAAAGGAAATGACAAAGTGACCCGTTAATGATCAGACTGCGTTGATTTTTTTACAACCCTGGATCTACAACAGTAAAATGGGCCCCGTCACAAGAAAACCTGTCTTCAGGCGTTTGCGAACAACACAGGCGCAGACCAGCCTGCACATCCGCGCAGTCTGCTCAGCGCCTTTGTTATTCCCTTTTTGGAAAGTATGATATGTAAACTTGCTACAGATGAAATTTCAATATTCTAGCTAGTCTCTGTAGCTAAGGAGGCTGGTTTAAAACTCCCTTTGTCGAACACCCCGAAGACGGGTTTTCTCGCGACGAGGCCCAAATGAGCAATGGAAGATGATGAGGTAGTTTGTTGTCTTTTAGATAAAGTCATCAGAAAAACATCTTTGAGAATATATAAACTGTTATGTGTACAGCCCTGTCTATCAACACAATCAAACTTTGAAATATATACATTTCCCTATGTATTTTAATACACACAATCTATTTTGAAAGATATGTACATTTCTCACTCTCATTTTTTTTTATATTTTTTTCTTTTATTTTTTTTTATTTTTTCAAGTTTTTTATTTTTTTTGTATTTTTTTTTTTAAAAATAAGCTCGAAATATATTTCATGTGCCCATTTATACCGTATGCAATCTACAAATGCTGTAATGAACACATACAGTTATATAAACCCAAAGACTGTTCTCCAATTCAGAGCAATATTTTGATTAACATCTTATCCTTGGTCTTAATGTGACCCTCAACAATTTTTTGGTCACAGCCTGTTATCATAAGAATTATACCAGTACAGTGTATGGATACCTTTACCTTTTTATTGACAACCAGTCTTCTTATAATCTATGGCTTGCAATGCTTTAATACCCAATAAACAAGCTCATGAGTTCAGAATTAATGTAACTGGTGAGTAAATGTTTTATGGATTTTTTAATATTTAGACAAAAATGACTGAAAAACAGGTGAAAATAAACCATCATAAGCATGTCCATGTACGATAAAAAAATCTCACAGCCCCTGTCTACTTTCAACTAAGGATTTGGAAAGTCACGTCCCTGGTTAAATTCTGACCTATCAGGTAAATAATTCCTAATCCTACATGGACACTCAATGATGTATTCTTATAATCTCAGCCTTGTATCTCAAAGTCACTCAATGATGTATTCTTATAATCTCAGCCTTGTATCTCAAAGTGCACATCTAGAGGTAAATAAGCTTTAAAATCTTTGCATGCCGAATGATTTTTCATGGTTTTGTTGAAGTCTCCTGCTTTATTTCAAAATTAACTTTTTCAAAAAATTCTTTCAGGAATACTTGGGTTGGATCCATATCAGGACTGACATTCTGTTGGGTCCTGGTATGTATCCAAACTTTTTGCAAAGGTTATAAGGAGACGACAAAAAGGAAAGACAAATGTATTCTGTACAGTCAACATGACACTAGCAACAAAATGATATTGTTATATACAGATGAATTGAGCCGTTGCAAAATTAAACAAGGCCTCTTAATTTACATGATGTAATCGAGTCACAAGAAAATCTGTTCTCAGGGTATTGCAAGCTAACATTGGGCCTCAACACCAGAAACCTGTCTTCGTGGTTTGCGATCAACAAAGGCCCAGACCAGCCTGCACATCCGCGCAGTCTGATCAGCGCCTTATTGGAAAATATCGTATGTAAACTTGCTACATGCGAAATTTTATAGTTTTCTAGCTAGTCTCTGAAGCTGAGCAGGCTTGTTCGTGTATGACCTTGTCAGAAACTGCAAGGATGGGTTTTATTGTTGAGGCCAAGTTGGTGCAGTAGATGAGATTTCAGTACTTATCACAAATGCAAAATAGCTGCTAAAGCTCTTTGTATGATGGGTGCTCTGTGCTAGCTTTTCCCAAAATTAACCTTTCAAAAATTCTTTAGGAACACCATCATAGTGTCAAACTTTTCGGATCCAGACCATGACAGACATTCTGTCGATCCTAATTTTAGTTCTATATGAACCCACGATGTATGTTTTGATCTAGAAATAAGAAAATTTTTGGGTACGCACTCATGTCTGAACATGTAAACACTCTGATTACAAAGTGGAAGGCGAATACCCTAAGAAGCAGATTTTATTGGACTTCATCTCTCAAATCTCTTAAATGCTAAAATTACATGCCCTCCTGCGTCACTGCTAACATATTCATTACGAAATCCACAATATCACATCATGGCATGCAAAACAATATTAATACAAGTAGGACTATTTGACTTATACAAACTTGTTTACAAAAGATTTACAGATGTACTTAGTATTCTACCTTTTACCCCCTCAAGCCCTTATGGGCCTCGTCACAAGATAACCTGATTTTTTTTTTGCATGCGAACAACAAGGCGCAGACCAGCCTGTGCATCTGCACAGGCTGGTATTCACCTTTGTTTTTGGCTATCTGGAAACTTCAATATTCTGCTAGCTATACATGTAGCTAGTCTCTGTAGCTAAACAGATTGGTTTGAGTTTAATGTTGTCTGCAATCCTGAAGACAGGTTTTCTCATGACAAGGCCCATATTGTAAGCACATTACAAGGTCTATTACTGTCACTTGTTGATTCATCAAACTGATATCAAAGTGATACACTGTTGTTTCCCAGTTAACTCACGCAAGTGTTCTTGAAATCATATTACTGCTTTTTTTTATCATATATGTCACTTCTGGGAGAGTTATAAAATCATCTATTAAAGTAGATAAACTACTATTGGTAAACGATTTTGTGACTTTATGTATTGATGGCTATAAAGTCGCATACATATGGCCGAACCTTGAGCTTTTCGAAAGCTATTTCAAAGTACTTTTGACGTCATATGATAGATAGAATCCAACATTCATGCTCCTGTAATTTTTATCAAACTTGTAACTGAGCAGGCCCAAGGGCTATAAAACTTTTTTCATGCTCAACTTAGCTGAGCACAAAATTTATCCTGCTCATAAATGTTAAAATGCCAACAATAAGCATGATAAATACAGCATCTGAGAGACTTCAAACAAGAAACTTCTTTATATGTAGATATTTTAATATTTATGAGCAGTTGAAATTTCGTGCTCAATTGAGTTGTTTGATTTGATTCTTTACGTCCCAGTCAATAATTTTCCTCTTATGTCAGGACGGGTCTTCCTGGGTTGAACCAGCTCTAAGCAATGATAAATGGGTCTTGCTCAAGGACAAGACACTGACACCGGTGAGACTCAAACCCACAGCCCAGACCTTCTCAAGTTGAGCATAAAAAAGTTTAATAACGTTGAGTCTTATCTTATGAGATATATCCCATAGACAAGTTTTCTAGTGATTAGGCCAAAATCACCAGGCTTTACAACCAGATAAGGGTCAAACCAACCTGCTCAGCTAGACTGACCCAAGTTAGTTTATTGAAATTTTGCATGGAGCATGTTGGACTACCATGCACTCCAGATAGTAAATAACAAAGACGCTGATATGTCTGGCTGGAAATGCAGCCTGGTCAGTGCCTTTATTGTTCAGGTGGAACAAAGTCTGGTTTTCAAGCATCAAGTTCAATATGTTATATGCACCAAAACTTGGGAACTTGCTAATGTATGGTAAATGTCCTAAAAATTTGAACACTAAATGCCTGCCCAAAAGGGCTAGACAAACAGTGCAGACCCAAATCAGACTGCTTCTAAAGGAATTCCAGTCCTGATAAAACCAACATTTTATTTGTGAAATAGGGAACAAAAATTCCACTCGTCCGCTCGTTATTACGAGTGAAATCTAGAAAGGAATTCTTCCCAAAGCATCAAAGGACGATTGCATCGGGAAGAGTAATTCGAGAGTAATATGACCTCCTTAAGAGTAAAGAGGTCATATTACATATTACTACCTTATGTTCTTTATTGCATACGCTTTTAAAGCACAAGTGCATGTGATTGGAGGGTGATTGGAGGACGAGTGAAAATTGTAAGTCACTCATCCTGCAGGACAAGTGCAATGTTGAAATATTTTTGTCCCTTGTGAAAGGATAGCGAGAAGTGTTTGAAATCATAGGACATTTACCGTATACATATCATATGTGTCATTATTCTATGTACTGGCCCATAAAGAAAACCCCAATTTATTGATGCATAAAAGGATTGTGCCTTTGATAGTAGTTAGCAAAAGCTCTGATTTTAATGAAAATGATCAAATAATATCTGAATTATGCCCCTATTTTTGCAATCCTGTGAAGAACCATCTACATTCAGTGGTTACCCTCGTACTTGGCAAGTCGTTTCCTCAAGAGTTCATTCTCCTCTCGGAGAGCATCAAGCTCTATTTTCATGTTGTCATTCTCGCTCTCTAGAAAAGAGGCTCTCATTGCAATCTGATTTTCCTTGATTCTTCGAGCATCACGAGACCTCTTTGCTGCAACATTATTTTTCTTCCGTCGACTCCAATACTTGTCGTCTTTGCTTTCATCTGGCACAAATACCTGTTAAATCAAAGTGTGTACAGTTGGAGATATAGTATATATTGTCGTGCCAGCCAAAAGTGACAGTGACATTATACTTTGTTTACAATTGTCAAATAAAACATTAACTTGTACACTCCACTTGAGCTAATGTGAATCCATAGATCACAAGTGATCTATCGATTTTTTAGTCCCTGATAACTTTGTAAACAAACAAAACATGACATCACTGTCACTCTTGGCTGGCAGGACAGTACTTGGGTTTAACTCTTTGCCTACTGATGATAGCCTTTGCATACAATTTGAACCCAGACCAGGCCCCACAAAATGTCGGACCTGATCTGGATTAAATCTATTTGACACTCTGATGGTATTCCTATAGAATTTTTTTTAAAAAGGTGATTTTGAAAAGAAAACAGCAGACGACAAAAAAGCATGAAAAATTGCCCAGAAGGCAAAGAGTTAAGACCAAGGATAATTCAGAAATGAGCCGTGACATGAGATTTCCAACAATTTGGCATTTTGACAAGTCAGTGTGCAGCTTCCTTTTAAGCTTAGAAACTCCAAATTATGTTCAGTCAGTAGCTGAACACTCATAGAATATTCAAGCAACTAGCAAAAGCTCTGATCAGACTGTGCGTATTAGCAGGCTGATCTGAGGCTTTGCTGGTCGCACATACAACATTGTTGGAAATCTCATGTCGCGGCTCAAATGAAAATGCATAAACACACACAGATTAAACAACATATTCCCTTCCTTGAATTCAAAGAGGTATTAAAGTAGTCTATCTTTTATATGAACGAATACAAAAACCTGCCAAAATCATCTTAATTTGTTATTTACCCGTTGAGGACTGGAAACCCCTAAATGGGTACTATGGCAAACAGTGAAGACCCAGATGAAATGCCGCATAAGGTACATTTCATCAGGATTTGCACTGTTTGCTAAGACAAAATGATTTTCTGACAAAAAAATACCATATTTTTGGAAATTATTACCATTGATCCCCCAATATACAATGGACCATCCTGACTTATTGTATGTAGCTTTATGGAAAATTCCATTGGTCTTAAAAGGGTTAAACATAAAAAAATCACCTTTTTTGACTTTTTGATCATTGGCTGTGGCTTGAGTTCATCATTTGTAAATCGTCTGGCTTTTGGGTCAAAATTCTCTGAGCCTGGAAAGAAAAGTCTCTGCATTAGGTCGCATAAAAAAATAGTGTGCTTCAGATAACAGGTCGAAAAATTTAAGATAAGGTAGGCAAACATATTTTTTTCATCACTTTTTTTGCTGGAAAAAATATAATTCTATGAATGCATAAAATTATATGGTTTCCAGAAAACCTGAAAATAATTCTAGGTTTCACCAGTAAATTTAGGTATGGTAGGGTTACCCAAAACACAGGTATTTTTTCATTTTAGCCTTATCTACAGGCACCATATAGGTATATGCCCTATTACACACTAAACTATACAACCTAGGCTTTTGACACATTACTCTTGCTGTTGATTAGATTCCTGCAGTAGCAAAACAGGCTTTTAGACAAGTGTAATTAAAATTTAATTTTCTTATTTTTTAACCAAATATACACTATGCTGTGGATACTCAAAAGAACCATCTCAATGAGACCGTTCTTTTTGGCAACCAAAACATATATGTATTTAAAACTTTGTGGATAAGAAATATGAACATGTTTATGCTAAAAAATCTAGACTATCATGTATATGGCAAAAGCTTTGGTTTTATTAAAAAAGAAAAGTGTTTCAGAAATGTGTCCCTTGCGCACAAAAGTTTTATATCATTTTTTGAAGACATTGAAGATCCAACCCAGTTCATCAGTAAATTATTTGATTGGCTACAGACTGTATATGGACCATCAGAAATGCAGATAATTTTACAAATCAATGTAATATTCATGTTTGTTCTGATTCTTTATGTCCCTGTCAACAAGTTTTCAGTCATGTCAGGACAGGTCTTCCTGGCTTGAACCAGTACTAAGCAGCGGATAGTGTCTTCATAGGGCCAGTTAAGCAAATTTTTTTAGCATAAAATTGCTATTTTTTTTTATTTATCATTTTTAACATGTGTTTTGAGTGCTTAAAAGAACCGCCTCATCAAGACGGTTCTTTCAGGTACCCACAACGTAAGTTTTGGTTGAGAAATAAGAAAAATAATTTTCAGTTACACACTCTTATCTGGGGCATAATGTCTTGTTCAAGGACACAACACAGTGACTCCACCAGCAGTGAGACTCGAACTAGCAAACTTTCGACCATCAACTGAGCCACTGCGCTGCGTTCTATACATATCTGAATCATATCTATTTGCAAATTCTGTACAGTGCACACAAACACTTTTTGACTTTAATTTTCAGTCTAACGTCCACTTTAAAATGAGGTCAATTTAACCAAAAGCAAAACTACCTTATCCAATCCATCATTATCATATTTAGTGTTGAACCCCTGCAAACCTGGCCAAAATCAACTGAACCTCTTACAGTATTAACCACACTAGTCCTTCTCATTCTGGATACTGGTAGATGTGTACTTTGGCAAACAATGAAACCCAGATGAAATAAATGCCACATAAAAGAGGAATTTCACCAGGGGCTGCAATGTTTCCTAGGATAAAAACAATCTTCATGAAAAACCCCTAAAGTGACCTTTGGAGTTGAAGTTAGTGTGACCAAAAATTAACCAGTTCTTCGCTTTATGTTATATCCACAGGGATGTGCATATTTTTCTAAATCTGCCACTGGTCTGCTAGATAAAATTTTACTGATGATACAAAATAAGCCAATGCATGTGATTTCCAACAATGTGGTATTTTGACATGTGTAGACTTGGATGAGCCTCCTTTTAAGCTTAGAAACTCCAAATGGTGTTCAGTCAGTAGCTTAACAATCATAGAATACTCAAGCGACTAGCAAAGGCTCTGATCAGACTGTGTGTATGCACAGGTTGATCTGAGGCTTTGCTGGTCGCACATACCATATTGTTGGAAATCTCATGCACTGGCTCAAATGTCATGGCAAAGCTAACATCTGTACCAAAAACAGTGCATGGCACCTTTGTGATGGGATATACCTTAACTCTTTGCATGCTAAGTAATTTTAAATGCCTTTTTGTTGTCTTATTGATTGTATCCGGCATGAAACGGTATCAGATCTTGGATGTTTTAATGTTGTATTTCTGCCATTCAAAAGGTTAGCTTACTCAAAGTCTTTCAGTAATACCATCAGTGTAAAACAGTTTGCGTCCAGATCAGCCCAGAACTGGGTCCAAACAGTTTGCAAAAGGTATGGACACTGGACTGGCACCAAGAGCCACTACAAGCATGGAAAGAGTTCAAGTGGTATCCATGGACACCATTGGCGTAGCCCCCATTTCGCAGTTACACATGTGCGTAATAAAAATAGTAACAGTCAAGGGAGGTCACCTTATGTGGTAAAAGTGATTTTCCATACCATAAGGAACTGCTCTTAACAGAAAGAATTCGCTCCCTCTGGGAGCGAATTCTTTCCTTAAAGAGAAGTTCCCATTTTGAAAAGGGGCGCAATTGAAGAGAATGACTGCTTGATCCAGTAGTCTCCCTTTGATGTGGGTTACTTTTTTCAGCGTTCTTACAGAGTTCTCACTAGGATTTTGAAAAATAGGAGTAAAAATGCTGTTTACCAGAAAAAGTTGGAGTTTAACCATACTTTTCTATTGGCACTTTTGAAAAAGTAAGCGTCAGAATCAAAAAGTTGGAGTAAAATATTCCAAATTTGGAGTTAGTGAGAACTTTGGTTCTAGCTACGCCCTTGGACACAGGCAAGTTATCAACACTTTTTGGCAGACAACATTCATTTCCTATTTTACCTGGCACGGCCACTGTGGACACATCATCAGTATCAAAATCTTCAGATATTCTTGATTCCTGTATACAATATGGAGATGGGGATCGTACTGGGGTCCTGTGGCCGATAGTTACTACAAGCAATCATAAAGAAATTATACCCCATGACAAGACACTTTATTTCCAACCGAAAATTGGCAATATTTTTGTTATTTCTCCATGGAACCACTTATTGTTTGCACGTTAAAAGCACCATGGGTTCAGATAAACAAAAAATTCTACCAAAAATTGTCAATATTTTCTTACCCATCAGTTTAAACATATGTTTTGGGTGCTCAAGAGAGCCAATTCACTGAGACAGTTCTTTTGAGTATCCGCAACATATGTTTTGGTTGAGAAAAGAAGAAAAATAATTTTTTTTTTTTTTTTTTTTTTTTTTTTTTTTTTTTGATCATTTATTTTATAAGCCCCTGTTACAATTTACCTTGATAGCCCAGAGGCAACTATCAGGGTGTTTACAATTTATTTACATATCTCTTTCATTCTCTCATTCATACTCTCACCTCACCTTAATTCTACAGCAGCTTATGTATTAATTATTTAGGGGTTACATGATTTTGTAACCATAACTAGTTTTCACACATTTTATTAGGAAACAGAAAATAGGGTAGGGAGAAGAAGAAAGAAGTTAAGACCTCTGGAGAGAAAGAATAACCAGTCATGCGGGGTTCACCAGTTCTCTTGTCGTCTTTTTCTGTAAAGTTTAATTCACTTAATGTCAAGAGTCCTGGGTGGATTTATTTATTTTGTATTATATTTGTAGGGTATTATCTTTATCAAATCCTTATTATTAAGGAGCATTTTATCTGTACATTTTTTCTATTGTCATTTTTGACTTATGCTGATGTGTATGTTGCTATAAATTTGCATTTAGCAAATTCTTAAATGGTGCCCAAGCATCTAAGAAGTTTTGCAATTCATTTCTTTGTATTGCAATTTCTCTGAGACTTTGAAATAGTGAGTGAACATTTATCTTATATTCCAAAAATGTCAAGTGTTTGTGTGTTCCTCTGCACATATTGATGTAATACCTTGCAACAAGCATTAAAAATTGAAGTGTATTCGAAGTATTTGGGGGAAAGTTGCCAAGAATGAAATTACTTTCATTCAAAATTAGTGATATATTCATTTCTTGAAATTTTTCTGTTACCTCTTTTAGGAATTGTTGGGTTTTTGAGCACTTCCAAAAAAGATGTTCAATCGATTCTTCATTAGTACTGCAAAAAGAACAATTTGGACTACCTATTGCTTTTATCTGGTAAAGAAATTTATTTGTGGCCAGAATTTTATGGTTTATACAGGTTTGAAACCATCTAAGCTTTGTACATTTTGTTATTTTGAAAGGGGCCATAAATATATATTCCCAAGACTTTTCGTCAATATGGTATAAACGGTTCCATTTATTTTTTCCTGTTGGTTCATCATTATTTTCATTCAAAATTTTATAGATGTTTTGGGAGCCTTTCTTTTGTTTAAGGATTGATTGAACTATTTTTGGAAATATTGGACCAGTTATATTTTTGTCAAGTTTATTGAACAATTTGTTTTTATTCATAAGCTTTTTGATGCATTCAATAACTCCTTGATACTGTAGAAAATTTGTTTTGATTGATGTTGAATGAATAAATGCATGGAAGTTGAGAAGATTACCTTCAATATCCATCAGATCCTGAATGAAACAAATTCCTTTATCTAACCATGACTTGTAGAAAAAGCTTTTTCCCCCAACCAATAAATTTTTGTTGCAAAAAATAGGTGTTTGATATGGACAGGATTTGTCACAATCCACATTTAAGCATTTCTGTAGATTTGATAGAGCTTTAAGTACATCCTTCCAAAAGACATTTTTTACATTTTTTAAAGTTGAATCAGTATAATCAGAGCCACAACAAAAAACATTTTTTATATTAACAATTGTTTTTATCAGTACTTGCCACTTGCTTTCTTTTTGAAGGATACGCCTTAGCCATGTGATTTTTAGTGCCTGAGAAAAAGCATTCAAGTTTATCATATTAAGACCACCTTCAAAATACTGCTTAACTATTACAGATTGTTTAATTTTAGCTCTCCCAGTCCACAGAAAATCATAGAAAATGCTACTGATAATATTTAAGATCTCTGTGTCCGGGTTAGGCAGGGATATCAATAAATGAGTTATTTTGGGCAATAAAAGTGATTTAATGACAGTTATTTTTCCTAACGGGGTAAGAAATCTTCTACGCCACATTTTTATGGAGTTCTTTATTTGTGCTATTTTGTCCATGTAGTTTATACCTATCATTTTATCTAGATCAACATCAAATGTTATCCCCAGTAATTTAAATCGTGTTGTACCCCATGAAAGTTTCCATCTTGTTTTTATTGCGTCTGTACTGTATTTTTTTGCTCCTATCCAAATTACTTGAGTCTTATCGAAATTAGTTTTTAATCCTGATATGTTTGCGAAAGTGTCAAGCTCTTGTAATGTCTCTTCCAGAGAGGTTTTTGATCCATCTAGAAAAGCAGTAGCATCATCTGCATATTGTGAAAATTTCAGTTCTACATTATCAATGTTAATACCCTTTATATTCTTGTTGTTTCTTAGCCTAATCGAAAGTATTTCTGCACACAGAATAAACAAATATGGTGAAATTGGGTCACCTTGTCGACAACCCCGACCTAATCTAAAAAAAGAAGATAAGTGCCCACACTGAGTAACTGCAGAGCATGCATTTTTATTTAATACTGTTATCCATTTTATAATAGAGGGTCCAAAATTAAAGAATTTTAATACTTTATTTATGAAAGACCATGACACGGAGTCAAATGCCTTTTCAAAATCGATGAGCAGCAATAACCCTGGGATATGTTTTTCCTCTGTAAATTGTAATAAGTCATACACAAGCCTTGTGTTTTCGCCAATAAATCTGCCTTCAATGAAGCCTGTTTGATCTGTGCTTATTAATTTATCTAACACTTGTTTAATTCTATTTGCAATGGATCCAGATGCGATTTTGTAAACTGTATTCAATAAAGTTATAGGTCGCCAGTTTTTTAGGTAGTTTCTTGATTTATTTTCCTTAGGAATACAAACTATAAGACCATGTTGTTGAGTTATTGAGAGTTCTCCATTTTGAAAACCCGCATTTATTGCTCTCAATACAAATGTACCTAACTGTTTCCAAAACACTTTGTAAAAATCTGCTGAAAAACCACTTGTACCAGGACTTTTATTATTTTTCATGTTTTTTAAAGTTTTACCTGCTTCATTTAGTGTTAAAAGGCCTTCTAATTTCAAAGCTTCATCCTCATTTAATTTTGGTACAGTCATGTCTTGTATATGATCATTTAAATCTATATCATTTAAAACACTTTCTTTACTTGCATACAAGGTCTCATAGTACTTACATGTCTCTGTCAAAATTTGTTTTTGGTCTGTTATGATTTCACCATTATCTTTTTCTATTACATTTATTACTTTGTTTGTAAAATTATTTGTTTCTAAATTACAAAAAAATTGAGAGGGTTTTTCTCCATTTTCAATATTGTTTGCTCTAGAGCGGACTAGAAATCCTTTCATATTTTCTTCTCTTAGTTTGCACAATTCAAGTTTTAGCTTTTCTAGACTTGGAATGTTGTTTTCTGTTAAGTTGTCTTCTAAACCTTGAATTTCTTTAATTAGTTTTTGTTCATGTATATTTTTCAATTTCTTTTTATAGGATGCATAAGATATAGATTTCCCTCTTATTTCCATCATAATTGTTTCTAAAAATAACTGATCATTAATAACAAGCTGAAGTTCCTCATCTGGAATTGCATCAATAGCATCATGATTATAAACTGGTAAACAATATTGTTTTTTGATTTCCTGTATTTTGGAATTGATTGTTTTGAGATACTCTGCGTCTGTTAACAGGGAATTATTATGTTTCCATAGGGATTTACCATGTACAAAATTATCCATTGCTAATATTAATGTAACAATTGAATGATCAGATTTGTACCCAGTTTCAATTTTAGATTTTTTTATTAAATTGACAATATTTTCTGTAACTAAGAAAAAGTCAAGTCTAGATTGTTTAAGAGGGTTTTTACGTCTCCATGTATACCTTCTTTGAGAGGGATGAAGTTCCCTAAAGGTGTCAAAAAGATTATTTTCTTCTATCACATTTGACAGAAAATCCCTTGCTTTTGGATTGTTTATGTGTTTGTAATTGAAACAGTCTAAATCTGGATTCAGTGTAAGGTTAAAATCTCCACAAATTATAAACAAATCATTTCCTATGTCTGTTATACTTTTAAATACATTTACATAGAAGGTGGGGTCATCTTTATTAGGACCATAAATATTTATCAGAGATAGTCTTTTATCAGAGATTGTGATATCTAGAATCAACAAATTACCATTTGTGTCTTGTATTTGATTGTGTATTTTATAATCTAAATTTTTACTAAAAAATATAGCTACACCTCTAGCATTAGATTGAGGAGCGGCACTAAAGTAGCAGTTTCCTTCCCATCTGTTTCTTATATGTATTTCTTGATCTGATGTAAAATGAGTGTCTTGCAGACATAAAATGTCAAAATTCTTATTTTGTAAGTAGTTAAAAACATCTTTCTGTTTTTTTATTCCACCCAGACCCTGAACATTGAACGATAGTATTTTGAGTTCAGCCATTTAAGTATATCAAAAGTGTACTTCTATTACTAATCAGAGAACCAGTCAACCCGCATAGCTGATAAAAGAAGAAAGATAAGAAAGATAATAGAAAGAACATTAGTATAACAAACAGATAAACAATCATAATAATGAAATTCAAATAACATGTCTTGGATTTACACATCAAAGATTCTATATTCTATATATATGAAATATTCATACAACTAAATTCCAGAATAATTAACTGTGAAATCTACAGAGTTAATTATCACTAGAACAACTTCAGAAAACATATTTGATACATCACAGGTACATCTCCATACTGAAAAGGGTAATTTGGGGTCATCTTAGGAGTGAAAAGAATTAAGTTTGAGATATATAGTCAATATCTTTACATAGATTCATATGTGTTAATACAAAACGTAATGCATTTTCCTACTCCATTTTATACGAAAGATTTGATATCTTTCCAAATATGGAGATGTTCATGTTTTGTATCCTTTTGTGTCTTATAGAAAAACTCATTTTCTTATATATAAATGATACTTTGAATAACATTCATTCCTAAAGAGTTGAATATCCATCCCCTTTACTGTACACATTTTAAAATTCAGCATAAAGATGTATGACGTAGACAGATGTCAACCAATTTGACAGATGATATTGCAAACATTGTTGACCCCAACCAGACAACACTTTGTTAAGAGCAATCTGATTTTGGTCTGCACTGTTTGTCAAAGATTGTCAATCTGAACATTTACTTTAAGTGTCACTAATTGTCTCAAGCTATGCAGATCCCGATCAGACAGCTCCCCAAAGAGCAGCCTGATCTGGGTCTGCACTGCTTGTACAACATTGTCTGTCCAAACATTTACTCAGTGTCACTGACCGTTAAAAGGTGTATTACAAGCTATGCGGACCCCGATCAGACAGCTCTCCAAAGAGCAGGCTGATCTGGGTCTGGACTGCTTGTATAAGACTGTCTGACAAAACATTTACTCAGTGTCACTAACTGTTACAAAGTGAATTGCAAATTTGCTTACCCCGATCAGACAGCCTTTTCCTAGAGCAGCCTGATATGGGTCTGCACTGTTTGTACAAGGTTGTCCGTCTAAACTATTACCCATTGTCACAAACTGTTAGAGAGTGAATTACAAGTTTTGCAGACCCCAATCAGACAGTTCTTTTAAGAGCGGCCTGATCCGGGTCCGCAGTGCTTGTACAAGATTGTCTGTCTCAACTTATACTGAATTTCCCAATATGGCAAACCCTGACCAGACAGCTCTTCCAAGAGCCCTCTGATCTGGGTTTGCACAGTTTGCCCGTACGAATTTTAACTGAATGTCACATAGTGATATAAATCTGATTGCCAACATTGCAGACCCCTTCCAGACCCCTCTTTTAAGAGATTTCTGATCTGGGTCTGGAATGTTGGCCCCTGATTGTCTCTCAACCTTTACTTGAAAATTAATGTTTTATAAAGCATTTTAGTATAACCTACATCCCTAAATTACCTTTATTGTACACATTCTAAAATTCATATTAAAGATATCTGCCATAATTTGATGTCAATTGATGTAACAAATGAAATTGCATGTATTGCTCACTCTGATCTGACAGCACTTTGTCAAGAGTGGTCTCATCTTGGTCTGCACTGATTATCATAGATTGTCTGTCTAAACACTCACTCATTATCCCTATCTGTTACAAAATGAATAAAAGCTTTGCAGACCCCGATCAGACAGTTCTTTCAAGAGCAGCCTGATCTGAGTCCACACAGCTTGTATAAGATTGTCTGTCCACACATTAACTCAGTGTTGCTAATAGTTACATATTGAATTACATCTTTGCGGACCCAGAATAGACAGCTCTTTCAAGAGTAACCCGATCCGGGTCTGCACTGCTTGTATAAGATTGTCTGTCTAGACCTTTACTCAGTGTACCTAAGTGTTACAAAGTGAATTACAAGATTTTGCAGACCCTGATCAGACAGTTCTTTTAAGAGCAGTCCGATCTGGGTCTGCACTGATTGCACCAGATTGTCTGCACTGGTTGTACAAGATTGTCTGTCCAAACATTTACTCAGTGACACTCACTTTTACCGAGCAAATTACAAGTTTTGCAGACCAAGATCAGATAGCTATTTCAAGAGCATCCCCATCCGGGTCCGCACTGTGTAAAAATTTGTCTGTCCAAACATTCACTCAGTATAACTGTTACAAAGTAAATTACAAGCTTTTGCGGACCCAGACCAGACATTCCTTCCAAGGGCAGTCAGATCCGGGTCTGCACTGTTTGTACATGATTGTCTGTCTAAATATTTGCCCAGTGTCACTAACTGTTACAAAGAGAATCACAAGTTTTGCGGACCCTGATCGGACAGTTCTTTTAAGAGCAGCCTGATCCGGGTCTGCCCTGTTTGTACAAGATTGTCTAAATTTTTACTGAATATCACACAATGGCACCAATAGAATTGCATAATGGCACCAGTAGAATTGCAACTATAGCAAACTCTGACCAGACTGCTCATCCAAGAGCAGCCCAATCTGTGTTTGCACAGTTTAATTGTCAAAATTGCCTGCACCAATTTTAGCTGAATGACGCTCAATTACATTTACTCAGTGTCACTAACTTTTACAAAGTGAGTTACAAGCTTTTCAGATCCCGGTCAGACAGCTCTTTCAAGAGCATCCGGATTTAGGTCTGCATTGTGTAAAAGATTGTCTGTCCAAACATTTACTCAGTGTCTCTTACTGTTACAAAGTGAATTACAAGCTTTTGCGGACCCAGACCAGACAGTTCTTTCAAGAGCAGTCTGAATTGGATCTGCACTGCTTGTATAAGATTGTCTGTCTAAACATTTGCCCAGTGTCACTTACTATTACAAAGTGAATTACAAGTTTTCCGGACCCAAATCAGACAGTTCTTTTAAGAGCAGCCTGATCCGGGTCCACACTGCTTGTACAATATTGTCTAAACTTTTACTGAATATCACACAATGGTACCAATAGAACTACACACTGGCACCAGTAGAATTGCAAATATAGCAAACTCTAACCAGACTGCTCGTCCAAGAGCAGCCCGATCTGGGTTTGCACAGTTTACTTGCCCAAAACTGGCTGCACCAGTTTTAACTGAATGTCACTCAATGATACAAATCTGATTGCCAACATCGCAGACCCTTAACCAGGCCCCCTATTAAGAGAAGCTTGATCTGGGTCTGGACTGTTGGCCCAAGACTGTCTCTCTAGACATTTACTGGTACAAAGAGCATTGCAAATAGTGCCGACCCCAACCAGACTGCTCCTCAAGAGCATCCTGATCGGGGCCGGGACTCTGCACCCAAGCTTGTCTGATGTCAGTCTAAAGCCATTTATCGGATGTCTTCTACAGGCACAAATGTAACTGTAAAACATTGCAGTCCCCGACCAGACAGCTCCTTAAGAGCAGTCCAATCCGGGTCTGGAATGCTGGCCCAAGATTGTATGATCAATAATTTACTCAATGTGATTAGCTGGTACAAGTGTTACTGCAAACATTTCAGACCCCAGGCCAGACGGCTTCTTTAACAGCAGTCTCATCTGGGTCTGCCTGGATCGGTGGCTCCAGTTTGTCTTAACATTTATTGTGTTCTTTTTCGAGAACAATCCAGTGTATTTGCAAGCACTTAAGACCTCTACCAGACAGATCATTTAAGAGCAGTCTGATCAGGGTCCCTCTGTCTGCCAGTGTTGTCTGTCCGAAATTGTACTGGTTGCCACACGATGTTGCCACTAGAATTACAAATATTGCTGACTCCAACCAGACAGCTTCCTAAAAGCAGTTCGATCCAGGCTGGACTGTTGCCCAAGATCATTAGTCTAAACATTTACTCTATGTCAATGATCTTACAGAACACTGCAGACCCTGACCAGACAGCTCTTTTAAGAGCAATCTGGTCCTGACCAGCAATGTCTGCACATGCTATGCTTTTACAGAATGCCACTATGCATTTTTTGAACCCGAAAATGGGGGGTCGGGGAACACACATTACCTTTCAGGACTTATCAGGTGTGCCTTGAGCCTTTTTAACTTCATAACACATTTCCCCTAATACACATATTCAGTATTGGTGTATTGGTTTAATTCACATCACAGGGACCCGGCACGTATAGGCGTTTTACAGTCCAAAACGGCCAAAAAGTCAATACAGGCTTGATAAAAGCTTTATTTATGGATAAATAAAGCTTTAATCAAGCCTACATCGACCCCACGGCCATCCCAGACTACAAAACACCCATACGTGCCAGGTCACTGTGATACACATAAATCTTCAACTTAAAATTAGTGAATGTCCTATATAAAACGGGTTCTTTCCTTCGAAAGGCGAAAATTTTAAGGAAAGAACAAGTTTTGGCTACAGCATTACACATAATAATAATTTCACTTCTTAAAGTCTTCTCTTTTAATGTAAAACCAATATTTCTTAGAAAGTGGGTTGAGAAATATCCCGTTAGGATACCTTGCTAGGTACAATAGATCTGGGCCAAGTCCTAAGAGAGCATTTTTTTTTTTTTTTTTTTTTTTTTTGGTGCGAACATTTATTTGAGGCTCTGATTTTCTAAGACTTTTTTTTTGAAGGGGGGGATAAAAGATACTACTTCATACAGGCATGCAAACAACAAAGGGACTGGTCCGCCCTTCCATACCTATGTAGGGCCGACCAGTCCCCTTGTCGTCAGCACCTAGTATGAAACACACCCCTTAAGGACTAGCCCAAATATAGAGACTGAAAAACAAGGAATCCATCAGGATATTCAACACTGTTTTGCTGTTTTAATACAACAGTTGAAGATCATCATCAGAAATATTTACCTTACTCAAGCAAATCTAAGTGGTGTCGAACTTTTTAACCCTTTAATCGCCAATCACAACTAAAAGTTGCTTGCCCCTGCTTTCAGAAGCTTTTTGGTCAAACAGTGTATACTCAGAACAGACTGCACCTGTAGGAGCAGCCTGATCCAGGTCCACCCTGTTTGCCTCCACCCTAACATTCATCAATAGTGTTAGCCAATATATGCCACTGATGACATATACAGACAAGATCCTTTGATGCAATCTTTATATGGTAAGGCAATTTTTACAACCTAAAGACTGCCTTTGCCTGCCCTTGAAATCATGGCATACCCAGGTCTCCAGATAAGAGTGTGTATTGGAAAACTATTTACTTTATTTTTCATCCAAAACATGTTGTGGGCACTCAAAAGAACCGTCTCAATGAGACGGTTCTTTTGAGCACCCAAAACACATGTTTAAATTGATGGGCAAGAAAATAATTACAATTGTGCGCTCATAAAATGTCCTTATCTGGATCTATGAAACAATCAGAGGCAATGGGAGCCTCAGCTGTCATTGAAATAAAGTATATGTGTTATCTTGGATTTAGAGGATATTCCACTGCACCATCATGGTGATATTACCCACAGCTGATAAATGGATTATGTCAGCAATCAGGTATATAAATACCTGTGGCTATTATTAGCCCATGTGGTTTTTACCTGGACAAATTGGTACCCAGCTGTAAACTACAATCCTGCAATCAAGATATGGATATGCAGGTAACCTTTTGGATTTATCAGCAGTGGGGTTTTCAATATTAATTGTTGTAAATAAACAAATGAATGAAACAGACAGAATGAGATAGACAGAGCAAGAGTTGAGAAGGATAGTTAACTATTTAACTCACCAGTTTTTTTTTTTTAATCCATATGCAATTTTTTATAGCCCTATCTAGTCAATTTATTTAATTATTTGATTTGAGCTTTGCGGATTTAGGTCACAAACTGTTTTTTTAGTTTCTTGATTTGGTTTGAATAAATTCACACCCACTCACACATACACAAACATTTAGGCTACATTAGCAGTTTATCTAGATTTACATTTAGTTTCTGTCAGGACCATCATGGTTCATCATCAGGTCTAATCAGTATCCTCAGATCCACCTTCTTTCTTATTACTGATCACTCCTTCAATGTTAGAGAATAGGTCGAAGCGGTAGCGTCTCCCTTCAATGGTTTTCCCATATATAAATCCATTGAAAAACCAGGCAGAGTCTATCTTCTCATGTTTAAGCAGACGGCTGATAAGTTCTGTATTCTTCTTTGTAACGTCATCTACCAGTTTGTTGCCATGCTGTTTCATGGTCTTTCTGTGTTTCATGAGCCTGGTTTTTACGCTATTGTTCTTCAATTTCACCAATATAGGCTGGGGGTCATGTCTGGATGGTATTCTGTGGATCGCTATAATTTCTGAGAACTTAATATCCACCTCAGTCCTTTCTTTAATGATAGAGCGTACTTTATCAGTCAGGATAGCTTCGTTTTCATTGTCTATATATTCAACTCCCATTATCTTTACATTGTTCTTTCTAGAGAACTGCTCATTATAATTACTTTGCTCAAGAGCTGTTTTTGTTCTCTCTTTTTCTTTCTTCAGCTTCTTTTCAACATTTTCTAGTCTATCCTTTATTTCAGCATTCTCAAACACCATGCTGTCTAGCCTATCATTTATTTCTATCAATTGATCAGTCATTTTTTCTTTAACATCTCTTACTCTATCTTCAACCATGGCTTTGATCTTAGCCTCCATGCCTTCTAATACACCATTTACGGTTAGTTTTATAAAACTTTCAATATCATCTTTTGTCATTAGGTTCTTCATACTTTCTTTTGTTTCTTTTAAGTCTGTTGTAAGAGTCTCCAGTTGTTGATGGATAAACCCAAGCTCTTCTAAACTAGTCTCTGATACCTCAGAATGAGTTCTTTTTTTCATCTTTTCTAGAGGCTCTCCATCTCCAAGTTTAGATATTTTTGTGTCGGCCCCTTTTGGTTTTCCACCTTTATCTGAAGACATGTCCATGCTTAGTTCTGATCTAACTGTTTTTGGTGTAGTGGTCATTGTTCAAGTATTATTCAAATACTGTTCACAATACAGGTAGTCAGGGAAAATCTCAAACTGTATTCCAGCACAATCCTTTGTCTACTCTATTCTATTTATAGCTTAATACAGGTAAAATGACCACCTATGGTCACCTGTTGACTTTCAGATTTTGAATCTTGAATTTTGTTTCTCCACAATATCTTCACTATTTCAAGCTGAATTTCACTGAATTTTTCTGAAAATATTCCTTATACTTTATTCCACATCACTATCTAATATTATAGAATTTAAAACCACTATAAACCACTATTTAGAGTAATATCCAAGAGAGTTCAACTTTCTACATCTCAATACATAAATAGCCCAGGGCAAATTTTTCATCTGGAGGCATTGGTGCTTATTAGAAATGCCTCAAGAAGATGTTGCCATTAAGTAACCACATTATACGGATTATATTAGACTTTGGCACTTGCTGCATCAGCAAGTAGCATAGACTCCGACGAGCTTCCTTATGCTCATCAGTGTAGACTCCGAAGGTTTTTGATGCTTGCATTGTTTTTAAGATTTGCAGGTATACATTGCAAGTGTCTTGATGCTTTCAATGAAAATAACAACAAATGTTGCCATGGATAAATTAGAAAGCTATTCATGGATCCACAACATGATCAAATATTTCATAGGTCCAGATAAGGAAATTTTGAGCTTAATATTGTAATTATTTTCTTACCCATCAATTTAAACATGTGTTTTTGGGGCTCAAAAGAACCGTCTCATTGAGATGGTTATGTTTTGGATGAGAAATAAAGAAAATAGATTTCCAATACCAACTCCTATCTGGAGTCCTGATATGTGATATTGGAAATCAAATAAGAAACTTAATACTTTTCCCAAATTCACAGAGTACCAGGTTAAGCTCAAACAACAGGTTGATAACCATTCAATTTAGCTAAATGAACATTTTAGATTTTCTACTTCCAAAAAGATAGTTTGTATGATAATGCAGGTTGAGATGACAGCGTGGATCCATGAATGTTCACTTTGGACAAGGATAAAAAACCGACTCTAAAGCTATGAGAAATACTGGAGGAAAATATCCAGTAACTTTACCTGGTATTGTTACAAGTGCAATTTCCTCTGGCTTTAACTCAAAGTCAATAGCGCTCGCCTTCCTCTTAAGGGGACTCACTTTCTCAGATTCCGAAGAATCCTTTAATACACTCTTGATAATACCTGGAAGTATTGGTGAATTCTACAGTTAATGCGCCAATCACAACAGAAGTCATCTGCTTTTCTCATCTGCTGAAATGTTTAAGAAGCCTCTATGACAAACAGTGTAGACCCAGACCAGACTGCTCCTATAGGAGCAGTCTGATCTGGGTACACATTGTTTTCTTCTATACTTAAATCATCAGTAATGTTAGGGAATTATTTGCAGCAGACGACTTGAGCAGACGTCATTTTTCAGATGCAATTTTTCTTGGAGCTTTAAGGGTTAAAGGCTGCTTATATTATATATACACTGAACCGAAGTTCTAAGTAGCCACTTTTCAATTTCTTTTTTTCTGACTAAGCCCTAGTGATATTGAAATGAATTTTCGCCCAAGTATGTGCATTGTAATGGACTAAAGTTAAGCGGTGTTTTGGAAGAGTTTTCTATCACTTCACAATTTTTGGGTTCAAAAATGCAAAAATCAACTTTTTGAGAAAAATAAGCGTTTTGAGTGCAGTTTTTATCGAATTCAAGTACAGGTGATTGCAACCCTGCCTAGTAGACTTGAAAAACACCAAACACTTGACATTTTGCTTATGACAGAGTTTTTATGATTTTTTAAAAAATGATAATTTTCCGAATTTTCTGAAATTTTCGGAAATCATCAGCTGCACATACTAAAATCATTGTATGTGTTTTATTTTATGTTAATATGTTTGACTAAACACCATGCAATTTGATGAGCCCATTTTCTAACGATAGTTTCTACTACTTTTGTATCCACTTCCGATTTTAACTTAAAACTTCAAAGGTCATTTAAATGGCATTTGTTAAAGATTTCATTGAATTTTTTAAGCAGAACAGTGCCGCCAATTCATAATGAAGAACCCCTGAAAATTGCACTGCTGTGTCGCAGATAATAAAGCGTACAGAGCAATGCAAAGTGTGTATGCAAACTGCATGGTTAAGCTAAAATTCTTTGATTAAGTTGTTGACCGCGGCTGTCTTCATGTTAACGTAGAAGAGAAACGGAGTGTTCAATTGTCAAAAAAAATTTGATTCTTTTCATCTTATATCACATCTGCTATAAACATCCTCAAACTAATTAAAATATAAATGTACAACGTATCTGATAAATAGTTTATATCACACTAAAAAGTGTTTGATTTTTTGAAATGATGGTACCTTTACTCGGATCTCGTCTGTGCAAGGTCTACCAGTCATTTTGAAATAACATAATTTGCAGAGTCTCGACAAAGCCTTGGACCTTTTTATAGAATTTAAATTTTGTGAGAGCGATTTTTACTTTCTGAACGGGAGCAAAAATTGTATGGTGGCTACATGTACTTATAACTTCGGTTCAGTGTAGACCAGTACATGAAATTTTGGTGCTTATCGCATAGCCACAAAAGCCTCTAATAAGTCGAGAATACTAGTTTAGTGTCTTTTGATATCAAGTTTACCAGGCAAGGCTTTGAGAACGCTTGTTGAAATCGCGAGGCTTGCTGAGCGATTCAACATGCATTCTCAAAGCAGAGCCTGGTAAACTTGATATCAAAAGAGGCGAACCTGGTATTCTATTCATCAGTTTACCCATTGTCTCTCTCTTCAAATTAGGGATTATGACATCATTTCAATATTTGTGTTGATTGAGTGTCATTAGCCACTTCATTCAAAAAGTGCAACATCATCATGACCTGATAAAGGCATATGCTGTGAGATAGACAATGTTTATCAGGCAACGCCCAACAATGCAGTTAATTTGAGAGGTAACTGATAAACACACATGATAATGTATCCAGCATGGCTAATGGTCTATAGTTTGGTCTGAGTGTTTATCTACATCCATACTTTGTCTATGCAAGTAAGACTGTGTATAAGCAAGACTGTGTACACACAGACTCGCCTGAGCCTTCATTGCTTGAAACAACAATGTGATAAGAATCAAATTCTCAAGTACTGACTCATATCATATTTTTTCTTATCTGAACCTTCTATACTTTGTATAAGCTAACAGCCAATGCTCGGATCTGGACTGGTCCCTGTGGGGTTACATATTTACTCGAAATGGAGACCTCAACCATATTTGTTGGGGTAAAGCAATGCATATATAGAGAATCTTACACAAATGATAATTTCATATGAAATTTATTAAACTAGCCTATGGCGAGTTTAACAAATTTCATATGAAATGTTCACAAGTGTAAAATTCTGTTTATCATATGACATAATAATAATTTAACCTTCAAAGTTTTCTTTATTTCAATGTAAAATTGCATTGTTGTAATGGAAATCGCCATGACGTTATTCCCACTAAAAGTGTTAGTGTGGTCATAACGTTATCTATGACATGACGATATCCACTGAATATTGAATAACAGTAATATCATACGATAAATACAGGTTAGGCACTATATAGTTACATGTGCCATAACACCAAACACATTTTAGTGTTCAAGCAAATAATCATTCTCTTTTTTCAAAAATCTTGATTTTAAAAAAATGTCAGCAATATCTAAAATAAATGAAAAGTCAGACAAAAATTGCAAAGGCTGATTTGAATGTAGGCACTCACACATTTAACCAATAAAACAAGTACACCACATAAAACTTTGTTTTATCTAATACATACCATCTTCAATGGCAACAGATGAAAGTGCTGGGCTCAACTGTAGACTCAGGCTGGAGTGCGGTGAAATGGGACTGTCTGGAAAGTACAACCCTGGGCTCTTGGGGATGGCAATCTTTGGAGGTTCTATGCTAGGGCTCTCAGACCTCCTTAATGGTGGGCTAGGTGGAGAGATTCTGAGTGATGGTTCAGACTTTTTTGTTCGTGGTGGAGGGCTTGCTGTTAGAGCACTGGCTAGCAAACTCACTGGCGGCTGAAATTGTAAAATATAAAGAGGCCTTTAAAGGTCTTGTGAATCCTCAAAAACATTTTTGAAATTCTTCATGGTTTATGGTGATGAGAAAACCAAAATGCTGAAAACCCCATCTTAAAATTCCTACAGAGTAAAAGTTATATATGCAAGTTTTAAAATTATGTAAATTAGCATATAAGCCCCATTATTGTTCCGAGATGATTTTTTCAAAATGTCATAGTTTATGTAGTGTGATTTCTAAGCAATTAAAACGGCACAATTAAGCTTTTATAAAGGCAAATGTTGTACTTTATCATATTGAATCATTTTCAACAAATAGAATATTAAATAATGTTAAAATAAATGAAATCTATTCAATTTAATATTTAAAAAAGCTCAAATGACGTCATATGAGCCTCACGCATATTTCATCTAATTAATCTTTGAAACTTTCATATCTTGGTAACTATTTTTATTTTTTTGATGGGGCTTTGGACATTCTGTTTCTCTCATTACTGGCTTTGTAACCAATAGGAGTTAAAAAAGTTTTTTTTCGAAGGTTGACAAGACCTTTAAATTAGATGAGAATGCGTAATTTTAATAAAAAAAAAAAATATTTGAGTGCTCAATGTAGTTTTGTTAACTCAGTACCTACTAGTGTCTCCTGTGGATTCATATTTTGCAAACAGTTTGGACCCAGATCAGGCTGCCAGAATGTCTGGTTAAATTTTGACACTCTGATGATATTCCTGTTTTTTTTTTCTCGAGAAATCTTGATTTTGAAGGAAAAAATCAGCAGACGACAAAAAGCATGAAAAGAGTTAAGAAACGGTTCCTAAAAGAATTCTTTTTTCCGTTTTCCCAAATAGAGGTGCAGCACAACAAATTAACCCTTAATGCACCAATTGCAACATAAGTCTTCTGCTTTTTCTCGTCTGCTGGAATGTTTAAGAAGCCTCTATGGCAAATGGTGTGGACACAGATCAGACTGCTTCTATAGGAGCAGTCTGTTCTGGGCCCATGCTGTTTGCTTCTATACTTAATTCGTCAGTAATGTTAGGGAACTATTTGCAGCAGACGACTTCAGCAGACGGCATTTTCAGATGCATTTTTTCTTGGCGCTTTAAGGGTTAAATTTGAGTGCATAAAAATGCAACCTGCCAGATTATGGTTGGCAGATAAAAGTGTTATTCAAATTACTTTATTCCTCCACCAAATAAGGCACCTGTGACCAACTTGACAAATGTTGTGGGAACCCGAAAGAGTTCAATCTTAATGAGCTAGTCCATTGTTCATTTAGAAAATAGTTGCAATTTCACACGACATAAAGTGTGTTAATAGATCAGGATATATGCATCCATCTAAGCTATAGATATTTAAGAAAACATCTCATTGAGTGGCTTCGAATAAATAAATCCATAATTAGGCCAACTAAAAATACCTGAGTTAAGGGTAACCCGACCATAGTAGGCACACCTAAATTTACTGGTGAAACCTAGAGTTTTTTCAGGTTTTCTGAAAAAAAAATTATAATTTATAAATAATATTTTTCGAGAAAAAAAAATAATTAAAAAATGAATATGGCTGCCAGTACCCTACCTAAAACTTTCAGACCCGTTACCCGAAACACACTTATTTTTTATTTGGCCTTATCAATTTATCATTTTCTGTCTGTTCTGAGTACTCAAACCATTTTCTCGGTGAATTAACCCTCTTATACAGTCAGACTAGTGAAGTCCTATACTTACTGCATCTTGAACCATATCATCAAGATCGACGGGTATTCCATTCTCTGATAAGAACTCGTCTAGGTCCATATATTCAAGATCAAAGTCATTGTCGCCACTTGGACGTTCCCACAAGTTAGGACCCAAGAATGCGGAACCATAACCTGCTGATGATGTTGTACCCAAGGAGCTCTTCTTTATATCAACTGTTCCTGAAAGATGATTGATAATCTTAATGAATGGCAACAGAGTTACAAGTGTACATGGATATAGAGATACCGTCTCACTAGAGTAGGGAGAAATAATCCACTATACATGTATCAACAAATCGTTCCTTACAGATAATTTACTTTTTCATTCTGATGGATTTGGTCCTACCTATTGAATGATACAATTAGTATGGGATAGTCCATTTTTGTTTTAAGGGGTCACAGGTTGAAATTTCTTAATTATGGTGTATTTAGTAGTAGTAAAGATTGTTAAATGTAGCAAACCATGCAGACCTAAATGAAATGCCACAAATCCCTCATGTGGATTCAACTCTATTTTTTGTGTGTTTTCTTTGTAAAAAAATTATCACGCCATATTTTTCAAGGGAAGAATAAGAATTTGCTTCAGTTGAATCGACTCTTTATAGATACCGGAACTCGACTACAGAGTGAAATACTGCAACTGAATAGAACAGAGCCTCTTATCGTAACAGCAACCAACCCTTGTTGTTGCCCGCTTTTGACGGCCAACAACTCATTCAGTCTCATTGGTTGGTTGATATCAATTGCAAATGCAATGTCTATCAATCCAAGACCTGGTAAAAGGATGACCACTACACACTCTACGTTGGTGGCACGGTTTTCATCCTCATCCGTACATGCCTTACATTGGGCGTGAAGTTGATGACCAAGGATGAAATGAAAACAAAAATGGAGAATCTGATTCTCGGACCCATGCAGAAATCATCCATGGGATTCACAGATATTAATTTTGTGATCCACAGGTATTAATTTAGTATCATAGCTTAAGACTATGAATTGCATTATTTTCTACATTTTTATAAAATTTTAAAACCATTCAAGCTATGATACAAATACCTGTGGTCCAAACATAAAACACCACTCACACAGTCTTCATCACCAGACATATTTTTTCTGCCAAAAATTGCCCTCTCATGACGACCTTTACCCGTGCTTCAGTTGCCGATCCAGAGGTGGGGACAGGACCCACCACGAAAATCACAAGTTATATGGGTTTCTATTCTCGGGACCGCCGTGACGTCACAGCCTTAGCGACACAGGTAAACAAATGTACCGCGGTGAGGTGAACGGTGAATTTTTACATTACGGGTAACGGGAAAATGATGAAAATGGGCCGTATTTATTCAAATTCTCCGATTTTTTCACCAGTCTGCGCTTATTTCGAAAGGAAAACATTGTCTTTTGTCCCGCCACGATTATTTTGATTTAAATAGCACCGATTTTCACAAATTATTGAAAAAAAACTCGGGTGTGGGTGGGGTGAGCGGCCATTGGTTTGCGATCATTTTGACGTGAAAGAAATGAGTGTCTCTAATATCTTAGGAGCTTAAACACATAAAAACGGTCTTTAAATTCCATATACCTTGAGATATTATCAAATTCCAGATAGATAAATTACTATTTTGAATCTGAATTCTGACACATCACACCTCCAAGTTTGACCTCAACACCTTTAATTGGTACAATATACAGCCTGTCATAAGCGCTATCCTTTTCAAGAAAAGTCCCCAGCAATTATTACATGCATATGGCATTCTAGCATAGATGAAGCAACAGTAGCTCAAGATTTGTATCAAGGCATGCGCGGATCCAGGAATTTTTGTCATGGGGGGGGGGGGGAGGGTCCATGTCCATCTGTTATAAATAATTCTCTGACAACGGTTTTTTTTATTCTTTTTAGTAGTCCTTCACTTATTTTACAGAATGCAAATGGTTTATTTCAAAGAAAATAATAATTTCCTGAGGTTCCAGAGGGGCTACAACATTTTTTCCAGGAGGGGATCCAACTTTTTTCTAGGGGGATCCAATTGCTTATTCCCTATATAATCCCATATAACTTGTGTTTTTCCAGGGGGTTCCGGGCCCCATGCCCACCCCCCCTCCTCCAGATAAGTGCATGCAATATTTGGATCAACTGGATGCTGTGACAAAAGTTAGATATGAGAAAAAGTTATCAATTTCGCCCCCACCCCCCTCTGGGTATCCCTAAATGTATACATGGTGTCTGGGACAACAACCATAGTGGCCTGACCAGGATCAAAATTGTTTTTCAAGGTTCTGACAACTTTGGGTCAAATCCATTGTATTTTACCTTTTGCATTAAAATTTTACCTGACATGTCATCTGCTGATAACTTTTGTAAACAATCAGGCCCAACATTCTGTTCAGGCCTGATCAGGGTCCAAACTGTTTTACACTTTATAGGTTATGACAAGTTGAACCGATGTATTTTATTTTTGCATTAAACCTTTACATCATGACATTGTCATCTGCTGATAACCCTTTCAAACAATTTGGACCCAGATCAGGCCTGACATTCTGCCCGGACCTGATAGGGGACCAAACTATTTGACACTTTAGAGGCTATGACAAGTTGAAGTTGAACCGATGTGTTTTAACTTTGCTTTAAACCTTTAAATGACATTGTCATCTGCTGATTACCCTTTCAAACAAATTGGACCCAGATCAGGCTCGACATTCTGTCTGGACCTGATAGGGGTCCAAACTGTTTGACACATTAGAGGTTATGACAAGTTGAAGTTTAACCAATGCATTTTAACTTTGCGTTAAACCTTTACCTGACATTGTCATCTGTTGATAGCCCTTTCAAACAATTTGAACCCAGATCAAGCCCGACATTCTGTCCGGACCTGATAGGGGTCCAAACTGTTTGACACTTTAGAGGTTATGACAAGTTGAAGATGAACTGATGTATTTTAACTTTGTGTTAAACCTTTACATGACATTGTTTGTTTGTTTGTTTGTTTGTTTGTTTTGTTGCCTTACGTCCCAAGTCAACAGCTATGGTCATTGCGGGACGGTCAGTTCACCTAACCACACTTTTTCCTGGCAGGCTTGAACAAGCGGTTAACCAGTAATTTGTGCACATACTTTCGCTTGTAACTGACAACAACCCTTCTTGAATGAGGAGAATGACCGTAGAAATCATTTCATGATCAATCTCCACGAAAGTATGGGACCGGACCGGGATCGAACTCGCGACCCCTAGATCTGCAGTCAGACACGCATCTGTAGCCAGACACGTTACCGACTGCGCTACGCGGACAGGCTTACATGACATTGTCATCTGCTGATTACCCTTTCAAACAAATTGGACCCAGATCAGGCTCGACATTCTGTCCGGACCTGATCGGGATCCAAACTGTTTGACACATCAGAGGTTATGACAAGTTGAAGTTTAACCAATGTATTTTAACTTTGCGCTAAACCTTTACCTGACATTGTCATCTGCTGATAACCTTTTCTAACAATTTGGAACAAGAACAAGCCTGACATTCTGTCCGGTCTGAAAATGTCTGGCCTGATCGAGGTCCAAACTGTTTGACACTTTAGTGATATAACAAGTTTAAACTTTGCAAGCATGATGCACCAGTTTGCGAGCATATCTACAGAGGGCAGTCTGCTGAGATGTAACATGATATGGTTTGTAGTCATATCTGCAGCTGAGATGGGACATGATGTCTGTCTGTCTGTCTGTCTGTCTGTCTGTCTGTCTGCCTGCCTGCCTGCCTGCCTGCCTACCTACCTACCTATCTATCTATCTATCTATCTATCTATCTACCCTCATATGACAGAATGTTTTGAGTTTATATTATTATTATTATTCAGATAAATCGTGCATGCTTTATTTTCTATGCGTGATACATACCAGTACTGAAATGGTCTTTTGTTGTCTTGTTGCTTAACTGTTGACATTTAGTGCCTGCCGTGACGGCAAAGATCGATATTTCTGAGTGCTTGTCATTATTATTTGGGAAGCTTAAACTCTGTATTTTCTTGTCTTTTATAATGCAACCTACTGCAAACTACGATTTGGCCATTAATGAAGATTATCTTGCGGGAAACGCAAAAATCAAAATATCGATAAAAACAAAATGGCGTCGTTGTCATATTCGGCGAGCCTTGGCAACTGTTGCTAACCGGAAGTGCGGTCCCGAGAATAGGGAATAAGCAATTGGACCCCCCCCCCCCCTGGTAAAAGTTGGACCCCCTCCGGAACCTTGAAAAATGATAGATTTCTTTGAAATTGACCATTTGACTTCTGTAAAATAGGCCGAGGACTACAAAAAAAAAACAACGTCAGAGCTTTTTTTGTCAGACTGGCTAGGACTCCCCCCCCACCCCCCCCCCCCCCCCCCCCCGACGAAAATTCCTGGGTCCGCGCATGTGCTTGCTAAGCAAAGACCCCGAAAATCAAACATTTCCGACACAATTTGCGACTATTCATATTTAAGTTTCACCTGAGTGTGTGGAGAGGGGGTGTTTAGCGAAGTGTTTCTGTATTTCTAACGCCAAAGGTCAGTTTTCGAAAGACTTGTACCGCGCGCTACCAGCTGAAAAATAACAAATCGCATGCTCACCTTGATTTAAACTTGGAGCTTTCTGCAGATCTGGATTTTCTAGCAAAGCTTTCAGTGAAATCCCGGAGCTTCCGTACCCAAAAAGCGACATTTTTGTATTTTTCTTGAGCCTAAAATTTTTCTTTCCCTCTCGCCAATCAACCTGTCACTAGACTGACTCTAATTATAGAACTGCATAAAGCGCTTTAACCAATCAGAGAAGTCGAGTTTTGCATTACCACATTTTCATTGGTCAGCCGTTATCGATTTTCCCAGGCCAGTCACGTTGCAATACACGATGGTATGGCTGGTGCTCCTGCACTTTCAATCATATGGTAAACAAACATGACCAGATTTTGACCTTTCACGTGTGACAAGCACAGCTTTTTGAAAAAAATACCAGAATTAAATTGGGGGGGGGGGGGGGGGTCATAAGGACGTGGGTCACAAATTCAGATTTTGGACGAGGATGAATAGACAGCATTTGGGACAGGGGCGGATCCAGAAACTTAAAATCAGCATAAACTATCAAATAATCATATACAATTTTCAAATCGAAACCTCCTTTGTAAATTTGAACCCCCTAGTAAGAAATCCTGGATCCGCACCGGCTTCTACCATTCATTTTATTTTATTTACATGGGCCAGCCCATATGGAACACATATGGAACCCGGTTGCACTGCCCATATGGGTGCCCACATGGGACCCATATGGGTCCCATATAGATTGCTAGCTGGGTTATTCCCAGTCAACAGCTATAATGGTCATGTCGGGATGGCCAGTTCACCTGACCACACTTTTTTTCTGGGCAAGACAAAGGATAATAAAACTTTCGGGGGGGGGGGGGTATCGTTGGTGGTCCACTGCTATGTGCAAGCTGGGGAAGAACCGCACAACTTTCGATCATTTTTGTTTTGATAAAGATTGCTTTAGATACATACATTGTCTTGGTTAAAACTTTTAATTAGGGCCTACTATATAAGCCTACGTGACAAGGAGAGATGATATACAAAAATAATATCTTTCTGTTAAAGGCTGTACTTGGGTACTTTAAAATTATTAACTAGGACGGATTTGCTTTGATTAAAAATAAACATTTCGTCAGATGGGTAATATTCTTAGAGGGGTCTCTGGCTTTAGTAAAATTATAGTAACGTCATTCACAGAACTTCAACGTAATTTACGATTTTCAAGAAAAAAGAGGTTATATATTTTGCTTAACGATGATGACTTTCAAACTTCTTATGTAGAATTGCCAATTGATGTACAGGAGCTTGAAGTTCGGTCCTTATATTACGAAATGACATGGTGAGCTATAGGGGTTATTAAAGGATCGAACTTCAAGCTCCTGTGATTGATGTCGTCAGCCTTGCACAACCAATAGCATGTCTACTACACACGCTTACAAGTAATTAATGATACTGTTCGATAGAATGGTCGTTTCTGATATGAAATTGATTGTTTCCAGAACGTTAAGCAATGTCTCTACAAAATATATGACACGAATAATAGCCAAGGAGGTCCGAAATTCGCATGTCACCAGTCGTTAAATCAACCTTAGCTGCACATTTGAGCCGCGGCATGAGATTTCCAACAATTTGACATTTTGACAAGTGTAGACTTAGACGAGCGTCTGCAGCCTCCTTGTAAGCTTAGAAACTCCAAATAGTGTTCAGTCAGTAGCTTAACAATCATAGAACACTCAAGCGACTAGCAAAGGCTCTGATCAGACTGCGCGTATGCGCAGGCTGGTCTGAGACTTTGCTGGTCGCACATACCAAATTGTTGGAAATCTCATGCACTGGCTCATTTTAATACACATTCAACTTGTATATGGAAAAAATGAAGCTCATAATTTTGATGATAACCTATAGAAAAGACAATAGTTTAAATTTTTTGGGTTTTGTTTTGTTTTGTTCTTATATCGTTAGTTTTGTCGCCAAATCCAACAAATTTACGAGCCCAAACAATAAACCCAATTATCACATACCAAATACATTAGATATAACTCCAATTTGCCTTTCGAAGATGTGTTGTCATAAACTAATAATCGGCTATTTGATTTAATGCTCGTGATAGTAAAACGATTTCCATACTTTTAAAACGGAAAATAAGCTTTATAATTTACGAGACCTTTGCTTTTGAGCTGATACTGTTCCCATAGAAAAACACAGAATAGATACATGTATGATATTCAGAAATTACAAGTGCTGTATGGTCCTTTACGTTTAAAGGTTAATTGAAGCACAAAGTTTGATAGCACAACCCTTATCAGCGATTCTTGGTAAACATAACGTTAAATTTTCTAATTTACGAGACCTAACTTACGTGACAAATCCAACAATATTTGGTTCTAAACACAGTAGCTTGAAGTTCCAACCTTATATATTGTATCACTTCTAAACCCTAAAACCGAAAATCTAATAATGTAATGACATTGTGAGCTTTTGGTTTTGATGCTAAAGAGGTGAGATGAAGACAGAACTTCAAGCTCATGTGGTTTAAACATCAAGTATATTCGATTTTGCTAATTTTACCCAATTGTGTCATTTTATACAATCCTATGTTGTCATTTTATACGTCATAAGCAGAAAATTCGCATATTTGGAAAAATAGTTTGTGTTTGTAAAACTATAAACTGGGTATGTATTTCACAACAATTATATAATTATTTGTTGACAGAGGCACTGCTTTTGCCCACAGCACTATCAGGATATCACAAAACGATAGATATAAGTGTCGTGTGAATGAAGTTCACGCTGACTGTATTTTCTCAGAAAAACAAATCGTAGAATATTAGCTTAAGAAAATATTGACAAAAATATATTGATGACTGGACCCAGGCTAGCTAGGAACTGAAAGCCTAGTTAAAATCAAAAGTGGTAATCAATGAGTGTTGTAAATACCTGCATTGGACCACAATCATTTTGCAATATTGGTTTTGACAAAAATCTTGAAAGATTTTCACAGAAAATGTCCATCAGGATAGAATATCAATATGAAAAATGCATATTAAATGTGAAAAAATCTGTCTGTAAAATGAAATTTTTCAGAAGGAACATTGTGATATTTTTTCTTATTTCAACTCTAAAACATAAATCATGCGTATGCAGATTTATCAATTGATTTGTCCTTAGTCCTTTGTTTTCCATCTAACCCTCCCCTAGCAGGACCTTATTCAAACTTGTTTGCAAGTATACTGGCTAACTCACACTGGGTAAGAGGTGATCACGAACACACTTATTTATATAAAACTATATGTTTTCTGACCGCCAAAATAACGCTTTTGAATATGAACGCCAAAACAACATTATCAAACCCTAAATGGTGTATTTTACAGTCACAAAATCAGTTTTGTTTTTAAAATCCGCTCTGGATCGCTGCCTACCCAGTGTGTAACTATAACAAGTAGCCCAATGGGCAATGGTCGCTCACCATGGAGCCAGCATAATGTTTTGAGACACCATAATTTACGATGCTCAAAGGCAGATAACTCTGAACTTGAAACAGTGAACAGGAATTAATTCAAAAACATAAGATATTATGCCGGTTCTAGTTATCTGCAAGTATTAAAAAGATCTGAATAAAAATTGCATTGGAAACCTGGTGAAAGTGTAGTTTTCAGATACTCAAGGGCAGCTAACTCCGTAGTCAGTTATGGGATCTGACCGAAATTCAAACTCATCCATACTTTTATGTATGTCCTGGTAACCTACAGGGATGAAGAAAATCAAATGAAAAATAAAGTTGCTAGAGTGGTCACAACATTATATAGTTATATTTCAGATGCTCAAGGGCAGCTAACTCTGTAGCTGGTGGATGGGTGTGGCAGAAAATCAAACTCATTCAAACTTTTATGGAAGTCCTTGTTACCTACAAATGAGGAAGATCCATTCAAAAATGAAGATGCTAGAGTGGTCACTTCAAATCTCCCATTGTAAGTATATGCACATTTTTTATGATGCTCAAAGGAAGTTAACTCCACAGTCTAAAGTTGGTTCTACTTTAAATTAAACTCATCCAAGCTTTTATGGTAGTCCTTGTTATCTGCAAGAATGAAGAAGATCCAATCAAAAATGAAGGAGCTAGAGTGGTCACAACATTATTCATTAATTTTTAAGATGCTCAAGGGGAGCTAACTCCAAAATAAAAATATGTGATGGGATCTCGACGAAATTCAAACTCATCGAAGCTTTAATAGTTGTCCTTATTGTATGCAAGAATGAAGAAGATCCATTCAAAATTGAAAGCACTAGAGTGGTTGCAAAATTTCTCCCATTATAAGTCTATAGGGATTTTTCCAAACGCTCAAGGGCAGGTTTCTCATAAGCCCCTGGTCTAATCCTGCTGAATTTCAAACCCATCCGAGATATTATGGGTTTACTTGTTGCCTGCAAGAATGAAGAAGATCCAATCAAAAACGAAGGAGCTAGAGTGGTCACAACAATATTCATTAATTTTTAGATGCTCAAGGGGAGCTAACTCCAAAATGTGTGATGGGATCTTAACGAAATTCAAACTCACCCAAGCTTTAATAGTTGTCCTTATTGTATGCAAGAATGAAGAAGATCCATTCAAAATTGAAAGCACTAGAGTGGTCACAATATTTCTCCCATTATAAGTCTATGGGAATTTTTTCAAACGCTCAAGGGCAGGTAACTCATAAGTCCCTGATCGGATCCTGCTGAATTTCAAACCCATCCCAGATATTATGGGTTTACTTGTTGCCTGCAAGAATGAAGAATATCCAATCAAAAATGAAGGAGCCAGAGTGGTCACAACATTATTCATTAATTTTTCTGACGCTCAAGGGCAAGTCAGTGATGGAATCTTGCCGAAATTCAAACCCATCCAAGCTTTTATGGTTGGTCTTGTTTTCTGCACGAATGAAGAAGATCCATCCAAAATTGAAGGTACTAGAAAGGTCACAACATTTCTCCCATTATAAGTCTATGGGGATTTTTCCAGACGCTCAAGGGCAGCGAACTCATAAGTCCCTGGTCAGATCCTGCCGAATTTCGAACCCATTCAAGATTTTATGTTTGTCCTTGTTACCTGCAAGAATAAAGAAGAACAAATCAAAAATGAAGGAGCTAGAGTGGTCTCAAGATTTTCCCCATTATAACCCTATGGGAGCTATCTGTTGCCATGGAAACCAGAGTTCTGATCCGATCTTACCCAAAACCTAATCCCCCACCCCAATTGTGCTCCTGATGAAATTTGATTATGATTGGCCAGCTGGTTTCAGAGATATTTATGTTTGAAAATATGAACGGACGGACGCACTGACGCCGGCTCGAGTCCCATACTATAAGCTCACCCTGAGCCTTCGGCTCTGGTGAGCTAAAAAGGCATCATCTGAGATGTGATCATTCAACAGTTGTGACTCGATCAATCAGCAGTTGCAACAGTATCTATCAAAAGTTGTGACCTACGTATATTTGGATCACGCATCCGTTGTGACCATCATCCTATAGAGCAGGCATGTTCAGAGGCGGATAGAAATCTTTTTAAGGCTAGCTTTTCGCAAGCAGTACCATAGTATTGCCTTATATACATGATGCATTTTTGATTGATTTTTAAACCAAACCCCGTTTTTAAGTTAATTGTAAAAATATCACCTTTAATAACTTTCTTTTGCACTATATATCTTGAGATTCATACTTTAGCATGACCATTGAATTAGATTCTAGCTGAATTTCCGCATGTCTAGAGCATTATGTAGCATTGAAGCAGGTCCATAAATCACGCAATTTTAACATCCTTATTAGCTAGTCATTCCATAGTGCTTGTATTGATTATTATTATTATTATTATTATTATTATTATTATTATTATTATTCACCGATAACATGACAAAGAAGGCATTCATCCATTATCTTACGATAGGGAGAATTTTAAAATACTGTCGATTCTTTGAGTATCGTGCCTGCGCAAGACAATGGGCATTCATCGCCCTGAAAGAGTCGAGCCTACACTTTTCGTTTCGCAAAGTGCGTAGACCTAATGGGCAATGAATAATAAAATGAGTCTATACTCACTCGATATTGTCCTCAAGCGCATTGCCTCTGCGAGGGGCACGTCTTCAGCTAAATTCCGAGGCTCAGTGTAATCGACCCGGCCAGCGCCATGTATGAGTTTGCTTGGTCTCGGTCGACGGATAAACACGTGCTGCACAATCAGCACGATTACGCAATAACATTTCATGGGAAAGCACGGAATCCGATGCGAGAAAACATGACTTTGTTGTATGCAAACAGAGGTTCAAACCAAAGTTTGCGCATTCACGCGGTCTGATCAGCGCCTTTGTTATTCGCTATCTAGAACGTATATTAGTTAATCTTGCTAGATGTCTATAAACTAGTCTCTGTAGCTGAGCTGGCTGATTTGAGCCTTTCCTGGTCGGAAAACCCGAAAACAGGGTTTCTCACGTCGCGGCCCATTAATATGCACGTGCTGTCACACACGACGACGACCGTATTAATGACATATGCACTAAATATGCTCAATAATCGAAAAATCTTGTAAAAGTCAAAGTAACACCTCCTGTTTTGACGCTTAGTGTGAGCACTGTTTTAGATGTGGTATCAGTTGTTCAGACGCCTCCCTAGTCTCGATGGGAAGATTTCTGGAGAGCACGATGACCAATCACTTGTTGGAATTCCAGCTTCAACGGTTGCGGACGGTTTCTCACAACACATATGCGATGCGGACGCGTTGTCATTAGCAGTGTGAAAATTGCTTAATTACGTTCACAATTTTGTATAACTAGGCTATTGCAGTGCGACTCATCTTATTATTTTTAACTTTGCACAAACACACATCTTTCTAAATAAGGTGATATGTCGAGGTAAATATATACTGAGGGACTTTAGAAACGCACCATTATACATTCACTGTTCTTTTCCATAATTCTGATTCAAAGATGTTTCCTTTATCATTTTCTATCCCCTTACAAAATGGACCATTATTTGCCATAATTTCGATTTGCTCATGCTGTTCATTCTGACGTAACACCGACGTTAGTGTTTTTCATAATTGTCGTCTGACACTATGTTTAATTCAATTCGAAATTAAACACTTTGAGCAAGTAGCCAGATGTCTTAACCAATGGAAAAACACGAACGGTTTCGGAAATAATAGTTTAATTGCACTCCCAGGCGCAGCGTTTCTTTGCTTACGTCAGCAAATGGCCAGTCTTAACAGGCGGATGACGTTCGCGCATGCCGGGATACTTTTGTCTTACATGCAACGGATTGATGAGTATCTGTTGGCACTTAAAGATTTTGAATATTCCTGTTCCTTACGATACATAAATGGCCAATTTGGGCAAAAGGCAAATGACGTCATTTAGACGAACTGAACGTTGCCAAAAGCCTTTAACTTCATAATATGATTTTTCTTCCCTTTTGCTTTCGAGAACAAACATCGGTTCAAAAACTTTTTGCGTTCATTATTGAAGGTATTGGTACACTGTGACTTTTTGAATTAGGGTTGTCTTAAAATTATCGCGACGTCACGGCAACCATAAACAACAGCATTTCGATTTTCTTAATGAATGCAAGCTAAAAGATGGGAAGTGTCAATTTTATTTTTCATATAATAGAAATATAATTTTTGACAATAAATTAGCATTTTAGCAGGTGTTGCCTTCTTAAATTATGACCATTATACACGTTTTCTATGCTACAATACTGCACATCAACTTTTTGTCGAAAGAACTGCAGTTGAAATTAACTGTCATGTCAGCCTATTTCCAGCACAAATATATACTTAAGGACTTTGAAAACGCATCACCCAGATTAAATCCTTTATTTCACCACAGGAGCTTGAAGTTCTATCCTTATATCGCTTCTAAACCCTAAAATCGAAAATCCCATTATGTCATTACGTAATGACATTATGAGCTTTTGGTTTTGAGGCTATAGGGGTGATTGAAGGATCGAACTTCAAGCTCCTGTGATTTCACAAACCCCGAGAATGTCAGCGAGATAATTGTTATTGCATATCATAGTCTGACCAGCTTGTAGTGTGTCCTAGAAAATTCATGGTTGTAAATTTACTTTAAGCTATTGAAAAAGTATCCGTTTTAAGACAGGGATGGTCGATTTGAAGGACACCAATTCAGTTGCAGGTTAAAACGTGTTAGTTTTGATTCCTGACTCAACAGATTGGCGTCCTGGGCTTCTTTCACGATTGCACATTCATCATTGAAGGATTCGAAATGAATTGACAGTTCGGTATGCTCAAATTTACACCCCTTTAAAGATACTGACATACCCCACCCACCCGGATTACTATAGTCTTTAGTAATAAAATTCAACATCTTTGGCCTTTCGAAGTTACGATCGTTTTACGTCCGGCTTTGTTGGAAGCGTCTAAAGGCATGCACAAATGACAGGTTATGCATACATTACGCTTATATCACGTGTCTTTTGTATTGTGTAAGTGACGTTAATAGAACTTTTTGAGACGTTCTAGATCACATGACAGCAGATCTCCTGCCATGACTTACACCAAAATGTCTTCCACACATGATTGTCAGTGTATGTAGTCAATATCAGTAATGAGAGCGTGCATAAAGGTAACTTTACAGATGTCTCTAAAAAGGAGCTGTAAATTGGTGTTCAAAGGATCATTGACGGTTTGGGCCTTATACGCCTATTTTTCTGATTCCAAGAACGCTGCTTTTGGGCTACTAGTGTGGTGCATGTAGTATCAGTGCAATAGGTGAATCTACTGGCAAGAGCCAGCTAGCAAAATATTTGCAAAATTCCTACGCATTCGAGAGTTATGGCGGGTAGAAAGGGGAGGGGGTCTGAAATTTCATGAAAATAAAGTGCTTTAAAAAGTGATTTCTGCACGTTTTCTTGATTTGTTTGTTAGGCATGGTGATATCTATTGAACATACCATACGCAGAGTATTAACGAATCACGATGTTTTAAAAACAAAATATGTTTTGTAATAAAATTATTTTGGGGAGATAATTTAGAAGTTACCTGTACATTTTTGACTAAATGTACCGTAAATAATACAAAACTGAAAGCTCAACAAAAGATATAAAAGATTTTTGAAGGCATGAAAGTGTCCCATTTAGCACTGGAAAGTAAAACTGATTCTAACTAGATCCTTTGAATATTACTTTTGCTTTGTTTAAAGGGCATAGCATGTTGTATGTATTTAAAGTGTCCGAATATTTATGGTATACATATGCATGTATATCCCTATATGAGACAGTATATTAAACACTAAAATATTTACCTGTTATAACTATTTGCATGCCAGTGAATAATTTTGTCGACTGCCAATGGCCTTTTGCAAACAGTTTGAACCCAGATGAAGACCAACAGAATAACGGTCTTGATCTGGATCCAAACTGTTTGACACTCTGATGTTGGTCCTGGGTGGTTAATTTATAAAAACTTAATTTTGGAGAAAGTCAGCAGACGAAAATAAAAACATGAACAATTCCCTAGCATGCAAATATATAAGTACAGGACGTTTGCAAAATAATGTGTCATTTAGTAACAGTGAGATTTTTTTCTTATGAAAAAATGCATAAACCCTTGCTAATTCTACTTTTAATCTTTAAGTACCTTATATTAAACTAGCACAGAATACAAAGCAATTTAGGAGGCTGGTTCTAGAGAACTTCATAACTGTCATTAATTTCTTATTTGGTAAAAAATGCATTTTATGGGCTTAGGCCCTGGGTTTTGGGGCTGCTGAACATCTTTCACCCCCGTGTGCCAGCAAGCCACTTCCATACAATGTGTAAAATATGGTAACACATTTACATGCAGAAGCTTTTGCTGGCACACAGGGGGGGGGGGGCGGGGGATGGAATGATATTTTAAAAAATGTTTTCCGATTCCTATATATCTTAATGTAAAACTGATTGTTCTACCCCAAATTTTACATCCTTGAAGCATTTAATATCGAAAACGGATTTCACAGTCATAAAGTACTCAGGTCAGGGTAGCTTCAAGGTGAAAAAAGGGACGATTGACAAACTTTTATTTTTACTGAAAACCATAGGCATTTACCCATAGCAAGTGTCAATGATCCTTTGACGTTTACTTACGAAATATGGACGCTGTATGTACCCATGTGACGTCATCAGCAGCGTCGTGTGATAGTGCAGTCAAATTAAAGACTGATTCATTCCAATTCTGGGTTGCACATTAAAACATGCGAGTAACTTTTCAATCATATAAACGGTTTAGGGAAAAGTGCAAAAATATGGTGATGCCTTTTCAAAGTCCTCTAGTATATGATTTTACTCTATATATAATTCCTTATCCCCAGGAACATCAAAAGCTAAACTAGCTTACCAAATATTATCTATGTTGACAGTCTGTATTTTATTCATTTTTTTTATTAACCGCATGTAGTATTAAAACATGAGACTTTATTTGATGGCAATTGAAAGGCAGCTAAATGATTTATTGTGAAAATTAAACTTATTGTACAAATTAAACTATACTGAGGGACTTTAGAAAAGCACCATTATACACTCACTATTTTTCCTCAATTCAGATTAAAAGATGTTTCCTTTATCGTGTGCTATCCCCTTCCAAAATGGACCATTATTTGCCATAATTTGCTCATGCTGTTCATTCTGATATAAGGCCAACGTTAATGTTTTTCAATAATACTCGTCTGACAAATGTGAGTTTAATTCAATTCGAAATTAAACACTTTGAGCAAGAAGCCAGATGTCTTAACTAATGGAAAAACGGGAACGGTTTCAGAAGCAATCGTTTAATTACACTCCCAGGCGCAGCGTTTCTTTGCTTACGTCAGCATATGGTCAGTCTTATATTTTAAACTGCAATAACAGGCAGATGACATTTGCGCATGCCGGGATACTTTTGTCTTTTATGCAACGGATTGATGATTATCTGATGGCACTTAAAGAATTGGATTATTCCTGTTCCTTAGGATATATAAACGACCAATTACGAAGTCTTTAACTTCACGATTTGATTTTTTTTCTTCCCTTTTGCTTTTGAGAACAAACATCCGTTTAAAACTTTTTTGCACTCATTATAGAAGATATTAGTACACTGTGACTTTTTGAATTAGGGTTGCCTCAGAATTATCACGACGTCACCGCAACCATAAACCACAGCGTTTCGATTTTCTTAATGAATGCAAGCTAAATGATGGAACTTGTCAATTTTATTTTTCATATAATTAAATATAATTTTTTGACAATAAATTAGCATTTTAGCAGGTGGTGCGTTTCTAAAGTCATTCAGTATAGTTTCATGTGGTCTTGCATGTTACTTTTGTATATACACTGATACAAACTTCGATAATTAGGCTGTGAAAACATTTTTACCAGAGCTTTGACTGATTAGTAGCCAAGTTCTCAACATTATGTAAGTGTGGCCAATGAAAACTTTTTAGACTAGACATTTTTTTAGTAGACAGAAACTTTTATAATTGTTTTCAGTCCCAACATTGCTGGAGAAAATTGTAGTTCTCATTGCTGTCATTTTGTCAAAAATTCTTTCTTTTTTGCACCAAATACTTCATGCATATGTTTGATATGTCTACATTGTGTAGATAAAGTATTGGATCATTCACCATATCTGCATTAATTGCTGGTTCCCGCTTTACAGGTGGTCAGTAATGGAAAAACAGGTAACCAGTACCCCCCCCCCCAATACCTGGAAATGGGGGGGTTCTGGTTACCTGTATTTACCTTACTGACCACCTGTAGACAGGGAACCAGCAATTAATGTAGATATGGTGAATTAAAATTGGCCCCCTAGCACTTATTTTTTATTATTAGTATTTGTCATGTAAATATGAATGTTTGCATGGTTTGATGAAATTCCATCAATGGCTCTTTAAGGAAACAAAACGTTATGGATAGATGGACTGATGGACAGATGTGAAAACAGTATACCCTCCACAAACACAGTTTGCAGGGGGTATGATGATATAATTACCCAAAGACAATAAGATGAAAAATGCATGACAAGTAATGTAGCCATTTATTTGAAAATCAACCAACAGGACAATAAGACAAACCTGAAGTTTTGTAAATTTGAGAGATAGGCAATTTTGGTAGGCCTTATAAAGAACATTTGTGTAAAATTATTATGAATTTGTCCAGCAGCCCAGCAGCATTTTAAGATATTTCTATATTTAGCTCTTGAGGCCATATTCTTTGGTAGAGCGGAACCATTTGGGCAATTTTGGTAGAAGGCCTTATGAAGAGCATTTGTGTGAAATTATTTTGAATTTGGGCCAGCAGTTCAGGAAATGTCGTTTAAAGATTTTTTCAATTTTAGCTCTGAGGCTATTTGGCGGAGCCTCGAAATGCTTTGAGGCGGAGCAGAACCATTTTAGGGCATTTTGGTTGAGGTTTTTAATAGGAACATATGTGTGAAATTATTTTCCTTAAAGAAAAACTTCAAGTATGACACACAAAACACTATCACAAAACTCACCTTAGAGCACTTCCTGTTCATGCGAGTTAAATAGAGGATCTTACATGAGTGTTCATGTTTTATTGAATTTATTAAACGAGTTGGGGAAAAGAGATAAAATGCGAGGCTTGCTGAGCATTTTATCTCTTTTCCGCAACGAGTTTAATAAATTCAATAATACAAGAGCACGAAAGTTAGATTCTATTTATCATATGACATTAGAATACTTAAAATTGCTTTTTTGGTGTGAAAACGTCAATAGTTTCCCTTATTTTACACAACGTTATTATGGGCGTCATTACGTTTCCTGTAAATCGATAAACCACTAGTGGTTTACAGATTTTATTGCATGGCGTTATTTCACTCCCAGACGCAACGTCATATGATAAAAATTATTTACAGCCATATTTTAGACAGCTCAACTTTGTTTATGCTATTTTTTCTAGGTCTCCAATTCTATTGAATACCATGCACACTATTTTTCTTCCATGACAAATGCATATGAGCCGTGACATGTGATTTCCAACAATGTGGCATTTTGCAATGTTTAGACAGAGGAGCCTCGGTAGCCTCCTTTTAAGCTTAGAAACTCCAAAGGATGTTCAGTCAGTAGCTTAACACACATAGAATATTCAAGCGACTAGCAAAGGCTCTGATCAGCAGGCTGATCTGAGGCTTTGCTGGTAGCACGTACCACATTGTTGGAAATCTCATGTCACGGCTCATATGCAAGTGCCAATTCGGATCCCGACACTAAACATTTTATAATTTTTTTCTCAACCTGGTGCACATGAAAGAAAACAAAATCTCAGATTATTGTATTTTAAGACATTTATTGACAGACAATTTGGTGGAAAAGACAACACAAAATAACATTCTTTTTAAATAAATGCACTGTTGGACTGCATACATGTAGGTAACTAACAACAAGGCCCTAGAATCATTTGAAATGTTAATCATTCTATCTACAGGACTTTAAGAGTGTGTAACAGAAAAAATGATTTTCTTATTTCTAAACCAAAACATATGCTGTGGGTACTCAAAGAACCATCTCAATGAGATCTCTTTTGAGCACCTAAAACATATGCTAAATAGTTTAGTTTAAACATATTTTATTCAATAAATACAAATGATATACAACATACGTACATTGTAAACATACAAAGGATTAGAACGAAAGCATAAATGCTTATAGAGTTCTTTTCCTGTTGAGAGTGACTATATAGTGTACATGCATATGGCAGTATTTTATCTACATATAGCAAAGTGAGTATACAAAGTAGTGTCATAAATATGAAAAGATGATAATTGCGAAAAATAGATAGAGAAAAAAAACCAACAATAAGAAAATGATACAAACAAACAAATAACGGTGGAAAAAAAGCATGAAATATTTTCAGATTGTATTGCTTTGCTGAATGTTGAAGGGATGTGGGGAGTGGTGCAGACTTAAGGACATGTTTAATATTAGGTTTTCTTCTGTCGTCACATGATATGGTAACACTTGTAATGCACATTAAAGATGAGAGAATTAGAAACGCTGCGTTGCTAAGATATACTTGTGGACATGATGGAAGATACTTTGGTTTATTTCATTTGATAGTAATGGATCACCATATAGTAATAAATTCAAAGTTGGTGTTCTATATAGTCGTATATCATTAAGAAGTAAGGTGCGTTGATGCTGAAAGAATCTGCAGTGGAAAAAGTAATGTTGCACATTTTCGATAGAACCACAGTTGCATAGAGGTGAGTCAGTGATATTTTTCAAGAACAAGTCTAGATTCAGAGAACTGCAGCCTGTTCGTAGCCGGGTATGTAGTATTTGAGTTTTTCTTTTTCCATAATAATAATATTTTGGAACAGGCTTGTTATCTTTCTTCAGAAAGTATTTGAATGAACTTAATGTGTTTAATTGTTTAGTTTCAGCTGGCAAGGTATTCCAATCTCTTAAGACAGAGGGCAAAAAGGAATTATTGTATTGATTCGTTTTAGCTCGTATGGTTTGGATATTGTTAGAGTTACGTAGATTGTAGCGGGATATATCATTTACTTGTTGGGGTATTAAGGAGGATAAATATTCTGGTGCTAAGTGATTATACATTTTAAAGAATAAAGTCAATTTATGGTCATTGCGTCGTTTTTGTAGTGATTCCCAGCAAATTTCTTTGTACAGGTTATTTATTGAGACGAGTTTGGTAGCTCCAGTGGCTATTCTGGCGGCCTCATTCTGTATTTGTCAAGTTCATATTTTTCTGCCTGTGTGCAATTATCCCATATGTTATCCCCATATTCTAGTAATGGTCTTATGAATGTTGTGTATATTGTTTCTAGTGATTTTCTATCCAGTTTGAATTTAAGTTTCCTCATTATATTAATTCTTAACCATGCCTTGTCCTTTATATAGTTTATGTGATGATGCCAGCTGCAATCGCTTGACAGATATAGACCTAAGTGTTTGTGGGATTTAACTTCCTGGATTTGCACATTTTCCATATATAGAGGTGGGTGATGTATAGTGTTTAATTTTCTTGAGAGTAAGAGTGCCTCTGTTTTAGATGGATTAAAAGTAACAAGCCACGTGGCAGCCCATCGAGTTATTCTATCTAAATCGAGATTTAAGCAAGCAGCTGCATAAGGAGCATTGTCTACAATGATGAAGAGACTAGTGTCATCTGCGAATAAACGTATGTTAGAGTCAATGCCATTAACTATGTCATTTATGAAAAGAAGAAAGAGAAGAGGCCCTAGAATAGAGATGTTGTTTAAAGTAAAAATTTATGGATGCCATGCGCCGGACAGACCCATCAAAAGCACTTCAGGAATACCATCAGAGTGTCAAACAGTTTTGATCTTGATCTGGCCTGACGTTATGTTGAGCCTGATCTAGGTCCAAACTGTTTGCAAAAGTTATCAGCAGATGAAACTAGAAGAGTTAAAAATGAATCTCTGGAAATAAACTGTAATAAACTATGTAATAAACTGTGTATTGTACAAACTACGACAAAAATGGATGCAAACTATGTGTAATCTGTAAAATTCCTTAAGAGTTACACAACAGGGCTCACCCTGCCATTAGCCATTGGCTACTAAAAATATAGTGGTTACAAATATCAGGCATTGGCTAAAAGTACACTCCAGGTGGTTCAAAAATTACATATCTGCGAAAAAGTGTATTTTAATCAGTTTTTGGATATGCCAATATTGCTCTTATTATTCCTTCACACTTTATTATTGGACCATATTTGAATGTGTTTTTTTTCTTTCTATACCATCAGGGTGTCAAACAGTTTGGATCCAGATCAGGCCCGATGTTTTGTCGGGCCTGATCTTGGTCCAAACTGTTTGCAAAGGTTATCAGCAGATGACAAAATCACCGCTAGCGGGCAAAGAGTTAAATACCCAACAACTTCTTGATACTACTTTCTGGCTAAAACCTTGGCTAAAGTAAATTTCGTTTGGCTCCAGCTTTTTTCATTTGGCTAAAGTGTTGGCTACAACAAATTCTGAGCTAGGGTAAGCCCTGCACAAGGTACATCTATTCTTGAACTCTTCCTAGCTAGCGGCTACATTTGTCATCTGCTGATAACCTTTGCTAACAGTTTGGACCCAAATCAGGATCGACAGAACTTCTGTCCTAATCTCGATCCAAACCGTCCGACACTCTGATAGAGTTCCTGAAAGAATTTTTTCGAAAAAAAATAATTTAGAAAAAGTCAGCAGAAAACAAAAATTACCCAGCATGCAAAGAGTGAACACTGAAAAAAACTTATAAAGAGTACCTGACATAGAGACACAGGCAAACATTGCGGACCAAGATTAGACTGTTTCCCATGGAGCAGTCTAATCAGGGCCTACATTGTATGCTATTTCAGCAATTATTTGACAAGTCCAATACCTCACAACCAACATTTAGCTAAGAAAACCAGAAAGTTTGCGTTCAAATATTTAACCCTTGTCATGCTGAATATTTTTATGTACTACACCCCTACCTAATTTTATCCTGTTAACCTACAACATTCCAGTTGTAAGCATGTTTTTTCAATAAGGGTGTAAAGAAGCCAGCTGATCGGGATCTACAGTGTTTTGCGAAAAAGGATAAATCTGGGTTCAGCAGGACACAGTTTAAGAACAATTACAGGAATTAATTTATAAATATTTACAAAGCAATAATTTTGAACATATGATATTATGACTCTGATTACACATACACAGATGAGAAGCCTTTTAGGCTATTATTGAGCTTTTTGGTTACTGTAAAGGCGGCAACCCCTCAATGTGTAAATAGGACTGGTCTACTTTAGACATGGGTTAAAGCTGAAAATGAGGTGTGATTTTATTCGAAGGTAACTGTTTCATTGTACCATAACACCTTAGTAAAGACAGTAATTATTTAAGCTTTAAAACGCCAGCAAAATAACTACATTTAAAGTCTCTGTTATTGTTTAACTAAGTATAGACGCAATCAGTGTGGACCCAGATCAGACTGCTCCTATAGGAGCAGTCTGATCTGGATCTACACTGTTTGTAAAAGAGACTTCAAAATGTTTCAGCAGACAACAAAAACATACAAAATGTACAACTTTTTGTGATATGTGCTTTAAGGGTTAATACATGTGAGGTCAGTGTATACATGGTCAGGACTTTAATGAGATGCATGCATGTTTGTGCGGCCCAAAAAGCTTATTAACTCTTTACCAAATTATAAATAAAACTTGAATACCCTTCCTTAGTAGATAGCCAAACCACACCCAGATATAAATATTTAAGTTGCCGCCTTTACAATAAGCGAAGAGTCTAATAATACAGAACTACAAGATGCTATGAAGTTTACCTTAAAAAACTGATGGTACATTCTTTATTCCTTCATTTCTCTTGCCTATCGGGCCAGACTTAATTTTAGGTCATACCCCTCTATACCCTAAGTTTCTGAGGTGTTGAACAGGCACAACAATTCCAACAATTTTGTGAAATTTTTCATTGACTTCAATAAGTTGTTTTCTCAAAAAGAAATGCAGGTAAAAATATATTATTATCTCAGCTACTGAATTTGGCTTTTACTGACTGCTCCAAGGCGGTTCTTTTGTGGATCATTTATGTTTTTTTCTGTTTTGTGTTTGTTATGCCTTTGTGCGTGTCTGTTTATTTTTGCCTTGTGGTCACCTGCTGGGAAAGAGCTGATCTCATGGCTCTGGTTTGTGATGTCTAATTGTGAAGTTGTCACTTTCTCATTGGTATCCTGGTTCAGGTGTAGTGCTTGAATGTATCGATTCCTGATCTTTGCCCTCTTGCTTACTTTTATTGAATAGCAAAAAGTAAAGGCCTACACTGTTTACTAACATCCCTATATCTCCCTGTAGGGGTCACTAAAACTAAAAGTTCTTTTCACAAGAATTCATTTAAGTGGGACATTGGCATTACCTGACTTACACTTAGAAATAACGATAAAGCACACAGACCAAATAATACATGATGCAATCAAACTGTAGAAATACTGTTTAAAACAACAACATAATTCCTCTTGAGTAAACAGACCATGAACATGACTATAAACAGACCACGAACATGACTATACAGACCATGAATATGACAATAAACAGACCATGAACATGACTATCATAAAGTGACATCATTATAACCAAAAGAAAACCTAGCATGAGCATGACTACAGTAAAACCTATCTTAAGCGGCCACTCAAAAAGAAGACCAAAATTGGTTTTCAAGACAGATTATCGCTTAATGCAGGTCAAAAGTATTTCAGAATGCTCCAAGGGGAGCATTCTGCAATACTTTTGACCTTCATTAAGCTACCATTTGTCATTAATATCTTTGTTTTGTCTACTTTTGAGTGGCCGCTTAAGACAGATTTTACTGTATTGTGGTTAACTGCCTGCCAATGTGGTCTGCTGATAACCTTTGCAAACAGTTAAGAAACAGATCAGGCCTGATCTGGATCAAAACTGTTTACACTCCTATGGGGGCTACCATATCAATTCCAAATACAGTAAAACCAGTCTTAAGCGGTCACTCAAAAATAGACAAAACAAAGATCTTACTGATAAATGGTAACTTAATGAAGGTCAAAAGTATTGCAGAATGCTCCCATTGGAGCATTCTGCAATACTTTTGACCTGCATTAAGCGATACTTTATGAAGGTCGAAAGTATTGCAGAATGCTCCCATCGGGGCATTTTGCAGTACTTTTGACCTGCATTAAGTGGTAATCTGTCTTAAACCAAGTTTTGGTTTTCCTTTTGAGTGGCCGCTTAAGACAGGTTTTACTGCATTTAAACAACTTTTCGTTTTGTTTGTTTGATTTGATTCTTTATGTCCCATCCACAATCTTTCAGTTTAAAGGGACAGGTCTTCCTGGGTTGAACCAGTACTAAGCTAGGATTAATGTTCTTGCTCAAGGACACAAGGCAGTGACGCCAGTGAGGATCGAACCCGCAGCCCCTCAGTCTCATTTCAAGCACACTACCACTGAGCCACTGCGCTCTCTTACAACTTTTCGTTCCTTTTTATCTTCACCCTTATTTGGCTTATGTTTTTGTCTGCTTATTATGTCTGAGCACTGCATATATTTAGATGCATTTCCGACTAATTTTGATCATGGAAGCAAAGACTACGAACATGTATGAACCCTGAAGAGACTGTTTCTTTTCTGATCAGACTACTAAAGGAGCAGTCTGATCTGGGTCCATATTGTTTGAAGTATAAGCTTCAAAAGTGATATAAGCAGACAAGTGAAAAGATTACAATTGTCATGAATAGCAGGAAAAGGGTTAAGAATCGTAGATGTATTGCAACTATAGAGTACAGTAAAACCTGTGTAGAACGGCCAATCAAAAATAGACAAAATAAAGATCCTTATGACAAATGGTAGCTTAATGAAGGTCAAAAGTATTGCAGACTTCTCCAAGGGGATAGTTATTCTTGAAAAACAATTTTTGGTGTTTTGAGAGTGGCCATTTTACACAGGTTTTACTGTAGATACAAAATATATAATGTTACTATTGACCTCGCACACGGACTGTGAACTTGACCTTGGAGTAGCATGTTTGAAACCTTCATTTTGCATTTAGACTCATTGAGGTGGACACTTGTGAAATATTTTCAGAAATGGAATAGGGATTCAGATGACATGAAGCATGCAAAAACGTATGGCAGACAGACGAATAGACAGACCAATACAATACAATAAGTCTGGTTGAAGAAAATGATAAAATAAAAAATTTAAATACTATCTAAATGCTATAAAACATAGAATTACCATTTGTATGAGAAAAGTTTACATTTCCAGTGCAGTCCCTTTATAATGCTATGTTTGGGATCCATAAGAATGGACAAAGGATTGTGTTATAAAACAGGGTTCATACAGGCAAGAACGAGTAAAATTCAAGGACTTTTCATGGACTTCTAAAGACTATCCAACAGTTTTGCTTTAGGTCTATATCAACTGTGCTAAATCCTACAGAAAAGAGTAGAATTCAAGGACTTTTCAAGGCTTTTGAGTGTTTTTCCAGTACTTTTCAAGGCAGATTAAATTTTCAAGGACTTTTCAAGAAAGCCCTCTAAATTCAAGTACTTTTCAAGCCTGTGTGAATCCTATAAAAGGACTATTTTACAAAGGAATGGTAATTTTCTTTGATTCCTTTGTATAATCCCATGGTAAAATAATTATAAGCAACATCATGGCCGGGTTATATCCAAATCTTTGTAATAATGAGGTGAGTTATAAAGGGACTGCACTGATTTGTCGCTCTAGTAACCATGTATCCCACAACCTTAATCCAGGGTTCATACAGGCCAGATTGTGTAAAATTCACGGACTTTTCAAGGACTTCTAAAGACTTTCCTACTGTTTTCAAGGACTGAAAACTTAAGAAAAATACTGATTTACACATTAAAATTCTACTTCTGAAATGCTAGAGTTCATTACTAAGGATAATATTTAAAGAAAATTAGTATAAAATTGTGGTGCCTTTATTTGGTGCAGCATATGCTGCATCAAATAAAGGCACCACAATTTGAAACTGAATAAGGTCTCCAAAAACACTTGAATCCTCCTGTAAATGGTAAAATTCAAGGACTTTTCAAAGCATTTTGAGTGTTTTTCAAGTACTTTTCAAGGCAAATTTAATTTTCAAGGACTTTTCAAGACAGTCCTGTATATTCAAGTACTTTCAAGCCTGTGCGAACCCTGAGTAACCATGTAGCCCACAACCTTAATCCAGAATTATGTCAACAGCCATATATGCCTCAAAAATATGGTTGGTAGCATATTTCTGATTTGCATACCCATGACATCTTTAAATCGTCGGTCGGAAGTCAAAAACTTGTATCTTTGGTTTTTACATTTTTTCAGGAGACAAAAAACTGAATAACTTTTGCTAGGAGTGTCCTATATTGCTGAAAGTCAGACAGGATTATATTTAGTAACATCCAAATTCACTGTTATTGGTGTTTTGAATTTCCAATAAAGATTTCACAGTCATTATGAAGAGTTTCACTTGAGTTACGTCATTTTGAGCATATTTTTGTGAAAAAACATCCAGATACGACATTTTGAGCATCTTTTTCATGGCAAAACCTCATATCTAGGTTTTGTTTGATTTGATTCTTACCGTCCCCATCAACAATCTTTCATTTAAACAGGGACAGGTCTTCCTGGGTTGTACTAGTACTAAGCTAGGATAAATGTGTCTTGCTCAAGGACCACAACACAGTGACACCGGTGATGCTCGAACCTGCGGCCCCTTGGTCTCGAGTCAAGCACTCTACCACTGAGCCACTGCGCTCCCATTGTATCTCTGTAAAATGAGCACCAAAATAATGGGATCTTTCATAGAAACGATGTTTTGAAGCATGATTGATGCTTTTTAAGGGGGTTCTAATTGGTTTAGAGGTATGAGTATTGGATAGAATGTGCGCCATGCGTTTGGTATTCCCGCATTGACAAAAAGTTGTTTTGGTTAAAATCAGAGTTACGAGATTTTGACTCCCAACCGACGAAATGATGATTCTATTTAGCATAAAATTTCAGATTTTCTCAGTTCCATAAGGGAGATAGATCACTAGATACAATGGAATTGCACAACATCATTTCAAAGTTGCTTTGGTAACAGAACTACGGAATAAACACAACTGGTCTGGTGCAAAAACTGGTCCAGCTCTGCACTGGAAAATAACTAGAAGTATGGTACTGAGCCAGGTCACTTGAAAAATAAATATTGTACAAGCAGAGCAGATCCTGATCAGTGAAGGAGATGATGCAGAAATGTAATACTGTAAATTTGAAATTTTCACAAATAGCGTCAAAAGGCATATTTGCCATTTAAAAATTCACAACCAGGGCATGATTCTGCATCGCAAAACGAAAGAGTGATTTTGCAAGGGTTTTATTTTCATGTAACTTCAAGGGACCTAAAAACCTTGTGAAACTTTCAGAATTTACAGTATAGTATAAGGATGCCCTTGAAAGCTCAGAGAGCACTTTGGGGAGTGGTAAATTCTATTACTTCTAATGTTCAGTGGTGCAATTTTTATTATTTATATGAATCCATTGTATGTATGAAAACAGTATGGGTCCTGACCAGCTGGCTTCAGTAGAAGCCAGCTGATTTGGACTAACACTGTTTTCTAAAGAGAGTACAGAATTTGAAAAATATATGTGTACAGTTGCTACCATGAGCTTACTATGCAAACATGGTAGCCCAGCTAATAATATTCAGTGATGTCAGGATACCTTCCAGAGAGAAGATAATCAAGAGTTATTTCCCCTTCCCTTTATAATGGATGCAAATACAGCAGCCTACAATAAGCTGAGCCCATATTTTTTACTCTTTAAGCCCTTATAATTCACCTATCAGTACTGTATTAATTTTGCTAGCTAATTTTTCTCCTCTCAGCATTTTGCTAATTTTTCTTTTATCAGTAAAAATATGGCCATTTTTCTTTTATTAATTAGCCCCTATCTATACCCATATATATCTGGGTTCAGCAGGCTATGAATTTACCCTTAAAGCGCCAAGAAAAAAATGCATCTGAAAAATGACGTCTGCTGAAGTCGTCTGTTGCAAATAATTGCCTAACATTACTGACGAATTTAAGTAAAGAAGCAAACAGGGTGGACCCAGATCAGACTGCTCCTATAGGAGCAGTCTGATCTGAGTCCACCCTGTTTGTCACAGAGGCTTCTTCAACATTTCAGCAGACGAGAAAAGCAGTCGACTTTTATTGCAATTGGCGCTTTAAGGGTTAAGGCTGTTTGTGGATCTTACTATTCTGCTTATACAATAGGTTATCTTCTCAAGAGACATGATTCAGTTTGTTCTGTGCGATTTCACTCAAACTTGTTCTTTAACAATGCTGGTACCAAAGTCCTCTCCAACTTGTTGTTTAAATGCTGGTACCACATCTCTCTCCAACTTGTTCTGTTATGATGTTGGTACCTGGGGAGCCAGTCTTGAAATAATTCCTATCATTTTCATAGACAAGTTTCTTATAATCTGTGGACACTGAGGCTTATTGCAAAGATGTTCCACCGTCATCCGCAGCTCCATAAATAGAGTTCTGAAAATTAAAACAAGCAGTTTGTGTGTTTTGGGATTATTTGTTTGTTTGTTTGATTTGATTCTTTACGTCCCATCAACAATCTTTCAGTTAAACAGGGACGGGTCTTCCCGGGTTAAACCAGTACTAAGCTAGGATAAATGTGTCTTGCTCAAGGACCACAATACAGTGACGCCAGTGAGGCTCGAACCCGCGGCCACTGGTCTAGAGTCCAGCACTCTACCACTGAGCTCCCTATTCCATATACAGTAAATCCTGTGTAAAACGACTACTCAAAAATAGAAAAAATAAAGATCTTAAAGACAAATTGTAACTTAATGAAGGCCAAAAGCATTGCAGAATGCGCCCCCTAAGCGATAACTGGTCTTGAGAACCAATTTTCGGTCTTTTTGAGAGTGGCCGTTTTACATAAGTTTTACTGTATAGACATATAGTTACATTATTCTTATCACAATGATCCTGGGCAAGCTTCTTTATAAAAAGTGGCATACCAGTGATAAGAGTAAACATTTAACATGCACAAACAGAAGATAGAGAATAATCTCCGCAAAAGTAAATGACGAGACCCATTCCACACTCCTCAGCCAATTCCAAGGAATCAGTCCTTGGAATGGGGCCATGTGATTATAAATTTATAGAAACCGTGCCTACATAATAACAAGTTAGATTTCAGAGATTATAGATAGCTAAATTATGCCACGTTAAATGTCATAGAAATAAAGATGCTTTTATTATATGTTATAGAAACAACAGGGATTTTCCTATCTTTCTGAAGTTTTGGCCAGGGGCCTGTTGAATTTGGGTAAAAATCATTTCAACCATCAAAATTGGGAAAACTTGATTCGGTCTAAAAGAACTAGATCTCCATTTTAAATTGTCAGATTGACCTTTTTAACTGCCTTGAATATATGCGTGAATGTGTGAATGTAAATATCTGTAACTTTGCTATTTTTGGCCAGATTTTCATGAAATTTTCATCAAACTGCAGAGCTGAGGAATTTGGGAATGTTATTCACTATTGTGGGAAGTTTAAGCTCATTTTTGGATTGAGAACAGGCCGATATTCGGCCCCAAAATAGACCTAGGAAAATCCCTGAACATGTTAACTATACTCATTCTGTTGATAAAACTCTTTTTACCAGAATAATCAATTTTAATCAACGTGACCTCACATACTAACAGACTTTTACTTAAACCAGTTTTGGGCTTTCATACATACATCTGAAGCCTGATATGAAATCGGGCTGAGGAGCCACTGCACCCATGACCAGGCCCCAAGATAAGAGTGCGTAATTGAAAATATTTATTCTTATTTCTCAACCAAAACATATGTTGTGGGTACTCAAAAGAACCATCTCAATGAGATGCTTCTTTTGATTACCCAAAACATATGTTTAAAACTGATGGGTAAGAAAGTTATTACAATTTTACGCTGAAAATTTTTGCTTAACTAGGCCTATGCATGACCTTATACAAATGTCATAAGTACCATAATCACATGGGCTGGCCCACATATTAGCCCTTAAAGCCCCAAGAAAAAAATGCATCTGAAAATGTCGTCTGCTGAAGTCATCTGCTGCAAATAGTTGCCAAGCATTACTGACGAATTAAGCATAGAAGCAAACAGCGAGGACCCAGAACAGACTGCTCCTATAGGAGCAGTCTGATCTGGGTCCACACTGTTTGTCGTAGAGGCTTCTTAAACATTTCAGCAGACAAGAAAAGCAGACGACTTTTGTTGTAATTGGCACATTAAGGGTTAGCAACATACCTGCAGTATGGGTTTCTCCTTGAAGCGTATCGCATTGATATAAATCTATAGTATACAAATGGATGAAAAATGGTAACCTTTCCACTGAAATAAAGAAAAGGGAGATAAACAGTGGTTTTAATAGAGAATATTGAAGGGCTCAATGGTAACCCTTAACTCTTTGCATGCTGGGTAATTTTTCATGTTTTTGTTGCCACATGCTGACCTTTTTCAAAATTGACTTTTTATGAAATTCTTTCAGGAACACTATCAGAGTGTCCAACTGTTTGGTTGCTGGCAGATGTTAATCACTGATGGATGGACACAGGCACAAATTGTGTGTATAATAAATATTGGAACAGTCAGAAAAGGAATTTCACCTTCATAGTATCATGCCATTTTGCTATTCACCGTCACTTCAAGCCAATGTTAATAAAACAAAGAGATATATGCTGATGGTTTCCATTACTCCACAGAGAAGTGTGGCCTTGATCACTATTTTTTATCACATGACGTCGCGTCTGGGAGTGAAATAACGCCATGCAATAAAATCTGTAAACCACTAGTGGTTTATCGATTTTCGGGAAACGTTAATGACGTCCATAACAATGTTGCGTACATAAGGACAAAATTATAACGTTTTTACGCCAGAAATGAGATTTCAAAGTATTCTTTATGTCATATGATAAATAGAATCTAACATTTGTGCTCTTGTATTATTGATTTTATTAAACTCGTTGCGAAAAAGAGATAAAATGCTCGGCAAGCCTTGCATTTTATCTCTTTTCCCCAACTTGTTTAATAAATTCAATAAAACATGAGCACTCCTGTAAGATCCTCTATATACAAAGCAGTGAACTATTGGGATATATAAGTTACATAATATGTTTATACCCTCACAAAGGCTGACTAGTGTGAGCAATTTTTGGTAAAGGGGGGCAACATAAGGAACAACATAAATAATATGGGCCAGCAGTTTAAGAGATTTCATTTAAACTAAAGCAAAGGTTTATGGATGTGAAAGGAAGATATTTCATAATGTTTACATTTTCAAAGCAATCTTAAAATGAACCTTTAGATTTTTGCTACCGTTCATAGGCTCATGAATGACATACACTTGATTGACAGCTGCCAAGCTCACTTGCCCGTGCAATACGCTTCCAACACCTAATTCATTTGCCAGAAGTGACACTGGTGTTGTGATTGACAGCGAGCCACACCTGACTTGCATGTGCAAAACAAGCCTCTTGTTTGCTCCATTGGCTGTCCGTGTTCACACTGGCTGTTTCGCTTTTCCGTTTAACACTCCTACTAAACCTTTAATATGATTATACTTTGAATACAAAACGGTTTTAATTCCTAAATTAAAAATATTTTTTTTATTTTAGATATCTATAATAAAATGTAAATATACAGGTTTTCTTGCGGTGAGTCCAATATTATCATACTAACCTAAAAACCATAAATACAACAGCTGGCATTAGAAAGATCTCTGCACATGCTATAAATCTCAAGATATTCTGTTGTTGTAACTGAAGCTTGTTGATGAGATTCCTCACAAACATCAAAGAATTGGGACCCAAACACTGAAACAGAGAAAACCATAAACACATAGGGCCAGTTGAGCATTTTTTTCTGCGTAAAATTGTGATTTTTTACTTAAATATCCATCAGTTTAAACATGTGATTTGGGTGCTCCAAAGAACCGTCTCATTGAGACAGTTCTTTTGAGTACCCACAATATATGTTTTGGTTGAGAAATAAAAAAAAATAATTTTCAGTTACATACTCTTATATGGGGGCCTGTAAATATAACAGCTGGTATTAGAAAGATCTCTGTAGCACATCAGATGACAAAAATTCCACTCGTCCGCTCGTAATTACGAGTGAAATCTAGAAAGGACGAGTAATTCTTCCCAAAGCACTCGTCCTACAGGGCGAGTGCTTTGGAAAGAACTACTGGAGGAAGTCATATTACATATTACTCCCTTATGTTCTTTTTTGCATACACTTTTAAAGGACAAGTGCAAGTGTTCGCAGTACGAGTGAAAATTGTAAGTCACTCGTCCTGCAGGACAAGTGCCATATTTAAATATTTTTGTACCCTGCACATGATATAAATCTCAAGCCAATCTGTTGTTGTAACTGTAGCTTGTTGATGAGATCAAGCGAGAAAAATTGAGAAATTCCACAGCCCTGCTTCAGATTTAAGTGCATAAGCTGGTCTGGCACATAGGAGAGTCTGTGATTTGGGGCATTTTGGGTCAGCTTCAACTGTTTTATGGGGGTTTGCATTAAAGCTGTGTAATACACAGCTTCCCCAGCTTCCCACAAACAACAAAATCTGAATTAATTTATAGGCGCAGGATAATAAACTGACCGTTTTATCAGGTAAATTCAAAGATTTACTGTTTGCACAGCACTCAAACTATCAAATTCCATATTTTAAGGTAAATTCCAGGTTTAACTCTTTCCTTGCTAGCAGTGACTTGTCATCTGCTGATAGCCTTTGCCAACAGTTTGGACCCTGACCAGGATCAACAAATGTCGGTCCTGATCTGGATCCAAACTTTTTGACACTCTGATAGTGTTCCTGAATGAATTTTTGAAAGTTAATTTTGAAAAAAGTCAGCAGACGAAAACAAAAGTACAGTAAAACCTATGTTAAATGGCCACTCAAAAATAGACAAAACAAAGATCTTAATGACAAATGGTAGCTTAATGAAGGTCGAAAGTATTGCAGAATGCTCCTCTTGGAGCATTCTGCAATAGTTTTGACCTGCATTAAGCGATAATCTACCTTGAAAGCCAATTATCGGTCTTTTTGAGAGTGGCGGTTTTACACAGGTTTTACTGTATGGAAAATTACACAACAAAGTTTTAAACAAATTATTGTGTTCTACTTACATTTAGTAGATTTTTTGAATATGTACATGCATGGAGAAGACCAAACAGAAACACCGGAACCAGAGCCACTAGACAGCAGTTAAGGAATTCAAGAATTTAAAATTCAAAATTCTACTTAATCAAGTGCGGATCCAGAGGGGGAATAGGGGGTCAGGACCCCCCTCCCCCACCCCCATGCAAAATCACAAGTTATATGGGTTTCTATAGAAATTAGCATTTGGACCCCCCCCCCCCCCCCCTGGAAAAAAGTTGGACCCCCCTGGAAAATGTTGGACCCCCCTCTGGATCTTTGGAAAAGTATAGTTTTCTCTGTAATAAAACTCCCCTCTGTAAACTGTAAAATAGGCTGAGGACTAAAAAAAAAAGTTGTCCAGACTCTAAAACGTTGTCCAGACTCTATTCTGTCCGTCGAGCCTGGACCCCTCCTGACAAAATTCCCTGGATCCGCGCATGTTAATCTAGCTACAGTAAAACCTGTGTAAAACGGCCACTCTCAAAAAGACCGAAAATTGGTTTTCAAGACCAATTATCGCTTAATGCAGGTCAAAAGTATTGCAGAATGCTCCCCATGGAGCATTCTGCAATACTTTCGACCTTCATTAAGCTACCATTTGTCATTAAGATCTTTGTTTTGTCTATTTTTGAGTGGCAGTTTTACACAGGTTTTACTGTACAGTTTTTTATTGTCAATAGAGAAAGAAGTTTTTAATGTATAGAATTTAGAGGCGAAATTGAAATTTAACTCATAACTTCTCTAAAATAAGGCTAATGAGCCTATACCCCTCACCAGAGCTGTTGGCCTAATGGTTTCAGAGAATAAGATTTTTTTAGATGTTGAGTAAGAAATACAAAAATTAATCTTAAATTATCTAGAGGTTGCTACCCGCCCCTAAACTTAAAAGGATACTGGTTAATGGATAGCTGTTCAGGAATATTATACTGAAGAACAGGTAGTGACAACTATCCTCGGCAAACAACTGTGACATAAATACACGACTGAACTGGAAGTTTGGCAATCGTTGGTGGAGTCGTAGCGCGCTGGTGGCTGCACTGCTGATCAAAGCTCTCTGGTAGTGAGTGTATGGGTTACCTCTGAAATTAGATGATATATGCATGAAGTTGAAGTTCAGCCTAAAGACTTTGCTCAATATTAATAGCAATTTGATCATGATATTGTACTGCCTTGTACTGCAAGCTGGCTTTTATAGTGACAAGGTAGATGTATGCCTGTCATGTCTAAGGCCAGAATTTTTTTATTAGTTGATTTACGAACTCTCCTACAGTAATTTTCAAGAAAGAAGAAAAAAAAAAAATCAATATCCGCTGACTCTAAATATTATTTGTTTTGTTGAAAAAAAATAATATACTTCTGAGGTTCTGTTTGTGTATTTTTGAGAATGACACTGTTAAAAGTGATTGTCCTATGCAGGAAAACTATGGAATATTTAAAGATTTAATACAGACTGATGGTTTACTTAACTAGTTTAACTGTTTGTTCTTGAGATATCAAAAAAAAAAAAAGCTCTGAAAATGAAAAAAAGCCCTGAAAATGACCAGTCAACTGGGCATTTTCAGAGCTTTTTTTCTTCTTTTTTTCCCGTCCCCCCGACCCTAAATCTGAAAAATCCCGTAAATCAACTAATAAAAAAATCTGGCCTAAAGCCAGGATTTGATCTTCAGCCAGGACAAAAGTCATTCGCATTTTTCACCAATAACTGAGTATTATATAACATTCACTGTTGTAAACTTTTTAATTGATAACTGCTCAACTACATATTCCCCTGCTATTTTTAGATTCATCTCCAAAGTCGCAGTTTAAGCTTCAACAAACGTATATCCGACACAAATTTGGTCAAAAAAACAATCACAATGGGATCCAAATGAAACTGGTGTAGAACATTAGTACACCATCTAAAGGGTGTTTAGAAAGTTCAAATAAAGGAGAAAAATCATTAAATTTCAAACTATTATAAAAGGAAATGATGCTGGAAAACTGCATTTTGCAGGAGCCTCTTATTCCTTGTTATACTCAATAGCGTTTTGCATTGTGTCTGACATTGAATGTCTTCACACAACTATATTTACTTTGGGTGCTGTCTTTTAATCTTTCTAGAATTTTTTTTATAATTTTCAAAAAATGTGACATTTTTTATTTTGGATTTTCGACCGGTTTACAGCCCTGCAGTTTAGTAAATGTACTAATGGGTTATATAAGATGATTAACAACTCCATTTAGGGTTTCTTAACCAATTAGGAAAAATCCTTATCACTATGGCCATTGTCATATACCCCCATTTTGCGCCTCGAGCCCAAAAAATTCTGGAGTACTTGCTTTTGAAGATTGTTTTATCTGTGACAAAATATTTGGTTTAACACCCCATTGTTTATTTCTTAATCTTATCAAGTGTGTCGACTTAAAAAAATTCCAGTAAAATTTGTCATTAGACACATTATAACTAGAATAATAGGAGCATAATTTTATTGATGAACAGACTTTCTTAACACCCTTTATGACATTCTTTTCAAAATTCATCAGAACCCAGCTGATCTGGAAATGCACCTTTTTTGAATATAGAGTGCAGAAATTGGAGTATGCACAGTATTCACACAATATGTCATTAGATCAAATACGGTTTTTAAGTGCCATAACCTTATACTATTTAACCGTTTGTGTACCAATGGATTCTTCAATCTGGTTTTATACAATACACTTGGGATGGTCTATTGTATATACTGAGGGGTCACAGGTTTTAATTTCCAAAAAATATTGTTTTTTTCTTTCTCTGAAGATTAGTTTTGGTTTAATAGCAAACAGTGTAGACCACGATGAAAAGCTGCATAATGCAGCATTTAATCTGGGTCTTCACTGTTTGCCAAAGTACCAGTTTTGGAGTTGAAGGTCTTCAAAGGTTTATTACCAAAATCTTACCCAAAAATAGGTAGCAGGAACATTATACTGCAGATGACTGTAAACATTCTGGTTCCCCAAAGGCCGGCTTCAACTTTATTGCTCATCATATATCCCTGGAAAATAGGAGATAATTAGAACGCTTTGAACATTCTTGTTCCCCAGAGGCCAGCGTCAACTTTATTGCTCATCATATATCCCTGGAAAATAAGAGAGAATTAGAACACTTTGAACATTCTGGTTCCCCAGAGGCCGGATTCAACTTTATTGCTCATCATATATCCCTAGAAAATACGAGAGAATTAGAACACTTTGAACAGTCTGGTACCCCAAAGGCCGGCTTCAACTTTATTGCTCATCATATATCCCTAGAAAATAAGAGAGAATTAGATCACTTTGAACATTCTGGTACCCCAAAGGCCACCTTCAACTTTATTGCTTATCATATATCCCTAGAAAATAAGAGAGAATTAGAACACTTTGAACATTCTGGTTCCCCCGAGGCCTGCTTCAATTCTATTGCTCATCATATATCCTTAGAAAATAGGAGAGAATTAGAACACTTTAAACATTCTGGTACCCCAAAGGCCACCTTCAACTTTATTGCTCATCATATATCCCTAGAAAATAAGAGAGAATAAGAACACTTTGAACATTCTGGTTCCCGAAAGGCCAGCTTCAACTTCATTGCCCATAATATATCCCTAGAAAATACGAGAGAATTAGAACACTTTGAACATTCTGGTACCCCAAATGCTTCAACTTTATTGCTCATCATATATCCCTAGAAAATAGGAGAGAATTGGAACACTTTGAACATTCTGGTTCCCCAGAGGCCAGATTCAAATTTATTGCTCATCATATATCGCTAGAAAATACGAGAGAATTAGAACACTTTAAACATTCTGGTACCCAAAAGGCCAGCTTCAACTTTAATGCTCATCATATATCCCTAGAAAATAAGAGAGAATTAGAACACTTTGAACATTCTGGTTCCCCAAAGGCCAGCTTCAACTTTATTGCTCATCATATATCCCTAGAAAATAAGAGAGAATTAGATCACTTTGAACATTCTGGTTCCCTGAAGGCCAGCTTCAACTTTATTGCTCATCATATATCCCTAGAAAATAGGAGAGAATTAGAACACTTTGAACATTCAGGTTCCCCAGAGGCCACCTTTAACTTTATTGCTTATCATATAACTCTAGAAAATAGGAGAGAATTAGAACACTTTGAACATTCTGGTTCCCCAGAGACCAGCTTTAATTTTACTGCTCATCATATAACAATAGAATATAAGAGAGAATTAGAACATTTTGAACATTCTAGTTCCCCAGAGACCAGCTTTAATTTTATTGCTCATCATATAACCGTAGAATATAAGAGAGAATTAGAACACTTTGAACATTCTGGTTCCCCAGAGGCCAGCTTCAACTTTATTGCTCATCATATATCGCTAGAAAATACGAGAGAATTAGAACACTTTGAACATTCTGGTACCCAAAAGGCCAGCTTCAACTTTATTGCTCATCATATATCCCTAGAAAATAAGAGAGAATTAGAACACTTTGAACATTCTGGTTCCCCAAAGGCCAGCTTCAACTTTATTGCTCATCATATATCCCTAGAAAATAGGAGAGAATTAGAACACTTTGAACATTCTGGTTCCCCAGAGGCCACCTTCAACTTTATTGCTTATCATATAACTCTAGAAAATAGGAGAGAATTAGAACACTTTGAACATTCTGGTTCCCCAGAGGCCACCTTCAACTTTATTGCTCATCATATAACTTAAGAAAAATGATAGAATTAGAACACTTTGAACATTCTGGTTCCCCAGAGACCAGCTTTAATTTTATTGCTCATCATATAACCGTAGAATATAAGAGAGAATTAGAACACTTTTAACATTCTGGTTCCCCAGAGGCCACCTTCAACTTTATTGCTAATCATATAACTCTAGAAAATAGGAGAGAATTAGAACACTTTGAACATTCTGGTTCCCCAGAGACCAGCTTTAATTTTATTGCTCATCATATAACAATAGAATATAAGAGAGAATTAGAACATTTTGAACATTCTAGTTCCCCAGAGGCCCGCTTTAATTTTATTGCTCATCATATAACCCTAGAATATAAGAGAGAACTAGAACACTTTGAACATTCTGGTTCCCTAAAGGCCAGCTTCAACTTTATTGCCCATCATATCTATATTTTGTTGCATCAATTGTTTATCTTTCTATGTTCGCCATATACCATATTCGAATGATCATTTTAAACAATAATGGCAGAGGGTCATTCAAATAATTTCAAAATCTGGCAAGGTTTTTGGACAAGACCATTTTCTTTCAATTGCCATGGCAACCAGAATTCTGCATGTAATTGAAATCCTTAAAATATTTAAAAGAGTAAGAATTTGAGGGACATCATAGGTCAAAATAAACAAAACAAAAAATAGGCATAAAAATATCAATATTATCTTACCTATCAGTTTCAACACATATTTTGGATACTCAAAAGAACCATCTCATTGAGATGGTTCTTTTGAGTACCCAGAATATATGTTTTGGTTGAGAAATAAAAAAAAATGATTTTTAATAACACACCCTTATCACACCGGGTAGGTGGCAATCGAAAATACTAACAATCGATGAATGCGGATCAAAAATAGACAGAAACGGTGTTTTCAATTGCCATTTGTCGCCACACAAACAGTATTTTTGATTGCCATTTGTCGCCACACTGGCCACAAATGACAATCGAAAACACTGTTTCTATCGATTTTTTATCTATGTACCTCAATAGTATTGGCGTTTTCGATTGCCACCTACCCGGTGTGCCTATCTTAAGGCTTTAACTTACTATAACACTTTGTTGTTGCTGCCCCTGTTGTTCCTGTCCAGCTGTATTGTTCTCAGCATTGTCACTGCCATTCTCCGCCATCTTGTTTGCAGATCTGCAATGAATATAAGAGCAATGAGATCCAATATTTCACAGGTTTAGATAAACAAAATTTTGGAGAGTAAAATTGTCAATATTTCCTTACCCATCAGTTTTAACATGTGTTTTGGGTGCTCAAAAGAACCGTCTCATTGAGACGGTTCTTTTGAGTACCCACAAGAGGGAGATATGGGGTCCGGACCCCCTAGAAATTCACAAATTCTATAGGTTTCTATTGAAATTAGCATTTGGACCCCATGAAAAGGAGACAGCGCATGGGCGGATCCAGAGGGGGGACAGACCCCCCCCACACACACACACACACGAAAAATCATCAAAAATATGGTTTCTTAGCATACTGGTCTGGTTCCCTTTAAAATTACAAAGCTACCAAGCAAGCATTAGATGTTGGGCCATCAGCGACACGCCAGTGAAACGCCATTTTAATGGTGTTTTGATGACGGCCCAATGATGGTCCGCATATAGTGGTGTTTGGATCCTCTCTCCCATCATCAACTAAAAAATGTTATCAAAGTTCGACCCCCTCTGACAAAACTTTATGGATCCGCGCATACAGCTGGGCAATTATGTTTTATGTGCAGTCCGCTTTCATGTGCCAAGGCCACCACTTGTTACCCAACTCTTAAAACAACAACAGCACGTGGTCTGAAAGCCGCAGCTTTGATCTTGTACATCATGCTGTCCTTGAGACTTTGACTATGTCCCTTTGTCTGCAGCTGATAATATTAGCAGACGATCAGGCCCGGCAAAATGTTAAATGTAAGGCGCTGGTACGCAGGCTGATCTGTGACTTTGTTGGTCTCGTACAACAAAGTCTGGGTACATACATCTACAGACGTGTGGTAAAGATTTTTGCAAATTCTGATATGTCACAATCATCTTTACTGTTTTCATTAAGATGGATGGTAAGACTTTCCAATTTTCTGTGAAAAAAACTAAATGGAATACGGAAGACTTTTCCTTCCAAAAATAATGGAGAAGTCAGGATACATACATCAATAGATGTGTAGTGGTAAATAAAGCAAATTCGGAGATGTCTGCAATGAAATTCACAGCCACCTAGTGGGGCTATTATCCTAAATTAATGAATGTACCTTCATCTACATTCCTTCTTTGCTAGCAATTAAGCCTTAAGGCGCGGACGATTTTCAGTGGATGCGCAGGCTCGCCTGAGCCTTCGCTGCTCGCATATGAGATAGGTACCATAATCTCATGAACTGGCTTATGTCATGAAAATACCTATGTACAAAACCTAGAAGCATGCTACAATCAAATTATTTCTTGGTAAGTGCGTCTGTGCGTACACTATCTCGGTAGTCATGAACTCTCAGGACCTTCCGGGAATCCGTATGTAGTTTCATGAGGACAGCAAGACACGATCGGCTCAACAGTTTGTTAAAATGTTCCATTTTGAGGAATTTGATGTTTGAATAAGTTGATACTATATTTCTAAATTTATTGAGTTATTTATGCTCAGAAAACCACTGAACTCGTATGAAATTGATAATCAACTATATGAAACAAAACGTACCTAGATGTCTAGATTTTTATTTGGTCTGAGAGATGTCTAGAATTTTATTTGGTCTGAGAGATGTCTAGAATTTTATTTGGTCTGAGTCTACATCCACTTCAAACTTTATGTTAGTGAGCAGCGAGACCCTGAAGAGATTGCACAAACGCACAAGCTCTCCTGGGCCTTGTCATAAGTAGCAGGCTATTTACGAAATACTCTGGTAACAGTTCATCATGGCATCGGGTGAGTTGATTTTGTTTTCATGTCCCAGCTGCACAAGCATAGAAGTGCCCTCCGTGTCGCATGCGGCTTGGGTGTTATATGACACAGAAGTAAAATGTAACAGACCATTATTCTAAGGACACTGCGGGGCTAGGGCATTTGATTTTTGTAATGACAGTATAGAATATCTCAGACGTATTGGCGACATAGGCGTTTAAATTAGCATTTGCTCAACGTTCATTGAACCAAGCATTTTCAGAAAACAAATCTTAATGTTATTAACATGCGACATCAATGCTGGATTTATGTTAGGGACATAAGTCTTAAGATAAGCACGCAAAAGTCAACAGGAAAATATCATAGACAGCTATGCTGATTAAAAACAAGCACCAATGAAGGAAAAGGCGTTGTATACGAACTAATAAAATTACATACCAGAAAAATGATCACTGTACGAACTAATACATGACATTTTGAGCTGACCGGCTGTGAATATATTATGGTGTACGAACTATCTATCTATCTTCCATCTAACGTCCAATACGTCTTCACCCCCGAGGGGGACGTCAGACAGGTATTCCGGAATACCAAGTGCTGAGGGGGTTAGTTGAAACAAGGTGAAAGAAAAGGTGGTGAGATGAGTTTGTACAGTGCGAGAAGGAGTGTTAGTATAGATAAAAGATAAAACAGAAGTTGGTATTTAGGGGGACACATGAATTACCCGGCAGACAGCACCGCTAAACTGTGCCAGGGTAGGAACTATAAAGGGTCGGTATGTTGGCAGGGAGGGATAATTGTTCTTGGGAAAAATATGAACCTGTAATAGTCTTTGAGAGTTTCTGGATCTGTCTGTATGCTAAAGGGTGTATGTGTCACTGATACGCTGGTGTTTCGACCAAGGTAGTCTGATGCAGGGACAGTTACAAGGTCATATGTGACCTTATACATCATCACGAGTTGGCTATCATGGGACGTTGGTCTAAAGCAGTGCTTGCACTAACTTTTTGAAACAGGAAGTCATGACTTCCACCCTTTGAGATTTGGAAGTCACAGGCCTAATTTGTGGAAGTCAAACTGTGTGTGCACGGTGCGGTGCAAAAAATGCTACTCTTTTTATTAAACATGATGTTGTTTGCAATGCTTAGTTTCATGTACACAGATTTTTTGTGTTTATTTTTAAACATGTTATGTTCAACTGTGTTAAACAATGTAAAAGTTGAAATTGATGAAATATATTTTATTATGTCCTTCTGATATCTATTTAATGATTCAAAGTTTGCAAATAGGTATGAGCAAAAACATTGTAGTCCCATATCAGACTGGCCCTAAAAGAGAAGGATCATTAACTGACTATTCCTAATCAATATGTTTCATTTTTCTTGTTCAAAGATAAGTGTTTCAGCAATCTGTCTAGCATCCAATGCCTCAAGAATCAAATTTGTGAACACTGATCACTTTATTCTATTAGAAGTCTGATCTGGGCCCACAATTTTGGGGTCCCTTGACAAAAATAGATGACAGTCGGTGTCAGTCTTAAAAATTCTATTACAAATATGGCAGAGCATCTCCATAAGGGTTAGGCTGTCAAATAGTTTCTGAAAAATTTCAGCATAGGTTTTCCTTTCCAAAGCTCTTTCAGACTGTTCTTTTTTTTTTGTGGGGGGGGGGGGGGGGGGGGCTGTAAAAAGTGTTGGGTAAGACAGACAGAACAGGCAAGTTTGGCAAGATTTTCCTAATGATCTATAGAAATCCATCTTGCACTATTTTAACTTTCACTGCACTGACGCCCGGTCTGAAGCACACCGGACACCTGCACATAATCCCCGCGAGGGGGTGTTGCAGTGTTAGTAGATAGATAGATAGAATTTAGAAATTATTTAGAATTCAAAAATACCTCTCAAGGCCTAGGCATAGTTCTTTTAAAAGCTCAACTTGTTAAAAAAAATCTGCAAATTTTAAATAACTCACAAAAATATTTAAGCTAAATTTGCTAGCTCTTTATGATGTTAAAAGACCTTGCCTTTATTGCTTAAAGTTATATTGGTCATGCTATTTAAAACTCAGGACTGTCTCTTGTTTTCTTCGTAATGCGGGCCTAGTGGGTGGGGTAAGTACGGATATTGATAGTTTCTGATTTTTCTCAGATTTTAGCATTTGATTCCGATAGAAAAACATCATGTCTGCTGCAGAAATGTAAAATTTTGTGTAAAAACATTGTTCTCTCGTTTTTCAAACAAAAAATAAACAAATATTGGAATAGTATTTGGAAGGAAATGCAACAAAATTTTGGACAAAAAAAACGGCCCGATGCACAGATAACCTTTTTTTTTTATCAAATATCGTCGCAATAATTATTTAACACCTGTCAACTAAATCGGCACAGCAGGCAGTGGGCGGTCTGAGGTTGTCCTGAGCGCCCATTGGTTAATTACTGAATGAATTCTTATCAAGTGTAACTTGACTTTCTGAAGTCGGCGGCGAGATCAAATGGCCAAATTCTCACTACGGATGTATACGTCACGGCTATTGCCGATGGGCGTACAAGATTTTATGGGGAAGTCAGAGTACGTCCGATCTTCGGATTTTCGGCGTACGGAAGCCAATTTCAGACGTAAAAACGCCCAAAACGTCCACTAGTGCAAGCGCTGCTAAAGGGCGCCAGTTTAGGTCCTTCAGAATAGCAGTGACACTAGAGGTGTATCTGTAATCTCTTGTAGCCCATCTTGCAGCCCTTCTTTGGACTGCTTCCACTATATTTATATCTGTTGTGGTGTGGGGATACCATACTGTTGAAGCATACTCCAAATGAGGCCTTACAAGTTTTGTATGCTACTGATTTAAGATCCTTATTATGGACCCGGATATTTCTTTTAAGGAAACCAAGAGTTTGGTTTGCCCTTTTTGAGGTAATGTCAATATGTTTGACCATGAGAGGTCGTCCCCAATGGTGACACCTAAGTACTTTGCTGCTGGAACACTTTCCAGCTCTACATTATGTAGAATGTACTTGGTGTTGAGGGGTTTTGCTTTTTTGTGATTTGAAGGACCTGACATTTAGAGTGGTTAAATTGCATACCTAACTACTCGAGTGTACAATCTAATACAAAATTTACCGTACCATGTCAATTCTAAGATTTTTATTCCAAACTTTGTGTCATTCTTACAAATAAAAGATAGAAAACTTAATGAATAGAATTTTCATCCTGTTGCTGGGGTCATACCCCAGGGGGTGGGACTTGGGGGTGCTGGGTCGGTCAAAAACTTTAGCATGGGGATTTGCGATGGCGCCCCATCGACTGCGCATTCTAGTTTGTTAACATTCCTTTATCTATATTCCAGTAGCTAGCTGGCACTAGACTTTTAGGTCTATTGCCAGCCGGCTGTCACTAGACCAAAAATTCTATTGCCAGCCGGCTGGCACTAGACCTAAAATGCTATTGACAGCCGGCTGGCAATAGACGTCGCCATTATACTTATCCAGTGTTCGTGTTTACGCCGTAATAATATCTAAATACGCAACGAAAATCGTTGGTACGCAAAACAGACATTTAGCTTGCGTCCATGGTACGCAAGATCAAAAGCAGTCAATTTTCAACACCTTTAAGCCAGCTCAATAGTGAATAGAGCCAAAACCCTTGAATATTGGTCTTTTGTACTTTGCAACGTTTCAAAATTACAAAGAGACTGCTATAAATAGTATTTAGTTGTGGTTTTCCGAGATCCGTTGTTCATAGCAACGGTTGAAATCAGAACGAGGCTCAGCTATAATGATTTACAGTTTTTCCAAAATCGATTTGATGGGTAAAAATGGTGTTTGCCTGGAGGGATCACACTAGAAAGTTTTAAATAAGTTAATAAGCAGGGTTCGCGCTACGGATCGCCATTGTCGCCAAATGCGAAGAAATAATAAATTTGGCGCAAAAAATATGAATTTGGCGACATCTATTGGCGAAAGAAAAATCGCAGACGAAAATTTTTGTCTGGCGTCCGAGGGTCTCCTCCAGCTTAAAATCATTGCCTCGTGCCGCTTAATGGTAATCAATGTATATCATAATTGTCAATTAACGCTACAATTATCGACCACACAATTCGGTAGCTGATCGGGTCAAACCTGGACACACGCTGCTAGCCTGCGGCAATCGGCACGCACTTTTAACAGCTGCTTCCGGTAACGGTCAGAATGACAGACCATAATATACATGGTGTCATACTGTGCATGAAATAAACTGCACCATCACCATGACATCTTTGCTTATTGTGGTCTATAATAATAGTCATTAGCTTTCTGAATCGCAACTTTTACTAGTAACACAGATTCTAAATCGTTGAAAAGACAGCTACATCGCCGTCCAGCAAGAAGAAAAAAATCAAGGGTCACTTTCAAGCTCACTTTCCATCAAGCATAATGAGTAAGGGGAAAGATTTGCATGTTGTTCACTGTGCCATTCTTTCATTTGACAGCTTCACCCACCACTATTACCAGGCATGCGAAAGGATCCGCACATTTCGCAAAATGCCGACAGTAGTGCAGACAACGCCGAAGAATGCTTCTCTCTTCAAGACAGTTCAAAGTGCTTTTCTCGACAGTCTCAGATACTTTGAACCCATCAGTTCTAAACAGAAACCTTTATTTATAAGGTGGATGATGTTATGGCTTTCTTAAATCTGTTTTGTCAGAAAAAGGATCATTTGTGTTTGCAATTGTGCTCTCCCCTAACATTTTTGTATTAGCTCCCTTGTTACAATATATTTAGCAAACTTAATTCAATGGAGTTATTCGTTTTATTTAACATATATTTTCCAAATTTAAACATTTTTAATTAAGGTATTATATAATTTTATATTCTAGCGAGAATAACATTGATTACAAACTTTTAATCACTAAAACCAATGACCAAAAAAGCGGCAGAAAAATTAATATTGGCGTCGTATATATATCCATTGTGCTGAGACTTTGTTAATGTTAAAAAATACCTCACTCATGTTCAGGTCTTTAAACTGAATGGAGGTTTCCCATATACTATGGAAAGACCCAGATTAGTCTAATCACTATCAACCGTCTTAATATTTATAAGCTGACACCCATCATTCATGATCAACATCAGTAAAGTTTAGCTGTTAGAAGAGTTTGACGGTTGGTTAATCCTTTTCATTCCTGAATACTTGCAAACAGGTACTTTGGCAAACAAGCGATGCATTTCATCAGTGTCTGCCCTGTTTGTTAAAAAAATTAACAATCTTCAGGTACAAATATACATCAATTTAAAGACTGTCAACTGCTTTAAATACAAAATAGACTACTCCATAGTTATTGTATCAATGTGTATAGAATAATCCACCAGAATTAAGGGGGTTAAAGACAGAAGACTTTTTTTTGCGAAAAATGCCCAAAAACCTGGCTCTTTTTTGTGCGAAAAATGGCCAAAAATCTGGCTCTAAGTTTAAGAAAATGGCACAAAAAAAATCTGATTGGCGAAAATGGTGGCGAAAGAAAAATAAATCCTAGCGCAAACCCTGATAAGGTGTATTCTGAAGCCAAAAACTATCACAATTTGATGTTTTATCAGTTCAAAAATGTGTTCGCAGACTGGTTCAGCGATTTTCAACAGGCACAAGTAAAATAATCTTCGTCTAGAATGTCAAGTAAAGACTTTTAAAAGCGAAAAAAGTTAATAGTCAAAGTCTCCATCACTGCTAAGTCTTCTTCTTTCTTGCCTTTTTAATTGTAAATTGATCGTCAATCACTTAGTGTAAACTGAAAATGTTTGAGAATAAAGTTAATTCATAGTTTTAGATAACTTCTATTACAAAAAAAAAAAAAAAATAGGTTGGGGAAACTTTCAGGGACTCACTAAATGTTTCATGGGACTCACCTTTTGTTGAAGCCCTGGGTCCCAGGGACGCAATAGAAATCAAGCCTAAATCTAACACTGTTATCATATTATGGCATTAAATTAACAATAAAATTGCGCTTTCCTATTTTCATCATATGATTTCAGTGATTTCCTGGTAATTTTGGTTAATCGTCGGACACCGCAATGTAAGGGGTCTTCACCAAAAACGCCTGATTTCGACTGCCCAACCTCGACTAATTGCCCCTTAAAGGCTTATGTTCCATGATGTTATGTTCACCATATTTCCATATGTTTGTGGTTTAGTAACAGCCATACAGAGAGAAGAGCTCATGTTGTGTGGTATTGGTAAGAAAAAAAAAGTCACGAAAACATATGACAATCTTCATGCAACATCCAAAGCGAAAATAAAATGATAAAATGCGAAAAATTAAGACATAGTATACGTAAAATGAGCGAAATAAAAATACGACATGTTCACATTTATTGTTAATTAGATATAAACCGCCGAAAAATAGAGAAAAAAAACACAAATGACTACCTCAGTAGAGAAGAGTTTCTAGAACTTTTTATTAACCGAACTGGGGTCGGGTATGAAAGCCATGACCGCGCCGCGCCAGGAGGCCAGGAGGCGCGGTCGCGCCGAAAATTGCCGCGCCAGAAATATATTTTTCCCTTCTCGAAGCACAAAGAGGTATAATTCCAATTTTTTTTCGCTATATCAACTGCAAAAAGTATTATTAACAATTGCAAATAAAAAAAAATATTAGTTTTCCCGAAATTATGATTTTATAAGCAATTAGACATGTGCCAGGGGTATGAAAGACCCTGCCGCGCCGTGCCGTGCCACTTAAGTTAATGGCAGTTTACTGTTAGTTTTTTAACAGTCGATAACTGGAATATATGTCCTGGGGTTTTTTTTACTAGAAATGTGGGAAGGGTGATTCTAAGACTGATCGTCTGTAGAAAGTCAGCCTCAAAATACTGAAATTGGCAGATGATTATAGCTTCTCTGAATAATTTTCAGTCTGTCAGAAGACAATGTACCATTCACACACTTACAATGGTTTGTTTTTTGAGTAATTTGAGGTTTTAGTGCCAATAGTTCATGATGTCTGAAGTTTTAACTTTTGCCCATGACATCACGATAATTTGAGCCATGGGTTAAGAAGTGCGCCTACCATGAGCGAACATCAAAGGCGCAGATCTCAGAATACGTAATGCCTAGTCTAGATATGCAGCTTTGATGTTCAATAGTGTCGACATTCAGTGTATGTGTTGATTTGAAGATACCGTTCTCAAAAAGTGGCCGAACAACGGTACATGCATGAGGTTTGAGTGATGCTCATTGGTGGGATTCACAGTGTCTTCAAACAGGTTATATTGTCCTACATATATATGTACATGCTCGCCAAATGTTCTTGAATTTGTACGTGTTTGCTTTCATGTCAACGTACTCAAATATTCTCTGTTTGTGTATTGTATGTAGCTCATAGGCCAGTAGGCCTTTTGCGAATAAAATTATCTATCTATCTATCTAAGTGGGTGTTTTGGGCATACAATGCGATATAATGGAATATAATAATAACAATAATAATAACGCACATACTCGATAGGCCCTTTTTCATGGGTTGTTACAGCTGGACAATTAACCGGTCAGTTTAACTTGTTCACGGTTCCCTTGCATCAGACTATAATGAAAGGGTCATCATTAAATGATTAATTATGAAACCTGTATATTCCTGACTTTGATCAAGAATATATAGAACCAAACAAACTAATTAAAGGTGTACGCATGCCTTTAATCTTATCAATTAGTGCGATTAACAGATTATAACGATTTCTTTAATCACTTTTGATGAAAGAATTACTAAAAAGAAGTTTGTGAACTATAATAAGCGCGACATTAAAAAAAAGTTGAACCCCTCTGAAAAAACTTTCTGGGACCGTTCATGACATATTCCCCAAAAGATGTAAATTGTATCTTCGCGAGCAATATAATCTACCACAGTTTGAATAAAACTCTGTTCTGTTCTGTTCAATGGCCATACATGTACTTCATAAATCAGTTCACAGTGAAGACTCAGACGAGCTTGCACATATGCGCAGCCTCGCCAGAGCCTTTACAGTTCATTGTTCGTATACACGATAAAGAAAAAAATATCATGCAGTTAAATAATAAAAAATAAAACAAAATGTATTTGTGCAGGTAATCGTCTTGTTTGCTGGGATCCATGACATCATACATGGATGGGCTACAAGCACAGTACTTCGCAGATTCCAACGGTTCTATCAGCATCTCCAACAGAAGAACCCTACAGTAAAGATAGCAATTGCAGGGATTCTACCGAAACAACGCTTGGTCCAAGGAGGAAGAAGAACAGCTGAAACAAGAGAATGCGTCGGCTAAGATAGTTAATTGGCGACTGTCAGAACTTTCTATCGCTATTAGAGGTTTAAACTTTATCTCTTGGTCAGAGTTTTCCGAATCATCTGATCATCTGCTTGCGCGAGATGGGCTACAAACCAGTCATGTAGGGAGGGTTCCTATTAAACTTGTATTTTTTCATTTTTCGTACCTACATGTTATTGTTAAAGTTTAATATGGACCCGGGTCGCTACCAATTAGCGCATCCCAATATTGGGAGGGTTCCTATTAAACTTGTATTTTTTCATTTTTCGTACCTACATGTTATTGTGAAGGTTTCATATGAACATCAGCCGCTACCGATTAGCGCATCCCGGTGTAGGGAAGGTTCCTATTAAATTTGTATACATGTTCTTGAGAAGGTTTAATATGGACCCAAGCCGCAATTCGACTTAATACGCACAAATGGTTTATTCTAACTTATAATCGCATGTTTGAAATTATTAAAGTATCCACTATTTGGCAGTTTTGATCTTGATGATCTGAAGCCAGTTTATCTGCTCATCTACGTCTTTCATATAGAAGCATTTATGCCATTGTGCGCCTCTTAAGTCAAATACACTTTACGTATTATATGGGCCTCAACCAGAGATAATCCTCTTTCTAGTGTCGAGGCCCAAATATAACACACAACATATATAACCAAGACGAGATGTTAGACTTCCAAAAATTTGCCATGTGCGATCGGTAAAGGCTCAGATCAGACTGTGCATACACATATACATATAAACTTTGAGCGGGCCCGGGGGTTTTATAACTTTTTTCATGCTCAACTAAGCTGAGCACGAAATTTTAACCGCTCATAAAAACTAAACTATGGATAAATGAAGAAGTTTATTGCTTTGAGTCTCACAGATGTTATATTTATCATGCTAATAAATGTTAAAATGCCAGCAATTGCTGGCATTTTAACATTTATGAGCAGGATAAATTTCGTGCTGAGTTGAGTATGAAAAAACTTACAACCTAGGGGCCAGGTCCTTTGTACGTTGCCTGACCAATTTCTAAAGGCAAAAATACGAGCATCTCAACGCAACAAGAGTCTGCGCAAAATTATTTGAATAAACCATGGTCGTAATGTCATATTTTTAGAAATCTCACATTGAGCATTTTGCTTTTTTAATCTTTTAGCTAATGCTTAGTATGTATGAAGTCTTAATGCCTTAAGATAGCTAAAATTTTATATGTTTATGTTTCAGATATACATTAATTTATTTCAATCTTTTTTTTTTTAGGTTATCCCTTGTAATTATTGTCGAAACATTATCTTATATTATAATTGTATGTTAACTTATAGACGGTCAAAAGCTCATTAGAGCTTATGTTTCTCTGTTTTACTGTCATGCCGTCTTAAAATGAATTTTCTTATCTTATCTTATCTCTTATCTTAGCTCATATTGTACACCTAACTCACGTGTGGCTCCTAAATGGGGTAGCCTCCAAGTGGCAGGAGCTGGACATCAAACAAAAACGATTTTATGACACTATCCCATTAAACATATAAGAGGGCCACCATCGGCCCGCCGCGAAACGACAGTCGAATGACGTTTCGCTAGTGGGTCGAGGATAAATAAAGAAACGCTGTAACTGGGATATGGTCTTTGATAAATCATTTTTCTTTGATGACTAATTGCCCCATAGATAAGTTTTAGTCCCATCCATTCAGAGTTAGAAACTTATAAACTTATACATGTATTTATATTTTGAATGCATCTCACAAAGCTTCTGTTATATTAAATCATTCTAATAGTAATTAAATTTTAATGCAGTGTGTCAAATGAAAACAAAATGTAATCACAGCTGGTGTCAAATCAATATACTGCTCAACATAAAAGGGGCCTATTGAGTGTTTTGGGATCTGTTTTGCCGTTTTTATTAATGAAAACATTATTTCCCAAAGCAGGAAAAGAAAAATAAGAACCATTATTCGCTCTTATCCTCATTTCTACTTAAAAAAACATGATACTCGGGTCAGGTAATTTTCAGATAACTGGGAAATACTACCTAATGCAAGTGGCACGGCACGGCGCGGCAGGGTCTTTCATACCCCTGGCACATGTCTAATTGCTTATAAAATCATAATTCCGGGAAAACTGATATTTTTTTTATTAGCAATTGTTAATAATACTATTTGCAGTTGATATAGCGAAAAAAAAATTGTAATTATACCTCTTTGTGCTTCGAGAAGGGAAAAAATATATTTCTGGCGCGGCAATTTTCGGCGCGGCCGCGCCTCCTGGCGCGGCGCGGTCATGGCTTTCATACCCGACCCCGAACTGGTTGATTTGAAATCGAATCGAGACAAAAATTTATCGACAAGACAGCCCACCGACAAGAAGTTACCCTGGAAAACCAGATTTGGCTTCGCCAGCAGAGGACCAACAGGATTCGGATAATTCTGTGTGTGTAAAGGAACTGGAAAAAACCAGTCTTACTTGTGGTAGTAACAGGAACCTGGTGTCTTCGGAAAATCCAACACCAAGTCCAACTGCTGATCCTGACCTGTTAAACGAGCAGGCAATTCTTAGTGAATTTCTGGACACCATTGATAGTGACGATAGTGACGACGATGTGAGCAGTGTATATAGTGTTTGTTCAAACTGTAAGCATCCAGCCAAAAAAGGAAAGGACCTTAAACGTTGTTCGTGCTGTCATATAACCCGCTACTGTAGCGTTCCGTGCCAGAAGAAAGATTGGGACTTTCACCGATTTGCTTGTGCGGTTGTGGCCAAGAAGTCGGACACTGTGAAAGCTTGATTCTCTACCACAAGGACCTGTACATATTTGTTTTGTTTCACAAGTTACCATTTTCTACAGTAGTTTGAATAGTTACGTTTACTAACACTAACATTACTACACCGAAAGGTGGTGCGCCTATCAACAGGCGGAATATACTGAAGAAAAGAAAAAGAAAAGACAAGTAAATTCAAAGGGGCTCTTGCATGGTATGGGAAATTAACATTGGAGTCTGCCCACGCTTGGATTTTGAAAATATTATGTTATTTAATTGTTTGGGGTATAACTTTAATATTTATGGTGCGTTTGAGTTTTTATGCAATTCTATTGCTAATTTATGACGACATGAATGATATCACTATAATACCTTAGGGTACCAAGTTATAATCATTTCTAAAGTATTTGACATATGCTGTAACGGGCGGAAAATGTTTTATTAAATAGCTATATCATTGGTAAGTTCGCTGTAACTTAAAATGGCTTTGTATGTGTTAGGATATTGGACAGGCATTCATTTTTATAGCATGGTACCCCAATTTTCGACTGTATATTTTGGATTCAGTCAAATTTGGAATTAACATTTTTACAGGTTGTGGTCTTTGTCAGATACCATTTCAACATATAAACTATCCATATATGTTAAGAATATGTAGACCAAATTTCATGAAATACAATAATTATGTTTCGGTGTAAAGCATGCTTGAATACGTGCTTAGTTTGAATCATCATGCTAGTACGTTTATTGGTAGAAGTTGATATGTTCAGTGTTTTCCCCTATTATGGATTTGAAAAAGAAAAAAAACATTATTCTTTGATATTAAGTGCCACGATTCTTATTTAATGAAGTGCTAACACAATAATATTAGCCAAAATGATAGAATATGTTGACACCTGTACTTAAGACATCTAGTTTCTAACATTAAAACTACATCTAGCCAATGTTACACTTAATATGTAACATTATTAAGAATTTTAATTCATACAGAAGAGAAACTTTGTGGCAAGTCAGTTCATACAGGAAAAAAACCTTATATCTATGATTTTATAATTGTAAGACTCATTAATAAACATGCTCCACAAAAATAACCCCCTGTTAAACCTATTGGTTAAAATTAACCATTTTGGTCACAGATAACTCTTGGCTTCAAAGGTACTGCTAATTTAATGCTTAAATCTTTTCTGTTCATTCTGTATTGTGAAACTGATGCTGATTTCCATCAAATAGCAACATTTATACTTTAGCTGGCTGTATATTCTAGGCATACAGTTTTGTTTCTGGACCTCACTTATTCATGTAGAACACTGTTTTATGATACCTTTGATAAGACTTTTTTACACGTTATCCTGGTCACGGCACCAAAATGTGGTTCCTCTAGTTTAGTTGGGATGTAAAGGAAATATTTAGTCTTCTTTTTTTCACATGTTTATTGTAAGGATATTATGTTTCTTAAACAATATCATGCAGGACTTGAAGAAGTGATACACATTGTCTTGGCCCCATAGTGCCATGACACAAGGCCATGCCCTTCGGCATTTCTGACCATTGAATCATTTAGAATTGTCTAAACATGTCTTTCTTTAAGAAAAGTGGAAGTAGATTAAAAAAACAACCTCCTTATGTCGAGTTATTGATTCATTTATATTAAATAGTTAATTTCGCTAAAACTGACCTATACCCATAAGAGGTAGGAAATGACAAAGTTACCAGTTTTGGATTTTCATGATATTTGGCTCAACCAGCAGTATATATATGGCATGTTTTTGTGATAATATGATATCTTGACAAAGACTAGAACATATCCATTTTTTGAATTGAATGGTGAATGTTTTGTAAATTTTTGAAAAAAAATATTGAAATTTTACAATCACTTCTTCTGAAAACGTAAACCATAATTTAACCAAATGGTTTCGTGGTATTAAAATAATGTCTATGGTATTTTGGATTCAATCTAGATGACAAATCATAGAAATAAACAAAACTATAGATTTAGGACATGGAAATTTAGAGACAGGTACCACCTCAGAGGTGGAGTACGTCAGGGTCGCTTCCTAAGCCTTATTCTTAACTATCTAATTAGATAAATACATTTTCATAGTTCATATATAATGAGTTATTAATATGCAAAGTTTGAAGAAAATCCATACGTGGGCACAGATGAAAGTACCCCTTTGTATACTATCTATCTATCTCTCGTCGTCAGAACAATTCGTCGACACATTTTTGAGACACTTCATCGACAGATCATGAGATAACTCGTCAGCACTTCATGTGACAACTCGTCGACACTTTTGTTAAAAGTTAATTGACCCTTGACTGATAATCATAATTGGTATTGTAATCAGGTGCAATTAGGGACAATACTATAATGTACAGTCATGCCCCCTAACATTGCGCGGCCCCTAACATTGCACACTAGCGCAAGTGACTATGCCACATTTAATAGGATAAAATCTTTTTTTTAATAATTGATATCACATTGCTTTTGAAAAGAGAAAAACAGAAAAAGGTTTTCACTTTAAGCTTTTACTGCTGAGCAGGGGTGGATTTCGGCAAAAATTTGCAAAAGTTGCTTAAAATTTTCAGACCTAAATTTCAAATGACCCAAACTTAAAATTATTTATTTTGAATCAAGTTTTTGTGGAAGTAAATTGCTGAGAACAATCTGGTATTGCTTTCCTGGGAATATTTTCTAGAAGCAATTCATTAAAGAGGAATTATTGTAAAATTTGAAGAAAGTGTGCAATGTTAGGGGACTATTTTCGTTATTTTAAAACAGGGGGGTTGTGCACTTCAAATCAAAGTTGCTAGAGATTGGGAAGCTATTTTTCATTTTGAACTATATGTAAATAATAAATAATGATTACTTTATATGGCTGTGCACACTTTTTTTATTTTTGTTTCTTTTTTATTATATCCAACGGATGTTAAAATGCTTTAGTGTGCAATGTTAGGGGCCTTTACCGTATATCGAATGCAGTCAGTGAGCATCATTTCTTCATATGACTGGTTGGATGCTTCTGTATATTGGTGATGAAATGTGTCATATTTATTTATCAAATTTAGAATTTTCCCATTAGATTCGTAACATCCGCCAGTGCGCCTGGCGAGAGTGTCTCATCCCAAGCGGGCATTGGGCGGCGGGCGGGCCGAGTACACTTTGACTGGCATTTGCCTGGGGCTTCCACCAGCGCACAAGGCAAGAATAAAGTCTATCTATAAGTTTGATTATCTTTGTTCCTTACCAAAATGCAGACATTGCGTAAAATGCTTAGATTATCTTACTCGCATTTAATGCATACATGCATAAAAGTAATAAAAAGGTGTATTCACATTAAAGATAGCATATCATTTATGTCTGTGAATTAGCTTAGAAATGCCAGTGATTCTAAATAGTGCTTTTTTTCTTTTTTAAGGTCATGCTACTGATGCCTTTTTTAAAAAGAGAGCAAGACAACTCTTTGACAGAACAATTCCTCAACTTATTTTCTGAGACAACTGGTCAACAGATCATAAGACAACTCGTGCACACTTTATGAGACAACTCGTTGACACCTTTATTCTAAGTCAACTGACCAGTAAATGATGATTGCTATGATTTTTAATGAGCTCACCGGTAATCTGAAGACAGTTTATCTACATAAATGACCAATTGTCATAAAAAATGAATATGAACAAAAAGACATTAAAATGATTAAAAACAAAAAAAAATAACTCTCTTAAAATACGCATTGAAAACAAGACCTAAAAAAGAAAAATTTTAAGGGCCATTCACAGACGTAAATGATATGCTATCTTTAAAAGTGAACACACATGGACTGAAATAAATGAAGATTTTTTTTTTAATTTATGCATATATGCATTGAAGTTGAGAAAGAAATAATAATAATAATAATCTAAACATTTTACGCAAGGTCTGCATTTTGGTAAAGAACAATTATATCAAACTTATAGACTACTTTTTGTTTATTGTTACTACCATTGTGGGAATCTGTAATTGTTCTATGTTTTGTTGTACGTTACTTTAAGTCCATTCTAGTATTGCAATCATCTTGATGGGGAAGAGAGAGCTGATTGCTTTGCTTAATTTGTCTTCCTGGTGTCTTGTGATGGTTGAGTGGCTCTTCCTTGCAGTGTCACGGGGTAGTCTGCAGTTTGTGATTGTGGTATTTCCTGATCATACTCACTTACTATTTTTGTATGGATATAATTCTCTGAATCTAATGGGAAAATCCTAAAATTTGATATATATTTTTTTTGCTAATTCTTTCCCCTTATTAAGTGTGCTTGCTTTTTTGTAAGAATTTGACAATTTTAAATATGATTTTCTTCTTTATTGCTTCTGTGAATAAAGTGATGAATAACTTATATGGTTTCCTTTTAATGTCTTGATTGAGTCAATGCTTAAAGTCCCAGTCAACACTTTCAGTCATGCCTGGGTTCTTCCTAGAAATAGTCAGACAGAGAGAGAAAAACAAGAATGTGGTAGACTAAACCTCCTCACTAAATCCAATCCCCACCCAAACTTGCTCTCCCTCTCATGGTGTATAAATTTCTCAGCTTATTCGTTTTGCTAGAGTGTGTTCTAATTTTGATGACTTCAACAGCAGAAACTTATTTTTAACTGCTAAGTTATTAAAACAAGGTTATAGATATCATAAAATTCGAAAAGCAATTTCTAAATTCTACCACAGACACTCAGAGTTAATTGTTAAATACAACATTGGGTTAAAAACTCTTCTGCAACACGGCATATCAGAACCTATATTTTATGGTGATTTAGTTTATAAATTCAAACGAATTGTTGGAAAACCTAATTTTAGTGATCAATTCAAAAAGATAGTAAAACGTTATAAAAGGGTTGGATATAACTTGGATATCATGCGACAGTCTGCATGCCTAGTTTTAAACCCAATCATGGTTTATAGCTATGGTTTCCTCTTTAATTGCACGACGGTGGGTCAGGCCTCATACTCTATGACAGCTGTGACATAAAGCTTTAATCGGTGGGTTGGTGCCTGATGCTTATCTGTAGCTGGACCCACCGTGGCTCAACATGAGGTTTTCTTTAGCTCTGACTATCTGTGAGTCATGAGCCCTTTTCTTTATTTCATCATGGTGTGTTAATTTGATTAGATGTTTCTCCATGATAATACAGTGCATTAGTTAGATGGCCTCCATGCGAGCTGAACATTTCTTGTACTTCAACAACTGCAGAATCTAGGGCGAAGATTTGGTACCAGTAAAATGCATTTAAGCCCCCCGGTGGCTTAGGCTGCTGTCCGTTCTAAGGCGGTGGTTCTGTTGTTGTTGACTTTTTGTTTATTATTACTCCCGTTGTGGGAGTCTGTGATTGTTCTATGTTTTGTTGTACGTTACTTTATGTCCATTCTAGTATTGCTATCATCTTGATGGGGAAGAGAGAGCTGGTTGCTTTACTTAATTGTTCTTCCTGGTGTCTCGTGATGGTTGAGCGGCTCTTCCTCGCGGTGCCACGGGGTTGTCTGCGGTTTGTGATTATGGTATTTCCTGATCACACTCCCTATTTTTGCATTAAGTGAAGCAATTTCTGTCCTTTCAACAACTCATTCAGATTTTCGTACGTATATTTACAGGTCAACCTCGCTATTTCAAATTTGCTTATCTTGAATACACTGCATATGTCGAAGTGAACATCAGTTCCCAAGCATTTCCCCTATATTGCTTTGTATTTCAAACCTGTTTATGTCGACTTTGGTTATCACGAAATCTCGGCTATATCGAAGTGGTTTTTCATTCCCGAAAATTAGTTTTCCGCTTCTTAGCCACTGCTTATGTCGAATTAAATTTTGTGCTGGTCAAAAAATTAAACAATATGAAAGTCAAACAAAGTAATTAACCTTCAGACACCGAACAATAGCCTTTAATTCCGTCCAGTATAATCCATTGTTGCGGATAATCGCCAATTAGTTATAGGGTGGAGGCAGCCATTGTTCATTGATCAGGGGCGGACTTGATATAGCAATTTTTAGAGTACTCGGCGTATGCCAGAACAGCCACATAAACAAGTAAAACTGGGCACTTTGGAGTACTCAGGAATAAATCAAGCGATGCGAATATGTCCACACATGCTAGCAGTGCTCCGCCATCTTGTTTTGGAACAGGTCACGTGACTGTTCTGTCTACACCACCTCGGAATACGGAGTACTCCGGCGTACGCCAGCACAGATGTTCCAGCACACTTGATTTCTGTTCTGCCTGTTCGGAGTGGAAGGAGTAAAGGGAACAGCTAAATCAAGTCTGCCCCAGCTGTTTGAGTACAAATAACTGCATGGATTGACCTTGACAAAGCATAACAACCCAGGCGTGCTTGATTTGAACATCAGAAAATTAGCGGTGCCATTCAAATCGGTGTCCTTTGATGAGATATTTTTGACAGTCTTTACTTATACAACTTGGTTTGTTTTTTATGTTTGTTTATTCTCCTGAAAAAAAAAATTGGAGATTTCAATAAATAAAGCCTGTTTTCACCATTTCCCTATTCATTACCAGTGATTTAAAAAATCGCAGTTTCCGCTATATTGTTTATCCTTCGTTAAGGCTGTGGCGTTATGGCTGTCCACAGCGTAATTAAAGTGGAAATATAACAAACTAAAATTAATTTATTTTGTCTTCATTTCAATCCGGTTTTCAGTAGGAACAGTTTGACTACACATGTACTGTAAAAGTATGTCTTGGAAAAAATTGAACATCTTCATCACATTGGGGTGACTTCACATTTTGCTTATGTCAAACTTCGGATAACTCGAACTATTTTCGTCATTCCCTTGGACTTTGAGATAGCAAAGGTTTATAGCTATGGTTTCCTCTTTAATTGCATGACGGTGGGTCAGACCTCAGACTCTATGACAGCTCTGACGTAAAGCTTTAATCAGTGGGTTGGGGCCTGATGCTTATCTGTAGCTGGACCCACCGTGGCTCAACTTGAGGTTTTCTTTAGCTCTGGCTGTCTGTGAGTTATGAGCCCTTTTCTTTGTTTCATCATGGTGTGTTAATTTGATTAGTGTGTTTCTCCATGATGATGCATTGCATTAGTTAGATGGCCTCCATGCGAGCTGAACATTTCTTGTACTTCAACAACAGCAGAATCTAGGGCGAAGATTTGGTACCAGTAAAATGCATTTAAGCCCCCCGGTGGCTTAGGCTGCTGTCCGTTCTAAGGCAGTGGTTCTGTTGTTGCTGACTTTTGTTTATTGTTACTCCCATTGTGGGATTCTGTAATGTTATATGTTTTGTTGTACGTTACTTTATGTCCATTCTAGTATTGCTATCATCTTGATGGGGAAGAGAGAGCTGGTTGCTTTGCTTAATTTGTCTTCATGGTGTCTTGTGGTGGTTGAGCGGCTCTTCCTCGCGGTGTCATGGGGTTGTCTGCGGTTTGTGATTGTGGTATATCCTGATCATACTCACTTACTTTTTTGGACCTGTATATGACACATTTCATCACCAATATACAGAAGCATCCAAGCAGTCATATGCAGAAATGTTGCTCATTGACTGCATTTAATATGCATTATATTATTACCCCTAATTGCACCTGATTACCAATTATAATTACCAGTCACTGGTCAAATAACTTTTAACAAAAGTGTCGACAAGTTATCTCAAAAAATGTGTCTATCGAAGAGTTGTCTCGATTCCTTTTAAGAGAGGTATTTTGTTTATTTCATTTTAATGTATTTTTGTTCACATTCATTTTTTGATGAAAAATGATCATCTATGTAGGTAAATTGTCGTTAAATTACCTGTGAGCTCATTAAAATTATAGCAATTATTATTTACTGGTCAATTGACTTAGAATAAAGGTGTCGATGAGTTGTCTCATAAAGTGTCGACAAATTGTCTCACAATCTGTCGACAAGTTGTCTCAAAAAATGTGTCGACGAATTGTCCTATCAACGAGTTTTCTTGTTCCCGTGCAGCTGATTGTCATCGCCAAAAATAGTAAGTGAGTATGATCAGGAAATCCTTGCCCCGAAGAGTCAACAGTGGCGGATTCAGGGGGGGGGTGCTTTGGGTGCTTAATGTGTAAACCTAATTTTAGTGATCAATTCAAAAAGGTTGTAAACGTTATATAAAGGTTGGATATAACTCGGATATCATGCGACAGTCCCCATGCCTGGTTTTAAACCACATCACGGTTTATAGCTATGGTTTCATCTTTAATTGCACGACAGTGGGTCAGGCCTCAGACTCTATGACGGTTCTGACGTAAAGCTTTAATCGGTGGGTTGGTGCTTGATGCTTATCTGTAGCTGGACCCACAGTGGCTCAACTTGAGGTTTTCTTTAGCTCTGACTATCTACGAGGCATGAGCCCTTTTCTTTGTTTCATCATGTTGTGTTAATTTGATTAGAGTGTTTCTCTATGATGATACATTGCATTAGTTAGAAGGCTTCCTTGCGAGCTGAACATTTTTTGTACTTAAACAGCGGCAGAATCTAGGGCGAAGATTTGTACCAGTTAATTGCATTTAAGCCCCCCCCCCCTCAGTGGCTTAGGCTGCTGTCAGTTCTAAGGCGGTGGTTCTGTTGTTGTTGTTGCTGACTTTTGTTTATTGTTACTCCCATTGTGGGAGTCTGTAATTGTTCTATGTTGTTTTGTTGTTTGTAACTTTATGCCCATTCTAATATTGCAATCATCTTGATGGGGAAGAGAGAGCTGGTTGCTTTGCTTAATTTGTCTTCTTGGTGTCTCGTGATGGTTGAGTGGCTCTTCCTCGCTGTGCCATGGGGTTGTTTGCGATTTGTGATTGTGGTTTTTCGCAGCTATCTCCCATAATATGATTTTTTCAAAAGGGTATAGTTTTAAAATCGGACGGTAGAATTAGCTTTTTCCCAACCACATTTTTCTTTAAAAAATGCCGCAGACATTTGCCTTGCTGCTCTTTCCATGACCTGTTAGCAGTCTTGCTGGGGTCTTCATGGTGCGCTGACACACGTGGATGCGTGTTCTGATATAGATCAACCAAGCGAGAGCTTTTGCTGGGCAATATTGGTGATAAGACGCTTTTTAAAAAAATTGAGCTGGCACACTCAGCAATGCGAGTTTGTGCATATCGTGCATGCGTGACACTGCAGCAAAATCAGGTTTCCTCGCCACAATCTCCCATAATAAGAAATTTTCAAAAGATAAAGTTTTAAAATCGTAGGGTATGATTAGTAATAAACACTTCTTGAAACTTTTCTCCAACCACATTTTTCTTTTAAAAAATCGCCGCAAGCATTTGCTGTGTCAGAGTTACTAAACCATTTAATGCATTCAAAAGACGCGGAATGTATCCTAATGTTTCTAAGTGCAATGCCAAGAGGTGTGTCTGTTGCACACATTTATGTACTAAAACTACCATTACATCATCTGTAAATGGTAGAAAATTTTCCATAATTAATAATAATGATTTGGACTGAACTTCATCGGATCTGATTTATGTTATAACTTGAACTGAAACTAACTGTGGAATGCAATATGTTGGACAAACTGGCCGATCCCTCAAGACTAGGTTTCGTGAGCACTTTCGTAAAATGAAAAAACCTAAAAAATTTGACACATTTCTTTATCGCCATTTCAAAAAAATGGTCATCCACCTAGTAAAATTGTAATTCAGCCGGTTGAAAAAATTATATATGATCCAAATTCATCAACTAGATTAAAAAATATTAAGAGACATGAAACTGAACTTAAATGGATTAAATTTTTGCAATCACCTTTTCCTTTAGGCTTTAATGATAATATATACCATGAAGGCAACATTTCTAAAATGCCAGATTTTGATGTTTTTTCTGTTTTGGAATGTAAAAAACGTAATAGTAGATCTCATGGTAAACGTAAAAATGGCAACATTAAGCGCAAAATTTGTACTGAAAAACGCTTAAATACTTCTCTAAAGGATCTTTCTTTGGCTTTAACTAATCATGGTCGACATGGCTTATTTTCATTTTTAAGTTCCTTGCCTATCTCAGTTTTACGCAATTTAGAGTTAGAGGCTAATAAACTTTATGATAGAGCAAACAAATTATATAAAGCAGCACTCCTTACAAGGTGTTATGTTCAACATTTCCTTAGTCCTTATATCGATTCTGAGGTCAACCATAAACGACATTTTATCAAAATTCCATTCATTAACAAAGGTATTGAGTTTATTGATTTACATAGTATCTTCAAGGATAATTCAGTGATTTCATCTATTCCAAATTACTTTAATAATTCTGAAACTCCTATCATTTGTTATAAATATAACAAACCAATAAGGTCTACGATATTTAACTTCAATAAAATTGCAAATGATTTAGATATAGATTCCAATACTCCTGCCTCCTGAGATTGTAAAAATTCAAATTATTTATATCCCTCTGCAGGGCATGTTATTACAGGTAATCTAAATGTCATTCCTGACGCTAGAGTTCGCAATATCATTTCTAAAGGTCCTAAATATAGATTTCCCTCTAATATTGATTTCTCTAAATGTCGTAGAGAGATCGCTGCTTCTTTAAATGACTTCAGTAATCGTTGGTGCAAACGGGAAAATGTTGAACCTGATGCTTTGAAGGAATGGAAGATTAACATTTTTAAAATTATTGATACTCGTATTTCATTTTACTCTCGTAATACACATCTTTTGCCCCCTAAACCTAAATCTTCTTTTAGTCATCTTAAACGAGGTATCCAGGATTTTCATATGAACTATGTTTTGGTTCCAGCAGATAAAGCTGCTAACAATGTTGTAGTCGTTTGACGATTGTATTATATTAATACTCTTAAGCGTGAGCTTGTTGACACTAATGCCTATAAACTGCAGCCTTCTTTAAGTGAAAGGGTGATTGTTGATGGGCATGGTTGTCATACAGCCCTACATTTTGGTGTCAAAGCTAAAGAAAATCAAGACAAAGTTCCTACGTTGTACTGGTTACCTAAACTCCATAAAAAACCCTATAAAGCAAGATTTATTGCAAATTCTAGTTCTTGTACAACAACAGAACTTTCTAAATTGTTAACCTCGTGTCTTACAGCTGTTAAAAAACATGTTATCAAATATTGTGAAAAGGTATATGAGAGGTCTGGTAAAAACCTATTTTGGTCGATTAAAAATTCAGGTGAAATTTTAGATAAACTTAAAGCTAGAGATTTCAATGCGACCAGTTTGTCTACTTATGATTTTTCTACTCTTTACACTACTTTACCTCATAATTTAATTAAAGATAAACTTATTGATCTTATTGAAAGTACCTTCCAGAGAGAAGGCTCTCCTTACCTTGCATGTAGTGACAGAAATGCATTTTTTACTTCAGAAAAACCTAAAAAATATCATGCATGGTCGTGTCAAAATGTATGCGATGCGCTGACCTTTTTGTTGGACAACATTTTTATTCTATTTGGCACCAAGCTCTAAAGACAAGTTGTTGGGATTCCTATGGGCACTAATTGTGCTCACCTGGTTGCAGATTTATTCCTGTTTTGTTATGAAAGGGACTTTATGATGTCTCTTTCTGATGATAAGCAGGCTGATGTTATTGATGCGTTTAACACTACTTCCAGATATTTGGACGATATTTTAAATATGAATAATGTTTATTTTGACAATATGGTTAGTCAAATATACCCTTCAGAGCTCCAACTTAATAAAGCCAATGCCTCTGATACCGAAGCCGCATTTTTAGACTTGCATTTGTCAATTTCTAATGATATTGTTTCTACCAAAATTTATGACAAACGTGACGACTTTGATTTTGAAATTGTCAATTTCCCATTTTTAGATGGTGATGTTCCTCGTTCTACATCCTATGGAGTCTATATCTCTCAACTCATTCGTTTTGCTAGAGCATCTAGCTATGTTGCTGACTTCAACACTCGCAATAAATTGTTAACTCAGAAACTTCTTAAACAAGGCTATCGGTATCATAAACTTCGCAAAACATTTTCAAAATTTTATAGACGATACTATGATTTAATTTCTAAATTCCAAGTTGGACTTAAATCTCTCTTGCGCCAAGGACTTTCGGAACCTGATTTCTATGGTGACTTGGTGTATAAGTTGAAGAAGATTGTTGGCTCTAATAATTTTTCAGCGCAGTTCATTTAAATAATTTCCCATTATAAAAAGATTGGCTATAACATTAATGTATTGCAACAGACTGCATGCTTGGTAGTCAACCCAATCACGGTTGGCAACTTTGCTTTCCTCTTTAATTGCACGCCGGTGGGTCGGACTTCAGACTCTATGATGGTTCCGACTTAAAGACTTATCTATTGATGAGATGGTAGGGGCCTGATACTTTGGCTGTTTGTCGGGCCCACCGGGGTTTACCTGTTGGATTTCTTTTGCTCCAGTATTCAGTTTAATTTACTGTTGAGTCCTTATCCTTGCTTTATCTCCTTGTTATATCTTGATTTATATGTTTTAGGAGATGATGCATTGATAAGTTAGGGGTCTTTCATGCAAACCAAATATCTATGTGTCTTGATCCACATCTGAATTAAGGGTGAGGTTGGCGCCGTTAAACCGGTTTAAGCCCTCCAGTAAAATATTTTACTGACCGTTCCAAGGCGGTACTTCTTTTGTGGATCTTTTATGTTTTTGTTCTGTCTTGTGTTTGCTATGTTTTGTGCGCGTCTGTTTATATGTGCTTTGTGGTCACCTGCTGGGAAAGGGCTGACCTCTTGGCTCTCGTTTGTGGTGTCTTCTGTGAGTTTGTCACTTTCCCATTGGTATCCTGGGTCAGGTGTGGTACTTGATTGTATCGATTCCTGATTTTTGCACCATTACTTACTTTAATTGTTAAATACAACATTGGGTTAAAAACTCTTCTGCAACAAGGCATATCAGAAGCTATATTTTATGGTGATTTAGTTTATAAATTCAAATGAATTGTTGGAAAACCTAATTTTAGAGATAGTAAAACGTTATATAAGGGTTGGATATTGTTTTGTTATTCTATGTTATAGAATGTTATGTTAGAATTCTCTAATGAGATATAATGAACACAAGTGTGATGCTATTCTAACGTTTAATAATCAACAACTGTTCTGTAAGCCTGTGGAGAGAGCGTGGTGTATAAGTGGGCATGCGCATATCAATGTATCAAACACGTGGTAGTGTAAACAATGCCTTATATGTAAAAACAATAATAGAACTTTTCCCTTCTTAAAAGAAAATAAAACAATTTTATGTAATTTCAAGACAGTTCAACTTCCACAGATGGTCTGCTCTGGAACTACGTAGATCTGAACTAAGCAAAACTCTGGATGGAAAACTCCATCGCTTTCAATTAAGTTTATGCCATAAAACATGTCAATTTAACTGCACAATTACACTATGGCATTATTTAATTATAGTTCATAGTTTATTTACTTTTTAACCCATTCATCGGTGCTGTAGCGCTGATTAGGTTTCACTTGTCGCCCAGAACGTGTGATATAATATGGCAAATTACCTTCACTGCTATTGTTGTTTATATTTGATGGTGGAGGCAGTGGAGCCTGTTCATCAGAAATGGGACTTTCTGGCTGTGCTAATACAGTTGGGTGAAAATCATGCACTTTCACGGGATCACCCTTAGCTTCCATAAGGTGTTTTCTGTTACGATGATAAATAGCACCGTCGCTTGTCTGAACAGAATAGGACCTAGAGTCAAGTTTTTGGATGACTCTTGCTGGTTTCCATATTTTGCCAAATTGAATACGGACCTGGTCATTTATGTTCAGGGAGGGTAATTGTCTTGCTGTCCGGTAATAATGTTTTTTCTGCAAGCTTTTTGAATGAAAGAAAGCTTTTTGAACAATTTTGGGGTCAACTGTTCGTGGTTGAAGAAGTTTATCAGTAATGGGTACGACTGATCTCGTTCGTCTTGACATCAACAATTGTGCTGGACTGAAACCGCTCTCTAAAGGGGTATTACGGTATTCAAGAAACAGCAGATACGGATCTTGTTTGCTGTCCTTAGCTTTTCTGAGAAGTTTTTTGGCAAGACCTACAAGAACTTCACTATGACCATTTGACTTTGGGTGGAAAGGACTAGATGTCTGATGGATAAATCCCCAATCTCTAGCAAAGTCAGCAAAAGCTTGGCATGAGTAAGAGGGCCCATTGTCTGTGATTAAGAGTTGACATATACCATTTCGAGACATGTGAACTTTTAATTTTTGAATGACTGTTTCGGCGCGCATGTCTGGCAAGAAATCAATTTTGAAAAATCTACTATAGTAGCATGACGTTAAAATGTAATTCTTTCCTTCAAACTTGAATATGTCAGAGCCTAGCTTTTGATACGGCCCTTGCGGTACGTCGTGCGATATTAACGGTTCTTTCGTGTTTGAGTCTCTGTGCCTGAGACAGACAAAATATGCTATCTTTTGCGCGTTCTAATGTCTGTGTCACTCCTAAGTGACCAGTGTGAATTTGATTCAGCATTTCTGCACGTAGTGACTATGGAATTAGGATTTTCTGACCTCGAAAAATTAAACCTTTTTCAAACGAGAGTTCATCGCGGTGGTTCCAGTACTCAATAATTAATTGATCGCAGTCAGATCGGGTTTCTAGCCAACCTTTCAAAATGACATTTTGCAATGTTTGCATTTGTCCGTCATGCTCAATTTCGGTTTGTATCGTTTTCAACCTTTTATCAGTGATAAAAAGTTGCTGCAAAACTGTGTGTACATGCAAACCAGGCCAGTCACCAAATTTGGAAATGTGTCTGGTAAAGACGCACGTGATAAAAAGTCACTTACAGGGATGTCTTTTCCACTTTTGTGGATCACTTCAATGTTGTAATTTTGAAGTTGTAAGAGCATTCGCATTAAACATGGTGGGGCTGCTGAAAGCGGTTTTTTCATGATTGAAGATATGGGTTTGTGGTCTGAATGCACAATAACTTTCCTACCGTACGTGAACTGATTCCATCGTTTTAATCCGAAGACAATAGCTAGAAGTTCTTTTTCGATTTGTGCGTAGCCAACCTCAGTTTGAGTCAAGCTCTTTGACGCAAATGCTATAGGGCGTTCTTCTTGCATCATTCAACAACCTATGCCATATTTTGATGCATCTACTTCCAATACCAGCGGTAAGTTTGGATTATAGTACCCTAAAACAGGACTCTGTGTGATTACCTGCTTGATCTTTTCAAATGTCTCAGTTTGGGGCTGATCCCAGAAAAATTCTGCTTCCTTTTTAAGGAGTTTCCTTAAAGGGGCTGTCAGTTCTGCAAGGTTTGGCGCAAACTTTGCTAAGTAATTAACCATACCAAGAAATCTTTCAAGTTTCTGGCGGTCATCAGGTACATCAAGCTTCAATATCGCCTGAAGTTTCGACTCGTCAATTTTGAGACCTTCGTCAATAACCAAATGTCCAAAAAATGGAAGTTCTTTAACTCCGATTTTCATCTTGTCTGGGTTAAAGCGTATGCCTTTTGCTCGAGCTCTGTCAAGAACTTTGCGCAAATTTCGATCATGTACGTCCCATGTGCGACCATATATCAATATGTCATCGACAATGGCTGCGACGCTGGGCAAGCCTTCAAAAGTTTCATTAACTTTCATTTGAAACAGGTCTGATGAAGCTGAAATTCCGAAAGGTAACCTTAGATAGCGATAACGACCAAACAGGGTCCCAAATGTTGTTAAGTACGACAAACTTTCATCGAGTTTAACGCTCCAGTACGCATGCGTAATGTTCAATAGACTGAAGCACGTAGTGTTAGTCAGTTTAGACGTAACGTCTTCTAACGTATACATTGGATAGTGAGTTCTTCAAATTGCCTGGTTGAGCGCTTTTGGGTCTAAGCAAATCCTAAGTTTGCCAGTTTGTGGCTTTTCTACTACGACAAGCGAATTTACCCAGTCTGTCATCTCATCAACCTTCACGATGATCTGGTTATTTTCTATGTTGTCAAGCTCGCATTTGAGCCTTGACTTAAGTACCTCAGGTATTCTGCGTGGTGGGTTTGCTACCGGCACGGCATTGTCCTTTAAATGCAATTTAACTTCCCCAGGAATGATACCATTTCCTTTAAATAGGTCACCGTACTCATGCCTGATCAGCTGTTTGTCAATCGGATAGACTGGTGGAACCCTAAGGGAACTTTCAACATCATACTTAAGCTTTATTAGGCCCAAATCTACTGATGATTGAAGGCTTAACAATGGAGGGGCGTTGCCTTCTACTATATAGAATAATGTTTGTATTTCCCTGCCTTTGTGGGAGCATGCTAACCTTAACATGCCTACAACAGGAATCATGTTCCCTGTGTACGACGTAAGTTTGTGAGTAGGGGGTTCAATGGGGTGGCTGATGTTCAGAGACTTGGTCAGAGAATGTGGCAAGATATTCACGGCACTGCCTGTGTCAATTTTGAAATTTAACTGTGTGTTTTGTGGTCCAACATGTAACTGGGCGAATGCACGGTCTGGCGAAAGTGAAACACTAGAAAAAGCGCTTACTGTGTCTATAAAATATTCCTGATTTATGTCACTATAATGTACTCCAATATACACATTGTCACATTCACTTTGATCGTCAATGTCATGTACAGGTCATGATCTGCACAGTTTTTGGAAGTGATTCCGCTTGCCTCAATTGTGACACACTTTACCTTATGGTATGTCCCACAATTGCCACACTTTGTCTGTTGACTCTTCGGCTGTTGATACCTCGATCATCCTGCGCTGTTAGCGTTGCTGGTCTGTGTCGTCTTTGGTCGAGCACCTCCAGCAGAACGTCGGTGTCTAGCGTCGTGTATAACGTCGACGCTGGTCCCAGTAGTTCCTGATAACGTCATCGTCAATAACTGTTTCTGACAGTACTAAAAGTTCTGAACAGTTTGTATTGCTTTGTCCATGGTCAGCTTGTCCCCCTCATTAATGATAGAGGCATTCCAGTTCATTACTGATGGTGGTATTCCGCTAAGATCCATTTTTACTGTGAACAAAGTTAAATAAAGACGTTTAAATAATTTAAAAGCTGATCTTGATTGTTTTTTTTCTTTTTACAAAGTTAATGTTAGCACTTCTGGCACCATGTTTTGATATTCTATGTTATAGAATGTTATGTTAGAATTCTCTAAAGAGATATTATGAACACAAGTGTGATGCTATTCTAACGTTTGATAATCAACAACTGTTCTGTTAGCCTGTGGAGAGAGCGTGGTGTATTAGTGGGCATGCGCATATCAATGTATCAAACATGTGGTAGTGTAAACAATGCCTTATATGTAAAAGCAATAATAGAACAGATATAACTTGGATATCATGCGGCAGTCTGCATGCATAGTTTTAAACCCAATAACGGTTTATAGCTATGGTTTCCTCTTTAATTGCACGATGGTGGGTCAGGTCTCAGACTTTATGACGGGTCTGACGTAAAGCTTTAATCATTGGGTTGGTGCCTGATGCTTATCTGTAGCTGGACCCACCGTGGCTCAACTTTAGGTTTTCTTTAGCTCTGACTATCTGTGAGTCGTGAGCTCTTTTCTTTGTTTCATCATAGTGTGTTAATTTGATTAGAGTGTTTCTCCATGATGATACATTGCATTAGTTAGATGGCCTCCATGCGAGCTGAACATTTCTTGTACTTCAACAACAGCAGAATCTAGGGCGAAGATTTGGTACTAGTAAAATGCATTTAAGCCCCCCCCCCCCCCCCCCCCCGGTGGCTTAGGCTGCTGTCTATTTTAAGGTGGTGATTCTATTGTTGTTAACTTTTTGTTTATTGTTACTCCACTTGTGGGAGTCTGTAATTGTTCTATATTTTGTTGTACGTTACTTTATGTCCATTCTAGTATTGCAATCATCTTGATGGGGAAGCGAGAGAGCTGGTTGCTTTGCTTAATCTGCTTCCTGGTGTCTTGTGATGGTTGGGCGGCTCTTCCGCGCGGTGCCACGGGGTTGTCTGCAGTTTGTGATTGTGGTATTTCCTGATCATACTCACTTACTATTTTTGCATATTGTGCAAGTGTGTGTGTCAACTCTGTGGGATGTGGGTCTGACTAGCAATCAGGCTGTCATGGGTTCGCTCTTCCTGTCCAGCACCATTCTATTGTTAAAATGGGTCATGAACAATTTTCTACAGTCATTCCCATTCCTTCTTATTGAAAGAAGGACAGTTATCAATTACTGGCCAAACCCCACTCCAGGCCCTTTTGTATCTATTATATGGGAGCATTTAGGTATTATTTCACTACCTTTGCTTCCAATCACTGGGCAATAATCTAAATGTGGACCAAGTTGAGTAACAATATGGTTAGCTCACGTGAGTCCGAAAATTCAGGTGAGGTTTTAGTATACTAATGGTCCAGCGTTCGTCACAGCATCTTCGATTCTCGTTTTTCAAAGCAGTATATCAGCGGACCAATTTAAGTCAACTTACATTTAAAGCATCATCAGGTATGTAAAGGAAAATGATGCATGTTTTTTTTCTTTTTTTTTTGCTGATTGGATTGGAACTGGTATATATAAACGTATGATGGGAAAAACTTTAAAAATCTTCTTCTCTGAAACGGCGAGACCCACAACTAATAGATTTATGTCTTGTGGTCACCATCATAAATCCTGCCGTCCATGCTCCTGGTGTCTGTCATTAGCTTCCATTGATTTAAAATTGGGAAAACTTTAAAAGGTCTTCTCTGAAACCATTAGACTCACAGCTTGTAGTCCCATAAATTCTGCCAACCATGCATCTTTGGTCCAAATTTACCAAATACTTACGATCATTAGGCTTTGATAGTTCCCATAATCATAATGGGGAAAAACTTCTATCCACAGCTAATACAAGTTTAGTGTTTAGTGTTTTCTATACATTAACCCAGCCACGCACCTGGGGTCCAAATTAATTACTCGCCAGGGACATTTGATTCTCCAAACAAAATAAAATGAAAAAAATCTCTGAAACCAGAAGGCCAAATGCACAGGGGAGTGGTATATATGCTAAATGAATCTCTTGCGTCTATGGGACACAGTTCTATATGGAAACTGATTTGCGCTATTAGTGTCTGTAATATATTGACTGTCAGTGTCCACCTATCAAACACCCCAGCATAAGTGGTCCTGGATCCACCGCTGGCTAAATACGTTCTTTACGAAGATCCCAGCTATTTACTTAGCAGAAGAAAAAATCTGTCGATTATGGATGTCGGTGAGCTGTCTTGTCGGTGAACTGTCGGGGCCGCGATTCCGTTTCTTCATTTTTTATTTCGGCTCGGAAAAAATCCATACGATCCGACGGTTGACGGGTTTACATATTGGTTGGAGAAAACGTAAAAAATATGACAAATACTGCTTCCATTGACAGACCAGTCATAGTCTATAAAAATCCATTTTTGCGAACCGAGATAAAAAATGCAATTTCGAGGAAATGTTAAGGGCATACACTTTGGTGCATAACTAGGGACAGTAGCTCAGTGGGTTGATAAGTTCTTATGATTTTCCTGATACGACGATGTCATCTGTGTCAGTGCTACCGTCAACAAGAAGTGATTTGGACCTTTTTCTTCGAGGAAATGCATTGGGTCAGAAGTTCCACGAATTGTTCCAGGCTGTTGATGATCCCATTCCTGTCAAGTATGTTGTAGCAAGATGTCTTCAGACTGATCATTTCCCTCGGTTTCGACACTTCCTGTGGTCATTTTCTCGTTGAGTTGTTTAGGTCGTTAGTGGACATTTTAGGCTTTTTTGCACCTAGTTGCAGAACTGCGACTTTAGATTTTTTTTCGATCTGGCTGAATCTAAAGTCGCAGCGTTTTTGTGCTCTATCTTGACCAGTGATGGAGTCCCCTTTTGTTTTGGGAAAAAACTCGTTTCCTTGACAATCCAACCATTTAGACTTCTTCATGTGTTTTACATACACAACCAAAGTTATAAAAATGTTACCATTGACTTCGTTATTATGACACGATCAATGCAGTCTGTAATATCATGTTCTTGTTGTTGTTTTTCGGCTCATCTCAGCCATTTTGCATGCTTTTCATGAGCTAGGGGTGATGACGTTTTTGCGATAAAATTCGGATGTTGAATTGATGAGACGAACTTAATAAAACGTTGAAAAATGTTATAATAAAACCCGGTACTGGTTATACTCCCCATGACTAGGTAAGGTATGTCAGCGCTTTTTCAAAAACTCAATACATTATAATAACAAGATTAACAGTGGATTTTGAACATTATACGAAACAAGTAGGTGTTTGAATTTTGAAAATCAGGGCAAAATTGTTAAAGCTATTGATTCTGTTAACTTACTCAATGTTGGTACGCTCGCAGCAGTCACGTTTCTGTATTATCGTGCATTGTAGCGCCCCATATTTTCTATTAAATTATAACGAGTAATGACCTATTTCAGAAAATGAAAGTCGATTTCCAAGAATGGTTTGATTGCAATTTAATATAGCATGCCAAAGAAAATGAGATACTTACTTGACAGAAATCCTTAACAATCACATACCCCATCCGTATAAATCTAATTTTCTTAAAGGAAGCTTTGTCATGAACCAAAATGTCATAATCAGACCGAAAATGGACTTTTCCAACAAGGCGGACAATTGTTATTCTGATCAAGTGCTCACGTGACAAGTTTCCCGCCAAAAGTAGCAAGCTAACGCAAGAGTACATTGACCTCTGAACCGAGAGAGGGTCAGCTTGTTTACGACAAGAAGCGATGGATTGGAAAGATCAGAATCAAATTACTTTTACACAGTGATCAGTAAGATATTAGTGAAAAAAAATATTTTTTATTTCATGGCTAACTTTGCTGCACGCTGAATAGCTTTACTATCACACGCTTATGTTCAAATAGGCTATCAGTCAATACACACAGTTGGTACCCATCGTTTTTAAGGCGCCACGTGAATCTTATATAGAGACATTGGGTGTTTTGACCTTCTTTTTGAACATGTGCGCAATGGTTTATGATTAGAATTGTATAATGATGTCTTTGTTTGAATATGCAAAAACCATTTGGATTTTTTTCTATGTATTTCCTGTTAGCGGAAGTGGGGGAGTTCCTTATCTGAAAATAGTCAATTTTCAATCCAGTGACATCCGTCGGAATACAGAACCAGGGTGAAAAATTTGCATACTAGGTTGAAGATTGACCTTTATTCGTTGACATTCATCAAGATATTAAAAGAAAACCTATTACAAATGGTGAGAGAGGTCACCATAAAATCAACCTGTATGCACAAAAAAAGATCCCATCCATTGCCATTAAGAACTCCTCGGACACAGTTTGTACATATCCAACTGGGTAGTTCTCGATGGCAACAAATTGGTAAAAGGCGGCCCCAGCTAGATCGGTAATTGGTCATCTTTTTTTGCAAATATCTACATGTAACAAATGTATGGTGAATTGGTATTGGATTCTTTTAATCTCAACAGACCAGGTATGATCATTTTTAGGCCAATTATGATAATAAGGAAGGTAAAAGAAAACATTATATAAGTCTGATTTTGGTATTTAATGTTGTTAAAACATCTGTGTATTCAGAAAACGGAAAGTAAACGGGTCATTGTCGGTACATTAAATATCAAAACAAATTCGTGCGTGACTTTAGTACCCACAGAAAAAGCATGCTCTTCAGCCCAGAAGACAAAAATGACGCCATGTTTTGAAAACAAATAGTGTAAACATTCTGTGTGGACAGGAGTATTTTATCTTTTTAGAACTAATCAGGTATGCATCAGCGGCAAACTAAATAGCAAAATATAGATAAACCTATAAACATACAAAATGGAGTAGTGTTAGAGGAAGACACTGTTTTGAAATCTGTTTTCAACTTGGTTTACGTCCACGATAACAGTAAGGGAAAAGATAGAGGCTTAAAAAATCAGGGCTATATGATAACATAAAATAAAAATCCATCATATCGCCCTGAATTCAGTGCTATTTTGCACCCAGAAATCTCCTCGATATTGCAAGACTGCCTAATTTTCCTGAGTATGCTTAGTCATCCGGGGTATAACTATAGAATCTGTCCGCCATAATTTGTTTGGTTCATTGGGCAAATGTGCTTGACCATAGATTGCATGGAAGTAATGTAAAATGTTTAACATCTTTTATGATGGCTAGGGTTAGGGTATTGCTTGGTAGCTGGCGTATTCAATCTAGCTACTGAAAGAATGGGTCAGATAAGTGGTGGACATATTCTATAGTCGTGGTCAGGTCTGAAAGCCCCTGCCGAGCCGAGCTGCCGACAGGCATAGTTTATTTTTTCAATATCATCCTCTGTGGAGATTTTTCAAAAGCAAATTTTATTTAAAATCATCACATAGACTAAAAGCAATAAGTAGAATATTATTAATAATATTTAACAGTTATAATTTGGATTTAATTGCCATTTCATTAAGGTTAATCAAAATGTCTATAAATAGAACTGGACGTGGCCTTTTAGGAAAATGACAATTTTCGTGAAATTAGCGAATTTTTAAGTAAGATTTAACTTTTTCATCACTTATCTTTTATTTTATTTTCAGAACAATTGCCAAACTCGCTTGTAGATCTCTCAAATTTCCAATAAAAATCAACTGAAAAATTGGCTCACTCGGCTGTTGCTTTCAGACCCCCTGCGAGCAATAAAATGACAATTAAATCAAAATTATTGTGTTTTACTATTATTATTATTGTTCCACTTATCGATATAAGTACATGTGATGATTTTAAATAAAAATTATTTATGAAAAATCTCCACCGAGGATGAATTTGAAAAAATGAACTATGTAGGTCGGCAGCTCGGCTCGGCAGGGGCTTTCAGACCCGACCTATAGTCGTTCTGTCATCCGGGCAGCATTTTGATGACGGACAAGTGGAATTTTCCTGCTGAGTTTGCTGGGGACAAGTGAACATCTGGGGGTGAATTTCCATGTGTTTTGGCACCTGAAAAGAGTGCCATTTAAGGAAGGGAACTCTAAATTTACATGTTTTTTCCCCCCCAAGTTGTCGGAATTTTATCGGTCACGAAAACTTATGACTTTCTAATGACATTTGAAACTTGGCTTTAAAATAGGCTTTTACTTAAACACGGAACGAGACGGAACGGAATGAAAACGGAACGCTACCGAACAGAGCATTAACGGAACAGGGGAAAACCAAACCTACGGAACGGAAATGATTATCATGGAACGTAACGTATAACTACAGAACGTAGCGCCTGAACGAGACATAGTAGGCCTAACGTTGCTAAGCATTATCATTTTAAATGAACGTAGTTAAAGTGCTGCCTTCCACTTGTATCTTATTTGGCATTGGAGAAGAACTATATAAGCTACATGTTTCCGTTCTTATCCTCATCTTATTGTTTCAAGTTGTATTTACTATGTACAAATTAATTTGAATAAAATATGTTTTAATCAAGTCGTTAACAATCAAATTTTCTCAATATAATGTAATAATTCATAAAAATCCAATATACGGATAAAAAATGGCACAATCAGTGCTAGATCCACAAGACGAAAAGTACACAAAGGAATGCCAATTGCAACAACAGAAATTTTGGCTTTGTTTAAGTCAAATGAAGTTGTCACTAGCATCCCTTTCCGTCTTTCTCGTGGTGATTAAATTTGTATCAAGCACCAAAAATCCACTTTAGATTGACGATTAGAAGGCAGACGGACATACGTAATTACATTTTAGTTTAACTTTTTACAACATGTACGTAAGTAAATGCAAAGGTATCCTATTCAATACTGTTCCGTGTGCTCCGTAGTTTTATTATATATGTGTTTCCCTGTTGTTTTTGCTTTTACTTTGTTCTGCCTGTGTTTCTGATCACCGTCTGATCCAGGCTAACTTGTGAACCTTCAGATTGAAGCCAAAACATGCAAGGTACGTCCTGTTTTGTTTTGTTTTCATAAGGAACAACGGAACAAAAACGTAACAGTGTTTTTTGTACCACTGTTCCGTATTTTTGTACCACTGTCCCGTTTTTGTACTACTGTTCCATTTTTTCACAACAGAACAAAAACGGAACAGTGTATTTTGTACCAATGTTCTGTGTTTTCATACCACTGTTCCGTTTTTGCACTACTGTTCCGTTTTTTCCACAACGGAACGAAAACGGAACAGTGTATTTTGTACCACTGTTCCATGTTTTCGTACCAATGTTCCGTTTTTGCACCACTGTTCCGTTTTTGCACTACTGTTTTTTTTTTGCACTGCTGTTCTGTTTTTCCACAATGGGACAAAAACGGAACAGTGTATTTTGTACCACTGTTCCGTGTTTTTGTACCACTGTTCTGTTTTTGCACTACTGTTCCATTTTTCCACAACGGAACAAAAACGGAACAGTGTGTTTTCGTACCACTGTTCCGTTGTTTTTTTTTGCACTTCTATTCCGTTTTCCCACAACAGAACAAAAACGGAACAGTGTTTTTTGTACCACTGTTCCGTGTTTTTGTACCACTGTTCCGTTTTTGCACCACTGTTCCGTTTTTTGCACTACTGTTCCGTTTTTCCACAACAGAACAAAAACGGAATGGTGTATTTTGTACCACTGTTCCGTGTTTATTTACCACTGTTCTGTTTTTCCACTACTGTTCCATTTTTCCACAAATTGAGGGAACATCTCATTCAGTGTCTCAAAGGCAAAGAAATGAGACCTTTCCCAACCGCAAAGGGAACAAGTAAAAGATGAAAGGCTATCAAATAGACAGAAAACTTGCAGTTATACTGTGTTTGCAAAATGACCGACACACACACCAATGTTCTGATGAGTACCACCCAGAATGTCTCGGACTAGAATGTCTTGGACTAACAACACAAAGACCGTTCATTTATATGTCCAGCATGTGGTAATAGTAATTAAACATTGATAATAGATCTAATAAAATTGAGAACTTTTTACGTCACTATAAGTGTTCCGTGTTTTTGTAACTAGTATCTCCTTTTTCAATGTTCCGTGTTTTAGAATTTTGCCTCTAGTCATTGTTCCGTGTTTTAGTACTTTAAAACTTCGTTCCATTCCGTTCCGTGTTTTAGTAACGACCTTAAAATACCAATAAAGGCTGAAAACAGCGAATTTAAGGCACCTGTGGATACCTTGCAACCTAATATGTGTGGTTGTATGTCAAAATTATAAAATCATTGGCTATTTTAAGTGAATTTTCTTGCTGAAGCCGGTGGTTTTTATGTAAAATTGGAGGGGTTAATTTGTCACTTTATCCCTGCAGTTTATTTCATCTTACCACTATAATAAACTAACAGTGTTATTTAAAATAGATGCACTTATAGTAATTATAGACAGGACAGCTTATGCTTATTAAATATTAGCAGCTCAGGAACTATCAAACATGCATTAAAACATTGGACATAAATTAAGGGTGTAAAAGAGAGCTGTGAATAATCTGTCGAAAAAAATTGAAGCCATGAGTTACCCATAGAAAAAAAAAGAACCTGTTTGTAAAATCTTGACTTAAATTAATGTATTGAATGAAAATTAAGCACCAAACTGTATTGAAGAATTACTAGCTTGCATGTAAGTTTGTATACCATAAGCTAGTTAATCTTCAAAAAGGAATATAATTGTAAAAAAGCCACTGAAATACAAAGTAACATTCATTCATACATTAAATGAACAAGCAGTAAATAATTTGCCGTAAAATTCGGACAAGTAAGATTCGGTGACGGACAAGTACATTTTTGTAGTTTACTTGTCCGTGGACAAGTAGAAAATTTTGGGATTTCCGCACCCCTGACTAATGCGCCACCTAGCGCTGTTAGTTCGAGGTACTAGCTTCGGTATTTATTGTAGAAAGATGCCAACTTTCGGGTATAATATTACCAAATAAATAATTTTCTCACACAAACCACATAAAAGAATCTAAGAAAAAAGTTGCCTCCTATAACATCAGACCTGTTTACTCCTACGTTTTTTGCGTATTTACTATGCTTTTTGGGCTCCAAAATAAGCACTAGAGATCACTATTACAGAACTACGCACATGAGAAAGTCCCGATTTTTAGCTAAGCTTTCATCTGCAATGACCTGTAACCTCATGATTGTGATTGTAAACAAACAAGTGGATTAGTCACGCTGTGTAAGCAAGCAAGTGCCAATTAACCCTTAGCTGCTCAGGTATAACAAAAAGCTTTGTCATTGAAGAACACTTAATTAAAGTAGCCTTTGATTGCATGTTGTAATTGTAATGTGTTTTCGCGACCTATTTTTTACCATTGCTAGCATAGCCTCACCATAGGGTGTATGTTATTTACAAAGTAATAAAACTGATCTGATAGTAAATCTGATAAAATATGTCATACATATATCATATAGAAATGTACTACTTTCCAGTATTATATTTTCAAACAAATGAAAATTTAGCTTTAACCCCAAAGCAAGCTAGAGAGTAACACCACACTGACACAGGGGATCAATGGATCACATGATGCATTTGACATATGTGTCTTTTACATATCTATCTAAGGTTAATTTAGGGGGAAAGGCTGTGCATTGGACGCGGACGCTTAGTCAAGACTCTTGTAGTCGTAATGAGCCAATGCACCACTCCCACCTTTTCCCCTTACTTCTGTCTTGTCCATATCTTTAAACAGGCCTGTGTAATGTGACGAAGAAAATGCAAAATACAGGGGAACCTATGCCCAATTTTGTCTTAGTGTTGGACTTTGTTGTTTTTGGACCAGGGGTAGCTGTTTGGACCAGGGTAGCTGATCCAAAGTGCTCTTCAGCTATTTTTATTGTCCCCTCCCCAACCCCTACATTATGTTGACGGCACATATGATGGACTACACATAAGTACTCAAAACTACACTTAACAACATCCTTGAGTACACATACGCGATTTTCAATGTAAACTGGTCTGCAACATATTCCTGTTGTTTGTGTGTTTTCTCGGCTAGTTTTGGATAAATTGTTAATCAAAGAAACAATATGACAGCCGTGACGTCAGCCCGACCTCATGAATAAAAGCTTCAAATGGCCAGCGAATTGGTCACTGGAAGATGTTTTTTCGGAAATACTTATTAATTGCGTGGAGTCATTCCTTCTCCTTTTTACACCACACAGGAAAACATAATAACTAATAACTGCTGTATCTAATTCTTCAGGCTTTAGATAAGCCTGCATTCCGCGTTAATTAAGAAAATATTTGGTAGGATACCAGAGCAACAGATAACGGTCGTTTTATCTTTTTTACGAATTATTTTTTACAGAAAAACAAATTGAAATTTAAAAACCTTGTGTAAAAACCAAATGCAAAAGGAAAAAAAAACTAATTATGATCAATAGTTTGATCATTTTGATGGGGCTAGTGTTTTTTTATCAGTTCCTGGTGGGTTTATTGGTTTACAAATCTGTGAATGCTAGAGGAGCTCCTAGTTTGAATGTTATTCCTTGCTTTGCATTCCACTTTTTAGAAATGAAACCCAAAACAGAAACAATGGTTAAAACGGTTACTACTAAAATGCAGACCAGTACGGAATTGAATTCTAAAATCCCTAATAGTGGTATACTTCCTAAAAGCAATTTCAGGTGAACGGAAGGTTGCCACTGTCGGGGAGTTTGACTGAATTTCGGTGCTATTCAGTGTTTTAGTAGTAACCGCTGATGGGTGCATTCACTACAGTCTCCAAAAGCCTTCTTACTCATAGGTTTGTTACCCGTCAGGAACCTATAGCAAAAACTATTGTTACTAAAATCCTGGCTGACCTGATTTCCAAAGTCATAGACAAATCAAAAAAATTCGGTGGCAAAAGAACAGTTGAAAGGCAGAAGAATTATCATATGAATGGCAGATGAGGTCCAGCAGAGGTCATTGAAGAGTCCAGTAAGTTTTAATGGTCAAATAATGAATAGTTAGAAATAACTAATTAAAACTATTAGAAATCCTGAAAAAACTTTACGAAAAATATCTTGTAGTTAAAACTTGACCCAAATCCTTATCTGTTGCTCTGGGATACACATATATTAAAATTCTAGTGCATATCATGTAGGAAAAACAAAATATGCATTTCGCATTTAATGTTTCCAACTTGCGTAATGTGTCCAAAATGTTATATTTTGTTTCTTGTTTACATGTTAGGAAAAAGGTAGAGGAAATCCGATAAAAGCCGGCTTGTACAGCAAGGCCATACAAGTGTTGATAAACTAGCTCTACTACATGTACTGTACATATTCCCCCTCTATTTTTAGATTCGTCCTCGAATCTCAGTTTGTATTTCAAAGAACCTATATAAATCAAGACACGGATGTGCTCCGAGCCCATCGGATGGGTTATTTACGTTGGGCACCAAATGTAACAGGTGAAAAATGTTTATCAACTGTGCCCCGGTTGGAGATCGAACCCTGACCACCAGGTCCAAAATCAGACAATCTACTGTGTCGCCATAAAAGCTGCAGTACAAGTTTTGATAAACTAGCTCTACCCAGTAAGGTATGATATTTCATGAGAGTCTCATGAAATACCATGCCTTATTTGTTATTTTTGAAAAAGCAGCAAAATTTAAAATGGTTGTCTGCTGCAAATTATAGACCGCCTTTTATGGGTAATCTAATTGATAAGATATTTTTATGCATAGGTCCTGATAAGGAAATTTTATTTGCGTAAAATTTTAATTATTCTCTTTCTCATTAATTCAAACATGTGTTTTGGGTGCTCAAAAGAATCGTCTCATTGAGACGGTTCTTTTGAGTACCCACAACATATGTTTTGGATGAGAAATAAAGAAAATAATTATCCAATACACACTCTTATCTGGAGGCCTGTTTATGCACAAAAAGTTTGCTTATCTGAAGTTCCAGGACATACCTGTATGATTGTGTTTCAGAGTGAAGCCAGAGAAAAAGCCCAAAAGAAAGCCCAAGATCAAAATCAAGGAGAAGAAGGCGGTTAAGGTGAGTGCTTGTTTATTACCCCTATTCCACACAGGCCACAAATCGCCCGACTCGCCACGAATTGATTTTTTTCTAATTCGGGGGGATTCGTGAGGTTTCATTAATTTTTTCTCCAATCGTGATGAGCTATGAGTCATTCCCGATTCAGATACGATGTCGTTACGAATATTCGGGGCATTCGGCTCAATTCGGCTAGAATCGCGCAAGAATTCATTTCGATTAGAAAATAACATTAGAACATGCTGCACAAAAGTTAAGGAATCAATTACGAATCAGTTACAAATATGTGGATTGCAGCACGAATTGGGCATGAATTAACAGAAATCCGCGACGATTCGACCCGATTCGCGAGATTTTCTCTCACAATAGCTATAAAAAAAGGCCCATACATGCTTCGGGGCATCAGTTCCAAAATGAATGTTCCTCGTAAAGCAGCAGTAGAATTGATCCTGCAACTTGTGTGTTGAAAACAGCTTCTTATATAGCTAGAAGAAAACAACTACGTTAAAGTCGAGAAGCCCTGACCCAGACTCTTTGACTTGGAAAAATATGGCAGTTCGCCATTGGCAAAATCGCCAGCCAGCAGCTACTAACTGATCCTGATTGTGCTCCAGAATCTGCCAAAACTGTTTCAACTTCAAGGACTGCTCACATGCGCGAGACGAGGTAATTAACCTTTGGGAAAATCCTTCTGCTATCTCTTCCTTGGTTTTATTGCTTGGCTTAATCTCCCGATTCCCCACGAATGAGCTAAGAGTAGCTACGAATGCCCAAAACAATGCAAAAACGCCCCCGAATCAATTACGATTCAGTTACGGTATCCACGAATGCCTTAGGAATTTGGTACGAATCACGCACGATTTTTCGAATCAGGGAATTCGTGCCCAAAGTTTTGAACAGTTCAAAACTTTTGAGCCCAATTCCCGATAGACCTACGAATTGCAAGAACTCACTACGGACTATGCGAATCAGTTAAGACCATCACGAACTGAGTACGATTCAGCCACAAATCCAAATATTTGTCAATTCGTGGGATTCGGGGCCTGTGTGGAATAGGGGTATATCATAGGTTTAGATAATAAAAACATTGAGTGCAAATTTGAAAGTTATAGATATTTTCTTACCCATCAATTTTAACATATGTTTTGGGTGCTCAAAAGAACCGTCTCAATGAGATGGTTCTTTTGAGTACCCACAACATATGTTTTGGTTGAGAAATAAAAATATTATTTTTCATAACACACTCTTAACTGATGTCCTGGTGCATTTTGCTTTCACTTTTGTGCATGCATCTGCCAGGTTTTATTTAGAAAATTGTTCTGGTACCCCACCACTTTCTTCAGGGAGGTTTTAGAGATGTGTAGCAAGTGTTTGCAATGGTATATGTTGTCATTAAAAATGACAAAAGTCATGATCACTAGCAGGCAAAGAGATAAAACAGGGAAACAGGCTAACAGGGGCCGGGTAGCCCAGCACCCCTAAATTTTGGGCTGGGCCCCTAAATATAAATGTTAAGGGCCCGGGTCCCCAGCTTTCCCCCTGAAAAGGGTAGTATGTAAAAGCATGAAGTTTGACACTTAGCTGTTGCACATTTTCAAATCTTGATTCAACTGTCAAATTCTAAATTCTGGTAAATAATTGGAGGAATTCATGTAGATTTTGAGGGTGTCTGACTTCAATTATGAGTAAAAGCTTTCAGCCAATGCTTGGCAATGGTTTTGCAATGAGTTTATTTTTCTGCTGAATCCTGGGCCCCTTAGTTTTGGGTTGGACCCCCAATCATATGGTTAGTCTGTATCCTTGGTAAATGATGTCGTATATTAAATTGATTTTTTGTGTTTGGTCAAAGATGATACTCGTTAAAAAAAATTGTACCTTAAACTCTTAAAGTGGCAGCAAAAATCCACTTGAAAATGTTTTCTGCTTAATTCATCTGCAGCAACTTTTTTTAACATTATAGACTAATATAAGTATAAAGGCCAACTAAGTGTGGACCGAGGGAGTGCATTGGCTCAGCGGTATAGTGCTTGACTCGAGACAGAGGGGTTGCAGGTTAGAGCCTTACCAGTGTCTTTGCATTGTGTCCTTGAGCAAGACACATTAGTCCTTGCTTGTACTGGTTCAACCCAGGAAGACCCATCCCGACATAACTGAAAAACTGTTGACTGGGACATATAGAATCAAACAAACAACAATAATACTTTCATCGGATAACTTTTGTTGTGATTGCCCGTTTAAGGGTTAATCCTTAAAGCACCAAGAAAATGCATCTGAAAATGTTGTCTGCTGAAGTCGTCTGCTGCAAATAATTGCCAAACATTACTGGCGAACTAAGTATACAAGCAAAAAGTGTGAACCCAGAACAGACTGCTCCTATAGGAGCAGTCTGATCTGGGTTCACACTGATTGCCATTGAGGCCTCTTAACATTTCCACAGACGAGAAAAGTAGACGTCTTTGGTTGCTATTGCCCCTTTAATGGTTAACAATTAATCAAGAGGAGCACAGTGGCTTGGTGGTAGAGTGTTTGGTTTGAAATTGAGGGGTCACTGGTTCAAGACTTGCAGAGCCACTGCATTCATTGTGTGACTGTCTTTAAGCAAGACTCAATCCAGGAAGAAAGGAAAATGTCCCCACATGCCTGAAAAATTGTTGGCTTGGTTGTTAAGCATCAATGCAAGCAAACAACACAGGTTTAAATAAACAAAATTTTTGAATGTAAAATTGTAAACATTTTCTTACCAATTGGTTTTAACATATGTTATGGGTGCTCAAAAGAACTGTCTTATCAAGACAGTTTTTTTGAGTACCAACAACATATGTTTTGGTTGAGAAATGCGAAAAAAATTGTTTCGCACTCTTAGCTAAATACCATCCTTAGTAACCCAGGTGTGACCCATTCCATACCCACTGCATTCATCGTGATGAATGCAGTGGGTACGGAATGGGTCACGCCTGGGTGTACGAGGATGGCTAAATACCTGATACAATCAACTGTAGTTTGAACTTCCCCCTCCTGCTCTTTTCTAGGGTGAGCAGAACAATGACCCTGTACCAGATATCAACATACCAAACATTGAACTGTCTGGCAACCCATCTCTGTTCAATGTGTATGCATTGGTGAGGAAGTCTCTACTGGAGCGATGTATGAAAGAAGCGACAGTCGTGTATCAACAGAGCGTCAGTCGGCTGTCAGAGTCGGATACAGATGAAGACAGCGAAGAAAGAAGCAGAGATAATATTGTTAAAATACCAAAGGTAACATAGGCCAAGATAAACAAATTAATGAGCCGTAACCTGTGATTTCCAACAATGTGGCATTTTGACAAGTGCAGACTAAAGCGAGCCTGTGCAGCCTCCTTTAAAGCTTAGAAACCTCAAATGATGTTCAGTCAGTAGCTTAACAATCTTAGAATAGTCAACTTAACAATCTTAAAATAGTCAAGCGACTAGCAAAGGCTCTGATAGTCTGCGCGTATACGCAGGCTGATCAGAGCCTTTGCTGGTCGCACGTACCACACTGTGAAAAATCTCATGTCGTGGCTGATTTTTTGAGTGTAAAATAGTAAATATTTTCCTATCCATCAGCTTTTCATACTAGGTTTAGATAAATTTTTTGAGGGTAAAATTGCTAATATTTTCTTACCCATTAGTTTTAACATATGCTTTGGGTGCTCAAAAGAACTGTCTCTTTTGAGTACCCACAACATGTTTTGGTTTTGGTTTAGAAATAAGGAATTTATTTTTTTATTACACACCCTTAACTAAAGGCCTGATTTTAATATGTGTTTTTGGTGTTATTTGCCTTAATTAAATGGCTTACAAACAGGAAACCAAACAAAAATTGATCATTATCACATCATATGGATAACAGTCCAGTTTACTCTGTAAATTCAAGCGTTTATTGTTGGAATTATTTTCCAATACAGACTTTAGAAAGTGCAAAATTGCTGCCTTCAAGGAGCACTGTCGAGACAAATACAGGAAGGTTTGCTACAAAAATAAGGCAACACCTACAAATTCGTGCACCAGGATAAATCGTGGCATGAACTTTGTACTGGCCATAAATGGTTGGCATTTTAAAATTTATTTACAGGACAAATGACAATGTTAACTGGTCTGAGTGATAAAACGCGCCTCATTTGTTTGTATTTTGATATTTGTGAAGATTACGAATTTTATGCTTGAGTGAGTTGATATGGAAAAATCTTTTATAACCTCAGGCCAGAGAAAAAAAGTTATCTGGATATCCTCTTATTTAACCCAAACTAAACAACCATGACTGATGCATATACAGGGCTCGCACAGGCTTGAAAAGTACTTGAATATACAGGACTGTCTTGAAAAGTCCTTGAAAATTAAATTTGCCTTGAAAAGTACTTGAAAAAACTCAAATGCCTTGAAAAGTCCTTGATTTTTAGCTCACCTGAGCCGAAGGCTCCGAGGTGAGCTATTAGTATACCAGTGACTCCGGCGTCCGTCCGTCCGTCCGTCCGTCAACATTTTCAAACATCTTCTCCTCTGAAACCACTGGGCCAATTGAACTCAAATTTCATATGGAGACTCCTTAGGATGGGGGAACGAAAGTTTGTTCAAATGGTTCCGGTCACATGACCAAGATGGCCGCCATGCCCATATATGGTAAAAACTCTTTAAAAATCTTCTTCTCCAGAACCAGAAGCCCGATGACCTTGGGACTTGGTATATAGCATTGGGGATGTGGGGCCTACCAAGTTTGTTCAAATGATGATCCTAGGTTGACCTTGACCTACTTTACGTCAAGGTCAAATTTGCTTCCTAATGCATTTAAATGGGGAAATTTTTGAAAAGTTGATTTTTTTAAAACTACTGAAGCCAATGTCATTATTCTCACTTGGTATATTTAATCTAATGTGACAATGGCTAAAAACAAGTTCCAAAGGTCAAGGTTGACCTTTGACCTTTCAGCCAAGCTGCTCATATTGGAGTCCCATCAATATATTTAAACATAGTTTTCTCAGAAACCATTTAGCCAATTGAACTCAAATTTCATATGAAAACTCCTTACAAAAAGTTAGCTAAGATTCAAACAAATTGTTTAGGTCACTAGATCAAGATGGCCGACATGCCCATATATGGTAAAAACCCTTTAAAAATCTTCTTCTCCAGAACCAGAAGGCTGATGACCTTGGGACTTAGTATGTACCATTTTGGATGTTGGGCCTACCAAGTTTGTTCAAATGATGATCCTAGGTTGACCTTGACCTACTTAACATCAAGGTCAAATTTGCCTCCGATTGCATTTAAATGTGAAATTTTTGGAAAAGTTGATTTTTTGAATACTGTTGAAGCCAAAGTCATTATTCTCACTTGATATGTGAAACCTAATGAGACAATGGCTATAAAAAAGTTTCAAGGTCAAGGCCACCGCACCCATATATATTAAAAACCCTTTAAATATCTTATTCTCTGGAACAAAAGGCCAATGGCCTTGGGACTTGGTATGTAGCATTGGGGATGTGGTCTCTACCAGGTTTGCACAAATGATGAATTTAGCTTGACCTACTTTATGGCAAGGTCAAATTTGATTCCTAATGTATTTATATGGGAATAATCTTGAAATGTTCATTTTCTATGACTGTTTAAGCCACAATCATAATACTTTCGAGAAATGTTTAACCCGATGAGACAATGGCTTTATATAAGTACCAAATGTCAAGCTAACCTGTGATCTTTTATCCAATGCCACTCATTTGGACTGCCACATACCTATATAAACATTGGTTTCTCAGATATCACCGGGCTGTTTGATGGAGTATTCATTAGATTGTTTTTAGTCACTTGACCAAAATGGCTGCAACCCCCATATATGGTAAAACAAAATATGTTTTATTATAAGATGCAGTTGACCTTGACCTATTTTAACATAATTAGATGTCAGGTGAGCGCCTCAGGACCTTCAGGTCCTCTAGTTACCATTTACAGGAGGATTCAAGTGTTTTTTGAGACCTAAATAAGTATAAAATTGTGGTGCCCTTATTTGGTGCTGCACCAGATAAAGGCACCTTAATTTTATACTAATTATCTTAAACTAATATCTTTAGTAATGGACTCATAGCATTTCAGAAGTAGAATTTTAACATGTAAATCAGTATTTTTCTAAAGTTTTCAGTCCTTGAAAACAGTTGGAAAATCTTTAAAAAATCCTTGAAAAGTCCTTGAATTTTACACAATCTTGTCTGTATGAACCCTGATACATTGTATATATTGTAAAACATTTTATATATTTAGCGGGTATTTTTACTTGGGGCTTTTGGCAGTAAAAACATAAATCACCAAAATATGAAACCATGAAATTCAGTTTCAGATTCATTTTCGCAATAAGCAGTAAAAAGTGTGTTGGAATCCGTATCCTGAAAACCAACTTTTGAACGGTGGAGTAAGTTTCTGCAAAGAGGAAACCACGTCTTAAAGGGGGCTAGCTACTATTAAAGGAAAGAATATGCTCCCCATAGAGAGTATACATGTATTCTTTCCTTTTAAAGTAGCCCCTATGAGAATAGAAAATAACTTTAAAAGGCATTGAATTGAGAAATTGCCAAAATTAAACAACCCAATATGCAAGTCTTTTTAAATTGCCAAATTTTGATGCTGCTATAAATAAGTGGTTTACAGTAGCAAATTTTGAGATTTTGATGCTGCTAATAATAAGTGGTTTACAGTAGCAAGTTTTGAGATTTTGATGCTGCTAATAATAAGTGGTTTACAGTAGCAAATTTTGAGATTTTGATGCTGCTAATAATAAGTGGTTTACAGTAGCAAATTGTGAGATATCTTGGAAAATAGAGCTTGATGTTTCATGTGAATCATGTGACTGTCAGTAGACAATTCACAAGAAAATTCAAGCCTTAGTTTCTTAAAGCAGGGGCAAAATTTGATTATTCCATTGGCTGCAAAAGGGATAAAATTTTAGATTTTTAACCACTTGCTTAAACTAGCAAGTGGCTATTTTTTCACTTTAGTAACATTGCAAATTACATACACAGCATTAATTGATAGACAAAACCAATTAAGCATTTTCAGCTTTCTGAACCTATATTCAGGCTTCCTTGCAAACAGTGTGGATCCAGATCAGCCAGCTTCTTAAAAAGCTGGCTGATCAGGATCTACACTGTTTTCCATACAAGGTATGCTGTGTTGCATAATTTGGTTCGTATGAGAGTGACTTGTTTCCACATGCTAAAAATAGCAAGTGAAGGCAATTTCTACTTGCTTTTTTGAGAAAACTACCTGGGCATATGAAGGGTTGAGGCTACATGTATGTTTGTTGTCATTTCCAGATTGTTGGCCTGGGACTGAGAGGTGTGTTTGAGCTAGTACGTGAAACAAGAGACCATTACCCAGAACTATGTATCAAGGCAATGAAATCATTACTGGATATGCTACAAGGACAGCTTCCAGAGAGTATGAAACTGGAACCGGTAGATATTGTAGGTAAGTACTGGTACCTGGCCATTCGCTTCATGGACAGCTCTCAGAGAGCATGAAACTGGAACCAGTAGATATTGTAGGTAAGTACTGGTACCTGGTCATTCGCTTCATGGACAGCTCCCAGAGAGCATGAAACTGGAACCAGTAGATATTGTAGGTAAGTACTGGTACCTGGCCATTCTCTTCATGGACAGCTTCCAGAGAGCATGAAACTGGAACCAGCAGATATTATAGGTAAGTACTGGTACCTGGCCATTTGCTTCATGGACAGCTTCCAGAGAGAAAGAAACTGGAACCAGCAGATATTATAGGTAAGTACTGGTACCTGGCCATTCGCTTCAAGGACAGCTTCCAGAGAGCAAGAAACTGGAACCAGCAGATATTGTATGTGGTCATTTACTCTAGGGTAGCAAACCACCATCAAACGGAGACCCCAGAGCGTGCTGGAGGGCGCAATAAGATAAATTCTGATTGCGACCAGTTTCAAATATAAAAGCCAATTCTTTCCAATCTAAATCAAGATTAGAGATGTTTTTGTGGATTCTAGAGAAATAAAACACTAAAATTGATGTTATATAAGAGAGCCAATAGCATGGAAATCTTATCAGACCCCACTTTTTCAACGGCAATTTTTACGACTAAATGTACCAAATCTGATGCCCCTGCTGGACAGTGTGATGGGGTGAGCCACTCAAATCTTGCTTAATCATGCAGAAATCTTCATGATCATGTGCAACATTTACAACTCAATACCTGCCTCCCACCTCGTTTCTTTGATAATCAGCTTCGAGTTTGTGTATATGAAAATGAAAGTAGAATTCTGATGCATTTCCAGGCCGAGCCACACATTCGTATTTTGGTCGGATAGCCACATTTAGTATTTTCAGTTGCCAAAAAATGCTTTTTATTGATGATCAAACATTCCCAGGCACACAGAAACAGCACTTTACAGTATAAAATGCAACAAAGTGTATTTAGAGCCAAGAATTGAAGGGTACCCCCTTATATTATCAAATTTGCCCAGGCCCAGCTGATCCGATCAGTGGTTTGCTACCTTTAAGAAAACTTTTTTGCTCCAAATTTGATAATTTTTGAAAAAAATCACAAATTGGAGCTTTTGTAGACATACAGTGTATAGGAAAGTTGGCTGAAATACTCTCTGACCTTTTGACAGCTGTTGTAGAATATCACCCTGTTCCGAAGAGAGCCACAGGCACAAATTCTTTACCACGACACCAACTGTGCGATTTCCCCTCCTGTGAAAAATACTTGCGCACAAGAATCCAAATCATGCTATATCCTTAGCCGACAGCTGTGCAAAGCCTGCTTTATTTACATCTGAAATGGAAACTTGAAAATCACTGTTTGTGCTTAAAGGTAGCAAACCGCCATCAAATGGAGACCCCAGAGCGTGCCGGAGGGCGCACTAAGATAAATTCTGATTGCGACCAGTTTCAAATATAAAAGCCAATTCTTTCCAATCTAAATCAAGATTAGAGATGTTTTTGTGGATTCTAGAGAAATATAACACTAAAATTGATGTTATATAAGAGAGCCAATAGCACAGAAATCTCTCTCGGACCCCACTTTTTCTCATGATTCAACAAGCATTCTTGAAGCCTTGCCAGGTAAACTTGATATCAAACGACACTCCCCTAGTATTCTCTATTTAAAAGCATAACACAGGGTTTGATAGCTCATGCAGGAGTGAGGAAATACCATACCCGACTTGTCCAACCTGGTCCAAGTTCATTTCATTCAGGAGAAGCTAGTAATTTCAGTTTACTGGTCCTGGGACAAGTATATAGAAAGTAAATACAATTCTGTATTTCGTATTTTGATTCATTATTATGAACTCCCCTGTTGTAGGGAAACAGTGTGGATCCTGATCAGCTGGCTACTTCAGAAGCCAGCTGATCTGGATCTACACTGTTTTCAATAGCGTTTATATCTAGTTTCATACTGTTTTCAAAATAGTCTATAGAAAGGGCTTAACTGCATTTTCAGTTCTTTAGAACAAGTAAAATTTTCTTTGGACAAGTATATTGTGGCCATTTACTCATGACAATGTCCATGGGCAAGTATCAAATTTTGCTATTTCCACACCCATGGCTCATGTGAGCTGTCTGACCACAGGAAGAACTAGAGGCCAAAAATCAACATTTTACAGAAATTGGTCATACTGAATAACAATGTTACCCTTTGTATACTGGAAACTCTAAGCAGGTACTTTGGCAAATGATAAAGTGCTGCAAAATGTGACATTTCATCAGTGTCTGTACTGTTTACTAGGATAAAACAATCTTCATGGACTGAATTTCATCTTAAAATTTGAAAATTTTGTCTGATGCAAATTTTAGTTTACACTTGATGTATTATTCTGTTTAGATGGATTGTTTCAACTCTTGATGGAGATAGCTACCAATTCTGGCCCAGATTATGTTCGAGATGGTCTGTCCTTGACATCACTAGCCTGCTCGGCTCTGATAAGTCTCGTTGTAGCGCTAGGAGAGACAGGAAAACTGATGACGGCTTTATCTGCTATGCTGATGGGAACAGGTCCTCTCTCCACACAGAAAATACAGGTAATTTACATTTAACTCTTTGCATACTGGGTAGTTTTTCATGCTTTTGCTGTCGTCTGCTGATTTTTTTTCAAAATCAGTTTTTCGGATTTTTTTTTTCAGGCATTCCATCTGGGTGTCAAATTGTTTAGATCCAGATCAGGCCCGACATTTTGTTGGGCCTGATCTGAATACAAACTGTTTGCAAAGATTATCAGCAGACGACATAATTCACATTTATACCATGAAGAAAATCCTTCATTATTATTACTGGTCACTATTTTAAAATTATTCCATTAGTCAAGACAAACAAAAGATTTTAGGGAAAAAATGTGATATTTTCATATCCGTTAAGTTTTGACTTATGTTTTGGATACTACAAGAACTTTCACATTGAACTCATTGTCTGCACATGCATTGATATAAAAAGATTGACATGTCTGCTACTGCGCATGCTGAAAAATGGTTATGTGCAAATACTCTGTATGCATTACTCAAAACAGGTGAAATAAGTAGCAAGCAAGGAATGGCTATAAATAATCATTGAGTCATCTTTTATAGTCAAACAATAACAATGATTGGTTTTACAGTATTTAACAATAGAATGATAATATTTTCTGCACTTAAATATTTTTGAAAACATTCTGCAGATGGCAAGGTCATATTAGCGGTTTCCGTGACACTTGATGCTGCAGATTGATAACAAGATTGGATCAACCAATCAGACGAATCACATGACTGTGATACATTTGGTAAACAAGTAGTTCACATGTACCCACAATGCTCAAATCAGATAGGTCTGTACTTGAAAATGCCCCCTGTCATAAGATAATGCATTGAAGCAGTTCTTTTGAGTACTCACAACATATGTTTTTGTTGAGAAATGAGTCCATTTATTTTCAATTAGACACATTTAACTAAAAGGTACGTAAAGAGTAAATAATATTTACTTCATCTATTTATATTTTAGGTTCCGGGGATTCTTACCTCCTTACAGAAGAGTGTTCAGGCTGTGCTACTAGGAAAGACACAACTTCCAGACTGGTTTAGTCATGGTGTGAAAGAAAAATCACTACTTTTTACCTGTAAACTGGACAGTCTATCAGCAGAAATAGGTGTGTTACATTTTAAACTTTATGTGAATTTGACCCAGTTGTTAAACAAGTGAATATGACCTCGGACCCAATAAACACGGACTGGTCACTTACATACAGGTAAATGTATATATGGGAAATACGTTGTCGTAGCTCAACCGTGGATGAGCTTTCAAAACTGACATATGTTGAAGATTAAATAATCATATCTCCATTATTTCTCTGCATATCTTTGAATTTTCTTCAAAAAGCAATGGTTCAATTTACTATCTTTAAGACGGTATTGTTATATTTATTGAAAATTTATCCGTCTTTATGAACATCAGCAAGAAACCTAGGTACCCTTTTTAGCTATTTTCGGCACTTTTAGCCGAAAATCGTCAGAAATCAACATAAAAAGATGACAAAACTTCAATTCTTTTTACTGTAACTCGTAATATTTCAGCTTCGCATATCAGTACATATCAATGCATGAAGTTGTTATACTTACAGAGCCATGTTTTGAAGACGTAACATCGACAGCTATTACCAGTGATGGGGGATATATCTACATCCACAATAAACATGGAATGTTTAAATTTGGAACTGGTTATGGAGGCACCTTAAAGGTATTACAGCCAAATTTTGTTATTTTGAGATATCAGAAGTCTGATCAAATTGGAAGAATCATGTTGATTTCAAAACATATGTTTTTAAAATGTCGAACTCATTCTTGTTTTGTTTTTGTTAGCTCACCAGAGCCAAAGGCTCAGGGTGAGCTTATAGTATGGGACTCGAGCCGGCGTCCGTCCGTCCATCCGTCCGTCCACACTTTCAAACATGAATATCTCTGAAACCAGCTGGCCAATCATAATCAAATTTCATCGGGAGCATCAATGGGGTGGGGGATTGACTGCATTAGGCTTTGGGTAAGATCGGATCAAAACTCTGGTTTCCATGGCAACAGATAGCTCCCATAGGGTTATAATAGGGAAAATCTTGTGACCACTCTAGCTCCTTCATTTTTGATTTTTTCTTCTTTATTCTAGCAGGTAACAAGGACAACCATAAAATCTTGAATGGGTTCGAAATTCGGCAGGATCCGACCAGGGACTTATGAGTTAGCTGCCCTTGAGCGTCTGGAAAAATCCCAATAGACTTATAATGGAAGAAATGTTGTGACCACTGTAGTACCTACATTTTTGGATGGATCTTCTTCATTCGTGCAGATAACAAGACCAACCATAAAAGCTTGGATGGGTTTGAATTTAGGCAAGATTCCATCACTGACTTCGGAGTTAGCTGCCCTTGAGCGTCAGAAAAATTGATGAATAATGTTGTGACCACTCTAGCTCCTTCATTTTTGATTGGATCTTCTTCTTTCTTGCAGGCAACAAGTAAACCCATAATATCTCATATGGGTCCCGAAATTCAGTAGATTCCGAAAAGGGACTTTTGAGTTACCTGCCCTTGAGCGTTTGGAAAATCCCCATAGATTTATAATGGGAGAAATATTGTGACCACTCTAGTGCTTTCAATTTTGAATGGATCTTCCTAATTCTTGCATACAATAAGAACAACTATTAAAGCTTGGATGAGTTTGAATTTCGTCAAGATCCCATCACTGACTTAGGAGTTAGCTGCCCTTGAGTGTCAGACAAATTAATGAATAATGTTGTGACCACTCTAGCTCATTCGTTTTTGATAGGATCTTCTTCATTCTTGCAGGCAACAAGTAAACCCATAATATCTCGGATGGGTTTGAAATTCAGCAGGATCCTACCAGGGACTTATTAGTTACCTGCCCTTGAGCGTTTAGAAAAATCCCCATAGACTTTTAATGGGAGAAATGTTGTAATCACTCTAGTTCTATCAATTTTGAATGGATCTTCCTCATTCTTGCATACAATAAGAACAACTATTAAAGCTTGGATGAGTTTGAATTTCGTCAAGATCCCATCACACATTTTGGAGTTAGATCCCCTTGAGCATCTTAAAAATTAATGAATAATGTTGTGACCACTCTAGCTTCTTCATTTTTGATAGGATCTTCTTCATTCTTGCAGGCAACAAGTAAACCCATAATATCTCAGATGGGTTCGAAATTCGGCAGGATCCGACCAGGAACTTATGAGTTACCTGCCCTTGAGCGTTTGGAAAAATCCCCATAGACTTATAATGGGAGGAATGTTGTGACCACTCTAGTTCTTTCAATTTTGAATGGATATTCCTCATTCTTGCATACAAAAAGAACAACTATTAAAGCTTGGATGAGTTTGAATTTCGTCAAGATCCCATTACACATTTTGGAGTTAGCTCCCCTTGAGCATCTTAAAAATTAATGAATAATGTTGTGGCCACTCTAGCTCATTCATTTTTGATAGGATCTTCTTCATTCTTGCAGGCAACAAGTAAACCCATAATATCTCAGATGGGTTCGAAATTCAGCAGGATCCAAGTTACCTGCCCTTGAGCGTTTGGAAAAATCCCCATAGACTTATAATGGGAGGAATGTTGTGACCACTCTAGTTCTTTCAATTTTGAATGGATATTCCTCATTCTTGCATACAATAAGGACAACTATTAAAGCTTGGATGAGTTTGAATTTCGTCAAGATCCCATCACATATTTTTATTTTGGAGTTAGCTGCCCTTGAGCGTCAGAAATATTAATGAAATTTGTTGTGACCACTCTAGCTCCTTCATTTTTGATTGGATCTTCTTCATTCTTGCAGGTAACAAGGACAACCATAAAAGCTTTGATAGTTGAATTTAAAGTAGAATTAACTTTAGACTGTGGAGTTAACTTCCCTTGAGCATCATAAAAAATCTGCATAGACTTACAATGGGAGATCTGTTGTGACCACTCTAGCATGGATCTTCTTCATTTGTAGGTAACAAGGACTTCCATAAAAGTTTGAATGCGCTTGATTTTCTGCCACACCTATCCACCAGCTACAGAGTTAGCTGCCCTTGAGCATCTAAAATATAACTATACAATGTTTGATTTGATTCTTTACATCCCATCAACAATCTTTCAGTTAAATAGGGACGGGGCTTCCTGGGTTGAACCAGTTCTAAGCTAGGATAAATGTGTCTTGCTCAAGGACCACAACGCAGTGACGCTGGTGAGGCTCGAACCCGCGACCTCTCAGTCTCGAGTCAAGCACTCTACCACTGAGCCACTGCGCTCCCTAAACTCATTCTTGTAAATATTGGTAAAATGCACATGGCTTTTAACTGCACATATAGTGTAGAAGGGCAAAGCAACCATGTAACAAGTACCAACTGTAAGGCGAGTTGTACATTGAATTTTGATTTTAGAAAAATCTTAATTTTGGCCAGCTTTAAAGAAAAGGAATGGGCTCCATATTGACACTAAATTGTTAACCCACTTCTTATTAACAAATTTATCACACGATGCCGCGTTTGGGAGTGATGTAACCCCATACAATAAAATCTATAAGCCACTAGTGATTCACAGATTTAGTAACATAACCTAATGACATCCACAATAATGTTGCATAAAAGGTGACAAAATCTGGACGTTTTTATGCCAAAAATGGGAATTTAAAGTAATTTTAATGTCATGTGATAAATAGAATCTAACATTCGTACTCCCAAATGATTGTATATATTAAACTCGCATTTTATCACATTTCCCATCTTGTTTAATAAATTAAATAAAACATGAGCAATCGTGTAAGATCCTCTATTGATTGGCTATTCTCAGGCTGTAAAACTTTAAGTGGCACATCTTCCACATTTGCTTTAAAACCAAATAACTTGTTGAATACAAAATTGGTCATTTTCAAAATTCTCAAGAAAAACAAGGGAGCGCGCTGGCTGAGTGGTAGAGTGCTTGAATCAAGACCGAAGGGCCTCAGATTCAAGACCCACCAGCGTCACTGCGTTGTGTCCTTGAGCAAGAACATTAATCCTAGCTTATTGTTCAACCCAGGAAGACCCGTCCCTATATAACTGAAAGATTGTTGATGGGACGTAAAGGATCGAATAAAACAAACAAAAATCAAGAGAAACAAAATAAAGCCCTTATTGACAGGAAACCTTGGCACTTTGGCAAACAATGAAGACCCAGATGCAATGCAGCAGTATTTTACATTTCATCAGGGTCTGCACTGATTGCTATTATCAATGACTAAAACAATTTTCAGGGACAGCATTTTTCATAAATCCAAAAATACTAAACTTGCTAGCGACGAATTTTGTCGTTTGCTGATAACCATTGCAAACAGTTTGGACCCAGATCAGGATCTACATAATGTCAGTCCTGATCTGGATCCTAATCGTTTGACACTCTAATAGTTTTCCTGAAATATTTTTTTTAAAGTGGCAGAAGATGACAACAAAGCATGTAAATTACCAAGCATGCTTAGAGTTAATGCAACACCACATGGATATAAGAAAATACAGTTAATTTAAACCATGTCCATTACAGTATCTAATTTTCCTAATATAAAAGGGGATAACTCCTAATTACATAATTTATTCATGCTCAACTCAACTGAGCATGAAATTTCAACAGCTCATAAAAGGTAAAATCTTCCTTAAAAACTCTTAGATGTTGTATTTATCCTGCTTGTAAATTGTTATGCCTACAATTGTTGGCATTTTAACACTTATGAGCAGGAAAAATTTCATGCTCTGTCGAGTTGAGAACGAAAACAGTTTTAATACCTTGGGGCAAGAAACCCTCTACGAATCTGACAATTTGGTCAACTTTACATGTTTGTCTTTTATTTTTCAGGGTCAGTTATACTGCTACAAAGAAACACAACCTTTCAAATCCAGCATATGGTTAGCTTACGCAGGGGTAAGTTGTGATTTTGTGTGTTTTTAACAACTTGGTTGCTTTACTCATAAACAATTGCTCAGTGATAGAGTATGTATACAGATCACTGTACTTTAAGGATCGTTTTTGTCTGCTAAGCAGAGCTTGCAGCAATAAGCACTTTTCATTCTGGATACTGATGAACAGGTACTCTGGCAAACAGTGAAGACCCAGATGACAAGGCAGCATTTCATCAGGTTCTGCAATGTTTGCTAAGATAAGAACAACCTTCAGGAACAGAAATACATCATTTTATAGAAATTTGGACTGACTACCTGTTAAAATACAAAATTGACTTATCCATCAGAATGAAAAAGTTTTGATTTATTCATCAGTCGGTGTCTGATAAGACTAAAGCTTGCATTGCTATTTGTTCTACCTAGGTGACTTGTATTGTGTCCACCTTGTTGAGCAAACATGGCTTCATTTTGAAAGTTATTAAATATTCATTATAAAATAAACTACAGTAAAGCCTGTGTAAAACTGCCACTTAAAATAGACAAAAGAAAGGTCTTCATGACAAATGGTAGCTTAATGAAGGTCGCAAGTATTGCAGAATGCTCCCTTTGGAGCATTCTGCAATACTTTTGACCTGCAATAATAAGATAATTAGTCTTGAAAAACAATTTTTGGTCTTTTTGAGAGTGGATGTTTTACACAGGTTTTACTGTATAATGAATAGATGTTTTCAAATCTCACCCAGAATGTCTCTCAAAAGTGTATAACTGACCAATTTAATGACAACTTAGCACATGACATAGTCCCTCAAACAAAATCGCATGTGTTTAATCTCCCACAATAACTCCAAGGTTTACCTTATAGTTAGTGTTTTAACTCTTTGCATGCTGGGTAATTATCCCCCAACGAAGTCGGAGGGATATAGTTTTGGCATCGTCCGTGCATCCGTCCATCCACACTTTTTGTCTGTCAGAACCATATCTCAGTACCTATTGGTCAGATTTGATTCATTCTTGGTACAAATGATGAGTACAATGAACTCTTATAACGATATCTTATAAGTTTGGTCAAAATCGACCCATTAACACTTGAGTTATTGCCCTTGTTTTGGTATGGGCAATTATAAGGCAAAACCTATATTAGCTTTTTTGTGTGATGATCTTCACATTTCATCAAAGCTATTATATTTAACAAAAGGATCATTGACGGTTTGGGCCTTATACGCCTATTTTTCTGATTCCAAGAACGCTGCTTTTGAGCTTCTTGTGTGGTGCATGTAGTATCAGTGCAATAGGCGAATCTAATGGCAAGAGCCAGCTAGCAAAATATTTTCAAAATTCCTACGCACGCGAGAGTTATGGCGGGTTGAAAGGGGAGGGGGTCTGAAATTTCATGAAAATAAAAAGTGCTTTAAAAAGTGATTTCTGCACGCATGGTGATATCTATTGAAAATACCATATGCAGAGTATCAACGGATCACGATTATTGATGAAATTGTTTTAAAAACAAAATATGTTTTGTAATAAAATGATTTTGGGGAGATAATTTAGAAGTTACCTGTACATTTTTGACTACATGTACCGTAAATAATACAAAAATGAAAGCTCAACAAAAGAAATTAATATTTTTGAAGGAAAGAAAGTGTCCCATTTAGCATTGGAAAGTAAAACTGATTCTAACTAGATCCTTTGAATATTACCTTTGCTTTGTTTAAAGGGCATAGCATTTTAAATACATTTAAAGTGTCCGAATATTTATGGTATATATATACATGTATATTCCTATATGAGACAATATATTGAACACTAAAGCATTTACCTGTTATAACTCTTTGCATGCCAGTGGATAATTTTGTCGTCTGCCAATAGCCTTTTGCAAACAGTTTGAACCCAGATGAAGACCAACAGAATGTCGGTCTTGATCTGGATCCAAACTAATTGATACTCCGATGATGGTCCTGGGTGGTTTATTTTCAAAAACTTAATTTTGAAGAAAGTCAGCAGACGAAAATAAAAGTATGAACAGTTCCCTAGCATGCAAATAGATAAGTACAGGACGTTTGCAAAAGAATGTGTCTTTTAATAACAGTGAGATTTTTTCTTATGAAAAAATGCATAAAACCTTGCTAATTCTACTTTTAATCTTTAAGTACTTTATATTAAACTAGCACAGAATACAAAGCAATATAGGAGGTTGGTTCGAGAGAACTTCATTACTATCAGTAATTTCTTACTTGGTAGAAAAGGCATTTTATGGGCTTAGGCCCCGGGTTTTTGGGCTGCTGAACATCTTTCCCCCCCGTGTGCCAGCAAGCCACTTCCATACAATGTGTAAAATACGGTAACACATATGCATGCCAAAGCTTTTGCTGGCACACGGGGGGGGAATGATATTTTAAAAAATGTTTTCGGATTACTATATATTATAATGTAAAAACGATTGTTCTACCCAAAATTTTACATCTTTGAAGCATTTAATATCGAAAACGGATTTCACAGCCATAAAGTACTTAGGTCAGGGTAGCTTTAAGGTGAAGAAAGGGACGATTGACAAACTTTTATTTTTACTGAAAACCATAGGCATTTACCCATAGCAAGTGTCAATGATCCTTTTCACTATAGACCATAATTGCCAAGTGCCTGTAAATAAGCATGCCAGTGTCAAAGTTTTACCCCACCCCCTTTGACCCTACCTAAAGGGTCAAAGGTCAAATATTTTAATTTCCAAATAACTAAGGCAATTGTTTATATTTTTTGCTGAAATTTTGCATGCAGGCAGAGAATCAATAGATTTGAAACATATCAAACGGGTTTTCAGTTTGAAGGCCTGGGTCTGAGTCTGTTGGGTGGACTTAGGGGGTGGGGCCGAGGCCAAAATTAAACTTTTTCAGAATATGGTCATGTTGCATATCAAATTAAAGCTGACAACGCTGGCAGCAAAATGGTAGTAAATATTTTGCCCACAAACACACTCTTGACCCAGGGGGTGGGATCAAAAGGTCAAACTATGTCTTTTTATGAAGGTAGTCATGTTGCATATCAAATTAAAGGGAATTGAGCACAGAGCACCATGAAAGCAAATATGCTGTCATTACACACACCAACAGCCCCTGGGATAGGGTCAAAGGTCATTTTTTTTCTTTTCTAAAAGTGATCATGTTGCATATCAAATTAAAGTGGAAGAAGTGTAGACCTACATGCAAGGTAACACTTTGAATTTACACACATCCTTGACCTCTGGGGTTTGGTTTAAAGGTCAGATATTGAAATTGTGCAGATGTAAGTATACTTTTTATTAACCCTTAAGGGAGCGCAGTGGCTCAGTGGTAGAGTGCTTGACTCGAGACCGAGGGGCTGCGGGTTCGAGCCTCACCGGATCCACTGCGTAGTGGTCCTTGAGCAAGACACATTTATCCTAGCTTAGTACTGGTTCAACCCAGGAAGACCAGTCCCTGTTTAACTGAAAGATTGTTGATGGGACGTAAAAAAATCAATCAAACAAACTTAACCCTTAAAGCGCCAATATAAAAATGCATCTGAAAATGCCGTCTGCTGAAGTCGTCTGCTGCAAATAATTGCCTTACATTACTGACGAATTAAGTATAGAAGCAAACAGCGTGGACCCAGAACAGACTGCTCCTATAGGAGCAGTCTGATCTGGGTACACACTGTTTGCCATAGGGGCTTCTTAAACATTTCAGCAGACAAGAAAAGAGACGACTTATGTTGCGATTGCCGCATTAAGGGTTAATCTAAGCACTAAAACATACTTGACAGGCGTTTTTATGATCTGAATGATGCTGAAGGTGAACTAAGGGTTAGATAAATTGGATTTATGTTTTCTGATTTACATGTTTCTCACAAATAACCCTTGGTCGGAGGATATAAATTTGTCGAATTTGTCTTGTTTTTCATGGTTTTTGTCCTCTGCTGATGGTTTTCAAAATGGTTTTTTTTAAAAATTCTTTCAGGAATACCATCAGAGTGTCAAAACAGTCTGGATCCAGATCAGGCCCAACGAAATGTCAGGCCTGATCTTGGAACAAACTATTTGCAAAGATTATCAACAGACGACACTAGTTGACAAGAGTTAAAGTAGGCATGGTTTTTCGAAAGGTGAACTGGATAGCACAACTTGATTGACTGTTAAATTGCTTAAATGGCTCAAAAACTTGATATAAGGTTATAACACAGGGGGTTGGGTTTCAGACTGAGTGTTCATTTGCTTGATATATACATTCAATAAAAATATTTCTAGCTTTTTCTATAATACGAGGGTTAGTCAAAAATAACTGAGCCCTACCTTATAACATTTAATTCAAGTAAAATGGACGCATATTTAAATGATATTTCATCGCAGTTATATGTCATCTATTCAATAACCTAATTTATATCCCGTTGGTAAGCTTTATATACTGGTTGCTAGGCAACCAAACATGACCTGTCGAACGGGTGCGTTCACGCTGCAATACATCAATATCTAAGCGTTGCCATCGACACGATAATGCCAATGTAATGCTGCATTCACTGTCATTTGATACCTATTACATGTACCTACTCAGTGCCTAAGAAAAGAAAACAACTGAACCCAAATTATAGATGCTGTGGTAGTTTGATTTCAGAATTGAGCAAATTTTTACATGCCTGAAGTCCTATAATTTACCCCACTTACATTCATATTAACACAATTTGAATAGAAAACATAAAATAACAGCCTAATTATGCTTTTGCAGTCCTGCATACACAAACACACCCTCAGAAATATTAAATTCCTTGTTTGGAATAAATGATTCTGTTTCCATGGCAACACAATCCTCGTGTATTTGAAAATTAGTGAAATTTTGACTTATTTTGTTGCTAGGCAACGCATGCAATCAGTGTTCACCTAAACATTTACGAACCAAGTATAATGAAAAGACAATATGACATATGTTATTCAAATAAATGTCAAATATGTCTTTCTCAAAAAATATCAAGTTCACAAGCTTTTTTAAGACATACTGTATATTCCTCGTGTTGGAGATCATGAACGCATCGCTCTGACTGACGATCTTTAGTTACCTAGCAACCATAACAGAAGCTTCACCGAGGTAATTATTTTGGGTCAAAACGTAAATGATATGTTTTACTTATAAAAGATAATCATATTTCTTGTCTATAATGTGAGGCTAAGATATAATGAGGTAGGGCTCAGTTATTTTTGACTAACCCTCGTATATGATAAAATCAGAAAAGAGCAACATTTTTTTCTTCTTCAGAAAATGTTGCTGTGTAGAAAAGATAACTCATCACAACTGAATGTTATCAACCCTGAGACTCTAGAAGTTGAGAAACATTGTGGACTTGATGGTGAGTTGCATAAGTTTTGCTTTGTAGACATAATAACTCTACCACAACTGAGTGTTATCAATCCGGAGACTCTAGAAGTTGAGAAACATTGTGAACTTGATGGTAAATTAATATTTAAGTTTTGTTTTGTTGAAATAATAACTCTTCAGAACTGAGTGTTATCAACCCTGAGGCTCCGTAAAATTAGAAACTTTGTGGACTTGATGGTAAGTTTCATATGTTTTGCTTTGTAGAAATATTAACTCATCACAGTTGAGTGTTATCAACCCTGACTTTAGAAGTTGAGAAGTATTGTTCCATTGATAGTTAGTCAAAAAATAAGTTTAGCTTTGTAGATATAATAACCCATCACAGCCAAGTGTTATCAATCCAGGGACTAGAAGTTATTAGAGTATCTTTGTGAATTTTGATGTAAGTTTGTTGCAAAACATGTTTCTGTGTTGAAGTGATAACTCTCACAACTAATTATCAATTCTGAGACTAGAAGGTGAGAATCTTTGTGAATTTGATAAGTTAGTTGATGGTGATTTAGTTTCAGAAAATGTTGTTGTGTAGAAACGATAACACATCTAAACCGAGTGTTATTAATCCAGTGACACAATGTTTTATTTAATAACATCTTTACCCTTAAATAGCCACATTGGAGCTTCTGGAAAGCCAGTTTCAAAGCCTTGACATGCAATGATTTAAACCAGTGTGCTACCATGACATAGAAATTCAATGAAATAAATTGATCGTAGATTATATTGACTCGACTCAAGAAAACCTGTCTTCAGAGGTTTGCGGACAACAATAGCGCAGACCAGCCTGCGCGGATTTCTAGCTAGTCTCTGTAGCTAAGGAGACTGGGTTGAGTATCGCTTTGTTGGAAACCCCGAAAACAGGTTTTCTGGCGTCATGGCCCATATGTTATAATGGACAGATAAAAAAGATTGCTGGATGAAATCATCTATGTATGATCACTGTCATCTATTTTACCAACAGGTCATGGAGTGGCATCTTGTGCTATGTTCTGTGATGGTGAACATATTGGACTGATAACAGCGTCAAAAGATGTAAGTATTCTCTCTCCTCTAGCTGGCTAGGGTAGGTTTTACAAAGGCTGAAAAAGTATTTGGAAATGAGAGCAAAAATACAAACCTCCTTCTGAACTGCCCATCATTTGAGAAAAAATCTGAATTCAAAATTTTTGTTTTTGGAAGGTATATAGTCAGATTTTCTGTCACAAATTAGTTTTACTGTGACACAAAAGTGGAGCTGTAAAACACTTTTAAGCGGCCATAAAACATGATATACCTTCCCAAATGAACATTTTGAATACAGTTTCTCCTATTCTAATGCACATCCTGGATTGTTTCTTGTAAGTCAGAGCATTGACATCATCATAAAACAATGTCACCCAATGTAGTTTATGTAACTGATGACGTCATAGTTAACTGGTGCAAATTTTAAAGTCATTAGGCCTCCAGATTAGAGTGTGTCAATGAAAAATTGAGCCAGTGCATGAGATTTCCAACAATGTGGTATGTGCTACCAGCAAAGCCTCGGATCAGCCTGCGCATATGCGCAGTCTGATCAGAGCCTTTGCTAGTCCCTTGAGTATTTAATGATCGTTAAGCTACTGACTGAACACCATTTGGAGTTTCTAAGCTTAATAGAAGGCTGCAGAGGCTGGCCTGAGTCTACACTTGTCAAAACACCACATTGTTGAAAATCACATGTCACGGCTCAAATTATATTTCTTATTTCAGAACCAAAACATATGTTGTGGGTTCTCAAAAGAACCATCTCAATGAGATGGTTCTTTTGTGCAACCAGAAAACATGTTTAAATTGATATGTAGGAAAATAGTCATAATTTTACAAACAAAAAATCTTTTCTCTGGACCTGACCTATGGTCATATAAACAGACTTTGTGCTATATTGGCTTGTGCATTAGAATTGAGTATTCAATGTATATGGGCATACACTTCATATTGAGTATAGTTGTGCCATGCCCTTCAAGGATTAAACATATGCTTATCTTAGCTTAGTACTGGTTCAACCCAGGAAGACCCGTCCTTGTTTAACTGAAAGATTGTTGATGGGACGTTAAGAATCAAATCAAACAAACAAACAAACATATGCCTTAAAGACAGCCCTTGTTGATTTAATGTTTGCTTTTAGGACATAGCAAACAAGTTTAAACTGTATGGGGAATGCTTTACATTCTATAATCTTTTTATTTTCAGGACAGTTTTGTAGTTCGGATGTTTGACCCCTGTCGCTCTCCCATGGAGATTGTGAGTGAGATACCCCTGAAACTTACGAGGAAGTGTGTTGATGTGTTTGGAATGGACTCACTTGAGAGTGAATCAGAGAGAAGGACTGTTTGTAAGCATAACTGTTGTAATCTTACTCTTGTATCCTTATTAATCAGTACACAGTATGCTTTAGAATTTCATTATAAGACTTGGGGTGCTGAATAAATTAAGAACCATAACCAATTTAATCAGACTGGAAATGAATTTGCAAGAAAATAGTCCCAGATCAGACTTGAGGAGCAGTCTGATCAGGGACTATTTGTTAGCTTTCTTCGGCAAATCAATTATATATTTACCAGGATGGTTCAGTCCAGTTTTAAGAGGGTTCAGGTGTCTCTTCATGGAAGAAGGGTCATTTTGCCTCATTGGTGCCGCATACCCAGGTAGCGGAACACCCATGGATAAAGGCTGAATTCCAAGAGACCTTTTTGGAATTTATGAATTTCTTTATCCATTGTAATTTATGGACAAGTGCTTAAGAGATAAATTCTTTTGACCTGGTTAAGCGGGTCTATTTGTGTATTGTAAGAGATTCTATATTGATTTTTATTGGTATTGTTAGGTGTTTTGCTTTTTTGCCCCAGAAAAATAATATCCTCTTAGGAGCTGGCGTTTTCAGAATTCATCAAACTGTAATGCTATGGTGAGGGGTCATGAGTATGAACCTCTCTCTGGCTACATGCTTGAACTCCTTTACTTTAACTCCGTCCTCGCCTGTGGTGTTTTTTGTCTGGATTAACTTGATTTTCTGTATCTTTACAGCCACTGGCTTTGATGAAGATATTGCCACAATAACTGCTGGGAAAGAATTTACCATAGTCAAAACAACCGGAGGAAAGGTAAGAATTTAGACACATTGATTTTCCTTAAGCCTTTTCATTCCAGGTGCTTTGTCAAACATTGAAGACCCAGATTAAATGCCTCATACAGTGGCATTTGATCAGGGTCATCACTGTTTGCTCAGATAAAAACAATATTCAGGGACAGAAGTACATCATTTATAGAATATCTGACTAGCAGCCCCTTGAAATGCAAAATGGACAATTCCATACTTACTGTTCCAATATTTATGAGATATTCTGTCAGAATGGAAAGGATTAAATTCAATTGTGGTGAATATTGGCCAGAATTCAAAAGCTGACAGTGTAAGAATCAATCTTGTGTTTTTATCTGAACTGCATAGGTCCATTTGCGCAGTCGGTAACGTGTCTGGCAACAGATGCGAGTCTGACTGCAGATCCAGGGGTCGCGAGTTCGATCCCGGCCCGGTCCCATACTTTCGTGGAGATTGATCATGAAATAATTTCTACGGTCATTCTCCTCCCTTCTGCTGTATCATTCAAGAAGGGTTGTTGTCAGTTACAAGCGAAAGTATGTGCACGAAGTACTGGTTAACTGCTTGTTCAAGCTTGCCCAGGAAAAAGTGTGGTTAGGTGAACTGACCGTCCCGCAATGACCATAGCTGTTGACTTGGGACGTAAAGCAACAAAACAAACAAAAACATAGGTCCATTTAAGCAAACTTTTTGAGGACAATTTTCATAGTTTAAACGTGCGTTTTTGGTTGCTTAAAAGAACCGTCTCATGGAGACGTTTCTTTTGAGCACCCACAACACATGTTTAAGCTGATTGGTTGAGAAATAAGAAACTAATGGTTAAACTGATTGGTTGAGAAAATTGATTTTTGATTATGCACTCTTATCTTGAAGCCTGTTAAGGTATTGGTATTATGTCCTCCTATGGGATCCACAAAAATAACAATATACCCCCCTCATTTTGATTCAAACTACTGATAGCTAAAGTTGAAAACTCTGGTCACATGGACTTGAAATTACCAATACAGTAAAACTTGTGTAAAACGGCCACTCAAAAATAGACAAAACAAAGATCTCAATCACAATTGGTAGCTTAATGAAGGTCAAAAGTATAGCAGAATGCTCCCCTTGGAGCATTCTGCGATACTTTTGGCCTCCATTAAGCCATAATTATTCTTGAAACCCAATTTTCAGTCTTTTTACGAGTAGCTGTTTTACACAAGTTTTACACTGGTTTTACTGTATTTTGAAAGGTGGCTCCTCCTACTGATGCAAAAAATCTTTGATTTTCAGGTATTATATACTGGTAAAGCCATAGCCCTGGGGATAAAGCAGGGCGGACCAGCGAGTGGTAAATGGGCAGAGCTTCCAATCACAAAGTCACCCAAGATTGTCCAGGTAGCAACAGGGCATGATGGTCAACATGCTCTCCTTGTAGCAGAGGATGGGAGTGTCTTCTTTGCTGGAACACCTAGGAGAGGGGAAGATGGGGATAGTAGTTCTTGTAAGTATTTTGGCCAGCACACAAGAGTTTGGTAGCTATCACATACACGTAAAATCATTCTTAACCCTTAACCTCATAGGGATGCCCTTTAATGCTTTTGCAAACAGAGCAGACCAGATCAGGCAGCTCTTGTAAGAGCTGTCTGATCAGGGTCTACTCTGTTTGCTTATGGAAATACAATTTATCTGTACCTACACTAGTGGACCTGACAAGTAATTTCTTTGTTCTATGTACCAACATGAAAGTTCATTTATATAATTATTCATTGTGGGTGGAGCCTAGCATGAATATTTGTGAAAGAAAGGGTTAAAGATTCTTAGAGCATGCGTACACAGTTATCTAGTAGAGCTAGAAGTCTCAATTATGGAATTAATGTTTTAATATAGTTTTGTGTATTGGAGTGGTAATGGCCCTGGCAAGACCTTGCGGATATGCAGGCTTGTCTGAGTCTTCACTGATTGCTTAATGAGGCCCATTTAAATATTACTGTTGATTCTAACACACCTCGCCTATAGAGTCAATGCTAAAAAGTGTGATATATCAGACAATAATTCACAGTTTTGAAAGCGCAAGGAAAGTGCGTGCTTGCTGACGTCATTTGTTACTGGAAAATGACGTCATTCATGGCGTTAGACGGTGTAACGCCATTTTTACGCTTGAAAGATGTTACAAATACACTTAAACGAATGCCATGTAGTCTAAGTATTTGCGGGAGATCTTCAGTGCAATGGCAGAAAGTTGGATGGAGCTGAAGACTTCAAATGTATTTTTCGTCGTTTATAGTGTGTTAGAATCGAAATAGATCAGTTCCAGTTTGTGAATTGTTGAGTAATAATCCACTGTTTGTCGGTAAGTTTTATGAACATTAATCACTCGCGCTTTGCGCTAGTGATTTGATCTTCTTTACAACTGACCTCCAAACAGTGAATTATTACTCAACAATTCACTGCTAGAGCTGATCTATTTCTTAATTGATGTGAGCTGCGCTGTTCTGTGAAAGCTCTTATTTATGAATTTGTAGTCTCTTTACCTGCTAGTGTGATCTGCTTATAACCTTTGCAAACAGTTTGGACCCAGATCAGGCCAAACTGTTTAACACTCTGAATTTATCCCTTAAATAATCTGTAGTAAAGGTTAATTTTGGAGAAAAAAATAGCAGATCACAACAAATAATGAAAAAGGGGTACTTGCATTAAGAGGCTATTTTGGCCGCCCTTTGAGGTCAAAAAATGAAAATTGCTTTTTAGTAATTTCTTTTAAATAATTTATTAGAGCAATAGCCGAAGTGTAAAACTCTGGTATTGATTTGTCTTTTACCGTTGCTATGGTAACTTAAATGGTCGCCAAAATAAGCTGAAAATAGGAAATTGGCCATTTTGGAGCAAATTTGAGACATTTGACGGAGAAATTAACATAGAGCACAAGCAAATACCAAAAAGATATTTTAACAGATGATGAGAATGTTCATAACACTTAATATATTAAAAGTTTTTTTTGGTATTTGCTTGTGCTGATATCTAATTCTTGAAACATTGGTCTCCAAAAGCCTTTAATTTTAGCCCAAAATGATAATTTCTCTATTTTAAGCCTATTTTTTCGGCCATTTTTGTTACCATAGCAACGGCAAAAGTAAAATAAAAGCCAAAATTTAACACTTCAGCTATTCTTCTAATAAACCAATTGAGTGATTTTCGTGAAAAGCAGCTTTCAATTTTTGGCTAAAAAGGGGGCCAAATTTGCCCCTTAATGCACATACTTCTTTTCCAGCATTTCAAAAAGAAATTTTACATATCCTTGTCTGTATGAGACATGAATATTTTCTTAGACACTGGTTGCCACTGTGCTACCTTTTTGCACAGCTTTATAATGATATGGCTTTGATGTGTATTTCAGCGAAAGGTCGTAGACAACCTAAAGCGGCTAAGCCCAAGAAGATGATTCGCCTGGAGTCTCAGAATATTGTCTATGCTGCCTGCAACAATGGCAGTAGTGCTGTCATCACCAAAGAGGGAGGCTTGTACATGTTTGGTAAAGACACGGCACACTGTCATCAGGGAAGTGGTAGGTAGCTCTAGATTTACACAACTTAAGATAAGTGTATGTCTAAAATTTCAAATTCTTTTCTCTGTTCTCAAATGATATGTTGGTTATCAAGGCTGGAATTCACAAAATTCTTGTCAGAATAGCTAACATGGAAGACCCTGATCAGACTGATCTGGGTCTGCACTGTTTGTCTATGCCTTTTTGACAGGCAGCACAAAATTTTTATCTACTATAATTAAAAATTATTTTTTTTAATTTCTCAAACAAAACATATGTTGTGGAACTGTTCCAATAAGCACTTCTTTTGAGAACCTAAAACAAATGTTTAAGTTGATGGATAAGAAAATAATTTTAATATTCACAATTTTAGGCTCAAAAATTTTAGTTTATCTGAGCTTACAGATTTAGTCTATTTCTATTAAGTTTAGTTAATTTTGAGAGGAAAAGGGTAATGCTGACTCAGTGCTCCAGAGAATATTTACACACTCAGAATCATGGTTACTGAAAGTATTACAGACCAGTATTTTATATTTAGGATCCACATCACTGAATACTCTCTTCATACTGAAGTTTATCATAAAAACATGCACCACATCATGTTTTGATGAAATACCCACACTAAACATCTTGAGATGATGCTATTTATTACATCTTAAACCCTGCATGTATGATGTAAAGCTTTCTAGTAAATATAGTTATTAATTAGTATAGTAATTATTAAAAAATATCTACATGTAGTTATGCATCCAATGTCTCGAAGATGTCATGTCAAGGCTATTCTTGCGTAGATGTCTATTTGTATAGCTGTTTACACCCATTGTCAAATGAACGAAAATCCATGTTCAAATCATGAGATTCATGTGCTGTTTGAACATGTGTCTGAACTTGAAAATACTTAAAATGATCCCTGCATTATTTGCATGACGTTATATACGGAAAGCATTGCGGACCAGACTGATCATTCCGCCAATGTTTTTATTCGCGAAAACTTTGCATACGGTTATGACGTTGTGACGACGTTATGATGTTCGAAAGTACACAGCTGACGCCATTTTGTTTAGAGAAATCCAGTGTTAGAAAATGGACAATTTAATGTTTTAGCAGCGTTTTCAATGCAAATTGAGCTGGAATAAGGTAAAATATGCAAGAATAAGGATCACACATGTTTGTTTTATTGCATTAACACTTGCCGGGTCCCTTGGATGATGTTAAACAATTTAGCCTATCTGCCTTGTGTTCAAACAGCATCCTCGGGACCCGGCAAATGTTAATGCATGAAAAAACATGTGTCATCCCTATATTCGCTTGTGTCTTCATTTGTGATTCAGCCCAATGTACCAGCCTTGTTAGTGAGATATTATAAACTTTAATAACCACAACCTTGAAACATGGTCAGCTTGTAGAGGATGAAGGGTGGATTGCCTGAATTTTCAACAAATTTCCAAAAAAAAAATCACTGGTGTTATGACCTATACATAGCGGAAAACAACTCCTTTATGGACAAGCATATTATCCCCGACGAAGTCGGAGGGATATAGTTTTGGCGTCATCCGTCCGTCCGTCCATTCTGTCCGTCCATCCGCACTTTTTGTCTGTCCGGAACCATATCTCAGTACCTATTGGTCAGATTTAATTCATTCTTGGTACAAATGATAAGTACCATGAACTCTCTATATCCTATCAGTTTGGTTAAAATCGACCCTTAACACTTGAGTTATTGCCCTTGTTTAAGTATAGGCAATTATAAGGCAAAACCTATATTAGCTTTTTTGTGTGATGATCTTCACATTTCATCAAAGCTATTATATTTAACAACTTCTCGCTATAGACCATGATTGCCTAAAGCCTGTAGATAAGCATGGCAGTGTCAAAGTTTTACCCCACCCCCTTTGACCCCACCTAAGGGGTCAAAGGTCAAATATTTAAATTTCGCAATAATTAAGGCAATTATTGATATTTTTTGCTGAAATTTTGCATGCAGGCAGAGCAGCAATAGATATGAAACATATCAAACGGGATTTCAGTTTGAAGGCCTGATTCGGAGCCCCTTGGGTGGACTTAGAATTAAACTTTTTCAGAATATTGTCATGTTGCATATCAAATTAAAGCTGACGACGCTGGCAGCAACATGGTAGCAAATATTTTGCCCACAGACACACCCTTGACCCAGGGGGTGGGGTCAAAAGGTCAAACTATATATTTTTCTGAAAGTAGTCATGTTGCATATCAAATTAAAGCTGACGACGCTGGCAGCAACATGGTAGCAAATATTTTGCCCACAGACACACCCTTGACCCAGGGGGGTGGGGTCAAAAGGTCAAACTATACCTTTTACTGAAAGTAGTCATGTTGCATATCAAATTAAAGTGAATTGAGCACAGAGCACCATGAAAGCAAGTATGCTGTCATTACACACACCAACGACCTGGGGTGAGGTCAAAAGGTCATTTTTTGTTCTTTTCTAAAAGTGGTCATGTTGCATATCAAAGTAAAGTGGAAGAAGTGTAGACCTACATGCAAGGTAACACTTTGAATTTACACACAATCTTGACCTCTGGGGTCGGGTTAAAAGGTCAGATATTGAGTTGTGCAGATGTAAGTATATTTTTTATTGAACTAAGCACTAAAACATACTTGACAAGCGTTTGATATGATCTGAATGATACTGTAGGTGAACTAAGGGTTAGATAAATGGGATTTATGTTTTGTGATTTACATGTTTCTCTCGAATTTGCCTTGTTGTATATGTGTTTCACAAACTTGGTAACTATTTTATTTCACCAGCTGTGATATTTTATTTCCAGGTCATGTGACAGACTTGAAGGACCAGTTTGTGACCCAGATTTCTCTAGGGAAAGCCCATGCTGTGGCCCTGACAAAAGAGGGTCATATCTACACATTTGGAATCAACAATAAGGGTCAATGTGGTAGAGACTTTACTCCTGGGGCTTCCAAAGATGGTAAGTTCTGTAAAGCAACTAATTTTTAAGAGATATATCAGCATTTCTATTTGCTTTCTTTGAGCTCATATCAGACATTAGACAAAATTTAGGGGGAATAGGAAGCTATAAATTATCCATGGAAAAAAAACGGATGCCACAACACACCTGCTGAAAAAACAGTTTAGATTTTGGGAGCAATCGAAATTTAATGCTGTTTAGTTGAGAATAAAAAAGTGTTATAACCTTTGGGCTTGTTCTGTCTCTAAGGGCTATTTTGGTCAGCTCGTGAGATTTTGCTACTTACGGCATGTGAGTGAAATCACTCTTTAACACTTTACTCCATAATAACACCTTTTGACGACTTTGAAATACAACATATTTGAAATTGTTATATGACGCGAGAGAGTCATGTCTCCTGATTGGCCCAATTTGTCTTCATTAATCTTTATGTCTACCTAAAAACTGGTCTAAACTGACCTTCAGGGTGATATAGGATGAAAACCAGCTCAAACTAGTTTCCAGAGGTCACTATTTTTGACACTTTTCTAGAGAGCTAAAAATAGGATGATGAGTATGAAATTAGTATGGGGTGCTTGAAATTTACATGCATATATGTTTTGTTTAATTGCAGTGAGCAGTCACAATGTGAATATGGCAGAAGAAGAAGAGGTTGATATGGAAGCTGTGATGTGTGCACCAGGTAATGTTGGGGAGTTCATTGAGGAGAATGTTACATACAGGTTCCCTTGGGGAACCTACAAAACCTTTAAAACTTTTTAGTTTGGTTGAAATCCTTTAAAACCTTTGGTTGGACTGAATACTAATAAAAACCTGTGATTTACTTAGTAAACCTTTATATTTAGCTCAGCTCATCACAATGTGTTCAATGTGAGCTTTTGTTTTCATTGGATGTTCAATGGCTTACGTCTTTAGCCCCTCTATCAACAATTGCTTCAAACAACACTTCCTAAATCACTGAGTAGTAATTCCCAAAACTTCACAGGACTGATGTGATCTTTAGGTGGTCTTCTTTTAAAACTGTTTTAAAGATTTCAATTCCACAGAGTTTTCTGGCTACCATGGCAACAGAGATGAAAATTTTAAAAATCTGAGTAAAAACTGCTGAGCTGATTTTAATAAAATTTGACACAACACCTTTATAAAATTGTTCAAATTATTAAGATCTGTCAAAAACATGGCCACAAGAGGTGAGGCAGGATTTCCATTCTGTTTAAGAAGAATTTTTGTCGGATAATTGACAGCCAGAAACACTATTTAATTTGGAAATTCTCCTGTGACCCCTCCAACTGTCAATGGACTTTCCAAGCTTAACTGCAGCATACTCAGTCAAGAAATGGTTTTCAAATTTTGTTGATACCTTATGAAGCAAATTAAATTATTTGATGAATTTCAAGCCTTAACCCATATAAGCCTAGTGTCCATTTTGTGGGACACTGGCAACCAGTTCAAAACCAGATCAGATGCAGCTAGAAGCGGCTTCTTATCAGGTGCTCTACTGTTTGCAAACAGAAGTTTCTTTTAAATTTTAATTAAAAATAAAAAAATTCTACCCAACAACCCTAAAATTGGAAATAAACTGGTCCATTTGATAGAGATGGGAAAATCCATTCGGCATAAATGGGTTAAAATTTATTTTTCATGAAAACAAAGAAAAGTATAAAAAAAAGTTGTGGTCTGCTGCAGTCATGATTTGCCCTTTACCCTTTTCCCACAAGTCACGACATTTGTCGTCTGTCTCCTTGTCTGCTTATGTTCTTAGGTAGCCTATATTGCAAACAATATGTACCCAGATCAGACTGCTCCAAAGGGAGCAGTCTGATTAGGATTCATATTGTTTGCTTCCATGAAAAAATCTAGTCTGAAGTGCACTTGAATATATGCAACCAACATATAAAGCAGACAACAGTTTCAGGTGCCAGGTGTTACTAGAAATGAATTCCGTACACCAAAATTTGCTATTTGGAAAGTCAGCAAAAAGCACTTTTAAAATTTAGCAAAATTTATTAAAATAGCAAAATTATCAATTACAAAAGCAATGGAAAATATACAATCAAGGAAAGTCTAATTTACAATACCTTATATGTCCAAACTGTCCCTCAGAATATTTATCAACTGAAGTTATGCTGCAGTTTCTGAATCCCAGATTTTGAAGCTAATTCCAAATGAACTCTAAGTCTGAATCCAAAACTGAATAATCCAAAGTAATCCAGAATGAATAATTAAACACAAAGTATTCCAGGTTAGAATTCCAGCACAAAAGGTTTAAACTTTTAAATGGTGAAATTATTTCAAAGATGCCCTTATGAAAAATTACTCTAAATTTATATATACTGTTTGAGAAAGTTGCAGAACAATCAGGTAACAACTATGATACCATATGCTATATTTATTTATTCTGGAAATTTCCACAAACTTCTCAATGATTCTACTTACTTCCAGAACTTGGTCAAAGCTTCTATTGGCATGGAAAAGAAAATTCTAGGGGATTCCGGACTTTTCCGGAAACTTCCATGACAATGCATTTTTAATTTCTAGATGATTAGTCATCCTTCTAGAAAAATCTTATGATCAAATAAACATCTTGTTTACAACAACTTGTTTATCATCAATATCTCCAATATCTAGGTTAACAGAAACTTAGTAAACAACATATTAAACAGATACACATCATACATGTTACACAAGATAAAAAATTGGTGGCAGGATAAGGTTTAAAGAGATAAGTATGATGTACATGTGTTTGTAGGTAAGCACAAGTGGAAACTAGATCAATGTATGGTGTGTTTTGTGTGTGGTGAATGTACAGGCTACGGACTCGCCTGTGTCAACAGTGGAAGAAGAAAAGACAGAAATCCTGGCATGTAAGTATACAACATATCACGCACACAAGAGAAGGCATAGGAGTAGCTCCCATTACACAGCTAAGCACATGGGGAAGGAAAATTGTGGCAATTCATTGTAAATCACCTAATATGGAATTAGTGTTCTTCCACCTTTGCCCATGTAAGATAGGCTGTCATGTCATTTAAGAAATTTCTATTTTACATGACTACGTGACTGCTTTCTTACACGGGCAGAGTAAAATATATTTTTTTCTAAAGAAAAGGTATGCAAAGGACCAATATGTTGCGACTTAGTAACTCAGTGGCACCAAGCAAGGTTAAGCATCAATTACTGACGTCATATAAAGTTAATGACGTCACAAAAAGTGCACGATAATGGCAATGTGAAGTTAATGGCACAGGGAGCCTAGCAGGATTTTATTTTGCAATTTGGAACTTAACCAATGCTCAAATCTTGTTTTACAGTCAATAGCAAGGTGCAAACTATGTTAACATCCATTTTAATACCCGATAAAAACACTTGTGAACTCGGAAATAATGTAAATCCAATGAGTAAAAAGTTGAAATTTTCACATTCTTGTGGACTTTTTATGTTCTGACAAAAAACCTTGGAAAAGTGGGAGAAAAACAATCCATCATGAGCATGTCCATGTAGGATAGAGAAATCTCACCCTTGGGGTCGGAATTTAACCAAGGACTTGGCAAGCCTCATCACTGGTTAAAATGCTAACTCCTTGGGTGAGATATCTTTATCCTACATGGACACTCATTGTGGATTGATATATTCTTCTATACCAAAATAGACTACTCTTAAAGGAAATAATTCACTCCCTCTGGAGCAAATTCTTTCCTTTAAGAGAAGTTCCCATTTTGAAAAGGGACACAATTGGGAGGAATCCATGCTCATTTCGGAGTCCTGGCTACGTTATTGGCAGGCATGTCAAATTTCTAGAAGTCCGGAATTCTTGATTTTAACCTTTTCATAAAATTATTTCTTTAGCTCAGATATTACATATTATACAAAAGTATTCATTTTAACTCTTTGCCTTTTGGGTAATCCATCATGAAATTTTGTAGCTGTTGACTGGGACGTAAAACCTCAAACCAAACAAAAACCATTGTCGAGCAATGGAGGCTCAAGTGAGCCTGCACGAATGGGCAGACTTGCCAGAGCATTCAATGCTTGCATGCACAAAATATGGATGTAGATGAAGACTTAGATCAAAATTTAGGCCTCTAGCCCCGCTGGATACATCAGCATGGCTGTTTAAAGGAGGCTTTTCCGCACATGAGATAAGAATGGTACATGCTCTTAAATTTCAAAAGCTACTTGCCTGCCAGAAAGGCCTATACAAACAGTGCAGACCAAGATCAGACTGTTTCTGAAGAAGCAGTCTGGTGAGGGTCTACGCTGTTTGCTATCCTGACAAGCATTTTGTCAATCCCAGCCCGGAAAAAAACTTTTTTGTGTGAACAGAAGGAGGAAAGTGTTCGAAATTTTAGAACATTTACCATACCAAAATCTCGTTTACTGGGCCAAATGTGTTGTTTGGTTGCACTTGATCTGTAACTATGAACATTTTTCGAAAAAAAAAATCTTTTTTAATCATTTGTAAAAACAGAATTAAGTTATGTTTTCACAATAGATATGTTAAGTCCAGCTTAAAGCTGCATGGAAAAGTGAATTATTTTATAAAAACAGGTGTTTTTTCTCATGTTGGTAATTATTTACGTCCCTCCAATAATTCTAGACAGTTGACTTTTAACGTAAATGCTGTGGTTTTGAAAGTGATATTTTGTTAGGATTTTCAAAAATGGTAAAATGTCTACCTGAATTTTGGAATTTTTACTGTATTCTTGAAAAATAGAAAATTTATTTCTAAAATTAGAAGATCAAAAGTTACAGACTATGCAGCTTTAAGGTATGATCCCTTACCTGGACCGTTGATTCTAATATGAATAGATAGCTGTGCATGTACATACATGTATAAAGAATATCTTTGCGTATATGTGAAAAGTACAAAAACATTTGAGTTGGCATTTATGCGAAGGCCAAATAAATAAAAATACTTGTGTTTAGTGTAACCTGACCCTGCCTAAATTTACTTGTGAAACCTAGAATTTTTTCAGGTTTTCTGGAAAAACAACATATTATTATGCATTTTGAAAGGCATTTAAAAAAATATAATTTTTTCCAGAAAAAAAATACATGTGTGCCTACCCTGCCTAAAATTTTCAGACCTATTACCCGAAACACACTTATTTTTTTATTTGGCCTTACTGGCCCAAGTGGGTTGTTTGCACTGTGGTCATACCGCTATGCCAATTTGGATTTCATCACATATTCCGGTGTTAGGGTAACTTTCTCATCATGTTTAATTTCTTCATTTAATCACAGATAAATGCCCCAATATGCTTGGGTGCCGATTGATTTTCGTTCATCAAATTCACATTGTATCTTTTAGCTTTAAAATTATATGAAAACTTTAACATTAGATGTCTAGACATGAAATAACTAATTACGGTTTTGTCATCGTGGATAATTAATCAATGACAAAACCGTATAACTATGACTAAACCGTAATTGACAATTGTTTAATATAACTTTAAAAAACACATTTAAAATCTGATTTTATCTCCATTTTGGCAAGACAACACTGAGGTTGTTAACTAAAGGATGCAATCTTGAAGCAAACATATTCCAAAGTTCTCATTTTTGTCAGCCTTTATTTGAAGGTAATTTTACTAAAACACCAGAGTGGGTGACAAACCCCAAATTGCCATAGTAGTATGACCACAGTGGTTTGATTGCACTTCTATTTGATCCTTTACTCCTTAAAGTGACAGCATTACTGCAGCAAATCTTCTCTGCAGGCCCTGTGGATGTGGAGCTGGGGAGTCTGGCTGTACAGAATGTGGTTGTTGTAAAAGCTGTGCCGGGGAGCTTGTAGATGGAGAAGACATGGATGAACTGAAGGCAGATATCAAAGCTGACTTGAGAAAGATCAAGGACAATCTGCCACCTTATCTTATGATGGGTAAGAAAGCCTCATTATCTTAAGGTTACCGGGCCCATTAGCGCAGTCCGTAATGCCTCTGACTGCAGATCCAGGAGTTGCAAGTTTGATCCCGGCCCGGTCCCATACTTTCGTTGAGATTGATCGTGAAATAATTTCTACGGTCATTCTCCTCCTTCCACTGATTCAAGAAAGGTTGTTGTCAGTTACAAGCGAAAGTATGTGCACGAAGTACAGGTTAACCGTTTAGTCAAGCTTGCCTAGGAAAAGGTGTGGTTAGGTAAGCCACTTAAACTACCCCCTCCTTCCCCCGCACCTCCCTCCCTTGCGGCAGAGAATAGCTACCTGTATGAGACAGTTAGGGGGCATAGCTTATCTATTATCGAAATAGATGACTGACCTGATCTTGCTGATAAGCAACAGGTGACAACTATGTACCATATCTGGGCAAATTAACTCTGCCTTCTTTTGATGATCTTTGTCATCTGCTGAAAAACTTTCCAAACAATTTGGGGCCAAATCAACCCAACAAAATGTTGGGATCCATTTGTTTGACACTGGAGATATTCCTGAAATTATTTTTGAAAAAAAAAATGATTTAAAAAAAATCAGCAAATAGTAAAAAAAGCATGCAAAAATATTCAGCATGCAAAGAGTTAATGTGAATTTTATGCTAGCAATATTTTTGAAATAAAAACCTGTGACCCCTCAATATATACAATGGATCATCGTTACTTTATTGTATGGAAAATTCCATTGGTCTGAAAAGGGTTAAAGAAATGGCAAATATTGGACTCAATACATCATCTTTGTTTTTCAGAGGAGCAAGATGAAAGAAGGAAGGGTCCATTGTTTGAGCTGTTTATGAAACTGGAGAGATCTCGAGCCATGAGACAGAAAAATCAGAAAGGCTCTCACAAGGCTAATAATAAAATCAAAAGTAAGTACTCGCTGTTGCATGATCCCGCAAATATACTTTTGTGTAGAAATTAGAAAATGTTTCTCTATTTAACTGACCTGAGCACCAAGTACTCAAAGATGGTACTCATCTGTGGTTCAGAATGCGTCGTCAGTCATCTGTTGTTCTTCGCCTGTATTTTTTTTTTCTCTTTAAATGTCATGCAGGCCCAGTTTCAAAATTATTTCACACAAATGTTGCCCACAATGCATGCCACTAAAATTGTACAAACCATTCTGCTTCACTGAACAAAATGGCTGCAAGAGCAAAAAAATCGAAAAAAAATCTTAAGATACTATCCTCTGAACTGCTGGCCCAGATTAAAAATAATTTCACATACTTCTTCTATACTGAACTTAATGGCTGCCAGAGCAACAAAGGAAAACTTTTTAAATGACAACTTTTGAACCACTGGCCCAAATTCAGAATAATTACACAAAAATGTTTCCCATATTGCCATCTACCAAAATTACTCAAGGGATCTGTTCTGATGAATCAAATAGCTGCCAGAGCTAAAAATAGGTTTTCCCCTTTGTTCATGCTCAACTCCGCTGAGCACGAAATTTTATCTGTTCATAGAAAGTTAAGTACTGAATACTGTTTAAAACACTCAGATGTTGTATTTATCTTGCTAATAATTGTTAAAATGCCAACAATTGTTAGGGAGCACAGTGGCTCAGTGGTAGAGTGCTTGACTCGAGACCGAGGGGCCGAGGGTTCGAGCCTCACCGGCGTCACTGCGTTGTGGTCCTTAAGCAAGACACATTTATCCTAGCTTAGTACTGGTTCAACCCAGGAAGACCCGTCCCTGTTTAACTGGAAGATTGTTGATGGGACGTAAAGAATCAAATCAAACATTACAAACAAAACCAACAATTGTTGGCATTTTAACATTTATGAGCAGGGTAAATATCATGCCCTGTTGAGTTGAGCATGAAAAATGTTTTATAACATCTGAACCAGGACTCAGGTGTGCAATCCAGGGCCTCATGATCCGCTTTTAGATTAAAAAAGCAATTACCTGAGACTGTTCTTGGTCAAAATTTGTATTTCACCTGAGATGTTTACAGTTATATTAACCAATTCGTGAGATTTTGGTACTTATTGCATATGCAAGCATTGAAGGCATAGATGAGCCAGAACTTTTTGCTGCTCGCACATACACATCAGGGACACATTTGAAGGCTCTAGTCAAAATTTAGCATCTACAGGCCTCCAGATAAGAGAGCATGATTAAAAATTAATTTTGTTATATCTCAACCAAAATATGCTGTGGGTATGCAAAAGAACTGTCTCATTGAGCACCCAAAACATGTTTTAACTAATAAGAAAATAATCATGTTTTTTATGAATAAAAAAAATTCCATTATGTGGACCTACGGTCTAATATTACTAGATGGCCGTGCATGCATGTTTAAAGAATTGCTTTACGCAAGTGATAAGTACCAAAATATCATAAGTTTGCCTATATATTAATTCAGATGACCTAGGAAGTGACCAAGAAGCTGAGTACAGTAACAAGATTGTGAGTCTACCTCCTACAGAAGTTACAGTAGCCACCGGGGAGACCCCGATCACACAAATTGCCTGTGGAATGCATCATACAGGTAACTTATAGAGACTTTAACACTTAAAGTTCCACCTAAAATTTTTCGGGAGATAATATTTTCAAGTTTCTTTGCTGCACTAGCAAGCCAAATAAGGCCTGAGATTTCATGTGAATTATCTTCTGGCAGACTATTCACATTAACCCTTTACTCCATAATAACGCCTTTTGATGACTTTAAAAGCAAATGTATTTGAAAATATTATGGAAAATGGAGCATTTGCTCTTTTGGAGCAAATGCTCCATTTTCCACAATATTTTCAAAAGTATTCAAACCTTTGCTTAAATTTTTCCTGAATTTTTTCAATGTTGTCTAAAAATAGAATATGATGTCATGATATAAAAATAGCCTTTGGAGTAAAGGGTTAAATATTAGCCTTTTTTTCCCTCAAAATTCAAAAAGATATCACAAAATTTGTTTGCAGTAGGTAGACAGCATTGGTCATGTAAAACTTTTATAACCTTGACACCTTGACGCCAGAATGAGAGACTTTGTAGCTTGAAACTTGTATGAACAGTGACTGGATATATTAGGTTACCAGATATTAGTCTTATGTTAATTAGGCCTTGAGCTGGCTATAGACCCCCCCTCCACCCCCCCCCCCCCCCCCCCCCAGGGGGAATTTTGTACACTATGATTTTCTGAAACTACATTATATAAGACACAAAATAAAAGATGTTAGCCCTCTGAGAGTGGCAGCGTTAACATGTAACAGCACGTTATATACGTTACCCCCAAAATAGCATTAAACGTCCCTGAGAATGTCTCAACCATGACATTTTCGTACATATTTGCATGCTGACACAGGTTTATGAACTTCTTATAACACAGTTACATATTTTAAGTATTATTTTATAAATGGCTTCAGTAATTACCGTTGTATACGTTACTTAGTGTTTCCTGAGTTATTTCCGAGTATCAGTATGGTATTTATTGACTATATGTGTATTACATCTGTCACAGAATATAGTAACTCTATAAGGCTGCTACTTAAATGATTCAAAATTCTTTATTATGGTCGCTTACACTAATTTTCAGGTCCATGTTATGTATGTTACCTTCAAAATAGCATTAAACATTTAAGTTAATGTCTCTAACAAGCCCTGTTTATACTTATTTGCATGCTTGCACAGGTTTATGTACTTCTTTTAACAAGGCTTACCTATTTTAAGTATTCCTTTAATAAATGCCTTGAGCTTTAACTGTTATATGTGTTACCAAATGATACATAAGTTATTCTGAGTATCTGTATAGAAGTTATGGACGATACATGTATAAAGTCTGTCAGAGAATTTAGAAAATGTATAAGGCTGAAATAAATTGAAGTTCCTTTTTATTTTATGGTGACTAAAACTAATAATATGATGTGATCTATCAACCTTAGCTGTTTGCTCATATAAACAGTATAGAGATACCATGTATTCAAATCGGAAGTTCTGAAAGACAGTCACTTTGAAACAGCTCAGTTCTGGGCAAGGTATATGGATATGATTCAGATGGTGTTGACACTGATTAAGGCTACAAGGAAAACAACTTTGAATTGCATGTCATCTCTATCTGTATGCCTTGTTCCCAATGCTCACTGCACAGAATCACAACAACTACGCACAATATGTACTTGTGTGACTGATTACACTCATAAATTTGATACACATCGCAGATGCAAAGAACTTCTCGAACAAAATGGGTTTAGTGTGTCACAACCATTGGTTCTTTGCTTGAGAACTGCTTTTGACATAACTATCAGGCAAACAATAAAGATGTATTATAGGCTTCAGCAACTAGAGCTACGCTCCGTACTACAGATGGAATGGTGTATTACTCATCGCATCAGAGCTCAATATATTGAAAAAAATCTTCAATGCACTGAAATGAAATATTCAATCTGCTCAGACGCAAAGTAGAATGAGTACTAGAGGCAGTTTCAGGCTTCACCAATCCTTTTAGTTCTAGTTTTGAAGAGAATGAGCTGTACTTTTTGTCTTTTGGTGTGCCTGCTAAGCCGGGCATAGCTAAGGATCTTATTGAGGCTGATGACATTGGCAGGGAGGCTGTTGCAGACTCCATTGACTCACTTTTAGTTTAAAAAATCTGTCTTTCACATCCCCCATAAAATGCTACAATCTAATAAAGTTTTGATGCTTGTGAGGTCAAGCAAGAAATTGCCCAATTTATAAAATGTAAACAGCCAGATGAGAGCTTAAAGGAGCGTCTTTGGTAAGCATGACTTGCTTTCTATTGGACATAATGCTGAGCTTGAGTTGACACTGCCATTCCTTTTGGGACCTGTACCATGGTCATTGTCAACTTCTGATAGAATTTCCACCAAAGCTGACAAGTCCAAACTTCAGCATGGCTTGCAATCACACATTGGACCAACATTAGATTGGCCATGTAGTGCTGCACATATCGTTGATGTTAATGCTGTAACTACAGAGCACAAAAGCTTTTCCTGTCACATTCATGGATCTGATGGCACCAGTATTCAACCAGGCACTAAAGGCAGGGCATGTTGGTTTTGTCACTGATACACATATACAATGTTTAAGCAGCAGTCTATAAAGTCTTACAAACATTCTCGCAGATGATAACCCGGGTGTTTTGTTCAACAATGATGTAAGCAACAAAAGGTGCACCTTCTGAATGTCAACAGCATTGGCCAGAATATGGGGGAAGAGATCTACAGTAATACACTGTTTAACAGATTGTGACACTACCAATGTGTTGATGTGTTAGTACCACAGAAAGGTTATTCCTATCAAACTGATAGAGAACCCCTCCCCCACTAGTTCATCAACATTCTAAGAAGGGTAAGAAAACAAATAAAGAATTGCTCTAGGCACTCATCAGTGATATGAAGCCCTAACATGTGCTATTTATGTAATTGTGAATAAGCTGCAGTACAACATGTTTCTGAAAAAAGTACCTAAGTCATACTCATTTACTGACTATTTCAAATGGCATGAACATGAGCTTACCTCCTCCCTGCTTTTCTGTCCTTAAGATGTACATACAAAGATTGAACTATCAAGTCTTTCCCATGAAAACAAGTGAGGCTTTCCAGATATGGACAAAATGTGTGGAAAATAAATGGGAAGGAAATTGAGTACCTCTGGGTGAAAGAAATCTTGATTGTTCCCTAACAAACGAGCCACAGAATTATATTTCACATTTTGTGTGATATGGGGTTACCATGTTCAAAACTCAACAACTCAAACCTTATAAAAGATAGAAACATAATATTTGCAGTTTCCAAAAGGTACATAAACATTCTTTAATGCAAAATGAGTTAGTAAGCACATTCACATTAAAAATATCAAACTGTATTAGTTTCATAAATCATTTATATAGGAATAGTGAAAAAAGGTAACATATGTAACACTTTGGGGTGCATATTTGTTTTCAAAGGTCCATATCTGTGATGCAAAAATAGCTTACTTAGCCAATTTTGAAATCTTACCTTATGGTTTGCACTTTTCAGAAGTCATTTACTAAAATTATCAAAGATGTTGATGGGTAATATATGTAATTAGCTGTTACAGGGTAATGGTGCCATTGCCAGAGTGCTAGCATATTGCAAAATTCTTGCAAGATAAATCTGATAGAGGAGTAATAAGTTGTTTAGGAAAATTCTTTAAAACCCTTGGATAAAATATGAAGATTTGCTCTAGAACTTCTACCTGATGGGTTTTCTTTGATCTTTTAAGTTGTTACTCGCACATTGCACTGAATGTTACAAACTTTCCATGAGTATTATGTTAACTATATTTGATGTCTCTATAAAAGAAAAGAGGGTTTATGTAGTTTATGTTCTGAGTTACTTCCTCAGCAAATGAGCCAGGGTAAAAAGAAGTACATGGACCTGTGCCAGCATGCAAATAAGTACAAGCAGGTCGTGTCGGAGACCATATCTTGAATGTTTAATGGTATTCAGAGAGTAACGTATGTAACCTGGGCTGTAAAATAGTGTAAGACACCATAATAAGGAACTTTATTTCATTTGAATAGCAGCCTTATAGATTTACTTTATTCACTGACGAATGTAATACATGTATAGTCAATAACTGCCATACTGATACTTGGAAATAACATATGAAACACTAAGTAACATATACAACAGCAAAAACTCAAGACATTTATGAAATAAATGTTAAAATCATGTAACTGTGCTATAAGAAGTTCTTAAACCTGTGCCAGACTTAAAAAAAGTGTGAATATGTCAGGTTGGAGACATTATCAGGAAAATTTAAAGTTATTTTGCGGGTAACGTACGTAACATGATGTTACCCGCTAACGCTGCCCCTCTCAGAAGCAGGGTGGCCAATCACGTGATACGCAATTGGTAATCTCACATTTTTGTGCATGTTTTCGCCTCGATTGAAGGTATGTCAAACGTTTTTTCGTGGGGTTTTCGATCAATTTCAGAAAAGACACTGGGTGCAGAGTACCCCAGCTTTACAGTGGATCATCCTGTCGTTGACAGATTTTAACGTAAACGTGTATTTCTTGAGAACATCCGCGCAAAGTTTGCCCAACTGACTTGGTAGGAATCACATTTTTGTCAATATATGCCCAGATGAAAGCTAATTGACTCATTTATTGAGTCTAAGGTTTGTTTATGCATTTCGGCCATTACCTTTAGTGAATAGAATTCAGTTTTCCATAGATTGAGTGTAGCATTGCAATTCCTTGCATTGAAAAATGGCAACGGAAGACGATGGTAGGAATCACACGGTTTGGTAGGAATCACACTTAAAATTTGCGATAGCAAAATTGATAGGAATCACACTCTTTTGTGTAAATCGATACTAGAGCTGACTGAGCAGTCTGCTTAAACTGTGGTTTGTTTCTGTTATTGATCTGTTCATCTATCTGTCTCTATCATTAACTGAATATTCATGTGCGGACCCAGAATGTTTTGTAAGAGAGTATCCGCCAACTCTTGACCTTTTATTTCTAGTAAGGAGAGATGAAAAGCGGGCCATCATCTACCTGCCAGCAAAACGCTTTTGATGATTGGCCCCACACTGAATCCTGGCTTTGAGATTTTTACAGGGGATCCGAGCCAGTATTGCTAAGAAATCCCACAGCTTTTTAATTTTTCAGGGGGGAGGGGGGTGGTCCTGACCCCCTGTTCCCCTACCTGGATCAACGCATGATATATTCAACATCTCCCACAGAAAAAGCATAATTATAAGATGAAACTTGATAGATAGGAGTTAGGTAGTATAAACATTCCAAATTGATAAAATTGTTTGGCTTTGGTATTTGGTCGACCCTGCAGCAATCTCTAAATTCTTCAAGCATTACTTCCATAACATTTGTTTGACTGTGCAAAAACTTGTTTGGAAGCATCCAGGCAAAATGGATATTGAGGAGTGCTAAAATCGTTCAATACCAATTTCATAAACAGCTACCATTGAGTCTCTTTTTAACTATTCAAATTATTTTTCCTTCCCAACTAAATGTCAGATTTTACTGGAACTTTTGTGGAGGCATTGATACATAAATTGAGATTCATAGTTGCTATAATCGACGATATCCAAGATGGCTGCAGTGACAGCAATCTTGAAATCTCCTCGAAAACGTTATCTTATATAGAACTTAAACTTGGCTTGGCGCACTCTGGTACTATGCTTAAATAATTACGCTTTAATACCCAAAATGGGGGCCATGGCAGTCATCATGAAATTCTTGAAAAACATTTCCTCCCGAAACATATGTTTGATTAAGCCAAATCTTGGTAGGGGGAGGGGCTTGTGGGCACTTTCGAATCTTAGATTAGACATTATGACTATTTAGATATCTTATATGGCAGCCATTTTGATTTCTTCATAATTTCGTCTTTTAAGCCATAGGTTGTATTGAGCTGTAGCTTTGTGGAAGACATTGGGACAATATGGATATTACAATTTGCTAGAATCATGCATTCATTTTTTTCAAAGTAGATTAATTATGATCAGTCTCATCAAGATGAGTGATTCTGGTCCTCTTGGACCTCTAGTTTGCTTTAAAGGGGTGGCAAGATTGGAAGCAAGTGGATCAGATAAACAGCCCCTGCCAAACCATGCAATCCTCTCCAAATCTAGTCATGATCACAGGCATAATATAAATCATAAAAAGCTAAAGCGATTAAAAAAATAATACAAGAAGTCAATGGGCGCCCGTATTTTTTAATTCACTTCCTGTTGAAAAATTCAACCAATTCCTGTCGTTTCCAACTTAACAGGATGTCAAACAATTTGTATCCAGATCAGTCTCTCTGGTAAGACTTATGTCCAATCTGCTATTTGTCAATACCACCGCTATAGGCGACAGAGAAGGGATGCAGATTATGTGCCAAGAGTACTTCTAAACAAAGGCAAGGCGCATAGAAACTCCCCTCGGACTTATTTCATGTGCGGATCAAAGAATTTTCGCCGTGTGCACATGCGCGTGAGTGTGTGGATGGGGGAGGTAGTCCACCAGGCCAAACAGACAGTAGAAGAAATTCTAAAAACTTTTTTTTAGGTGGGGGTGGTATTCTTAGTCCTCAACTTATTTTGCGATATGGGTCACAGAGTGGATACTGTTATCCTCCTAAGTGTCTTCAGTTCCAGAATCTATTGTTTCAATTTCTTCCCAGGCATCATCATTTTCCTCTATTGGAGAGACTTTGGACTTCTGCGACTGAAAAAGTGACTTTGCTGATGTCTTACGATTTTTGTTTCTCATTAATGATTGTTTTGGTGAGTACCTAACTGCTATTAATGGTGATTTGTATGGTAAAAATGTTGGTGCTTTGCCTGGTGATTTTATAATTCTCCTATGTTTATGACATGGTGATTTTAATGGAGAGCAGTCATTTATGGCTAGTTCTGTTTCATATCCTTTGAATGGCGAGACAATTACTGCTTTTCTTTTTCGTCTGTGCAAACTGAGCTTGCTCTTCTTTTTAACCATCTTTAAACACCTGAAACAAAGTTTAAATATACCTTTAACCCTTATAGCCTTACTCGATTTTATAAAACATCAACAAACAGTGCAAAACCAGATCAGATACTGTTTTATCATTTTGTGGCATTGATTAGGCACTTTTTGCTTACCATCTTGACATAAAATATATCTCTATGAAATAACACCAGAACATTTCATAGGAACTGAAAGTTATGGAGCATACACTGAAAGGATGATTAGTAACCACCATTATTGCATGTAACATACTGTCTTTAACAAGTTGAATTAAAACGTCTCAAAGGAGATGTAAGCTATTAAGTACATAAGGTTTCACCATTCAAGCTCATTGAAGGGAAACAGCTCAAATTGGAAGCAAGGGAGAGCTTTTTTGTACATACTCCTACCAAATATAATCAAAATACCACACATGATATAAAAGTTATGGAGTGAAGAAACATTAATGTTCTACTGATGGACTAACACCAGGCTGATTTTTATCTCCCTTAGTCCTTTCCATGTTTGGGATAGACATGTTTGTGCTAGTGGTTTTGAACAAAGAGTTTAGGTTAGGGGTCTTTCATGCAAACCAAATATCAATGTGTCTTGATCCACATCTGAATTAAGGGTGAGGTTGGCGCCGTTAAACCGGTTTAAGCCCTCCAGTAAAATATTTTACTGACCATTCCAAGGCGGTACTTCTTTTGTGGATCTTTTATGTTTTTGTTCTGTCTTGTGTTTGCTATGTCTTTGTGCGCGTCTGTTTCTATGTGCTTTGTGGTCACCTGCTGGGAAAGGGCTGACCTCTTGGCTCTCGTTTGTGGTGTCTGCTGTGAGTTTGTCACTTTCCCATTGGTATCCTGGGTCGGGTGTGGTACTTGATTGTATCGATTCCTGATCTTTGCACCCTTACTTACTTTAACAGAATGTGTCATTTCAACAGGCTTATTTTCTTTTGTTTTAGCTCAAGTGACCAGGGTTTTTTTCAGCAGAGTGGAAACATTTGTACGATTTTGGAAGAGGGAATACTTGGGAACATTTGTGAGAAACCATATATATTTTAGACCAGTGACTCATTAGGACTGAAGCTGTCTCAAGTTTCCCAACTAAATTGAGCTCTTGTGAGCATTTTATTCAGTGTTGATTCTTGATTGATACAACCGACCTATTAGCCTTGTGCTGATTTTTGTTACCATGTGATGCCATGTGTATGATATGTTTATGTAACATATTACCTGGGCCATTTATACCATTTACATTTCATACACAACAGTCGTGTAGTATACAATCCATGCAATTTTCAAATAGCAATTTACAAGTGTGATTCCTATCCATTTTGATTGCTTGTGAGACCTATCCATCCTGATAAAAATAATCAGTGTGATTCCTATCATACAGTGTGATTCCTACCATTGACATTCTTTTCTAGATTTCGCTGCAAATCCCACTTTAACTGCGTAGAATATATGTCTGTCATCATTTATTGGCCAATTGTAATTTAACAAATATAATACTGTTGCTGCAAAATATTGTGCGCAGCTAAAAACGCTCAAACAAAGTATTGCTTGGCAAACATGTGATTCCTACCAACTAACATTGCACAACCTTGCGGCGATATTTAAGAGAACTGTATAACTCTTGTCTAAAACTTAAGCGCCATAAGGAAGAGCTTCCTAGTCTGGGTACTCTGCACTAGGTGACATTTCTGAAAGCCACCAAAAAACAGGAAAATAATTGGGAAACATACCTTGAATTGAGCGAAAAAACTAAACAAAACGTGTGAGATTACCACATGTGTATGACGTGATTGGCCCCCTTGAGAAGGCAAACATGTTTCATTTTGTGGCTTATATAATGTAGTATCTGGAAATCATAGTGTACGAAATTCCCTCTCGGGGGGAAGTGGGGTCTATAGCCAGCGCGAGGCCTGGAGAATTACATTTTGCATTTTTCTGTGATATGGGGGTACCATGTTCATCATCTAATAACTCAAAAAGTATATAAGATAGAAATGTAATGCTTGCAGTTTTGAAAAGGTAAATAAAAATTCTTTAATGTAATACCAAATTAATGAACATAAACTGGTTTCAATAAAAATTAAGACAAACTATATTAGATGCATTTATCATTTAAAAGGGGGTTCAATGAAAAAATGTAACATACACTACATCGGGGGTGACTATATTTGTTTTCAAATGTCATTATCTGTGGCCCAGTAATAGCTTATTTAGAAAATATAACCAATTTGGAAATCTTACCTTATCTTTTGCACTTTTCTGAAGTCTTAAAAAGAATTTTAATTATCAAATATTTTGTAGGGTAACGTATGTAACAGGCTGTTACAGCTTAACGCTGCCATTGTCAGAGGGCTAACATGTTGCAAAATCCTTGCAAGACATTGGGCTTCAAGAAAAATATGGTCTACAAAATTCCCCCTGGGGGGGGAGGTAAACCATATCCAGCCAGTGGCCTTAATGTTTATATTGTTATAATTAAATGCACTAATTTGTCAAAATCAGCGTTTCCTTACTGAGAAAGTATGAGTACATATTTGGTAGGAGGATATAGAGTTAAAGAATTGAGCCGCAAATGAGATTTCCAACAATGTGGTATGTGCGACCAGTAAAGGCTCCGATCAGCCTGCGCATAGGCACAGTCTGATCAGAGCCTTTGCTAGTCGCTTGAATAATCTATGACTGTTAAGCTACTGACCGAACAGCATTTGGAGTTTCTAAGCTCAAAAGGATGCTGCACAGGCTCATCTGAGTCTACACTTGTCCAAATGCCACATTGTTGGAAATCACATGTCACAGCTCAATTTGCTTGTTTCATTTTAGTTGTGCTGCTACAGAATGGTGATGTATTTTGTTTTGGTAGTAACCAGTACGGACAGTTAGGCCTCGGAGATACTGTGATCAGGTAGGATATTACAAACATTATCATAAGACTGTTTTTTGATTGGATAATATCCTCATAGGGTTATCTCAAGAGGAAACTTGTATTAACCTTTAAAGCGCCTCCAATAATTTGTAGCAGAAGTCAATTTCAAATTTTGCCGCTTTTTCAAAATAACAATTAAGGCATGACATTTCATGAGAATTGTCTGCTGGCAGACAATTCTCATGTAATATCATACCTTATTTGTGTCAAAAATTGGGAAAGATGTCCCAAAATTTGTTGTCTGCTGCAGTCATGATTGGCGCTTTAAGGGTTTAGTTTAAATTTCAGTGCAACCAAATTCACGGTTGTTATTATAATGAGGTTAAATGAATTTGTGGGGAGAATTATTGGATTTATAATTAATATTGTTTTATTTGGAGATGTAAACTTAGGCCAAATAAAAAAAAAATACCTGTGTTAGGGTAACCCGACCTTACCTAAATTTACTGGTGAAACATAGGATTTTTTTTTGGAAGGCATTACTGTTGAAAAATAAAATGATTTTAAAAAAATGTGTGTCTACCCTACCTAAAATTTTCAGACCTGTTACCCGAAACACACTTACATGTTTATTTGGCCTTAACATGAATCTAATGAGACTCACTTGAGTCACTGTGTTGTACCCTTGAGCAAGACACTTTATCATCTGCTTGATCCAACATGACTGAAAAATTGTAGACTGGAATGTAAAGCAACAAAACAAAAGTAAAGTCACAGCTTAAAATCTCTTTCTTACTAATTTATAATCATTCCAGTGAGTTTGTTTGTTTGATTCTTTACGTCCCATCAACAATCTTTCAGTTAAATAGCGACGGGTCTTCCTGGGTTGAACCAGTACTAAGCTAGGATAAATGTGTCTTGCTCAAGGACCACAACGCAGTGACGCCGGTGAGGCTCGAACCCGCTGCCCCTCGGTCTTGAGCCAAGCACTCTACCACTGAGCCACTGCATTCCAGTGAGACATTTTCTACTCCAGTACCACAGTTGATTTAGTTAAGGCATTGCATGCTGGGTACTTTTGCATGCTTTTGTGTCATGTGCAGAGTTTTTTTTTCGAAATTAACTTTTTCAAAAACTTCTTTCTGGACTACCATTAGAGTGTCAAATGATTTGGATCTAGACCAGGCTTGACGTTTTGTTGATTTTGAACTGGATCCAAACTGTTTGCAAAGGTTACCAGCAGATGACAAAATGGTCACTTACATGTAAGAGTTTATAAATCAGAAATATTATACAGAAATATGCTGCCTTATTCCATAATCTGAAATGCAGTTAATTTTGTTACATCATTTTGACAGAGGTTCTCCAAGTAAAGTCCCGTTACCAGGTCTGGCAGTACAGGTAGCTGCAGGAAGTCATCATACAGTGGTTCTACTGGCTAATGGACAGGTGTTCACCTTTGGAAATTTCCAGGTAAGACATACAGTAAAGTGCCATTACCAAGTCTGGTTGTGCAGGTAGCTGCGGGAAGTCATCATACAGTGATGCTACCTGCAAATGGACAGGTGTTCACCTTTGGAAATTTCCAGGTAAGACATACAGTAAAGTGCCATTACCAAGTCTGGTTGTACAGGTAGCTGCGGGAAGTCATCATACAGTGGTGCTACTGGCAAATGGACAGGTGTTCACCTTTGGAAATTTCCAGGTAAGACATACAGTAAAGTACCATTACCAGGTTTGGCAGTACAAGTAGCTGCAGGGAGTCATCATACAGTGGTGCTACTGGCTAATGGACAGGTGTTCACCTTTGGAAATTTCCAGGTAAGACATACAGTAAAGTACCATTACCAGGTCTGGCAGTACAGGTAGCTGCAGGGAGTCATCATACAGTGGTGCTACTGGCTAATGGACAGGTGTTCACCTTTGGAAATTTCCAGGTAAGACATACAGTAAAGTACCATTACCAGGTCTGGCAGTACAGGTGGCTGCGGGGAGTCATCATACAGTGGTGCTACTGGCTAATGGACAGGTGTTCACCTTTGGAAATTTCCAGGTAAAACATACAGTAAAATCCCATTACCAGGTCTGGCAGTACAGGTAGCTGCGGGGAGTCATCATACAGTGGTGCTACTGGCTAATGGACAGGTGTTCACCTTTGGAAATTTCCAGGTAAGACAAACAGTAAAATCCCATTACCAGGTCTGGCAGTACAGGTGGCTGTGGGGAGTCATCATACAGTGGTGCTACTGGCTAATGGACAGGTGTTCACCTATGGAAATTTCCAGGTAAGACAACAATGGATAGTAGATAACCTTATTCACCTAATAAGCAAACAGTATGCCTCAAAATTTCTTTTAATCAGTATGAGCACTCTGTTAATAATTCATAGTCCAAAACAGAGAGTTTAGAATTGGTTAGCAAAAATTGTGTTCATTAACATTTAAAGGTGAAGCATGGACCAATCTTCAGGGGCATGGCTTCTTCTATACAAGGCAGTAAATGGACAGAGCTTACCTACCCTCAGATGTAATTAAACCATTGGCCTTATCTAACTGATACTCTTTGCAGCATGGTCACTGAGCTAACAAGAGCTGTCAATTATTTTCCAGAGAGCCAATCAAACGTAAGACAAAGCCTCTGAAGCTCCTGTTGATGTTTATAGTTTGATGGCCATTGAGAAAATGGTAAAACAGAAGCTTATTTTGCCTTTTATAGAAACATTGCTAACATGACCAAATCTTAGCGCTTTCATGCCAAAAATGTAATTTCGAATAATTTCGGTGTTACATGGTAAATAAAATCAAACATTCGTGATCTTGCATTATTGAATTCATTAAAATTAATGAGAATATATAATAAAGCTATAAAATGCTCTGCAAGCCTCGCATTTCATCAACTTTTCCCTACTTATTTAATAAACTCAATATAACATGAGCTCTCATGTAAGATCCTCTATGTATACAGATCCAGACTTTTTAACTCAAACTTACGATAGCTCAAAATAAGAGTGGGTATGTGGGCTTCAAGTAAATGAGAATCAACAGTATATAAATGATCAAGAATGTTGTTAAATTATTTTTCAGAAAAGTTCTCTTGGACGAGCTAGTCTTGAAGAAGGGGCTAAATCCAAAAAGGGGCTGTGGTATGCAGTGCCTGGCCCAGTTCCTGGAGTGGGTAAGTCTAGATAGACCTTAAACTTCATCTATCAATTAAATCAATATATTCTTTGAAAACTTCAGTAAAAATTGAAAAACACAGGTTATTCAAAAATTTTAGTTATTCTCTTTCAAAATAAGGGTCTTCACCTGACAGGAAACTTTTGTTGCATTATTCTATTATCTCCTAGTGTCGTCTGCTGATAAGTTTTGCAAACAGTTTGGAACCAGATCAAGCCCGACAAACTGTCGGGCCTGATCTGGATCCAAACTGTTTGACACTCTAATGGTATTCCTGAAATAATTTTTCGAAAAAGTTGATTTTGAAAAAGACAGCAGATGACAAAAAAGCATGAAAAATTTCCCCAGTGGGCAAAGAGCTATTCCATGCATGCAGTTAATTTTGTTACATCAGTTTGACAGAGGCTGTTTAAGTGAAATCCCATTACCAGGTAAAAATACAATGGGGAAAATACCCAATTGAACTGAAAGCTTATCATAATATATACAGTCTGTGTTTTACGGATGGACAGAGAAGGCTTTGCTGAGCCTATATCAAGGCTTTCTACTGTAAAATAGTTACATATAGGGTCAATGTTGGTACATTCGGCCAGTGCAGGTACAATCGGACAGTTTTGTATTTTTTAGATAACTTCAGTGCGACTTTGGTTGTCATTGCTATGTGTAACCCAGATAAAAGCCAATAAAAACAGTTATTTCATTTTCGCAGGGTTGCAAGTTTATTATCTTTGGTACATGTATTTTCATTGGCTGAAAAATACCTACGTCATAACAAACTTTCAGAGCTCCAAATGTTAAAAATCTCACCAGACCAAACGTAACCACCGCCCCAGATAATATACATATGTATAGTCTAAATTGTGGTAATAACTTACTGCATTCTCTGCACTTGCGTTTAGCGGACATTATATTTTGTGACTTTAAATGTATTTAATGAAAAATCTCATATATTTAGTTGCAATTTGACAAACAAAATGTGTCCGACTGTACCAACCAAATAAAAACGATCTGCAGGTACAGTCGGACAGCATGATTTAGTTGCTCTAAACGAATCCGACTTGCACCAAAACAAGTTTAAACATTTATTAAAATGCTTGTCACAGGCCCTACTTAGCTTCCTTTCTCTTCTATAACATGGTCTAACTTAATGGTTGGTCTGCAGTGTGTGTTTGTGGTATTTCCTGACCATATACTCACTTACTTTTTGTAAGATCGTCTGGTGTCCTTGGATTCTGGTGTCCTTGGATTCTGGTGTCCTTGGATTACCTTATAAAAACCAATTGTGTTTACCTACGGATTACCACAGTGTAAACTCTTTGGCACTGGAAGATTGTGATTGTAATAGCTCTGAAATAGCCTATATGTATACCCTGTCTGCCTGTTTGTGCCTGTTTGTTCTTTGTTGGTCATGTTCGTGTGTATTCCTCTCTTGAGGCCGTAGGTTGGCTTGATACGTGATTATGGTAATAACTGGTCTTTTTTGTATGTTTGTTTCTACAAATAACCCTAGCGTAGTAGCCTCTCTCTACACATATCTATCTGTCTACTGCTAGACACGACTGCCTAACTTACCATGATGGGTGGTTTATCTAATATACAAAAAAGTATGCGAATATGATCAGGAAGGAAATGCCACAGATCATAGACCGACCCCTGACCCACGACAATGTGCAGAACAGACAGAGAAATTTTAAGATTGAATGAAACACAGATTGCAGAACGCAACAAAACAGATCAAACACCCTCCCGACCTCACCCCCGCACAAAACAATTGGAGCAACAATATTTATTATAAACAATGAATCAACAACAACAGAACCACCGCATTAAAACAGCCAACACAACTAGGGGTGGGTACTTAAATGCATTTTACTGGCCAATTCTTCGCCGATCAGACTGCATTTAGTTTATGTACTGGTATAAAAATAATGTCTTAAAAACTATCACAGAAAAATAATTTGATTCTAATATACTGTTAATCAATTAATATAAACAATAAACTGCATGTAGTATATAGTGGGTGGCATTGGGTGGCGCAAGTTAATCAGTAGCACCCATCCTCCCTATCTCACAAAAACTTAATTGCTGTTGTCCTCTGAATCGGTAACAAGAAGAGAGAAGCTGCTGAAACTATTCCTAGATCAGTATTTATGGACAAAATTTTATATTTTGTTGAAGAATATATGAACAACAGCTGATAAAAAGACGTTTGTCTACCGATTCTATGCCCACATGCGTCACTTTTGTTGTTGTCCGATTGTATCAGCCTGTATGTCCGAATGTACCAGCAATTGTCCGATTGTACCAGCTGTCTGATCAAAGGCAGAGTAGCGAGGATTTATCAACGTTTTTACCTTGTTTTCGTGACAAAATTGTTTTAAAACATATCTTGAATATTATAAGCATATATATATCATTCGAAATGTAACATTGTACGACATGTCATGTACCCAGAAAGAGTTGAACACGAGAGTGTCCGAATGTACCTACAATGACCCTATTTTGCGTTTTTTTATTTGACACTATTGGTGGTAAAAACAAAAATTGCCAAAAATCAAAATAATTAAAATACAGTTTCCATTTACATGTCGGGCCTGATCTGGATCCAGTCTGTTACACAGAGATGACACTCAGTCTGATACTCAGATGGTATTTCTGAAAGAATTTTTCGAAAAAGTTGATAAGCAATAAAGGGACACACATCCTTAGTAAGTTGGTATCTGTATCGTCAAAAACCTATATTTGAACGGTAGAGTATGTTTCAACATAAAGGATACCACATCTTAAAAGGGGCTACTATTAAAGGAGCATATTCTTTTCTTTAAGAGTAGCCCCTACAAGAATAGAAAATAACTTTGAAGTGCATTAAATTGAGAATTCGTCAAAATTAAACTACGCCAGTATGTCAGTCTTTAAAAATTGCCAAATTTGATGCCACAAATATTACGTTGTTTACAGTATGTCAGCAGATAATTCACTGTGGGTATATTTTATTCTTTTGCTCCTTGCTTAACTAGAGATAGCTAGTCCAGCTAAATCAATATGTTGTGTCCTTGAGCAAGACACTTCATCCACTGCTCAGTATTGTTTCAACGCAGGAAGACTGGAAATTGTCTCGACATGACTGAAAAATTGTTGACTGGGATGCAAAGCATAAAAACAAAAGAACTTGCTTCTGCTTTTCCGACTTTATGCAAATGCTATAAATACCATTGTCACAATGGCTCAGTTTGTTTACACAAAATTGTACAAAGGCTTTTCTCGTACATTTCAGGAGCTAGATATGGACGAAGGGCCACCTGGATAGGGGCTAGCGGTGATCAGACTTACATGAGGATAGATGAATCTCTCATAAATGCTCACATTCTCTCTTCATCAAAGGTGTTTGCCAACCATACAAGTATAGGTAGGTCTGAAAATGTTTGTATCAGTCTTATCTTTCTGCCCCTGACTTTATGCATCACCTTTGGCTTACTTTGAGCCTGAGCCTCTGCCACGCCTGCCTTGCCAGCAAGATATCTCTTAACCCTTTCCTTCATGAATATTCATGCTAGGCTCCATCCACTTTGAATAATTATATATATAAATAGGGAGCTTAGTGGCTCAGTGGTAGAGTGCTTGATTCCAGACCGAGGGGCTGTGGGTTCAAGCCTCACCTGCTTCACTGTGATGTGTCCTTGAGCAAGACACATTAATCCTTGCTTAGTACTGGTTCAACCCAGAAAGACTCGTCCTGACATAACTGGAAAGCTGTTGACTCAGATGTACATGTAAAGAATCAAATCAAAACAAAAAATTATGTAAATAAACTTTCATGTTGGTACGTAGAGCAAAGAAATTTTTTGACAGGTCCACTTGTGTAGGATCAGATACATGTATATCATATTTCCATAAGCAAACAGAGGAGACCCTGATCAGGCAGCTCTTAGAAGAGCTGCTGATCTGGGTCTGCTCTGTTTGCAAAAACATTAAACTGGGTCTATATGAGTTAAAGGGTTGAAATATTAGACACAAACTTAAAACTTGTTCAGCTTTGGCTATGCAATACAAAACCAAAAATTATTCAGCATTGAAGTATTTGTATTGTATTAAAGTTATAGCATTGAAACTTTGTCAGCATATTAGACTTGTATAGGGGTTTTAGGGATATAGGATATTTGCCATTTTACTTCCAGGTATATATGATCCTATCCATTTTACTTCATGAGATATTGGATACTACGAGGGGTGATCAGAAAGTTCGCGGAAAAGTGCTATAACATCGCACTGCTTTTACTGATTGCAATGAAAATTCGTAGATATAAACTACCATTCATAACAAGTTGACTGAAATTAAAATTTAGAAAATGTGACGTCAGACGTATGAGCACGAGGCGCCGCTGTGACGTCATTTCGCGGGAAGCGGCCCATCTGTACCCCTGGGTTGCTTCGCAGGGCTAAAACTCATAGCTGTGTTTGAATTGATTGTTTATTTTAATGGAAAGTTCATAATGCGAGGTTTTTATATTATTCCGATGCGCTATGTATTCAAAATAATAGGTTTCAGTCCGAAGGACAGGCCTAAAATTCGTCAATTTTTCGAGATTTTGTAAATTTAAATAAAATAAATATTTTCTGTCAGTTTTCATCACAATATTTATAATATCGGACTTAACTATCAGTATTAGATATACTGTCCTGAAAAGGGGTGTTTTTCGAAGTGTGCAAATAGTTTATTTTAAAAAATCGACATGCCAAAACAGGCAATGGTTTCACATCAGTTGAATGTTTTGCCTTTTTGACAGTACTGTTATTCGTTTCGATTTAGAATACCATTCGTTGGATATAAATCTTTGAAAGTTTGCACAGAGGAGGAGTAAATATGTCATTAAATATGCTTGGAATGCAATACGGACTATCACAGCATAACAAAATTTTACAAAACGTTGAAGTTTAATTGGTTGTGCAGTAAAACGTCAAAATGCAACGTAAAATGGGCCTGTTCGCGCTATATAGCGTTGCCTTGACGACAGCTGTAACGCACATAGACGACTAAAACCAAGCATATGTAACCGATCAACTGCATATATGTTGCAGTATTATGTGCTGTAATTCCAACTCTATTGCTCAAACGATGTAGAAATAGCAACTATTTTCCGCGAACTTTCTGATCACCCCTCGTATGTTTAATATTTTGGTTACTTTCAGGAATATGGAATATTTTGGGAAATTGATTATGGAGATATTTGCCAGTTTATAAGGGATACTTGCATGTTTACTTCAAGGGATATGGGATATTTGGTACCCCCCTATACAAGCCCGCATATAGAAAATAAGAAAATGAATATCCACACTTATGTGTTTTGTTCACTCATATGAAAGTTAACTTATTACCTACTAGAGTCGTCTGCTGATAACCTTGTTGTTGGCATTTAATTGTTGGCATTTTAACATTTATGAGCAGGATAATTTTAGTGCTCAGCTGAGTTGAGTATGAAAACAGTTTTATAACCTCGGGGCCTGATATGGACTCACCGGGAAGTCAATGGAGAAAGCAGAGGTCATCCAAATAGAGAAAGCAGAGGTCATCAAAAGAAAATTCACTACAGTGAAAATAATGTTAACTCATTATTTTACCATATCTATACACTAAGTATCACCTTTGCCCATTTCAGATATACACTGATTTTGCTGCTAAGTAAATGTGTTTCTGACACTCAACATTGCATTGTGGGTACTGTGATTGTTTCAAATGTTATACATGGCTTATTGACTAATTGTTGATGTAAATCTAAAAACATAAAATAAAATAAAGTTCTCTAACGTTTCTCATAATGGCTGCTTTTAAAAGGAGCATATTCTTTCCTTTAATAGTAGCCCCTTTTAAGACGTGGTTTTCTCTACATTGAAACATACTTTACTATTCAAAAATGTTTTTGACAGATACCAACATACAAAGGGTATGTGTCCATTGGGTGCGTGTCCATTTATTGCTTATTGTCTGAGTGAATTCAAAATTGTACTTTGCAGTCTCATATTTTGGCGATTTTTGTTTCTAGTGTTTTATAGTACTTGGCATCAGTATGCTGCTGTCTGATTGGCTGTTCAATTTTATTTGGAACCTGCAGAGATTTGCCTGTGTTTTACAGCCATGCCCTTGTGGAAATAGCCCCCTATGAGCCCGCTGCATGAACTCCATTGTGTTAAATCATTAAAACTTTTGCCCATGCTATATATAGAGGATCTTACATGAGTGCTTATGTTTTATTGATTTTATTAAACGAGTTGGGAATAAGAGATAAAATGTGAGGCTCAGGAGGCTCAGCATGAATGCTAGATTCTATTTATCGTATGACATTAAAATTACTTTGAAATCTCATTTCTGCCGTAAAAACGTTATAATTTTGTCATTATGTAGGCAACGTTGTTAAGGACGTCATAACGTTTCCCGAAAATCTGTAAAGGCAATTTTAATGCATGGCGTTATTTCACTCCCAGATGTGACGTCATATGATAATGATGTTTTTCTTTCTGTTAAGGTTTGATACCAATGGGAGAAGACAATGCTGGTATTATGAAGTGTCTGATGATCAACAAGCTTGACGGCAGTTGTAGAAGGTAATAGTTATTTCTTGCACACCAGATCAGGTTTTCCACTATTTTTACCTATATGAGAAATTTCTGAGCCGCGACATGAGATTTCCAACAATGTGGCATTTTGACATGTGTAGACTCAGACGAGCCTGTAAAGCCTCCTTTTAAGCTTAGAAACTCCAAATGTTTTTCAGTCAGTAGCTTAACAATCATAGAATACTCAAGCGACAAGCAAAGGCTCTGATCAGACTGCACATTTGCGCAGGCTAATCTGAGGCTTTGCTGGTCGCACATACCACATTGTTGGAAACCTCATGCACTGGCTCAAATTTCCATCTCATATACACTGTACTAACCCCTATGAAAGATAAAAATCAAACAGTGTATTAGGAACTTCTGGGAGCCTTTATGAAAATGGGTTATTTAATGGTGAGCAAGAAAAAGAATCCATTATGATTCCTGTCAGGATGGGATAGAAAAATCTGTCCCTATGATCATCGCTTGTCATCACTCGGCAAGCCTTGTGATGCCAATCAGCGATCCTCGGGACAGAGTTTGCATCCTATCCTCACACTCATAATAGATTCTTATATTCTGTATCTCCTAGCAGAGATGTTTCTTCTCTTCCCACTTTGCCCACAGAAGATAGGCTATGCTTTCAGTCTGTGGAAGAAACAATTTTCTTGATCACGAGGCCCCAAGGTATGATGAACTCAGCTGTCAGATAATGAAAATTCATCCTACTCTTAAATGTTAAAATGCCAACAATTGTTGGCATTTTTAACATTTATGAGCAAGATAAACACAATATCTGAGAGTTTTGAAGCAAGAATACTCTGGATTTTTCAGCTTTTTACTTTTTATGGGCAGTTAAAAGTCATTGATAAAATCTGTTTAGATTGCTGTCATTTATTAGCAAGTCTCCTGATGCCAAACGGTGATCCTTGGGAAAGGTTTTTTTCTGCTCCTACACTCATGATAGACTCTTGTTTATCTTACCCCCCCCCCCCCCCCCCATTATGTGACTACTTGCTTACACAGGCAGATTAAAATGTCACATCTCTGTAGATATTTCACTTTAACATGAATGAAACTGAACCAAAATTACTTAAAAACACTTATCCATGGCAAGGAGACATTCCATGACATCACTGCCGTATCATTACATCATAAACATATGATGGAGTGCTGTGGCTCAGTGGTAGAATGCTTGACTCGAGATCAAGGGGGTTGCGGATTCAAATTTCACTGGAGGCACCGCATTGTGTCCTTAAGCACTTTAGCTTTACTTAGTACTGGTTCAACCCAGGAAGACCCATCCCGACATGACTGAAAAATTGTTGACTGGGACGGAAAAAATCAAAACAAACATATGGAAAAATCTGCCTTGCTATTGTGTGAAAGTTGGCGCCTTAAGAAGATATGGCATTTTGTATTAGAACTAACAGGCCCCTAGATAAGGGTGCGTATCGAAAAAATATTTTTCTTATTTCTCAACCAAAACATATGTTGTGGTACTCAAAAAAAACGTCTCGGTGAGACGGTTCTTTTGAGCACCAAAAACATATGTTTAAACTGATAGATAAGAAAATAATAGCAATTTTACGCTGATATATTTTGCTTAACTGACCCTATGAACTAATGCTCGGAAAAGGTTTTTAAGATATTATGCAGGTACAGCACTGCTCCCTTTTCAAATCCTTTGCAATTTACAGGTTCATGTTGGGACGCAGTGTAAATGTAATTTATGTTGTTTCGTAAAATTTATGGCCTTAGTAAAGGGAGAGGGCATATTGTCTTTATTTTTTTGGTCTGTGTGCATGCATGCTTGTGTGACTGTATATGTGTGTGGGACAATTTTTTAACGCTTTCATTTGCCAAAATATATGACAAGGACCTTTTTCTGAAAATAATGAATAAGCAGTAGTTCAATATACACTATAGAATCTCATAAATTTGAAATTCTAGGAACTGGAGGTTACCGTTTTATTTCAAGTATTGAAAATTCGAATTATCAGGATGTAGACATAAAAAGAATATAACACCTAGAAAGATTATTTAAAAAAAAATTTCTATCAAACATAAGTTTTGAGCGTGTAAAAGAAATGTCTCGAGGAGACATTTCTTTTACACGCCCATAAAATATGTTATTATAGAGAATTATCAAAATAGAGCATGAATATGTCCTAGTCTCTGGATCCAGAGTGTCCCAAATTTATTTCGAATTAGTGAGTATGTAGAGAAATGGAAGTTTGAATTTTGAGGTTTAATTGTAACAATACTATCTATAGCATAATTTATGTACAAGGGATATTCGTGTTTCACAAACATAGTTTGAAGTTGATGTTGTCATACCTGATTTTTGTTCTTTTTCTATGACTTAACTCAGAATACACCCTGACCAACCAATACAACCATGCTTTCTGCTATATTTAAGTGTTTGGTCCAAGTGTTTCTCGATATTATCAACTTTTTTCAGTTTGGAACATAATGATATACACCATATTTACCTAAAGTCTGGTGAGCATAACACCATCAATACAAGCTTGCTGTATCAAATGGTCACACTCATTTCATTAATATTTACATTTTCGAAGCAATCCTTTAATGAATCTTTACATATTTGCAACCGTTCATAGCCTCATGAATTACACAAAATTTGATTGACAGCTGCCAAGCTCACTTGACCGTGCAATACGCTTCGAACATCAAACTCATTTGCCAGAAGTGATACTGGTGTTGTGATTGACAGCGAGCCAGACCTGAGTCCCACGTGCAAAACAAGCCTCTTGTTTGCTCCATTGGCTGTCCATGCTCAAGCTGGCTGTTCCGCTTTTCCATTTTACAGTCGGACTTAACCGTTAATACGATTATATTTTAAATACTAAACTGTTTTAATTCCTAAATTAAAAATATTTTTTATATTTTAGATATTTATATTAAAATGTAAATATAAGCAATAAATTCAATTTCCGAATGTTCATAGAATCTTGAATACTTCGGGTCTCTTGCAAAGTTAACGTGAATTTGGGCTTCACTTACTTTGCAAGAGACCCAAAGTATTTATGATTCCATGAACATTCCAAAAATTGAATTTATTTCTTAACTGAATTGAACTGACTTTTCAACACAGCATACAAATCTAGTGACAAAAGTCATTATCTGTGACGTAAGCTGTTCGGGGTACTGTAGCGGAGCAGGAGTGAGCTTTTTTTTAAGTAAGATGGTTCATATAGTATGAACATTTTTCTATTATAAGATTGGTAAGTTGACAGATATGAATATTTCTCTAACTTTCAGTACTGCAGGAATTGTCCATCGGTATGATAGTTTCGAATGCACACATTTCTTGTTAATTTTATATTATGAGCCAGCACATGAGATTTTGGTACCAATCATATAAGCAACCAGTGAAAGCTCAGATGATCCTGCATATCTGTGCAGTCTCATCAGAGCCTTCCTTGCTGGTGTGCACAAAGTGAAATACCATCATCATATTGGCTGGCACTAAAGCTTTCTTGCCTTCTAGTTTCTTTGCCTTTTATGTACAAGCCTTAACTCTTTGCATGCTGGGTAATTTTTCATGTTTTTGTTGTTGTCTGCTGATTTTTTTCAAAATTAACTTTTTCAAAAAATTCTTTTAGGAACACTATCAGAGTGTCAAACAGTTTAGATCCAGATCAAAACCGACAGAATGCCGGTCCTGATCTGGGTCCAAACTGTTTGCAGAGGTCATCAGCAGACAAAAAAAATTGCCACTAGCAAGGAAAGAGTTAAGCATGCTAGCTATGATGAATAAGTTAAGAATTATCCCCCTTCCCACACACACCATGAATTTAAAGCGATTTAAAGAGATAGGGGTTTATAGGTTTGAGATGGACTACATTTGGAGCTCCTTGACCTAAATCAGAATCAGGCCTAGGATGAATAAGGCGTAGTATCATGTACAAAAAGCTGCATATTGTTAGCCGGAGCTGGCTGAAGGAAAGTAATTTGGTAGCATGTGCAGTCAGTCCATTGAAATTAATTATACCGGTTACCCAAAGAGTTTCGACTGGTTAAATAAAGTAGGTATTTTTCCGTAATTATTCCTATGGACAGGCTTTAGAGATAGATATTTTTCCATGATTATTCCTATCTACAAGCTATAGAGATAGATATTTTTCCATGATTATTTCTATCAACAAGCTTTAGAGATAGATATTTTTCCATGATTATTCCTATCTACAAGCTTGAGAGATAGATATTTTTCCATGATTATTCCTATCTACAAGCTTTAGAGATAGATATTTTTCCATAATGATTCCAATCTACAAGCTTTATCATAGCATGTAGTAGCCGTTTATTTTGGCTGCATTTGACCTAGTTATTGTGTTGGTTTCTGTGACATCATGATCATGTGATCAGTGTAGACCCACATTGTACAGCTGAGTTCTGATTTCATGGCATTGGCCCAGGCCCCAGGAATTTGAATGGAAGGACTGGAGACATAAACTCCATTCAGGGTCTAACTGGTTATATTTTCAACAGAAGGTCAGGAAATTTATTTTCAATGCTTTTGGCATAGAAACATCAGTTCAAAAGGTGTGATAAAGCCCTACTATTATTCATTGTTGTCCTCTCAGTATTGACCTTTGGTCGAGTCCATTTTTCTGGGTTGAGCAGATAATTTACCGTTAACTGTTTGTAAAATGTCTTTATATCCGTAAACGCTATGTTTAATTGATATCTGTCTCTATGGTTCAGAGGTTAAAACGCTCTTCTGAAGCAAGCGAAGTAGTGAGTTCGAGCCTCAATTCAGACCTGTTTTTTTTTTCTTTGTTTTTTTTGTTTTCTTTAAGTTTTTTGCATTTATTGATGTTTAATTATTTTAAGAAAGGAAAGTAAGTTTTATATGTTATAAAATGATTTTAGTGTGTATTTATTTGCAGTTGTATATTCTGTTTTTTTTTCTTTCTTTTTTTGTTTTAACAATTTCATCACAGTACTAGGACTTTTCAAATTTTATCCTCTGTCTGTCGCGGAGTTATCATCATGTATAAACGACTGTGTAACCTGCCTCTATCAATTCCCTTACCCTGCGAAGGTATCTGTTCCTGCTGAGGACTACATCTTGTCTCTCCATCAGCACTTTTCGATTCACCAAACAACGTGTGCAAGCAAACTTCATGTGAAGGAGATCTTTGCGAAGACGACCCTCGCTGCCAGTGTAACCAATGCTCTGTTTGAGCTCTGCTCTGATGTTATCAAGGGTCGGCAGAACCTTCTTCAAGGAGTATATGCTGTCGTTGGTCCTCCGTACAACAGCCTGGTCAAAGTCATCCAGTTACACCTTTGACGTAGATGACGGTGGTTGCTTTGGTTGTTGATGTTCGTCCTGCACCTTCTTCTTCTCTTCCACAATTTCCTGAGCGGTAGATCCGCTAACGCATGTGAGTGCTGCAATCCTGTCCCATACACGATACAGTGACAGTTTCCTTCCAAACTTCTTTTCCTCCATGCAGAACGTGTACACAGTTTCAATAATAGCTCTTGCATCGTCGCTGTATCTCGATACAAGCTTCGCCATGTCACTGAGTGAAGTCGCTTTACAAGTGCATAATATGCAAAACATGCTATTTCTGCAAACAGGTAAATCTCGAAAAATTTCCTGCATATTTGCGAAAGCAAAAAAAAAATGAAAAAAGGTTTTACTGGGGCTCGAACCTTCAACCTTGTTATCAAATTCTTTGAGTGCAACTGCTATACTTACTGCGCCATCGAATCGATTGTAAAAGTTATCTTGTAAATACGATGAAGTGCATGGCATAATGTTATAACACCCCTATTTTATGGAGCAGTTCATAATTGTTAGTGCAGTCACGCCCTGATGCTTTTAAGGCTATTATAGGACTTGTTGTTTCCCTTTGTTTATCTAAACTGACCAAAATTAGTGATGGCTCATCTCCACTATTTTTGACAAACCCTGTAGCATTTGATGTAAGACCCTTTCGTTTGAAATTGATCTTAGGGGTAGAGGGGTTGTAGTTTAAAGGGCTTTCATTCACTCAAAGTGAGCACCCACACTCACAGCATATATTTTCGTGGGGAAAAAAATAAGAAAAATAGTGATCTTAGTGTCCTGCTTAAGGTTTATGTTTTCAGAATTCTGTAGGCCTTTAAATTTGTGAATTGCTTTGTTATCTGCTTGAATGTCTTAATGCGCCTTTGCAGATTTAATTTAACTTAGCTCTTTGCCAGCTAGTGTCTTCTTTGGACAAACTTTGCAAACAATTTGGACCCAGACCAGGCTGGAAAATCATCAGGCCTGATTTGGATCAAAGGTGCTTGAAAAACTGATGGTATTCCTGAAAGAATATTTTAAAAAAGTTGATTTTGAAAAAGAGCAGCATTCTACAAAAAATCACCCAGCATGCAAAGAGGTAAGTGTTATTCATGCTTAATCGTGCCATGATCTGGAGCAGCTTTGAAAACACCAACTTATCTAAATATAGTCGGTTGGGAGTCAATACCTCGTAACTCTGATGTTTACCAAAACGTCTTTTTGTCAACGAGGGAATACCAAATGAATGACGCACATTCTGTCAAATTCTCGTAGCTCTAGACCAATTAGAACCCCCTAAAAAGCATAAATAATGCTTCAAAAAATCGTATCTATGAAAAATTCCATTATTTTGGTGCTCATTTTACCGAGATATGAGGTTTTGTCATGAAAAAGATGCTCAAAATGTCATAACTGGATGGTTTTTCAGGGAAAAATGGTCAAAATGACATAACTCAAGTGAAACTCATAATGACCGTGAAATCAAACACCAATAGCAGTGACTTTGGATGTTACTAAATATAATCCTGTCTGACTTTCAGCAATATAGGACACTCCTAGCAAAAGTTATTCAGTTTTTTGTCTCTCCTGAAAAATGTAACAATCAAAGAAACAAGTTTTTTACTCCTGACCGACGAAAAGCTCTTTCATGAATTAAGATGTAATAATATCATTTTCATCAAATGCTGTAAAACACTTATTTTCACACATCCTTGGATAAGTGCTTTTTCTTTATGAAAACCTGAGATGCCGATTCGGTAAAAGTTCTAAAATTTCAAACACTTTTCTACTTCTTTATTCAAATAAAATGTTGGTTTTAAGGCCTGGAATTCACAAAATGCTTATCAGTATAGCAAACAGGGAAGACCCTGATCAGTCTGCTTCTTCAGAAGCAGTCTGATCAGGGTCTGCACTGTTTGTTTAGGCCTTTTTGGCAGGCAACCTACCTAGTGTTCAATTTTTTTGAACATTTACCCTACTCATTAAGATGCCTCTAATGAGCAACATAATAAATGGGCAGACTCATAAGATTTGGTTATTAAATATATAAATTTTGGCCTGAGCCTTGATCTACATCCCTACTTTGTGTATGAGATCAGAAAAGGTTCTGGTGAGTCTGCACATTTGTGCAGGCTTGTCTGAGCCTCCTCTGCTCACAAATGTGGTAAGTACCAAAATCTCATGTGCTGGCCCAAATGATTTCAAGGAGAAGTACCTTATTTTCTCTATATATTCTGACACATTAAAGCCTGTCTCACACAGAACACGGTTGGGCACACCGTTCCAATACGGTATACTTGGTGATACACGGGTTGACTGGTACGAGTATTTAGCTCCAACCGTGCCTGGGGATGTGTTGGTACGATTGAGACACGAATGTAGCACAAGTATGTACGAACAAAGCACAGATACACTCGATCAAGCAAGGTTTGTCACGGTTTGAACATGATTTGCAAAACGATTTTCATACGATTGTTATACGGTTCCAAGTACGGTCTGTTATGACCTTGTAGGATAAGACGCAGCTTTTACTCGATCAACTGGACATTTACAGGGTTTACATACGGTCCCACAGACTTTTGTTTGAGTTATGCTCGAATTATCACACATTCGTGTATGTTTTGATATAAAATTGACTTATTTTGATTGCTTGGCTTCACAAATTTTCGAACTTTCAACAGAGAAAGTATAAAAATCGCAGATGACCATATATAATTCGTACTTGAACCGTATTGGTCGTATGGAGATCGTATGAAACTGTATTGGTCGTATGGGGATCCTATATAACCGGTTGCGTTCACTGGTAGAGTGGACTTCATGTGCGGTTGTATATATGGTCTCGTACGGTCTCTCACGGTCTTGTACAATCGCTAATACGATTATATGCGGACATGGCACCCGTGTCAGGTTTTTAAAAGTTTTAAAAATCATACACGGCTTTCACGGATACACTCGAATGGCCCGAGTGTAACTCGGATAAGGCCACGGTTGGTTCTGTTGTATGTACGGTTTACACGGATGGCAAACCGTATAAGCCATGTGTTCTGTGTGAGACAGGCTTAACTTCTCACCATATTCATCTTAAATAAATGGATTTGACCACTTGATGAGGTGTGTAAAATAATGTGTTGGAATTGCAAACTTTCAAAATCCCTGATCAGAAAGCTCCTGAAAGTCCTAGAGCTGTTTGATTTCAATTTAGGCTGTTTGACTAGGCTGTTCTGTCTGATATATATGTGAAACAAAAAAATTGTTGATTTTCAAAATGTTTTCGAATTGCAAATAGTGTAAACCTTGATTGGGATGCAAGGGAGCAGACTTGTCTGAGTTTTCGCTATTTGATTAAATTTTTCTATCTGATAATTAAGGGTTTTTGTGGTAAGAAATATATTGAGGAATTTTGCATGAAAAATTCCTTTACCTTACAACTTTACTGTTATCCAGATGTGTCTTAACCTCAAGAAATAAAAAATATGTGTATTAACAGTTGTTAACCCATTTAAGTCGAATGGAATTTCCATTTCAGAATTAGGCAATGTTAGGTGGTTTTTTTCATGTTATTTCAAATTTTTATAGAACATTTTGTAAGCGAACAGTAGTGACCCTGAGAAGACCGCACATTCTGTTGTGTCTGACTGCTGTCTTTATACTGTTTCCATAAAAAAGGACCTCATGCTTAAAGGTCTTGTGAACCTTCAAAAAAGCTTTTTTTAAACTCCTATTTATTGAAAAGCCAGTAATGAGGGAAACAGAATGTCGAAAGCCCCATCAAAAAATTCCAAATAGTTACCAAGTTATGTAGGTTTCAAAATTTAATTAGACGAAAATATGCGAGAGGCTCATATGACGTCATTTGAGCTTTTTAAAATATTAAATTTGATACATTTCATTTATTTTAACATTATTTAATATTTTATTTGCTGAAAATGATTCAATATGATAAAATACAACATTTGCATATAAAAGCTTAATTGTGCTGTTTTTAATTGCTTAGAAATCACACTACATAAAATATGACATTTTGAAAAAATGATCTAGAAACAATTATGTGGGCGGGGCTTATATGCTTATTTACATACATTGTAATATTAAAACTTGCATAACTGTTGACTCGGTTGGAATTTTAAGATGGGGTTTTCAGCATTTTGGTTTTCTCATCACTGTCATTTAAATCATGAAAAGTTTCAAAAATGTTTTTGAAGATTCACAAGACCTTTAAAATGGGGTTTTCAGCATTTTGGTTTTCTCATCACTGTCATTTAAATCATGAAAAGTTTCAAAAATGTTTTTGAAGATTCACAAGACCTTTAAAATGGGCTGGTCAGCATGTATCTGCTTCATACTGTCCACAACTACTTATTCTTACAATCATCATCAGCTCATGTGTGTGTTTGTGATTAACATCCAATCAACAGCTAAGGTCATATGGAGAAGGGGACCCAGCTTTAAGTTTCACCCCACAACTGGAGAAGCTGGGAATGAATCTGCAACCTCTGGTTTACAAGGAAGAACACTAACGTGTTTCTTATACATTTCAAATTTTGGCTTGTTTCATAAGCTCCATGTGAAATGACCACTAAAATAAGTTGAGTTTATTGAACAACGGAAAAATTAGAAGTTGTTTGTTACCTGGCATGGTAGTTTCATCAGCAGGATTACTATTTAATGGTTTAGTTTGTTCCCTTTTAGATTTTGGTAAAAAAGTTAAACGGTGCAGGTAGTCATAAACAGCTACTTATTAGTGGTTAAAATTGAATTCAAGTCTTAATCCATGGGCTAATAATGTCAAATCAAGTCTTAGAATTCAGTGCCCAGTTTCATCAAGCATAATTTGTTTTACCAACTTCGATATACAATACTGTATTAAGAAATGTTAGATACGTTTACAAGGAAAATACTTCATACAACCTTTGATGGAATTGTCCCAAGCCGTAAAATAAATGCATTGATGGCAACATTTTTTTTCATTTTCATTGCATGCCGTTCATATCCTTGATGTGTGCTTATAAGAGCATCTGTGCCCTTAAACTCTTTACCTACTAGTGTCGTCTGCTGATAGCCTTTGCAAACAGTTTGAACCTGATCAGAGTTCTAACTGTTTGACACTCTGATCGTATTCCTGAAAGAATTTTTTGAAAAGATGATTTAAAAAAAAAATCAGCAGACGACAAAAAAAGATGCAAAATTACCCAGTCGACAAACAGTAATAAGGATATATACAGTACTAGACAAATTACATAGGAATCAGGAAATTCTGCACACAGAGTAAAAACAAGAATATAAAATTTATTTTTATTATTTCTCATAAAAACATGTTCACCATGAAAGCATGAAAGTGTCATCTTATACATACAGGAAATGGCACACAATGTTATGACTATGACAGACAACAATTTGTTGAATTCTCATACAAAGTAATGTTTGATATTTTTTAATTCAAATGGAATATCAAAAAAAAATCTGAAAAAATAAAGATTGATTCTTTACTCTTCGCCTTCTGTGTAATTTTTCAGTCTTTTGTTGTCATCTGCTGACTTTTTTTAAAGTTACTTTTTTCAAAAAAAAATTCCTTCAGGAACACTATCAGAGTGTCAAGCATTTTGAAACCAGATCAGGACCGACCTTATGTCGGTCCTGATCTGGGTCCAAACTGTTTGCAAAGATCACACGACAAAAGTTGCTGCTAGAGGAATGAGTTAACATGGTCTTTTAAATTCACATTGCATCACCACCCAACTATTGGCTGTAGTATCCTTGTGACTTGGTCTGTTTAATACTGGGTAGTGATCGAGCGAGGACAAAAACATGTCGGCGTCTACGTTGTAGGATGTGGCGAGTTGGTGAATGATCATCTTCCTCAAACCACTTCTTCAGACGATGGTGTTTATACATTTTGTTGCCGTCTGCTGACTTATTTCAAAATTAATTTTTTTCAAAAATTCTTTCAGGAACACTATCATAGTGTCAAGCAGTTTGAATCCAGATCAGGACCTACTTTATGTCTGGGTCCCAACTGTTTGTATACGTTATCATCACAGCTAGAGGAATGAGTTAACATGGTCTCTTAAATTCACATTGCATCACCATCCAACTATTTGCTGTGGTATCCTCGTGACTTGGTCTGTTCAATACTGGATAGTGATCGAGTGAGGATAAAAACATGTCCGCGTCTACGTTGTAGGATGTGGCGAGTTGGTGAATGATCATCTTCCTCAAACCACTTCTTCAGACGATGGTGTTTATACATTTTGTTGCCGTCTGCTGACTTATTTCAAAATTACTTTTTTTTCAAAAATTCTTTCAGGAACAATAACAGAATGTCAAACTGTTTGGATCCGGATCAGGACCGACATTCTGTCGGTCCTGATCTGGGTCCAAACTGTTTGTAAAGGTTATCAGCAGAAGGCAAAAGGCGCTGCTAGTGGAAAGAGTTAACATGGTCTCTTAAATTCACATTGCATCACAACCCAGCTATTTGCTGTAGTATCCTCATGGCTTGGTCTGTTTAATACTGGATAGTGATCGAGCGAGGATAAAAACATGTCCGCGTCGACGTCGTAGGATGTGGCAAGTTGGTGAATAATCATCTGAACCTGAAACCACTTCATCAGACGATAGTGTTTGTACATTCTCTTCACGCCTTCCGCGACAGACTTACGCAGCATCATGTGGAGAACTTGATCAGTTTGTCCACGAATGGCTTTACTTAAGGCTTGCTGTGTTAGCTCTGTAACATACTTTTCTGAAATATGAAAAGGTCCAATGATATACAGAAAAACCTGTGTAAAACGGCCACTCTCAAAAAGACCAAAAATTGGTTTTCAAGACTAATTATTGCTTAATGAAGGTCAAAAGTATTGCAGAATGATGTACAGAAATAACGTTGTAAAACGGCCAATCTCAAAAAGGCCGAAAATTGGTTTTCAAGACCAATTATTGCTTAATGCAGGTCAAAAGTATTGCAGAATGCTCCCCTTGGAGCATTCTGCAATACTTTTGACCTTCATTAAGCTACCATTTGTCATTAAGATCTTTGTTTTGTCTATTTTCGAGTTGCCTTTTTACACAAGTTTTACTGTAAAAATTTTGAATTTAAAATTGAGATTATTTTCTATGGCCTCAGCCTCACCTATAGCTAGCAATGAAGGCTCAGTGGAGCCTGTGAAAATGTGCAGACATGCCAAAGACTTCACTGCTGGCTTCTAGTATGGATGCAGATTAAACCGCAGACCAATATTTAGAACTAGCCCTCAGAAAGTCCCACTGGATATTTTAGCACGGGCATTTAACTCTTTCCTGGCTAGCGGTGACTTTTGTCGTCTGCTGATTACTTTACAAACTGTTTTGAACCCAATTCAGGACCGAAAGAATGTTGATCCTGATCTGGATCCAAACTGTTTAACACTCTGTTAGTGTTTCAGAAAGAATTTTTTTTAAAAAGTTTATTTTGAAAAAAATGTCAGCAGACGACAACAAAAGCATAAAAATGTACCCAGCGTGCAAAGAGTTTAGACATGTGGGCAAAATCACACTGGATAGGCGCAACAAAAACGTTAATACTATCGACAATTGTAGATCAAAAATTGTTAGAAACAGAGTTTTCGATTGCCAAATGGCAATGGAAAACACTGTTTCTAGCGATTTTGATCCGGGTCCGTCGAAAGTTAAGAACGTTTTCGATTGCTGCCTATCTGGTGTGAAAATACTTTTCTTGCTTCACTATATAAATAAAAACAGTGTTGTGGTAACATCTTGAGATGTCTTTAAGGAATATGGATATACACAACAAAGGTTTTCTTTTGAGACAGAAGGAAACTGATAACCTGGATGTCTTTAGCCGTGATGGAGTGAAACAGGCAGACAGACAGACAGACAAACTTACCTATAATAAGGACCTGTTTTACAGCTTTCTCATGCTGAACTAGACGCTCACGGAGTTCTTTAGCTGACAATATCACATCCATAGTTTTTGCTTGGGTGCTTTTATAGGCTAGCAGATCCTCGCTTTCTATGAATAACAGTCTCCGATTTTTACAAAGGAAAAGTTTATAAGATTTTAAATTGGTCTCAGAGAAGCTAACTGCACTTTGTTTATTCAATTACTGGTTATTTTTGGCCTTTTGTTTGTAATTTGCTCTTCTTTTATATCTTGGTTCTTTACTTCAAATCAGCACAAAATTAGAAAGCACAAAATGGAATATTTTACAGCACTAGATAACAACTAATTTATAAAAAACCCTTTTGTAAGCACAGAAATGTAAAGTCCAGTTTTGAAAGCACTAAATTCGAATTTTTCTTGATAACTCTAAATGAATGTTTTATGCAAATTTTGCACAGTGATTAAATAATCCAATTTTTATAAGGTTTTAGTGTTACTATATCAAACAAGCCCTAGTATCATGTACTTGTCTGACTACAGAAAGTTCTGTGACTATGATACATGTGTGATATTTGGCTTTTATATAAATAAAAGGGGTAGGAAACTTGTGTAATTAAATAAACAGATGAGGTGTAAAAGAATTAAACATGATAGATTTTTATCTGATAGCAATATAAGACATCCTGACAGGAAATGCACTGTTTAGATATAAACAGTTGATAAAAAATAGATGGTTCTGTTAGTAATTAGCCAATCAATTTTGTCACACCTAGCTCTTTGTTATTTGATTGGGTTAATTATTTGCCATTATTGTAGGCGTTGCAAATTAATTGCCTCCATTTGATGATTATAGCATCCATGTCCTTTGAAGCTTGCAAACAAATAGCCCCTGATCAGACTGCTCCTGTTGGAGCAGTCTGATCTGGAAATATTTGGGTTGCACATACTTTTCCTCTTTAAGAAATTGGGTTCTGCACACCTAGTTCTTTGCTGTTTAATGATCCTGTCATTTTTGTATGTGTTACTAATTAATTGTCTCCATTTCATGATGATTTCATCATTGTCTTTGTTAACTCTTAAATTTTGTCCTTGCTAATGCACGGCCACCAATCCAGCTCCCTCATTGCATATACCAGATGGATTAAAATTTCTGTCTACTAATTTTGACAGCAAAATTAAGAAATTGGGCAATGCTATTTGATGAGACACTCATTGAACTTTTCGACACTGATATCGGTTTTAAGAGGATATTCTGCTTGACAGTTTAAAATGGTTTGTAATAAAGAAAATTGGCATTTTCACAACTTCAGCACAGATTCTAGAATCAGTTTATGTGCCAGGGTACACTATTTAAGGTATGTCAAGGCCATCGAATAGCATTTTCGGTTTTCTAAAATGTTGTACTGGTAAGAAAAAATAACGATTTTGCTGAATTTAAGGTCCATTGCATTCATTGGAAACAGGTCCCTCTTCTTCATAACACAGTATTGATTTTATGCGATGAAGGAGCTGGATTGGTGGCCATGTAATGGGGACTTTCATCATCTGCTGAAACAGAAAACAACCAATAACTATCTTGTAAAAGTCTATGAATATGTTAGACCGAAAACCACATTATAACTAGTAGACTAAGTGTTAAATGATTATGATCTAAACTATGATGATTTAATTTTGTATTTTCAGTTTTGGTAGTGGCGAGCATGTTGACCTGTCTACAAAGGCTGTCTGTCTGGATCCAGTCTATGATGTATTATGGAGGTAACCACAAATATTAAACTTTCAGATGAAAAAAAAAATCACTACAAATTCCCCATAGTTAAATTACCATTTCTTAGCGGAGATATCCCTTTTAGCTCCTGCATACTTGCATTTCAAAAGAAATAAAAAAATCATTGCTTTTTGTGCCACATTCTGTATTGGACCTTATATTGAACACACATACTCCGATAAGTGCACATGTTTTAATTTTGTTGTTTAAACGTATCCTGGAAATCTTTTGGAAATCCTTGAAAAAAGCTTGAAAAAGTCTGGAATTTTGCTTTAAGAACGTTGGACTTAAGTTTTGAAATATTGGACCAGAGCATTGATATTTCACATGACATTGGGTAAATTCTGCGGGAAGAGCTGTTCAAATATACCAATTTCATGGTCTTGACTTTTGGATACCAGCATTTGGATTCAGATCAGGCCCGACATTTTGTCGGGGCTGATGTGCGTCAAAACTGTTTGCAAATGTTAGCAGAAGACAACATTGGTAGGTAAAGAGTTTAGGTATCTGCCTGATTTCATAATGTATTTTAACCCTTAATGCCCCGATTGCAACAAAAGTTGTCTGCTTTTCTCGTCTGCTGAAATGTTTAAGAAGCCTCTATGGCAAACAGTGTAAACCCAGATCAGACTGCTCATAGGAGCAGTCTGTTCTGAGTCCACGCTGTTTGCTTTTATACTTGATTTGTCAGTAATGCTAGGCAATTATTTGCAGCAGACGACTTCAGCAGACAACATTTTTAGATGCATTTTTTCTTGGCACTTTAAGGGTTAATGCTGGTGTTTGAGTTAATTCAATTTTAACTCTAACTTTTGTCATCTGCTGTTTAAATTTGCAAACAGTTTGGATCCAGATCAGGACCGACAGGATGTCGGTCCTGATCTGAATCAAAATCGTTTAACACATTTATAATGTTCCTGAAAGAGACTTCGAAAAAGTTGATTTTGAAAAAAATCAGCAGAAGACAACAAAAGCATAAAAAATTATCCAGCATGCACAAAGAGTTAAGAATGGGATAGGACTAGGAGGAGTTATCAGGCCTCCAGATAAAGGTGCATAATTAAGAATTAATTTTCTTATTTTTCAAACAAAACATATGTTGTGGGACACTCAAAAGAACCGTCAGACCAGATAATTAATTTTCTTATTTTCAACCAATACATATGTTCTGGGTACTCAAAAGAATCGTCTCGATGAGACAGTTCTTTTGAGCACTCAAAACAAATGTTTTTACTGATAGACAAGAAAATATTCACAATTTTATGATAATTTTTTTTGTTTATCTGGACCATTGAGTAATGGCACACTGTTTTCTGTATTTCAGTTTTAACCCAGAGAATTATGAACTCAAGTGCTACAATGTGATAGCCGCTGAAGCAAGAAGCCTCAAGTCAGAGGAGAAGGTCCTGAGTGATATATTCAAGTCAGAACTGGCAGTCCCAACGTGTACTGGAGCAGACGCCACAAGATCACATTGTGCTCTACATGTCCTAGGTATGCATGTATGAGGAAAAGTATATCTACCATTTTACCTGATTAAAGGCAGACAATATTTTCACATATTTTTCTCTGCTTCAACTCTTTGTATGTTTGTTTGTCGCTTTACGTCCCAAGTCAACAGCTACGGTCATGGCGGGACGGTCAGTTCACCTAACCACACTTTTTTTCCTGAGCAAGCTTGAACAAGCATTTAACCAGTACCATGTGCATATACGTTCGCTGGTAACTGACAACAATACCTCTTGAATGATTCAGCGGAAGGGAGGAGAATGACCGTAGAATTTATTTCATAATCTCCACGAAAGTATGGGACCGGCCGGGATCTAATCGCAACCCCTGGATCTGCAGTCAGACTCGCATCTGTTGCCAGACACATTACAGACTGCGCTACACGGCACGTTTGTATTTGTATACTAATGGATTCTTCCTTCTGGTTTGATACAATAAAGTTGGGATAGTACATTGTACATATCTAGAGGTGTCAGGTTATAATTTCCAAAAAAATATTGTATTATTTTGTCTGAAGATTTTTTTTGACCTTTATAAATAGTGATGACCCTGATAAAATGCCGCATAATGCGGCATTTCATCTGTGTCTTCACTGTGAAAGTACTCCTTAAGGGGTTTCCTGTATACAAAAGGGTTAAGAACCCCAAATGTCTGGTAGATAATTCACATAAAATGTCAAGCCCTTGAAACAAAAACAGAATTTTTCACTGATATTGTTATTTGTTGCCATTTTGATTGGTCCTTATGAGGTTGATCTCAACTCTATGACATTTTAAACTTATTATGCCATGCAGGACAATTGTTCTCTGCTTTATCGTCTGCTGATGTCCTTTGCTAGCCTTTATTGCAAACAATATAGACAAATTTCAGACTGCAAAGGGAGCAGTCTGATCAGATGGCCAAATTTTTCCCAAAATGGTGAAGCTATGTTTTTTATAAATTATCTAAAATATTCAACAGATGACAATCTACAACAGAAGATTGCTTTTCTGACCTTTTTTCTGATGTTAATACGAAATACCTTCTATTTTTTGCCAAAATCATTCATCATTTTCCTAGTTTTCTTTTTTCGCCCATAAAGCACCACGTATAATTTGCAGCAGGCGACAATTTCATATTTTGCTGCTTTTTCAAAAATAACAAATAAGGTACGCTATTTCATGAGAGTCTTCTGCTGGCAGATGATTCTTGTGAAATATCATACCTTATTTTTTTTTAGAAAATTAGGAATGATGTCACTAAATTTTTTGTCTGCTGCAGTCATGATTGGCGCTTTAAGAGCTAATATAATTGTTCCTACTGTTTCCAGGGTTAACGTGACCCCCGTTTTTTGCCGTTCATTCCTTAATGGTTATTTTAATTGAAAAATAAATTACAGAAATGAATTTAGATATAGACAGCGTAATTGGAATATTTTTCTCTTTTAAGTATGAGCTTTTATATAGGCTGGGATTAGATGGAGTTTCCGCATGTTTTTGTTTCTCCACTTTGAATCAGTTCCCAAGTGTACCTTATCGATATATAAATAAACTACCGATCAGTAGTTTCAAATCCGTGCATTATGCTTATGACAATTAATATAGAGGCGCAAATGGGTATATATCTCAAGCAAAAAGACTAAGTTATTCTGAATTGCAGGGCATTTTGGCCATAGTTCAAAATAAGGGATGCTCCCCAAAATATGTTTTAGTTACGCGGTATACATTTACATCCACATGCTAAACGTCGATCCTATTAGTAAGGATTAAAGTTGTTAAATAAAAGAAAAACGGAGGTCACTTGAGTTCTGGAAATACAGTAGTACTTTCTTTACCATATTACAGGAACATCTTCTAAATAAACTCCACTTAATGGCCTTTTCAGGTTGCTTGGACACATTGACGGTTGCTAAGCAACAAAATCTTGTGGTTGTAGAAGAAGCCAAAGAAAAGACATCCCTGACAAAAGTGTACACCAAAGATGATTTCTCAGTTGTCAACAGATTTGAAAGTAAGTTTAACCCTTTCCTTCATGAATATTCATTCAAGGCTCCAACCACTATGAATAATTGTATAAATAAACTTTCATGTTCCTTCATAGAACAAAAAAATTACTTGTCAGGTCCAATAGTGTAGGATCATATTTAATCATATTTCCATAAGCAAACATAGTAGACCCTGAATCAGGCAGCTCTTACAAAAGCTGCCTTATCTGGATCTGCTGTGTTTGCAAAAACATTAAACAGTGTCTCAAAGGGTTTAATTGCATGCTGGGTAATTTTGCATGTTTTTCTTTTGTTGTCTACTGACAAAAGTGTACACCAAAGATGATTTCTCGGTTGTAAACAGATTTGAAAGTAAGTTTTAACTCTTTGCATTCTGGGTAATTTTGCATGCTTTTATTTTTGTCGTCTGCTGATTTTTTTTCAAAATTAACTGTTTTTAAAGATTCTTTTCAGGAACACTATCAGAGTGTCAAGCAATTTGGATCCAAATCAGGCCCTTCAGAGAACTTCAGGCCTGATATGGGTCCAAACAGTTTTCAGAGATTACCAGCAGACGACAAAAGTTGCCGCTAGCAGGGAAAGAAATAAAGTTTTGAATTGGTTGAACTTTCTTCTGTTTAAGACATAATAACAAGGTTTTATAATGCTTTTTTCTGATTTTAGCTTCATACTGTGAAAGTTCACTATACTATAACTGATAATTTGAATATCTTAAGGATCAACTACAAGGTAGGCAGTAAAATACTCATCAAATTCAAATGTGGGGTGTGGAGGTGGGATGGGGGCAATTATATTTATTTTTCCAAAATTATCTTCATTTTTAGGCTCTTGTACATGATGCTTCTTCATGAAAATTTATAGATTCATATATGCATATTTATTTATATCTTGAAAATTGTCTTCATTGGTATACAGTGTGACTGGATAAAAAATATTACAGTGTTTGATGTGATTAAAAAAAATATGTATAATTCGCTTTCTTGCTTCTTTAACATACAGATCAGATGGCTTTGGAAGGTGTGGTTTATAAGCCCTCAAAATCACATCCATTTGCAAGCAGTGAATGCGGTGGCGAGACTACAGCGATGTGCTGATATTGTAAACCTATAGACTTTTATATCATTTACAGGCCACGGAGGAGGTTGGGGTTACTCTGGTCACTCAATAGAAGCCATCAGGTTCATGTGTGACTCAGACATTCTGCTGGGTGGTTTTGGATTGTTTGGAGGAAGGGGAGAGTACTTTGGAAGGATCAAGGTATGTAAATCTTGGCACACTAAGTTCTAACTTGTGATTAAACATCTGTAAGTTGGTCATGTAGATTTTAGCTTTAAAACTTGAAAACTCAGATACACAGACAAGAAAACTCTTTCATGAAATATGATAAAATAAGATGGACTGAAAAGTTATCAGCATTATGAATGGATGTATTTTTTCATGCTTTTGTAGTCATCTGCCGACATTTTTCAAAATCATTTTTTTTTTCAAAAAATTCTTTCAGGAACACTATCAGAGTGTCAAATATTTTAGATCCAGATCAGGACCCACATTTTGTCGGTCCTGATCTGGGTCCAAATTATTTGCAAAGGTTATCAGCAGACGACAAAAGTCACTGCTAGCAAGGAAAGAATTAGTTCTCAAGAAGGGATGACCTATGCAGAAATTGAAATATAGTGCAATCCCGTTATAACACACCTCATTGTAACATGGATTTGGATATAACAAGGTCATTTTGTGGCTCCCAAACGTTGTTACCATGTAATTTTACAACAGAATTATAGGAAAATGACCATAAAATGGTCATTTTCCTATAATTCCTTTGTAAAATTTCCCTTTTATAACATGGTTCACTTATATCAAGTGGGGAGCATAGTGACTCAGTGGTAGAGTGCTTGACTCAATACCGAGGGGTTGCGGGTTTGAGCCTCACCAGCATCACCGGCATCACTGCTTTGTGTCCTTGAGCAAGACACATTAATCCTTGCTTAGTACTGGTTCAACCAAGGAAGACCCGTCCCTATATAACTGAAAGATTGTTGATGGAACGTAAAATATCAAATCAAACAAAACAAATGTTTAACATGGAATTTTACAAAGGAATTATAGTATAGGAAAATGACCTTAAAATGGTCAATTTCCTATAATTCCTTTGTAAAATTGTCCCTTTATAACACGTTTCACTTTTAACAAGGTCCATTCCTATGAAGACCAAAGATAGCATTATATAAAGGGACTGCACTGTAATAAGTACTCCATGTTTTCCATTGCTAGTTGTTTGAGCTGGGTCAAGATGGTGGAGAGAACGAGGGAGATGGAGAAGTTGTAGCCGAGTCTGAAGAAGTTGCCTTTGAATGTGGAGGGAGGTAGGCAGCTTTGATCTCTCTCTTTTTTGTTGCATATTTTTAGAAGGGTGATATAAGAATACCATTTTCTGTCCTTTTGACCATAATGTCTACTCTAGACTATTCGCCCTTTAAGTCAACTTCATTGCTCTGTTTATGCATATGATTACTTTAGTAACGATCTGATGGGTAAGATCATGTTGAGTGGCTGCGCCATGAATGATAGGATCACACAGGACGCGGTGGAATGTGATCTATTCGCTCCTGGCGCAACCAAGACACACTGTATAGTTTATAGTTTGGATCTAGTTTGGATTAATGATGTATATTTAATTTACCTACAAAAAAAACAAAAACAAGGATGACATTTTAGCAATAAATTCAACAATTTTTAACAAGAACAGTGGAAAAATTGATGTCATTTATATTCTATTCAGCTTAGGGTTCGGTGCTGGCTTTTGCCTAAATACAGTACCGGTGAAAAAGTAGGGCTACATGGGTAAAAAATGAAGGAAGGTGACAGGAACTCGGAAAACACTTATAGCAGGATTTTGTATTTTTGTGTCAGAAAATAGGTATACTGAGGGAAAAAGTTTAGCAATTAGTTATAATGGGTTTTCCAATAGGCTATCTTTTTAGCATTAGATCTTTTTTATTAGCAAGTACACAGACATGTCAGTTGGTTGAAAATGATCTAATGGCTACCGGCAAGAGGTCAAAAGGAACAAATCAGGAGTTAAAAGTGAGGATTTGATATGCTGAGCATTTTGATTTCAAACGCTATTCAATTTGAGAAAATATGATTTTTTTAACTAAAAACTGTACGAAAATGGTGAACAAAACATTCAGTTTTAAACCTGTTTTCTCTTTTTGGCTTTTAGATCTGAACATTTAATGGGAAAATGGATCTTTTAGCAGAAAAATATTCGCGTTATTACCACATAAGCTGTTTTAGCAAGGGGACTTAAAATAGGACTTTACATTATGTGCAATGTCAACTGGTTAATTTCATAGTACTCGTAAACGTTTGTAAACATATATTTTTGATATTATAGAATTAAAAATCCCATTTGTTCTGAACTGTGAATACCGAAAGTTGCTTGCTAATCTTTTTCCCCTCAGTAAAGTATCTAGGGGTATTTTTGTAGGTATATGATAAAATAAGATACAATGTTCTATTTGATTAACAGATTATTTCTGCTTTAATTTGTGAGCCAGTACTAGAGGCATATTAGTAACCTTTACACTGGCAAGTGTCAGACTCAATCATGTTGAGCTGTTCATTTCATTTCAGAATTCAAGAGAACCAGTATAGGAATATTTTCTCAAAACATATACATGAGTGGAAACAAAAGGGAACCCCATGGCTTTGTTAATCTAGGGTTTTTAATTTAACATATTACCTCATGATAACTAGAATTTCCTTCATTGTTCTACAATTTCTTCTGGTTTTCTTTTGTTGCAGAGAAAAATACCCAATGCTGTTTGATGAGCCAGTACTACTACAAGCTAACATCTGGTATGTGGCCTGGTCAAGGATCTCTGGTCCAAGTAGCGACTGTGGCTCCAGTGGTCAGGCTATCGTCACAACAGAAGATCAGTAAGTATACAGTTAAACCTGTCTTAAGCGGCCACTCAAAAAGAAAGCAAAAAATTGGTTTTTAAGGCCAATTATCGCTTAATGCTGGTCAAATGTATTGCAGAATGCTCCATTCTGCAATACTTTCGACCTTCATTAAGCTACCATTTGTCATTAAAATTTTTGTTTTGTCTATTTTTGAGTGGTCGCTTAAGACAGGCTTTACTGTACATAGTCATAACATATGGACTGCAACGTGAGAAAAGCTAGCTAGAATATTGAAATTTTGCACATTGCAAATTAAGCTATATACTTTCCAGAGACCAAATGACAAAGGTGCTGATCAGACTGTGCGGACGCACAGGCTGATCTGCATCTTTGTTGTTTGCATGCAAAATAATCAGGCTTCTCATCTTCCTCATAATTACCTTGATAAACTTTCAGTGTACTTCCATGCCGGGCCGCGTAGCACAGTGGGTAACATGTCTGGCTACAGATATGTGTCTGACTGCAGATCCATGGGTGGTGAGTTTGATCCTGACCCGGTCCCATACTTTTGTGGAGATTGATCATGAAATAATTTTTCTAAGGTTATTCTCATCCCTTCCGCTGAATCATTCAAGAAGGGTTTTTGTCAGTTATAAGTGAAAGTATGTGCACGAAGTACTGGTAAACCACTTGTTCAAGCTTGCTCAGGAAAAAGTGTGGTTAGGTGAACTGACAGTCCCACCATGACCATAGCTGTTGACTTGGGACGTAAAGCAACAAAACAAACAAAATCAGTGTCCTTCCAAATTTCATTTTTAACAGCTTTACACAAATGAGTTTTAAAAAGTCATTCTATTAGTGCTTTCCTGGCTCGAGGCAAATTTTGTTGTCCTCTGGTAACCTTAGCTAACAGTTTGAACCCTAATCAGACCCAACAAAATGTGGGCCTTATCAGAATCCAGACTGTTTGTATCTCTGATGATATTCATGAAAGATTGGAGTGTTACCTTGTGGCTGGCTAGAATGGACTTCTGCTTGAAGAAAAGGAAGTACATTTGAGCTGGTAGCCAGCTAAAGGTACAAGTTGGCATGTGCTGCCATCAAAGACTCAGATCAGCCTGTACATTTGCGCAGTCCGATCACTCTTCAATATGGGCTCTTTGGGCAGCCAACAAGAGTCTAAAGTTTCTTCAGGCCTAAAACTAAGACACTGATCAGACTGTGCATATACACAGACTGATTTGAATCTTTGTTGTATGCACATGCCAACTTGTACCTTAACCCTTTACTCAATAGGCTATTTTTAGATCATGACATCATTTTCTTTTTTTAGACAACATTCAAAAAATTCAAGAAAAATTTAAGTTAAGTTTTGAATACTTTTGAAAATATTATGAAAAATGGAGCATTTGCTCTTTTGGAGCAAATGCTCAATCTTCCATAATATTTTCAAATACATGATATTTCAAACGTGTTATTATGGAGTAAAGGGTTATGCTGGATACCCGCTTATTTAACCTTTTTTTACTTACAGAGTAGTGTTCAAGTTCAAAGGCTCAAAGAAATCTAACAACGGTACTGATGTAAATGCAGGACAGATACCACAACTACTGTACAGGTATGTGAATAGTCTACTCTTGTCAACTTAGACATTTTTGTTTCACTTCTAATTATCAATAGTTGAGTTAGGAGTTTTCTTGCCCTCAGGATTAGGGTATCTAAGAGGTTATCATGTGTTAGAAGGTCAGAATTTACTTTTGTTTTAGATGTGTTTTCTCTGGTCGACTATTGTTGACTGGGACATAAAGAATCAAAACAAATAAACACAAGCTTCACCAGTCTGTAGGATGAGACTTTAAGTCGTGAACCCATCTGCATATGACCTAAGCTGTTGGTGGGACGTTAAACACAAACACGACAACAACAAATCTGTGGTAGGGCATCATTCAGTGTTTGCAATGCTTTTATTATTCAGGTTGTTAGGTGGAGGGGAGAGGGTAGGGGTAACTAAAGGGCCAGTTTCTTGATCTTTTATGGTTGGGAAGTTTTTGTTTTACCCTGAAAACATTGTTTTTAATATAATATATTTCAGACTGCCATCCAGAGATAACACGACGGTAACCAGAAAATCTGACAATGTAGAATCTGCTCATATCCTCAGTCCAGATTTCTCATGTGCTGTTACAGCTGTAAGTACCGTGTCAATCCGTGTTGTTAGGGCACCTTAATCTCTTTATGCTGATGAATTCTACCATACAGATTGATACAATATATTATTTTATATTTTAAGGGGTCACAGGTCTGAATGTTGTTGTATTTCTGTTCCTGAAGTTTTGTTTTCAGTGCAGACTCTGATGAAATGTTGCAATTTTTACTTCACTGTTTGCCTTGTGGTATTCCCAAATGAACTTTTTGAAAAGGTTATTTTTAAAAAAAATAAAATCAACAGAAGCAGACGACAAAAATCATGGAAAAATTCCCAGCATGTTAAGAGTTCTTGAACTCTATTGTATGGAGAAGACTCAAACTCATTGGAGGGTTTAGCAAAAGGGGTTAGCATTCATGATTGAACAGACTTAAGAGTCGCCTGCATGTCACCTTCTGAAAACTTTTGCAAACAGCCTGAATCCAGATCAGGCCCAACAGAATATCAGGCCTAGACCTATATCCATACTGTTCGACACTCAGATGGTATTCCTGAGAGAAAAAACGAAGAAAAAAAGCAAAAAAAATAAACAAATACCCAACATGCAAAGAGCTAATAGAGTAAATTTTCCATGTGGACTTGTTTTGGTGAAAATGAAATTTCAAGGTTAATACAATGTGATTTGCCCTGGTATCATCCCTTTAAAATACAACTCTCTTAGTGAGTTTTGGAGGATAACCACACCCACTTCAGTTGCATAAGAACTTCTTTAGGTTTGAAACTTCAGGAACCAAATTTTGTACACGTATGTTTCCGACTTATAAAAAAAGTATTGTATTTCGTTTTCAGGAGTGTTTCGAGGCCTTGTTAAAACTTCTGGAATGGAGTTGGAATACCTTTCACTCCATAGCAAGGGAGGTAGACACTAGCAAGGGAGGTAACCATCTTGGTGCTATGACAGATCTGAAGAAACTTGTCTATATCAGTCGGGCTTGTCTCAGATTGCTCAAGATATATGTCACAGAGATCTATCCCGATGGAGGTAAGAGAAAACAGATTGAATTTTATAGGCCAGCACATATGATTTTTGTACTTTCGCATTCGATGGACAGCGATTGCTCAGACAAGTCTGTGCAGTGATGCAGTCTTGACAGAGCTTCTTCTGCTAGCACACATTAAGTAGGGAGGTAAATGAAGGCTTAGGCCAAAATGTAGACCGTTAGCCCCACTAGAGGGACTTTGAGCATGTGTGATAAGTACCAAAATCTAAAAGAAATGAGTCAACACGTTGTTGCTAAAAGTAGGACAGAATTTGATTATGTGCTTATTTGATGCTGCGTAGTGACATAAAATTTTAAAAAGTATTTAAAAAAAAATTCAGAACAAGTTTTGTAAATGGCTTTTGATGACAGATGAGATAATCAAATGTGACATGTATTGCTGTCCTTTTATAACACTTCTTATTATAACATGGATTGGATATAACACAGTCATGTGGCTCCCTTTTTTTTTTACCATGGAATTTTACAATGGAATAATTGGAAAATGACCACGAAATGGTCATTTCGTAAAACATTCCCCTGTAACACGATTAACTTATAACACAGTGCATTCCTATAGCATTATAAAATGCACTGTATATAGTTAAATTTTTTGTCAAATTTTTAGGTGCATGCCTTAAGCAGAGCAAATAAAATATTATGTCTTAAATCACTAATATAGTGGCTGCTTCAATCAGTGAAAACCGAGTGTGGTCGAAAACTGGGTGGACATATCTATATGATTTAAAATTTCCTTGTCAGTTGAGGCAAAGAAAGGCGTCATGGAGACTGGCAAGTTAGCAGAATGTGTGGGTAACACCCAGGACCTGTTGAGAAGAATACTGGCAGAGGAAGTACAGCCCACCACCAAGGTCTCAATCTACCTCCATGATGAAGTTGCTACGTCTCAAGAGTTCACTCCCCTGGTGGAAGATATCTTGAATGAATGTCACCTGACCTTCAGGTCATGCTTCCATGCATTTTACCCAACTGGCAACCTTAAATGGCTGTGTTTGTGTGATCTGCTTCTGCACTTGGAACCGGTGAGTATTACAGTAAATGTTCAAAAATGTTGAACACTTTTGCTCTTTCTGTTCTCAAATAAATTAGTGCATTTCAGGGCTGGAATTCACAAAATGCTTGTAATATAGAAAACGGGGAAGACCCAGACCAGACTTCTTCTTCAGAAGCAGTCTGGTCAGGGTCTGCACTGTTTTTCTAGGCCTTTTGGGGAATTCTAGAATTCACAAAAAGCTTGTAATATAGCAAACAGGGAAGACCCTGATCAGACTGCTTAGTATGGTCTGGGTCTGCACTATTTTTCTAGGCCTTTCCCGGAAGCAAACTAGTGTTCAAAATTTTAGAACATTTACCATACAGTAAAATTTAATGACTCAAACATTGATGTTTTGTTTATCATGGCTAATTCAAACTTCCTCTTGAGTTTTTTTAAAATTATTTAATTATTTAAATGGCTGTGTTTGTGTGATCTGCTTCTGCACCTGGAACCGGTGAGTATTTGAGTATTACAGTAAATGTTCTAAAGTTTTGAACACTTTTCTCTTTCTGTTCTCAAATAAATTGTTGGTTTTCGGGGCTGGAATTTGCAAAATTCTTGTAATATAGCAAACAGGGAAGACCCTGATCAGACTGCTTCTTCAGAAGCAGTCTGGTCTGGGTCTGCAGTGTTTTTCTAGGACTTTTCGGGAAGCAACTAGTGTTCAAAATTTTATAACATTTAAAAGTGTGGTCAGGTGAACTGATCGTCCCGCCATGACCATAGCTGGTGACATGGGGCGTAAAGCAATTAAACAAACAAGCAAAACTTATGGTAAGTAAAACTTCAATGACCCGAACATTAATGGCATGTTAACCATGGTTAAATCGTACTTCCTCTTGTTCCTTGAAAATTATTTTCATTGCTCCAGATATCCATATATTTAACTTGTCATCTGATGATAACCTTTGCAAACAGTTTGAATCTGGATTTAAACAGTTTGACACACTGATTGTGTTCCTGAAAGAATTTTTTGAATTTTTTTAATTTTGAGAAAAGTCAGCAGACGACAACAAAAGCATGAAAAATTATCCAGCATGCAAAGAGTTGTGATGATTTAGGCAGGCTCTTCAAAAGGTATTTTGTGTGTGACCATTAAAATTTTGGCTGGTGTCTCCACTGATAAGTGATAACTACTGCAAACAGTTTGGGCCCAGATCAGAAATGTCGGGCCTGATCTGGATCCAAACTTTTTGACACTCTGATGGTATTCCTGAAAGATTTTTTTTTCAAAAAAGTTGATTTTGAAAAAAATCAGCAGACAACAAAAAAGCATGAAAAATACCAAGTGATAATGAGTTAAATTCTATTCTCTATCAGGTTTGGCACATGCTTGAAAATGTCGTAAATAATAAATTAATATTTTTCTGACCATCTCTTCCAGACGATGATTAATGCAGGAGGCTATGGTCGTCTGCTGGCAGCCATCATGGAAGCCATGTGTCACCCGACCATCAAGTTAACCAACATCATGCCAATAAACTGTGAGCCTCAGACTGAAGAAATATTACGGAAGCAGTCTGTCATAATGGATGATAACACCAACAGCATGGCACGTCTTGGAGACACACACCGGTTCCCACTGCTGGTCTCCCACATGACTTTTAGGATAGAGGTTAGTGCTTCTATTACCTTAGTATTGAACCCATAATCTTTAAAGCACAATTCTCAACTGTCACAAGCAACACATACTTTGACAGTCATTTTTTTGAAAGCTAAAAATGTCAATTGTCTGCCCATTCATATGAGATAGCAAACCTTATTTGGTTTCATCATGAACCAACACAATTTCAAAATTTTGTCTTCTTAAAATTTTAGATTACCCTTAAATGTTTCAATTGCCGGCTGTAAATGCACCTGAACATGTTTAGTCGTCTGTTGAAGACATTGGTAGCAATAGTTTGCTTAAAACAAAAGATAAATTGAAAAATTGTTTGCTGATATTGTCCGCTCCAATTTTACCTTAAACGACAGATTAATTCCAACTTGCTTGCAAACAGTTTGAGCTCTGAAAAGACTGCTCCATAAGGAGCAGTCTTATCAGGGTCCAAACTGCTAAGAGGTTTCTGTAATACACCAGCAGACAGCTAAATTCACAAGTGGCACTGAAAGTGCTAATGGTTGATTTTAAGTGTGGTAAATGCTCTTAAAATTTCACTTCTAATATATTGCTAATAATTATACTGTTTGGTATCAGGAACATTTCTTAGAAAAGGTAGCACCGAATTAGTCTATCATTCATCTAGGTACAGGGTTTAGATTACATTAGTCATAATAGAGTCAAAGAAATTGATTGTTTTAGAAAATAATAAAGTCTATGTTTAACCGTTTTCAGACATCTGGAATTGGAGGAAGTCATGTTGCCTTCAAGGAAGTTCTTGACCGTCTGTTGATGATAGTATCTTATCCTGTTCGCCAACATCTTGTGAATGAAACCTCACCATATCCTAGCGTTCTTGTTGCAAATACATGCTCACTTCTCTCAACTATTGTCAGTGAACTGGCCGCAACAGCCACAGGGCTTGAGGTAAGTGCTTTGGCCAGTGCAATTTAAAATAGCAACAAACCACAGTTTGAGAAATCTTTGAAAGCACTGGGCTGATCAATTCTTTTATATTGACCCTCAATATTGTGAGAAAACCGAAGTTTGCTTAACCCATTTAAGCCCAATGGGAGTTCCCACTCTTATCAATTAGACCAGTCCATTTCCTTTTAAAGGGTTGTTGGGTGGTATGTTTCACTTTTATTCAAATTTTAATAGATCATTCTGTAAGCAAACAGTGGAGACCCTGATCAGACGTCGGGTTCTGTGGCGTCTGATCTGGGTCTGCACTTGTTGCCTATGTCCCATAAAAAGGATGCTAGGCTTAAATGGGTTAATTAAAGACTGAAAAATTGGTTTGCTATGTTTGCATTCTTTCTATGCTTTTTCTCTTGTTAACTTTCTTTCTGTCTGTCCTATTTTCCTTCTTTTTCTAAGCCGCAACTAGAGACCTAATATTGAAGAGTGAATGCAGTCTCTTATGAAACAGATACAGATACAGAATTGGTCCTGTCACATGACCAAGATGGCTGCCACACCCATATGTATAGTAAAACCCCATCAAATATCTTCTTCAGATCCAAAAGGCCAATGACCTTGGGATTCGGCAATGTGAGCAATACAAGGTTTGTTTAAATGATGACTTTATGTTGACTTTAGCCTAATTTATGGAAAGGTCTTATTTGATTAGTAATGCTATGATTGTGCTTATCTGTACCTAAGTATGTAGGCGAATTTCTAGGTCCATGTATATTAGTTTATCATATGACATTGCTGTTATTCAGTGCATAACATTATATTATAAATAAGATATGAACTCAAGTTATGTAACACTTTAGCGGGAACTTATAAAGTCACGAGGACATCCATGACAAAAATTATCATCAAAATAATGTCTACTTTACAGGTGATAAAATCCCATTTAAAGGGTCATATAATAAACAGAATCTGAATGCTAGTTTAATAGATTTCATGTAAAACTTTGTCCTACTGAACCCAGTTTGATCCTTTTTTTGAAAACTCTGTAGATCTAGATCAGCTGGCTTCTGACGAAGCCATCTGATCAGGATCGACACTATTTTCCACTCCAATTGAAATACATGCCTACAACAGGAAAGCTGATGGACAACAGAATAAAAATTGGGAAGGAGTGTAGTACATAAAAATATTCAGCATGGCAAGGGTTTAATGACCACCTATGCAAGATCCTCTACAGTAAAACCTGTGTAAAACGGCCACTAAAAATAGACAATTAGCGATAATTGGTCTTGAAAATCAATTTTCGGTCTTTTTGAGAGCAGCCGTTTTACACAGGTTTTACTGTATGTTTTTAATCATTTCAGACTGATATCACTTCAACTTCACGGCCATTGTTACTGACCCCAAACCGTTTCACACGTACAAGTCAGACAGCGTACTGGAATACAGGCAATGGTAGTCCTGATGCTATTGAGTTCATGGCAGACAAGCCAGGTATTGTTGTGGCCGGTGTCTGTGTCTACGGCGGGGGAGGACAGTATAACTACGAACTAGAGCTGCTGGATGAGGTATGACCTTGATATTGTGACCTTGACCTGATGGTGAACATTTTGACATTTTGGTTTTGTAACATATTTTAGTCTTTAAAAAAAAAAATGCTATGGGCCTCGTAACATGAAAATATCTTCTCAACCAGCAGTAAAAATACAGCATGCAAAAATCTCAACAGACACTATGGCGAAGTACAGAAGTGGATGAAGGTTTAGACTGAAATTTAGGCAGGTAGCTCCACAGGGTCACTGGTTATGCTTATTTAAAGAATGACTTTAGATAGAGGAAACAAGTGCCATTATTGGAACACTTCTCATATTTTAAGCTGGTTCAAGTTTTCACCTTAATGGTGGTAGGATCAAAACAGAATTTTCAGTCTCTTAGGTTTGTAATCTGCGCTTTTTAAGACTGTTTGTACAAGCTAAAGAGAGCCTTCATCCTTTTTGTTTGCACTGATAGATACATTCATCTGGGTTTGATACAAAAAAAAATATGGGTCATTTTCCATTTTATGGCTGCTCCTGGCAGAGAAATTAAACAAAATTTCGAACTTAGATTTTCACAAAACTCTAGAAAGATGATTGTCAAATTTTAGGATTAAAATAGTTTTGTGACTCAAATTTCTTTTGCCTGAGTAAAGAATTTTATACTTTGTTTTCAGCAAAGCAATGGTGGTCAAAATGACCCATCTCACACCCAGAGATGGAACAGTGTAGAGATAGTGAAAGGATCATACGGACAAGATGACTGTGTCAATGAGATAGCTGAGATCAAGTTTGACAGACCTATTCCTATCAAGGTAAATTTTACCGTTTATCGGTTAGCATGCATAGATGCAGTCAATTTCATCACTTGGAAATGAAACATGGGGGCCTTCAAGAAGTCCTAAATGTCCATACTTTTCCTACTGTTTACATCTATTTCTACTTTTTATGTATCCAGTCGGTAGTGAGTCTGATTGCTGATCTAGGGGTTGTGAGTTTGATCCAGCCCGGCCCCATACTTTTTTTTAGATTGATCATGGAATATTTTCTACAGTCATTCTCCTGCTGATTCAAGAAGGGTTGTTGTCAGTTACAAGAGAAAGTATGTGCACCGAATACTGGTTAACCACTTAGTCTAAGCTTGCCCAGGAAAAGTGTGGTTAGGTGAAGCTGGTGAACTGTTTTATTTAACATGACCAACATTTACTGGGACATTAAACCACTCACCAAACAAAAAATAGTATTTTTCTTTTTGTTATGCAGGAAGGGGTGAAATATGCAGTGAGGCTTCGTAACCATGGTTTCTCTAGAACTCTGAATGGAGACGGTGGCATTAGCAAGGTGAAATGTCCTGATGGAACGACCTTCACCTTCACAGCTTGTTCCCTGAGTAGCAATGGAACCAACCACATGAGAGGACAGATACCACAGATCCTGTATTATAGGTAGGTTACATTCAGTTTTGTTGCCCCAAACTTGTTTTTAGGTCACCTGAGCCAAAGGCTCAATGTGAGCTATTGTGATCATTGAATGTCCGTTGTCTGTTGTTTGTCATCAACAATTGCTTCAAAGGACATCTCCTGCTAAAATTCTGGCTGGATTTTGACCAAACTTTCGGTCCTTTGCATATCTAGGTCACACAAGCTAAAAATAGATTTTTGAGATGAAAACCATAAAAATCTTCCTGTCTGAAACCACAAGACCGAGAGCCTTGATATTTGATATGTAGCATAATCTAGTGAACCTCCCTACCAGGTTTGTTCAAGTTATGCCCCTGAAGCCAAAAATTGCCCCGCTCTGGAGGTCACGTTTCACATAGGCTTATATAGGTTTAAAATAGGGAAAACACGAAAAAAATCTTCTTGTTTGAAACCAAAAGGCCTTGAGCCGAGAGCCTTGACCCAGTGGACCACTGCCAAGTTTGTTCAAATTAAGCCCCTGGGGCCAAAAATGGCCCTGCCACAGGGGTCACATTGGCGTATATAGGGAAAACATGAAAAAAAATCTTATTGTCTTAAACCACAATGCCTTGAGCCTTGATATTTGGTATGTAGCATCATCTAGTGGGCCTCTTCCAAGTTTGTTCAAACTATGGCCCTGGGCCAAAAAATGCCCCCGCCCCAGGAGTCTCCTGTCTTAAAACTGGTTCCCAAATGAGCACATGGCGATGACATCACAAATGATATCATCATACTTGATTGACAGGGAAAGAAAAACAATTAGTGATCCAATTAGTGAGACTGGTCAATAATTGAGACAATTAAGAAGTTTGTGCACAGATTTAGCAATTTATAGAGCATTGGCGACATTGATTCCCCAAAATAAACTGAGAATACTGTTTATAGCAGTAGTCATCTTTATTTTGATTGGCTGCTACGGCAGGTGTGTTACTCTCTCTTTTCTGTATTTCAAGTGCTCCACAAGAAGGTGACAACCATCAACAGAACAACAAGAATCTTGCCGAACTTCAAGCCAGGAAAAATGCCATTGACATTGTCAGTGCCATCTGTCGTGTGGCTGCCGACTTGTTACACAGGGCACACTCAGTGAAGGGTTATATTGTGAGAGAGACTTTGGGAAAGTCACAGTTATTCTCATCGCTCCTACCGCTAGCCATGGCCTATATTGGACCGGTAGCATCACAGGATCCAAGGGTATGTACATGTATTGTTATGCCTTAAGAGTCTCCATAATGATAGGGCATATTGCTTTTAGTTTGTCCTCTGTGTCCGTCAGACCTGCCATATGAACGAGCAAGCTATCCAGTAAAACATTAGAGCTACAAGCTTTAACCGTGGTCAGCTTTGCATTTAAGGGAAAATGAGTGAAATACTTTTATTAGCTTTTGACAATAAATGAGTACAGTCAAACTTCAATGGCTCAAACTCGTGGGGACCGGTGGTGCGAGTTTGACCCATCCAGGGGTTCGAACGATACCTTAACTGACAATTTATCAAGGTAGTTCATGTGTACTTCATGTTTCCCATGGCGAGCAAGTTTTATCACTTAAAGTGCAAAATGCATGTGGCATCTGTCACATATCAATTTAACCCTTTGAAAGCTAGAGTTAATGTATTAAATTTTGTATAATGCATGTACTGAAAGTAAAGACTTTGATCAGCATGTACATAGGCGCCATATGCACAGATTGATAAAGCATTTGCTTCATGACTAAGGTGTCCGCTTTGTCGTCTTGTGAGGGAATGTTTCTGTATATGAATTATGTCGTCTAGTGAGCGAAGGCTAAAGTTGTCCCATTTCCTTTTAATTTGGTCAATTAAAGAAAGAGAAAGCAAACATGGTTGTTTCTTATTATTTCTTGAATGAATAATAATGGATAAAAACATAGCAATATGGCATAATATATATTATTGCTAATACTTGTAGGGAGCTGTGCAGGTTCTGAGCTTGATCCAGGAGATCTTACCTGCTGTTGTTGGCCTCGTCAACCATATCTGTCCCCTACCCCCAAGAGAGTGTGACCAGATATCAGACTCTGGGAATGGAGGTACCACATCACAGCACTATGCCATCCTAGAGAGTGACCACCCCTACAAGCCAGCTACTGTGGCTAACTACAAGGTAGGCTAGAACTGACAGTGTAACAAAGAAGTTAGGCCTTACCTTTAGCTACTTTTTGAGTATCTTTCTACTTTTACCTCTCAGAAAACATGGGTGAAAGTTTTCAGGATTATTCCTGAATTCAGGATTTTGAGGCTGACTTTCCATAGAACGTCGGCCTCACAATACTGAATTAGGCTTATCTGATTTATTTTCTGTTTATCTAGATATATTTGACTATTTAAACTTGAAATTGTCAATATTTTGTACGCACAATGCAAGTTTTAAGATAAGAAATTCTAAAGTACAGGATTTTGGAAATTTTAATATTTCTCCCATGAGAAAAAGTATCACACCTTGATTTTGTATTCTGTCAGTTAATGGATAAATTATTAAATCCAACCCCTGGTATTTACTCAGGGACAATTCTGTGTCAAAATATCATGAGAGAAAATATCTCAGTCGGCCAAAATTGATGAGAAATAAGGAATTTTTCAGCAAGAAATTTTTGGCAAAGTCTTCAGCTAAATTACATTTTACTGTGATATTTCTCCTTTGTTAGCTAATTTCATTGGCAGAAAAATGAACAAATATTTCAATTTCTCACCCGAAAATAATCTGATTACTAGGTTGACCATTGCGGAAATTATTGCCAAGATTCACATTTTTTTGCAATTCATGATCAGAAAATTATTGGTGCTATGGGTGTATTTATCTGGGCCCCATAGCACAAATTGTAGCCAGTCCAATTGATGATCTAGGGGTTGTGAGTTCAATCCCGGCCCCATATTTTATTGGCGGTTAATCAGCAACTATTTTCTACAGTTGCTGATTCAAGAAGGGCTGTTTTTAGTTACAAATGAAAGTATGTGCATGAAGTACTGGTCAGCCACTTAGTCTTAAGCTTGCCCAGCGAAAGTATGGTTAGGTTAACTGACCGTCTCACCATGACCATAGCTGTTGACTGGGACGTTAAACAACAAACCAAACAAACAATGGGTGTATTTCTTGCAGGTTACTTTCCCAGAGGAAGTGAAATGGGTGGTAATTGAGTTTGATCCCCAGTGTGGGACTGCTCAGCCTGAGGACACTCTCCAGCTGTTTGTACCGGCCTGTCGGCGCCCGGATGCTGTTCCACAACCCAGTGTTAACTTGAACGAAGATGGAGAGCCAGTTTGCAAGGTTGCCTATTGGCCAATTCTGAAGAAATTTTATGGCACCAATAATTGGCCAAAAGCTTCTGTGGTTATTCCAGGTAAAATATGCATTTATGGTAAATGTTCTAAAATTATTATCACTATTTTCTGCAAAAAAGACCTACACAAACAGCACAGACCCAGATCAGACTGCTTCTGAAGAAGCAGTCTGATCAGGGTCTTCCCTGCTTGTTATTCAGATAAGCTTTTGGTGAGTTCCATCCCTGGTAACCAACATTTTATATGAGAACAGAAAGAGAAAAATTTTGGAAGTTTTAGAACATTTACCATTTTATATTGAATTTATTTCCCTTCCTTTCATGCCTGCTTTAGGTATGCAACTTCATTATGCAATATTACATGAATATTTCCTTCCTCATACAGCTGTTATTCTTTACATGGCCACAACCCAAGAAACCTGTCTTTGGGCTTTACAACCAAGTCAGGCTCAATTCAGCCTGCTGAGCTACCAAGACCAGCAAGAATATTGAATTTTTGCATGTTGCAAGTTTTGATATTATACTTTCCCAATGGCAAATAACAAAGGTGCTTAGAGGAGCACAGTGGCTCATTGGTAGTGTGTTAGACTTAAGATCGAAGGGTCGCTAGTTCGAAACTCAGCCGATGCATTGTGTTGTGTCCTGAGCAAGACACTTTATCCTCTGCTTGATACTGGTTCAACCCAAGAAGACAGGAAAATGTCCTGACATGACTGAAAACTTGTTGACTGGGACATAAAGCATCAACACAAATCAACACAACCAAAAAAAGGTGTTGATCAGACTGTGCAGATGTGCAGGCTGGTCTGCGTCTTTGTTGTTTGTATGCAGCAAAGTCAGGTCTTTTCCCGCTGAGGTTAATATATAAACTTTCAAAGGCAGCCTTTAATGAATCTCTAGTTTTTCACAGCCATTCAAAAACCCCATGAACCACAAAATATAACAGACAGCTATCTATGCTCACTTGCATGTGCTACAATTTTCAACCCATGAATTAACTCACTAGTAGTGACAATGTGACTGTGATTTGGGTGGAGCCCATGCATGATTCACATATGTAAAATAAAAGTGTGAATATGAGAGATGAATTCTGTTTGGTTAGAGGTTCATGAAGGTATGAAATCCGTGGGCTCTGTTTAAAGTTAACCCTTAACTCCATAGGCTACTTTTAGATCAAAACATCATTTTCTATTTTTAGACAACATTGAACAAATTCAAGAAAAATGTAAGTTAAGTCTTGAATACTTTTGAAAATATGAAAAATGGAGCATTTGCTATAATATTTTCAAATATGTGATATTTCAAAGGCGTCAGAAGAAATTATTATGGAGTAAAGGGTTAAGGTAAAACTATTAGCTGTGATTGGTGCTTTAAGCTTTAAATAAATTGATGCAGCTTTAGCAGACAATTTAGCACATGGGTCCAGATAAACAACATATTTGAGCGTAAAAATGTAAATATTTTCTTATCGAGCAGTTTTAACAAAAAAATTCTGTGCTCATTGAGACGGTTCTTTTAAGTACCCACAACATAAGTTTTGGTTGAGAAATAAGATTTTTTTGATATTGCCATTCTTATCTAGGGGTCTGTAGAACATTCACATGTGATTTTCTTTGTCCAGGAAATGAAGTGATATTCTCCCTCGAGACCTCCTCAGACTATATCAAGGATGAGAAAGCGTGCTTCTATGGCTTCAAGTGTTCTCTGGTTGGCTATGAGTGGTATACCAAAGCGGAAGAGGTATGTTCATTTCATATATATAATAGCCAAACAGGCAACCTATTTGCTACATTTTTGTGCTCAATATTTCAAAAACTGGTGAGTAGAGTTTAACCAGATTTTGCATAGACACAACATTTTGATATAATGAAGAGCTGATAAGATTTTGCTGACAAGTGTCATTGCTGGATTTAGACAGTTTGACACTTTCTTACATCTGAACCTACCAGAAGATTTTAATTGAATTTTGCATGGGTGCTATATTGAGATGAGATGAAAAGTTGATTAAGATTTTGAGACTGACTTAATTTTTAAGGTCACAGCTTCAGGATTAAAATTTCCACCATGTGGTCTATCTGCTATCTATTAAAGAAAGTCTGAACTTATAGAAGTGCCTGTGATGTAACTGGTATGACCATCTCTTACCTGACTGTTCTGGTATTTTCAGGGAATCCAGCAGCTGGAGAGAGAACTAGCCTACCTTGGAGGAATGTGTTCATCATCTTTATTGAAGAAAGACATAATGTTGCCACCACGTGAGTTCAGCTACGATATTTATGATGATGATAGTACAGTACATTCGCTTTATAACGCTATTTTTGGGGTCCAAAGGAATTGATAAGTGAATTGTACAGTACAGTCCTTTTGTAACGCTATGTTTGGGGTCCATAGGATATAACAATTAAATTTACAAGTAAGATTTGAATAAAGTATTGTTTACAACAAGGAAATGGTGTTATAAAGGGCAAATTTTACAAAGGAATTATAGGAAAATGACCATTACATGGTCATTTTCCTATAACTCCTTTGTAAAATTCTTCCATGATACAAACATTTGGGAGCCACAATATAAATGTGTTATATCTAAATCTGTGTTATAAATGGACTGCACTGTACTTTGTTCTGTAAACCCTCCAACCCGTTTTGTTTTGTTTGGTTTCTCCAATACATATTGATACAATAAGGAGGGATAGTTAATGATATATTTCACTGAGTCACAGGCTTCAGTTTTCAAAATATCATTTTTTTTTCTGTCCCTGAAGATTGATTGTTCTTATTTTAGACAACAGAGCAAACTCTGATAAAATGCCGCCTTATGTGGCATTTTATCTGGGTCTTCACTATTTGGCAAATAATCTATTTAAGGGTTTTCAGTATGAAAATGCTAATTTACATATTAAGGTTTTTTTCTTTCTTAAATTCATTAATTTTCATATTGCAATTCAAACTAAAATGAATTCATAAGATGGAATGTTTTGAAAGGTGGTTCGTCTGTAAACGACTTCATTGCAGTGTCCAATAGTGTACCTCATACTGATTAAATAGTAGGTCCTCCTCCATAGTATATGCTGATCTGGGCCTTCGTTGTCAGCTGGAAAGGGTATTTTTATAAGGAATTCCTTAACCCCTTTTCTGCCAGTCACAACTTGTCTGCTTTCTCAAATGCTTAGGACCGCATAGTGCAGTTGGTGACGTGTCTGGCTACAGATCCAGAGGTCGCTAGTTCGATCCTGGTCCAGTCCCGTACTTTCATTGAGATTGATCATGAAATAATTTCTACGATCATTCTCCTCCCTTCTGCTGAATCAGTCAAGAAGGGTTGTTGTCAGTTACAAGCGAAAGTATGTGCACAAAGTACTGGTTAACCGCTTGTTCAAGCTTGCCCAGGATAAAGTGTGGCAAGGTGAACTGACCGTCCTGCCATGACCATAGCTGTTGACTTGGGATGTAAAGCAACAAAACAAACTAACAAAGAAATAATTAGGAGCGCAGTTGTAGACTTGGGATCAAAGTGTTGCTAGTTTGAGACTGTTCAAAGGCAATATGTCATGTCCTTGAACAAGACACTTTATCCTCTGCTCAGTATTGGTTAAACCCAGGAGGACAGGAAATCGTCCAGACATGAATGAAAATTGTTGACTGGGATATAAAGCATCAACACATTCAAGGTCTCTAATGACTATGTTCTTAGGTAGCCTATATTGCAAACAATATGGACCCCCAAATTGGGAGCAGTCTGGCCAGGGTTCATATGGTTCGCTTCCATGAAAAAATCTAGTCTGAAGTTCACTGGAATATATGCAGCTGACGTAAAAAGCAGACATTTTCAGGACAAAATGATAGTGGCGGGATAAGGGTTAACCATTGTCATGCTGAACCCAGATTTATCCTATGAAAACATTGTAGATCCAGATCAGCTAGCTTCTGACAAAGCCATGTGATCAGGATCCACACTGTTTTCCTCTCTAATGGAAAATACATGCTTATAACTGGATAGCTGCGCGGTATTGAGGATAAAAATTGGGGAGGAGTATAGTACATAAAATATCCAGCATGGCAAGTTCTAATAAATATCTTTTTCAGGGTCTGCACAAGCTTGAAAAGTACTTGAATTTTGAGGGCTTCATGAAAAGTCCTTGAACATTAAATCTGCCTTGAAAAGACTGGAAAAACACTCAAATGCCCTGATAAGTACTTGAATTCTACTATTTTCTGTTGGACTCAACAGAGTTGATAGGGTTCTAAATTATATAAAATTGTTGTGCCTTTATTTGGTGCAGCATATGCTGCACCAAATATAAGCACAACAATTTTATACAAATTTTCTAGTACTAATTTCTCCATTATCTCAGTCTAGCATATCTAAAGTAGAATTTGAGCACTTAAATCAGTATTTTTCATAAACTTATAGTTCTTGAAAACTGTAGGAGTGTGTTTTATAAGTCCTTGAAATGTCCTTGAATTTACTCAAACTTGCCTGTATGAACCCTATTCTTTCTCTCTATTTTCAGTTTCAGTAGAGGAGTTGGAGGAAGACACAGCACTAGTTGAGGTTGGGGCCCAGCTGGTGTTTAATGCCCACTCACAACTCCTGGGTAAGGGATTTGCCCTGTCTAGACCACCAACAATAATGCAGGCCCTGGAGGGCAGCCTGCCATTCTGTTGGCAGAGTAACGAGAGATCTTTCCTGAAAGATTTTGTGGCCTGTAGCATGGGTACCAGTGGAGGAAGACTGGCAAGGTATATCGTGCAGTTGTTAAAAAAGCTATACCAAGATTTGTTCTCTTAAAATAAAGCTGTAAAATATATCTGATGATATTTATTCATTTGAATCTGAGCTCTGCCTTGCGGTTTGGGGGGAGCAGGTTTTCAAAACCTGTTGTATAGCATATCAAAAATGCAGGCAAGAGGTCTAATAAAGCTTGAGCATACATCTACTTCCCTTTTTTGTGTTTGTAAGCCTTGTCTGCTTGAAATAAATATTTGAGATAAGTACCAGAATTTCATCATCTTCACGGGAGCGCTGTGGCTCAGTGGTAGAGTGCTTGACTCGAGACTGAGAGGCCATGGGTTTGAGCCTCACCGGCGTCACTCTGTTGTGGTCCTTGAGCAAGACACATTAAAATGTTCCTAGCTTAGTACTGGTTCAACCCAGGAAGACCCGTCCCTGTTTAACTGAAAGATTGTTGATGGGATGTAAAGAATCAAATCAAACAAATAAAGGAATCATCTTCACAAGCGAAGGCTTCGTTGGGATATACCTTTAGATTAGACAATCGCAACCCTTGGTAGGACAAGATGGAATTTTATGTACTGACTGATTTAATTATTTTGACATCCTGTAAAAGAGTCTTTGAAAAGGCTGGAATAATGGTGCATTTAACAAATTTGACCATTTTAGAATCCAAAAAAATTCACATAACTCTTTGCTCCCTGCGAAATTTTCCAGCTTTTTTGAGTCTGCTGTTTTTTTTCACTATCAACTTTTTCGAAAAATTCTTTTAGTGATACGATCAGAGTGTCTGTAATACGATCAGAGTGTCAAACAGTTTGGATCCTGATCAGGTGCAATATTTTGTCGAGCCTGATCTGGGTCCAAACTATTTGTAAATGTTATTAGCAGACGACACTAGGATATAAATAGTTAACTGTCAATAACAATGTTTTGCTTATTTTAAAATAATTGGTGATACCTGGCAGAAACGACCTTAAATCATGTATATTTACCAATTCTTGTTTCAGATGGTTACAACAAGATTCCTACATAGAGCCAAAGCAGTGTGAGATTTTATACAGTAAAGAGGATCTGAAGTGTAGCTGGCCAAATATTATAACAGTGCTTACTAAAGATCAATATGGACACCTGGCTCATACACCAAACTTGAAGGTACTCTTCATTATGCAATTTACCTAACAAAAATTGTGGAGTGCAGTGGCTTGGTAGAGCATTAGACCTGGATCGAGAAGTTGCCAGTTCGAAACTCACCTCTGGCAGAATCACTGTGTTATGTCCTTGAGCAAGACACTTTATCGGCTGCTTAGTACTGGTTCAGCCCTGGAAGAACTGTCCCAACATGCCTAATAAATTGTTGGTTGGAATGTAAAGAATCAAAACAATTACAACTTAAAACCATTAAAAGGATAACCAGGCCCCCTTCGTTTGCATATTAACCTCTTAGTTAAAGTGAAAGTACTAAGATGTACATTCACTGAAATGAGATAATTCTCTGATTACAAAGCTGTTATGTGATACCTCATTGATTAAACAGGTTGCATTGAGATACCTCACTGGTTACACAGTTGTAATGTGACAATTCACTGATTACATAGTTTGAATTAGATATTTCTCAGATTGCATAGCTGTAGTGAGATACCTCACTAGTTACATAGGTAATAATGAGATGACTCACTGATTACTCAAGTTGTAAGTGATAAATCACTGATTACATAGGCTGAAATGAGAAAATTAACTGATTACACAGTGGTTATGAGATAATTTACAATTAAACAGTTATTAATAAGATAATTGACTGATTACTTAGGTTGAAGTGAGAGCAGTACCTGTAGATACAGACGCCCTGGGAGATGATTACAAGAGAATGAGATGTCTGAGTCAACCTGATGAGATTATTGATGATTAGACTGTTATTAATAAGATAATTGACTGGTTACCTAGGTTGAAGTGAGAGCAGTACCAGAAGATACAGACGCCCTGGGAGATGATTACAAGAGAATGAGACGTCTGAGTCGACCTGATGAGATTATTTATGATTAAACAGTTATTAATAAGATAATTGACTGGTTACCTAGGTTGAAGTGAAAGCAGTACCAGTAGATACAGACGCCCTGGGAGATGATTACAAGATAATGAGATGTCTGAGTCAACCTGATGAGATTATTTATGATTAAACTGTTATTAATAAGATAATTGACTGATCACACAGGTTGAAGTGAGAGCAGTACCAGTAGATACAGACGCCCTGGGAGATGATTACAAGAGAATGAGACGTCTGAGTCGACCTGATGAGATTATTTATGATTCAACAGTAATTAATAAGATAATTGACTGATCACACAGGTTGAAGTGAGAGCAGTACCTGTAGATACAGACGCCCTGGGAGATGATTACAAGAGAATGAGATGTCTGAGTCAACCTGATGAGATTATTGATGATTAAACAGTTATTAATAAGATAATTGACTGATCACACAGGTTGAAGTGAGAGCAGTACCAGTAGATACAGACGCCCTGGGAGATGACTACAAGAGAATGAGATGTCTGAGTCAACCTGATGAGATTATTGATGATTAAACTGTTATTAATAAGATAATTGACTGATCACACAGGTTAAAGTGAGAGCAGTACCAGTAGATACAGACGCCCTGGGAGATGATTACAAGAGAATGAGACGTCTGAGTCGACCTGATGAGATTATTTATGATTAAACAGTTATTAATAAGATAATTGACTGGTTACCTAGGTTGAAGTGAGAGCAGTACCTGTAGATACAGACGCCCTGGGAGATGATTACAAGAGAATGAGACGTCTGAGTCGACCTGATGAGATTATTTATGATTAAACAGTTATCAATAAGATAATTGACTGGTTACCTAGGTTGAAGTGAGAGCAGTACCAGTAGATACAGACGCCCTGGGAGATGATTACAAGAGAATGAGACGTCTGAGTCGACCTGATGAGATTATTTATGATTAAACAGTTATTAATAAGATAATTGACTGGTTACCTAGGTTGAAGTGAGAGCAGTACCAGTAGATACAGACGCCCTGGGAGATGATTACAAGAGAATGAGACGTCTGAGTCGACCTGATGAGATTATTTATGATTAAACAGTTATTAATAAGATAATTGACTGGTTACCTAGGTTGAAGTGAGAGCAGTACCTGTAGATACAGACGCCCTGGGAGATGATTACAAGAGAATGAGACGTCTGAGTCGACCTGATGAGATTATTTATGATTAGACTGTTATTAATAAGATAATTGACTGGTTACCTAGGTTGAAGTGAGAGCAGTGCCTGTAGATACAGACGCCCTGGGAGATGATTACAAGAGAATGAGACGTCTGAGTCGACCTGATGAGATTATTTATGATTAAACAGTTATTAATAAGATAATTGACTGGTTACCTAGGTTGAAGTGAGAGCAGTACCAGTAGATACAGACGCCCTGGGAGATGATTACAAGAGAATGAGACGTCTGAGTTGACCTGATGAGATTATTTATGATTAAACAGTTATTAATAAGATAATTGACTGGTTACCTAGGTTGAAGTGAGAGCAGTACCAGTAGATACAGACGCCCTGGGAGATGATTACAAGAGAATGAGACGTCTGAGTCGACCTGATGAGATTATTGATGATTAAACTGTTATTAATAAGATAATTGACTGATCACACAGGTTGAAGTGAGAGCAGTACCAGTAGATACAGACGCCCTGGGAGATGATTACAAGAGAATGAGACGTCTGAGTCGACCTGATGAGATTATTGATGATTAGACTGTTATTAATAAGATAATTGACTGGTTACCTAGGTTGAAGTGAGAGCAGTACTTGTAGATACAGACGCCCTGGGAGATGATTACAAGAGAATGAGACGTCTGAGTCGACCTGATGAGATTATTGATGATTAGACTGTTATTAATAAGATAATTGACTGGTTACCTAGGTTGAAGTGAGAGCAGTGCCTGTAGATACAGACGCCCTGGGAGATGATTACAAGATAATGAGATGTCTGAGTCGACCTGATGAGATTATTTATGATTAAACTGTTATTAATAAGATAATTGACTGATCACACAGGTTGAAGTGAGAGCAGTACCTGTAGATACAGACGCCCTGGGAGATGATTACAAGAGAATGAGACGTCTGAGTCAACCTGATGAGATTATTTATGATTAAACTGTTATTAATAAGATAATTGACTGATCACACAGGTTGAAGTGAGAGCAGTACCAGTAGATACAGACGCCCTGGGAGATGATTACAAGAGAATGAGACGTCTGAGTCGACCTGATGAGATTATTTATGATTAAACAGTTATTAATAAGATAATTGACTGGTTACCTAGGTTGAAGTGAGAGCAGTACCTGTAGATACAGACGCCCTGGGAGATGACTACAAGAGAATGAGACGGCTGAGTCGACCTGAGGAGGGGAATCTTATCTTTGGTGGAAACCCTCCACCATGCCTCGACATGTCATACGAAGTGACAATCAAGGACAGAAAAGATGCTTTCCATGCTATCTGTATGATGAAGGTAAAAACTCTGACCCAGTATACCCGGACTGGTCACTAACAAAAAAACAAAGATATGTTGTCGAGGCTTCATTTAAGCGCTTTTTTCAAAGCACTAAAGCCATGAAAATTGATTCTGAATATAACCTAAAAATATAAGAAGTTATTCCTGATAAGCAAAATTAATATATTACAAGTAACAGTAAAAAAATTGAAGTTTTATCACCCTTTTAGGTGGATTTCTGACCATTTTTGGCTAATTGTTTTGGCTAATAGTGCCAAAAATAGCTAAAAAGGGTACCTTGGTTTCTTGCTGATGTTCATAAAGGGGGATAAACTTTCAATAAATATAACAATACAGTCTTAAAGATAATATATTGAGATATTGCTTTTTGAAGAAAAATCACAGATATGATGGAGGTATGATTATTTCAAATTCAACATACATGTACATTAGTTTTGAAAGCTCAGCCACGACAACATATTTTCAATATATACATTTACCTGTATGTCTTTGACCAGTCTGGTTATACTGGGTATGAGGTAAAAATAAAAGCTTTATAAATGTATACAACATAAGGGCCTCAACACTAGAAAACCTGATTTTCATGCATGTGAACAACAAAGGTGCAGATCAGACTGCACATCCGTGCAGTCTGATCAGCGCCTTGGTTAGTCACTATCTGAAAAGTAGAAACATACAACTAGCTCCTTGCAAGATTAAAATTTTCTAGGTAGTCTTTGTAGCAGAGCAGGCTGGTTTGGGCCTTACTTGGTTGCAAACCCTAAAGACAGGTGTTGGATTTGTCCACATGCTCAGATAATCTCACACAGAAAGGCCAAAATTTGTAGAAATGAATTTTTATAAGTTTGTATCTTATAACTTTGCCATTTTCAAGGTCACAGAAGAACGAAATAGGTCGAATTTGAGTGTGCTTTCTCTGAAAATGATACTAGTTAAGAATTTAATACTGTCATTACGATGAATGTAATCTTTAAATATTGTATAAATGAATAAATGTAGATCCTGATGAGACTGTTTAGCCTAAAGACTAAAGGTCATTCATTAATTGAAAATAATTAAATTATGCAATTTAACAGTTATCTCTTGTCGTCTGCTGACAGGCTTTGCAAACAGTTTGTCGTCTGCTGACAGACTTTGCAAACAGTTTGGACCCAAATTAGGCTGTATCCAAACTGATGGCATTCCAGTAAAAGTTTTGAAAAAACCAGCAGACAAAAAAAACATGCGATATTGTCCAACATGCGAAGAAATTTAAGTTTTTTACATTCACTTCTACAGGCCTATGAGAATTACTCGTTTGAAGAGCTGAGGTATGCTGCTCCAGCAGTTCCCCGACCCAGTGAGAACATGCTCGTACATTCTAACGAGGATGGGACATACAGTGCTAACTGGACACCTGGTAGTGTGGGCTTCTATAACATCCAAGTGACTATCGATGGCATTGAGGCTGGTAAGTCTAGGCAACTTGTTAACTTAGGTTCAGAGAACATGCTAGTACATTCTAACGAGGATGGGACATACAGTGCTAACTGGACACCTGGTAGTGTGGGCTTCTATAACATCCAAGTGACTATCGATGGCATTGAGGCTGGTAAGTCTAGGCAACTTGTTAACTTAGGTTCAGAGAACATGCTAGTACATTCTAACGAGGATGGGACATACAGTGCCAACTGGACACCTGGTAGTGTGGGCTTCTATAACATCCAAGTGACTATTGATGGCATTGAGGCTGGTAAGTCTAGGTTACTTGTTAACTTAGGTTAAGAGAACATGCTTGTACATTCTAACGAGGATGGGACATACAGTGCCAACTGGACACCTGGTAGTGTGGGCTTCTATAACATCCAAGTGACTATCGATGGCATTGAGGCTGGTAAGTCTGGGTTACTTGTTAACTTAGGTTAAGAGAACATGCTTGTACATTCTAGCGAGGATGGGACATACAGTGCCAACTGGACACCTGGTAGTGTGGGCTTCTATAATATCCAAGTGACTATTGATGGCATTGAGGCTGGTAAGTCTAGGTTACTTGTTAACTTAGGTTAAGAGAACATGCTCGTACATTCTAACGAGGATGGGACATACAGTGCCAACTGGACACCTGGTAGTGTGGGCTTCTATAATATCCAAGTGACTATTGATGGCATTGAGGCTGGTAAATCTAGGTTACTTGTTAACTTAGGTTCAGAGAACATGCTAGTACATTCTAACGAGGATGGGACATATAGTGCCAACTCGACACCTGGTAGTGTGGGCTTCTATAAAATCCAAGTGACTACTGATGGCATTGAAGCTGGTAAGTCTAGGTTACTTAATAACTTAGGTTCAGATAGCATATTGCTTGTATTTCCAAGAGTGAAAGCTTCAAACAAGCATTTTATGCCACTGAAACATCAAGATTAATCTGTCATTAAGATAATAGTGAAATGTTATTTTTATCATCCAGTTATGTTTACAAAATATATTAAAAAAACTTGTTTATTTCTACATTTTGATTTCACTTGAACAGTAAATTAAGTTTAGCAAAATGTCTTATAAAGTAGCTTATCAAGAAGTATAAAGTGACAAACATTTCTCATTTCTTCAATAAATATATCACAGGTTTAGATCAACAAAAATTTTCAGCGTAAAACTGTAAATATTTTCTTACCCATTAATTTTAGCATATGTTTTGGGTGCTCAAAAGAACCGTCTCATTGAGACGGTTCCTTTGAGTACCCACAACATATGTTTTGGTTGAGAAATAAGAAAATTAAATTTTCGTTAGGCACTCTTGACTGAAGTCCTGAATATATGTTGTGTATCTTACACGAGTGATCATTTCATATGAAATTCATTAAACAAGCCTTTGGCGAGTTTAATTAATTCAATACGAAATTGTCACGAGTGTAAGGTTCCATTTATCATAGAGCCATTTAAATGTGATTTTATCGCCTTCAAAGTTTGTTTATTTATTAAAAATTTGCATTGTTGTCATGGACATCGTCATGACTTACTTGTTCCAGCCAAAAGCGTAATGTAGTGTGATCCACTGAATGACAGTAACAACATATGGGCCTCGACGTGAGAAAACCTGTCTTCGGGGGTTTGCGAACAACAAAGGCCCAGACCAGCCTGCGCATCGGCGCAGACTGATCAGTGCCTTTGTTATTCATGTTTTGGAATGTATCATCTCTAAACATGCTACAAGCGAAATTTTGATATTGTAGCTAGTCTCTGTAGCTGAGGAGACTGGTTTCAATCTTGCTTTGACGGAAACCCTAAAGACAGGTTTTGTCGCGACGAGGCCCATATGATAAATGTATAAATAATCTCTGCTTTTGGATGTTTAGGAGAAATCTATAAGGTGGATGTTAAAGAACCACCCCAGGGTGTTACCCCACCCTCCCAGTCTCTGAAGAAACAACAGCGTCGACAGATGAGAAGATTTATTGCCAAGAACAGTGCTGGTCTGAGAGTGAGAACCAACCCCTCACTACAGAGTGAACAGATAGGAATTGTACAGCCAGAGGGAATTATCTCCTTTATTGATGAGGTAAAGTTCCATTGTCATATTTAAAGGGGACAGCAACCCTAATGATAAGTATGTTTAATCAAAAAGAGCTCTATGAACCATGAATTTTGATACAAGTATCATCAAAATCGATTGAAAAATGGGCAAATTATGGGCAATTAAAGAACTCATTACGGCCAACATTTAGCCGCCATTTTGAATATTTAATTAGTTTTCAGAATTATTCAACTGTTTCATTTTGGTTATCACTACTATCACATCATCTGTGTTTCAGCAGATATGCAGCTTTATATATAAGGAAAATTTTTCATTAAAGAATAATGCAAATAGTCCATTGGTTTGTCTTTTAATTTGATTTCGCATATTTAATTAGGCTGAGTGACATCACTAAGCCTACAATATGGCAGCTTCCATCACAGTCCATTTGCAAATAATCAAACGCCCACAACTTCCACATTTTTCGACCAATTTAGATGAAACTGGTATCAAAATTCATGGTTTATTAAGATCTTTCATATAAAACATAGTAATCATCAGGGTTGCCGTCCCCTTTAAATGAATTTAAACTCATGATGCGTGTGGCCAAATTTTGTGGACATTGTTTAACACCTACATGTAACCTGCTGAATGCGGACATATAGAAATGTTCAAGCTCTTTCCTTGCTAACAGCAATTTTTGTTATCTGCTGATAACCTTTGCAAACAGTTTGTACCCAGTTCAGTGATAGTGTTCCTGAAAGAATTTTATGAAAAAGTGAGTTTTGAAAAATGTCAGCAGACAGCTAAAGCATGAAAATGGGAGTGCAGTGGCATAGTGCTTGACTTGAGATTGAAGGGGTGCGGGTTCAAGCCTCACCGGCAGTAGTGCATTATGTCCTCGACAAAGACACATTAATCCCTGCTTAGTACTGGTTCAACCCAGAACGACCCATCATGGCATGATTGAAAAAATGTTGGCTGGGACGTAAAGAATCAAAGCAAATTAAAAAATAAAAATCAGAAGCATGAAAAATTACCCAGCATGGAAAGAGTGAATTTTAAAAATTATGTCTTGAAGGAAAGTCATGTTGTAAACAACTAGATATGTGGACACGAGGTTTACTGGATCAACAAAATTCCAGAGTAACATAATTTTCATATTTAAGAAATACATTAATTTTGAAAATTCTGTTGATTTTTGTTTGTTTGTTTGCTTGTTTTCTTTACCAAGTCAACAGCTATGGTCATGGCGGGACGGTCAGTTCACCTAACCACTATTTTTCCTGGGTAGGCTTGAACAAGCGGTTAACCAGTAATTTGTGCACATACTTTGGCTTGTAACTGACAACAATCCTTCTTGAATGGATCAGCTGAAGGGAGGAGAATGATTGTAGAAATTATTTCACGATCAATCTCTATGAAAGTATGGTACCAGGCCGGGATCGAACTCAAGACCCCTGGATCTGCAGCCAGACACACATCTGTAGCCAGACATGTTACCGACTGTGCTATGCGGCCTGGCATTCTGTTGGTTACATACATTTTTAGCTTGCCAGTAAGAAATACATGGAGACTGATGGCAGTCACCTTCAGCATCTGCATTAGCATTAATGTTTAGGCTTCTGCTCTGGAATAGATATTTTGAGGTATCTTCTTTTAAACTTTACAAAATTGGAAAGCAACATGCAAACTACAAGAACTGTTGGTCTGGTTTATATATTTTTGGTGTTATGGCCCTTTGAAAATTGAAAATAGCAAGTTATAGGTATATTTGTAATAGAAATTTCTCACCTTACCTGACCGGTCAGTTTTTTCCCCGGGGAAAGAATGGGCCGGCCCATTCTTTCCCGAGGAAAAAACTTTCCGTTACACCGGGACAGATCTTTAATAATCATGTCTTTGTAGTTATCACATTTCCATGTTTAAAGATGAATTCCATGTTTAGAAAATATTGCTTATTATATCTACATGTTTTACAATTACAATGATTGCAGGTACATAATGATGATGGTGTGTGGCTACGTCTCAGTGCTGACAGCATCAAAGAGTGGTGTAACAATGGTTTCACTGATGCCTGGTGTCTTCAGTACAACCAGCACCTGGGTAAAACCCTACTGGTACCCCTCGATGAACCCAAGTCTATGATGGAAGAAATACTGGGGGAAACCATCAGAAAGATACAGACATACAGTCCTAAACCTGCTGCTCAACCCCAGCCACCTCCTGGTAGGTCTGAAATCTGATACCCTATTCCAATGGACTTGCTAATGTAACACTATGTCTGATTGGATAACATTAAAAATAATTGCAATATACTGTCGGACATATCTTCCGCTGAATCATTCAAGAAGGATTGTTGTCAGTTACAAGCGAAAGTATGTGCACAAAGTACTGGTTAACTGCTTTTTCAAGCTTGCCCAGGAAAAAGTGTGGTTAGATGAACTGACTGTCCCGCCATGACCATAGCTGTTGACTTTGGACGTAAAGCAACAAAACAAACAAAAAACTGTCGGAAATAGTTTGACATAATTAATTTTGTCACATTTCGTTGGATGATATGTGAATTCATGCAGCTTGTAATGCTCCAATTTGAGACGAAACAAAGATTTATTATTGTAAACAATTATTTGAGTATAACATTAATTGGGTATTCTATAGAAAGAAGGGGTATTTAATATTTTGTTTCCTTCTATTAAATACTGAAAATTGGATATTTTTTTGGAAGAAAATACCCACAACCCTTAGGTGTAATTGGGTATCATAATATTTTATTAACACCTTACTCTTGGGTATAATTTGTGACTGGTATTCTTTTTAATTGGGTATTTAAAAAAACTATTTATACATATAATCTGCATATCTGTTTCTCTGGAATGAACTTGATAAACTTTAGGGAGGAGTGTAGTACATAAAAATCCAGCATTGTAAGGGTTAACCCTTAAAGCGCCAATCACAACTAAAGTCATCTATTTTTGTTGTATGCTGAAATGTTTTAGTGGCATTTAGACAAACAGTGTGGACCCAGATCAGACTGCTCCTGTAGGAGCAGTCTGATCTGGATCTACACTGTTTGCCCCCATACTTATATAAGTCAAATGATATTAGCAAACATATGCAGCAGACAACTTAAGCCGATGGCATTTTCAGATGTATTTTTGCAGGCACTCCAATGGTTAATATTTGTTACAGGTGGCGCTGGAGTGTATGAAGTGGTCAAGTGTGGTTCATTCGGACACAATATCAGAAGTCGACCCAATCTGAAGGCGTCACCCGTGGGTAGACTGACCATGGCGAATCAGATTACTGTTATAGAAGAGGTATGTTATCTCACTGTCCCATTGATATTTCTCAGCTGTGTCTGTATCTTAATATTTCATGTCAGTGGTTGTATTTTAGCCCATCTGAACTGGAAGTGCTGGAAGTGAGCTATTTGGATCAGTCAATGTCCGATGTTGTTCTTTGTGTGTTGTCAACAACTAGCTTTAAATGACAGCTTCTTCTATACTACCGAGCGAATTTTAAACAAATTTCAGAAGAATGTTCCCTGAATGACCCTCTACAAAATAGCTAAAATAAAATTGATCCATCAATGACCCATTGTCAGGAGCATGGCTTATAGCTGATTTCACAGGCCTTCCGTACTTTTCTGGATTTCTTTTGGGACTCATGTCACATGGACTTATATCACTTGACTACGTCAGCCAATCAACATTACTCCTGTTACCACGACAAGGAGTAGCCATGTGCTTGAGGCCAGCATCAAAATACAAAAGGAAATTCTGTTTTGTAAACAAACAGGCTTGTATATATTGCATGAGAAGTGAGGAATAGTTGTAAGGGGCACTTAGCTCTGTTATTTTTTTCTTACCTTGAAAACCAATATTATGAATTTTCAAACAGCACATATGGTTGTTTACAGGCTGACATCAGTATTGAGTACGTTGACACTGACCAAGTTGGTGTTTATGTAAACATTTCACCATTTGAAGAATGACGCAAAATCTCGTCAAAAAGATCATTGGTAACGTGGCATTGAGCTATCAAGTCAGTCTAGCGATAGAAATTCCTAATATAACCCAAAACAACATAAATTTGCACATTTTCACTTGTCAACATTGGGTATCTGCAATGCTTATTTGAATATACGTCACGTTGTTGGGAAGTTTTTTTGATTGGCCAGCCATTTTTTCTATTCGGGAAAGCTCGGAGCAAATCGGAATGTGTCAGGAAAACTCGGTATGAAATTAGCTATTGTCTTAAGGAAAACTTTAAAAAATCTGTGAAAATGGTGATTTTAAAAAATTCAGCACTCAACAAAAATCATGAATCATGAAAAATTACCCATCATGCAAAGAGTTAATAAATGTCTTTCTGTGGCTGTGTAACTAACAGTTTGTGTTTTTTCTTTAATCACAGCTTATCAATGTTGACGGCACCTGGGTGAAACTGGACAATGATAGCATAGAACAGTATTGTCAGAACAAAGACGGGGAAGGCTGGGCGCTCGCCAAGTCCGTAGACGGCACAGAGTATCTCCGACATGAGTCCCTGATAGATGCAGGAGCACAGATGATGGCTAAAGATCCCTTCTCATTCAATACCCTACCCCCTCAGGTGCAGCAGCAGTTTGAGTTTGGGTCTCCAGGGTTTTCTGTATACCCTCAGGGGCAGGGTATGACACCTGATATGGGGTCTATGGGATCTCCGTTTGGACCCAGAAGAGGCAGTGTTGGAAGCTTTGGATACAGAGGAGGATACAGTGGTGAGTATGGCAGAATATTTGTGAATATATGCTCAGAAGAAAAAGTTTAGTCAGTACAGACACTGTGTGCAATAATTTTGTTAGACAGTCTTAATATTGACAAAAACCTTACTCAAAATACTATTCATTTAATTTCCTATAAATGTGAACATTTTCAACAAAACATTCTGAAAATAAAGCCATTTTCTTCATCAAAATCACACAAAGGGGTCAATATCAAAATTCAAAAAGGATAGTGATTCTTTTTTAAACAATGAGCTATGGGTGTCTGGTATGGATGCAAATTGGTACTCAATTACTCCAATTTCAAGAGTTACATGTACATGTATATTAGACTTAGAGGAATAAACAGTAAATTCTCTCTTTCTTTCTCTATATACTGCCAGACCCTCTTTCGAGTATTATCGGCAGGTGTACTTTGTACACTCCGGGTTGCAGGATGAAAGCCTACATGTACCCTTATCTAAATTACCGTAGGGTTCTTTAACCTGCACATGGGGTGATTTTCCCTGCTTTTAACTTCTTGACTGATTTTTTTGTGTGTGTAATTGTGCAATCTGATTTGGAAAGAAACATCACATTTTGATAAGAGCTGACAAATTTATGGATTCCTCTAATCACATTGATTATTAATTCTTACTTTGCTGCTAACAAATCTGTTGCCTGCTGATAATCTTTGCAAACATTTTGGACACAGATCAGGCCCAACAAAATGTTGGGCCTGATCTGGATCCAAACTATTTGACACTCTGATATTCCTGAACGATTTTTTTTAAAGTCAGTTTTGAAAAAATCCCACACGGCAAAATGGCAAAATTACTTGACATGCAAAGTGTTCAATCTGAGATACATATAATTTAACCCTTTACTCCATAATAACGCCTTTTGACGCCTTTGAAATGTCATGTATTTGAAAATATTATGCAAAATGGAGCATTTGCTCTTTAGGAGCAAATGCTCCATTTTCCATAATATTTTCAAAAGTATTCAAAACTTAACCTTAGTTTTTCTTGATATTTTTCAATGTTGTCTAAAAATAGAAAATGATGTCATGATCTAAAAATAGCCTATGGAGTAAAGGGTTAATAAAACTGTTTCAGCTGGAGGAAGTGTGCCTGCTTTTGGACAGCCAACAGTCCCAGCATTCAGCTACTCACCGGGCTACGACGGTCAACAACATCGAGAACTGCCCCGTAACTACTCGCTACCCTCTTCAGGCTTCCATTCCCACGGCACCATGATGTCACCGTCACCCCTGGCATTTTCACCTCGAACCGTGTCACCCAGCTCTGCCACCAGGTCACCTACGCCAGGGTCACCAAAGTTCTCCCGTAAAGAGCCTCAAGTTGGTGGAGATTTACAAGGTGTATCTGTGAAGGACTTGGTGAAAGCTCTCGGTAAGTTTATATTATTGAAGTTTTGGGATAAATCCTAGCTATTGTTGAAGTTTTTGGATAAATTGTAGCTATTGTTGAAGCTTTGGGATAAACCCTACCTATTGTTGAAGTTTTGGGATAAATCCTAGCTATTGTTGAAGTTTTGGGATCAATCCTAGCTATTGTTGAAGTTTTGGGATAAATCCTAGCTATTGTTGAAGTTTTGGGATAAATCCTAGCCATTATTGAGGTTTTGGGTTTGGGGATAAATCCTAGCTATTGTTTAAATTTTGGGATAAATCCTAGCTATTATTGAAGTTTTGTGATAAACCATAGCTATTGTTGAAATTTTGGGATAAATCCTAGCTATTATTGAAGTTTTGTGATAAACCGTAGCTATTGTTGAAGTTTTGGGATAAATCCTAGCTATTGTTGAAGATTTGGGATAATCCTAGCTATTGTTGAAGTTTTGGGATAAATCTTAGCAAGTTTTGTAGCTTGTGAACAAATCTGTTCATCTGATTTACTTTAGTTGTCATCACCATGTTCAATGTGTGAGGCATATAGCACCACTGTTACTGTTATCAGTACAGTAAAACCTGTGTAAAACGGCCACTCAAAAAAAGACAAAACAAAGATCTTAATGACAAGTGGTAGCTTAATGAAGGTCAAAACTATTGCAGAATGCTCCCTTTTTTATACCCCCCGCAAATTTTGTTTGTGTCGGGGTATACTGTTTTCACGTTGTCCGTCCGTCCTTCCGTAACGTTTTGTTTCCTTAATATCTTGAAGAGTCATCGCTGGATTTTCATCAAACCTTGCAAACATTTTCATATATGCAAGACAAACACTTTAGACAAAAAAGTAAGGGCTAGGGGCCAATTCTATTAGAGTTATTTCCCTTTGTAGTTCTAAATGGCTTTTAATATAGGGTTTTATGCTTATGCTATTTTAGGCCATACACGGGCCGATAAACTCCTACCACAGCTTTTGATGGAACAATTTGATACTTTGCCTATACAATGTAGACACATTGAACATATGCATGGGGCCAATTCTATTAGAGTTATTTCCCTTTGTAGTTCTAAATGGCTTTTAATATAGGGTTTTATGCTTATGCTATTATAGACCATACACGGGCCGATCAACTCCTACCACAGCTTTTGATGGAACAATTTGATACTTTGCCTATACAATGTCGACACATTGAACATATGCATGAAGGAGTTTGGTTCAGAAAAAATAATTTTTGACAAAATGACAGTTGTGAGAACTTAGACAATTTTTTCCTAATAGGGCTTTTGTATATGCATAGATGGTGCCTTCATGGGCCCATCAACTCCTACCATAGCTTTTGATGGAGCAATTTGATACTTTGCCTATACAATGTAGGCACATTGAACATATGCATGAAGGAGATTGGTTCAGAAAAAATAATTTTTGACAAAATGACAGCAGTGAGAACTTAGACAATTTTTCCCTAATAAGGTGTTTGTATATGCATAGATGGTGCCTTCATGGGCCGATCAACTCCTACCACAGCTTTTGATGGAGCAATTTGATACTTTGCCTATACAATGTAGACACATTGAACATATGCATGAAGGAGTTTGGTTCAGAAAAAATAATTTTTGACAAAATGACAGCTGTGAGAACTTAGGCAATTTTTCCCTATTAAGGCTTTTGTATATGCATAGATTGTGCCTTCATGAGCCGATCAACTCCTACTACAGCTTTTGATAGAACAATTTGATACTTGGCCTATACAATAAAGACACATTGAACATATGCATGAAGGAGTCTGGTTGAAGAAAAAAAATTTTGACAAAGTGACAGCTGTGTGAACTTAGACAATTATTCCCTTATATGGCTTTTGTACATGCATGGATAGTGCCTTTATGGGCCGATCAACTCCTACCACAGCTTTTGATGGAGCAATTTGATACTTTGCGGATACAATGTAGACACATTGAACATATGCATGAAGGAGTTTATAATTTTTATTTGCACAGATTCTTCTGAAATCTTCTTTTCAAAACTAAGGTTTTCTGGTTTGAACTATAACTTGCCAAGTTTTTTCGCTGACTGTTACTGTGCGGGGGGGGGGGGGGGGGGGGGGGGGATCTTATAAGCATTGCTTATTGACTTTTTTCATTTGACCTCCATTAAGCGAGAATTTGTCTTCAAAGCCAATTTTCGGTCTTTTTGAGAGTGGTCGTTTTACACAGGCTTCACTGTACCTTCATCCCATTCCCATGGGTGAAATTTTTCAGGATTATTCCTGAATTCAGGATTTGGAATCTGATTTTTCTATAGAAAGTCATCCTCAAAATGCTGAATTAGGCAGATTATAATAGTTTGTTTGATTTATTTTCAGTTTATCTAAAGACAGTCGATCATTTATACTTTAATTGTTGAAAGTTTGTACTCATACTGCAAGTTTTAAGACTTGAATTTCTAAAATTCAGAACTTTTTGAAATTTGGGACTTTCATCCATGTAAACCAATGTGTAACTTTAGTTTGAATATACCACAGTGCTGAAATGCAGAAATTAAGTTAGAGTTTTGTTTAGGTACAATGATTTCTGATTGTTATGCCATCAATCCCAAATTATGTTTCCCAGTGGAAAGACACTGTGGTCATACTACTAAGGCAATTTGGGGTTCGTCACCCACTCCGGTGTTATAGTAAAGTTACCTTCAAATAAAGGCTGACAAAAATGAGAACCTTCGAATATGTTTGCTTCAAGAATGCATCGTCTAGTAAACAACCTCTGTGTTGTTTTGCCAAGATGGAAATAAAATCAGATTTTAAATGTGTTTTTTATACAGTTATATTTAAAAAATGACAATTACGATTTAGTCATAATTATACGGTTTTGTCATTGATTTATTATCCACGATGACAAAACCGTAATTAGTAATTACATCCCTAGAGATCAAACCTTAAAGTAGTCATATAATTTTAAGGCTAAAAGATATGTGAATTTGATGAACAAAAACCAATCAGAACCCAAGCATTTTGGGGCCTTTATCTGTGATTAAATGAATAAATTGAACATAATGAGAAAGTTACCTTAACACCGGAATAAGTGACGAAACCCAAATTGGTGTAGTGGTATGACTACAGTGAAGGATGTTGATCAAATTAGGTATATATCTTGTTATTGTTAAGTTGAATTCGATGTCTCTGTCAGCCTCAAAACTGGTTTTATTTTTTTATTTTTTTGATATCTTTAAATCATAAATAACATTTTTAGGGTTGGACGTAGATTTTTAATCTTTATTTGCTTTTACCTTCCCTGCTCCCATTTTCACTTTACAAAATAGGTGATAAATTTTTTACATCAATAGGGAATAAAATGTTAAATCATTAACATTACAAAAAAATTGCAGCAGACGATGTTATTAAATATTGTCACAGCCTTATGAAACCAAATTGATATGCAGAGCGCAGTTGCTCAGTTGGTAGAGCGTTAGACTGGGGATTGAAGTGTTGCTAGTTCGAGACTCACCAGAATCACTGTGTTGTGTCCTTGAGCAAGACACATTTATCTGCTACTTAATACTGGTTCAACCCAGGAAGACAGGAAATTGTCCCAAATGAATATTTTTCCCGTAGAAAGTTTAGTTATGATTCTTTTCAATAAGCGAACAACAAAGGCTGATCAGACTGCGCCGATGCGCAGGCTGGTTTGCTCCTATGTTGTTCGCTGACCCTAAAGACAGGGTTTTTTGCATCGAGGCTTATATGTGGTGGGTACTTGTTAAAAGAGTCTCATTGAGATGCTTTCAATGATCACCACAGCAAATGTATTCATGTAGGTACATTCATGAAGGTACATGATTATAGAAAGTATTGAAATTTTTTTTGTTGAAAAATGCACCAAATCTTAAGCTATGAGTATTTTATATATTTCTAACTTTCTCTTTAATTTTCTGTAAGTCTGTGGCTGCAGGGATGTTATGACCCTTAGTTATGGTGAGTTAGATGCAGCCGCAATCCATTTTCATATCTTTGAAAATCAGCCTTTATTTATATGGAAACACAAGTCTAAGGCCAGTCTTCATATGTTCAGTCTGGTCAAAACCTGGTCACCAGTGTGCTGGTGTTACTCAAAATATTGTCTTAAAAAGGTGATTTCTTGCATTCTGGCCTTTGTCAGTTGTTTCCATATAATTTAGGCCACTTTGTGTCTTTGTATCGTCGTGTATCTTTTCGGGAATTTTGTTAAGTCGTCCTTTTTTCTTCAAAATTTAATGTGATGCTTTCTTATGTTCTCATTCATAAGCCCATTCATGCCCACAGCAGTTTTTTCATTGTTTTTGATAACATTTTGGAAAGAAAATGGATCAGTAAAGTAAAAAAACTGTCTTAAGCAGCCACTCAAAAATAGACAAAACAAAGGTCTTAAAGACAAATGGTAGCTTAATGAAGGCCGAAAGTACTTGGAGCATTCTGCAATACTTTTGACCTGCATTAAGCAATAATTGGTTTTGAAAACTAATTTTTGGTCATCTTTTTGAGTGGCCACTTAAGACAGGTTTTACTGTATTTTTAACTCCATGAAAACATTTACTGTTTGAATATGCTTCTAATGAGTACCTATATCATAGAGTTCTCTCCATGAGATGGTGCATATGTTATACAAGATAGGAGTTTAGAGCATCTCTTGTTCAAGGCCATATTTAGCACTTATTGAAAGTGGCTCATTGAGAGAGTCTTTCAAGGATCACCACAACAAAAAAGTTTTCATGGAGAAAAAGGAAAACAAGTTCAATTAAGGCTGCGTTGCATGTCATGAAAAATTAATTTTAATTGAATTAATGCACTTAAGTCAAAAACTTCAGTGATAGTCAATAATGGTTGAATATTGTTAAAAACTTTGGCAATATGTTTTAGTTTGAATTGGCAAAATATAAGCATGATAAAAAAGCTCTTAGTCTATATAATTTATTTTATATATTAAAGTTGGCTTTCAGTGTTGAAGTTTGATCTTTTATTTTCACTGAATTTTGTACCTGTGTATATGAGCAGTCTGATAAGAACGTTTTTATAGGTGAAGAAGGGCTAAGTTTTATTGCAAAGGTCTGTTCTATACAGCATTTTGCCACCCTCATTGAAAATGCACTTGGATATCACTTGGATTATTGCTAAAATTGCTAATTCATACCTAAAGTGCCATTCAAGACTGCAACATTTGACAATTTTTATGACTGCCTTGATGTTCAGAAAAATAAGGCTTGGCGTTTGAGCCACAACATGAGATTTCCAACAATGTGCTATGTGCGACCAGCAAAGGCTCAGACCAGCCTGCACATATGCCCAGTCTGATCAGAGCCTTTGCTAGTCCCTTGAATATTCTATGACCGTTAAGCTACTGACCAAACAGGATTTGGAGTTTCTATGCTTAAAAGGGGGCTGCACAGGCTTGTCTGAGTCTATTCATGTCAAAATGCCACATTATTGGAAATCACATGTTGCGGCTCATTTAATGTGAATCATCTGAGCAGATTATTCACATGAAATAGTAAGTCTTTTTTTGTTTCTGAAAGCAGGTAGAAAAGTTTGAAATAGTCATCTGCTGCAAATTTTTGTCATCCTGTAAGGGTTAGCTGGCCACAATTCATGACCATACCATGTTGGTTGGACTGAAAAGCAGTAACTCAGTACAAACAAAATTAATGAGCCTCGACATGAGATTTCCAACAATGTGGTATGTGCGACCAGCAAAGCCTCAGATCAGAATGAGCATACGAGCAGTATGATCAGAGCCTTTGCTAGTTGCTTGAATATTCTATGACTTAAGCTACTGACCCAACAGCATTTGGAGTTTGTACGCTTAAAAGGGGGCTGCACAGGCTTGTTTGAGTCTATTCATGTCAAAATGCCACATTGTTGGAAATCACATTTCACGGCTCAATTTAAATGTGAATCATCTGAGCAGATTATACACATGAAATAGAAAGTCTTATTTCGTTTCTTAGATTAGGAATAAAAGTTTGAAATAGTCATCTGCTGCAATTTTAGACACTCAGTAAGGGTAAGCTGGCCACCAGTTATGACCATACCATGTTGGTTGGACTCAGTACAAACAAGATTTATTTCTGTGGTTTCACTAAACACAAGAAACAATGAGGGAGCAAATCTTGTACAACTCGGGAAAATTCAGCCAATTAAATTGCAGGAAAATGAATGAACAAAAAGTAATATATATATTATTACTTTAATAACTTGATCTGATGGATCTGATCATGTCAAGTGGGTGAGCCAGGAAGGACTGGATCACATGACACAAAGTCGAGTGTGATCTGGTCATTCCTGGTGCAGTCACTTGATGTGATCGGACACATCAGATCAAGTTCCGAAAGTATGATACCAAATAGTAAACATGTGTCAAAGGTAAGCTTTTGTTCCCTGTTCTGTTAACTTAACCCTTAATGCGCCAATCACAACAAAAGTCGTCTGCTTTTCTCGTCTGCTGAAATGTTTAAGAAGTCTCTATGGCAAACAGTGTGGACCCAGATCAGACTGCTCCTATAGGAGCAGTCTGTTCTGGGTCCACGCTGTTTGCCTCTATACTTAGTTGGTAATGTAAGGCAACTATTTGCAGCAGATGACTTCAGCAGATGACATTTTCAGATACATTTTTTTCTTGGCGCTTTAAGGGTTACATGTAAATGGGGCAATGCAGGTGACGTTGAGACAACAGTGAACAAAAGTCAAACAGCAATGATGTATTTATTATATAGCTACAAAAAAATAAACAACAAGGGCAGTTTCAGCGATAAATTCAACAATGTTTAACAAGAACAGTAAGGAAAATTGACATCGATCATATTCTATTCAGTTTCCTGTCAAGTGCTGGATTTTATACAGGTGCAAAAGTAGTGTGACGTGAATAAAAATGTATGATGTTGATACGGAATCAGAAAGTGCTAGTAGCCTGATTACGGATTTTGTACTTTTGTTTCAGAAATTTGTAATATCTAGGGGTATTTTTGTAGGTATATTAACCCTTAATGCGCCAGTCGCAATAAAAGTCGTCTGCTTTTTTCTCCTCTGCTGAAATGTTTAAGAAACCTCTATGGCAAACAGTGTGGACCCAGATCAGACTGCTCCTATAGGAGCAGTCTGTTCTGGGTCCACGCTGTTTGCTTCTATACTAAATTTGTCAGTAATGTTAGGCAATTAATTGCAGCAGACGACATTTTCAGATGCATTTTTTTTTCTAGGCCCGTTAAGGGTTATAATAATTCTTAGGAGAAGATAACTGTTCCTTACTGCTTTGACAAAAACATTTCAAAAAATCTGACTAGGGTTGTTGTTTTTTATTCCCTGTGTAAGGTGACTGTCAGTTTGATAAAGAATGGGGTAATATAGAGTCTGTATACCATAAGGAAGATTACTGGATCTGCACTGTGGGTGGGAAGGAATACCGTACACAGACTCGCGCCATCAGCCCGAAAAAGCTGGCCCAACTTATTGGTAAGGTGTAACGATGTTGTGGCTTCTTTCTTAGGCTGCTGACTTATGGACCATTGTCTATCATAGTGGTTTTATCTCATTTAGTTTAATTAATGTACTGCTGTTTATTATTGTGTTGAGCATTTCATTTGCTGCATGCAAATCTCTTCATATTTGTTGTTGTGTGTATTCATAAAGTCCCACTAACAGTTAAGGCTATAATGTATAATCTTTACCCATATTAATGGGATTGGACCACATCTTAACCCAATTTAATGGAAATAGATCACATCTTAACCGATTTTAATGTGATAAGACCGCATCTTAACCCATGTTAATAGGATGGGACCACATCATAACCCATTTTAGTGGGATGGGACCACATCTTAACCAATATTTATGGGATGAGACCACATCTTAACCAATTTTAATGGAATGGGACCACATATTAACTCAGTTTAATGGGATGAGACCACATCTTAACCCATATTAATGGGATAGGACCACATCTTAACCCATTTTAATGGCATGGGACCACATCTTAACCCATATTAATGGGATGAGACCACATCTTAACCAATTTTAAAGGAATGGGACCACATATTAACCCATATTAATGGGATGGGACCACATATTAACCCATTTTAAGTGGATGGGACCACATCTTTACCCATTTTAATGGGTGGGATCACATCTTAACCCATGTTAATGGGATGGGACCACATATTAGCCCATTTTAAATGGATGGGACGACATCTTAACCCATATTTATGGGATGAGACCACATCTTAACCCATATTAATGGGATGGGGCCACATACTAACCCATTTTAATGGGATGGGGCCACATCTTAACCAATATTTATGGGATGAGACCACATCTTAACCCATATAAATGGGATGGGGCCACATATTAACCAGTTTTAATGGGATGAGACCACATCTTAATCCAAATTAATGGGATGAGACCACATCTTAACCAATTTTAATGGAATGGGACCACATATTAACTCAGTTTAATGGGATGAGACCACATCTTAATCCAAATTAATGGGATGAGACCACATCTTAACCAATTTTAATGGAATGGGACCACATATTAACTCAGTTTAATGGGATGAGACCACATCTTAACCCATATTAATGGGATAGGACCACATCTTAATCCGTTTTAATGGCATGGGACCACATCTTAACCCATATTAATGGGATGAGACCACATCTTAACCAATTTTAATGGAATGGGACCACATCTTAACCAATATTTATGGGATGGGACCACATATTAACCCATTTTAAGTGGATGGGACCACATCTTTACCCATTTTAATGGGTTGGGATCACATCTTAACCCATGTTAATGGGATGGGACCACATATTAATCCATTTAAATGGGATGGGGCCACATCTTAACCCATTTTTATGGGATGAGACCACATCTTAACCCATGTTAATGGGATGGGGCCACATACTAACCCATTTTAATGGGATTGGGCCACATCTTAACCAATATTTATGGGATGAGACCACATCTTAACCCATATTAATGGGATGGGGCCACATATTAACCCATTTTAATGGGATGGGATCACATCTTAACCCATGTTAATGGGATGGGACCACATCTTAACCCATAAAAGCATAGCATCCTTTTTATTAGACATAAGAAAACTTTGCAGACCCAGAGCAGATGCCGCAGATAGAGTCTTCACTGTTTGCTAATAGAATGTTCAGTATTCAAGAAAAATACTATCATGTCTACTACAGACATTAAATTCTAAGATGCAATGATACTTAATTGCCATTGTACTATCCTGCCAGCCAAGAGTGACAGTGACTACTGTCCTGCCAGCCAAGAGTGACAGTGACATCATGTTTTGTTTACTAAGTTATCAGGGACTTATAATAGATAGATCACTTGTGTATTAATCCTATCCTCAGGATAGGATTAATACACAAGTGATCTATCGATTTGTGTTGACTCAAGTGGAGTGTAAAAGTTATTGTTTTACTAAGCAATTGTAAACAAAATATTACCTGAGTGTCACTCTTGGTTGGCACGACAGTAGCTTGTCTATAGAATGATTTGTTGATGTTACTAAAAAATATATGAACCTCGACAAGCGAACACCTGTATTTGGGGTTGCCCACATGTAAGACTCAACCCAGTCTCACTGACTACTTAGCTACAGAGACTAGCCAGACTATTGAAATTTGGCATGCAGCTTGTAAAGCTATTATACATGTACGAGGGGGTATCCAGAAATTAGTGGACAAATTGAATATCTTTTTCATGCATTATCGTATTTTTACGAAACCTTCACATCTTAAACATTCATGAGCACCTACAAGTAATAGATCAAATAGATTCAGATGTTCATACAAAAGTTACAGTCACCATAGCAACGTGCATATACGGGAAGTGCCGCACCACAAGTTTTCAAACAGTGATTTTGGTTTTCATATTAATTAGATTCATGAATTTTCTTCACATTCAACAGGAAATGTTCAATAACTGACGTGACGTTGTTAGCGGATGCAAACGTCATTTTCATTATACTTTACGCGCATCCATTTTAAAAACAGAGTTTTGAATTCAAGTGGTAAACTCGATTCTACGTGAAATTGGCGTCTGAAGAAAAATTATAGCAACGGGCAATTATTCAGTTCTGTGTGGGACTTGGGCATACGCCAGTTTAAACAATGGAGATGTTAAATAGATCAACGAAAAAGCCATCCGTTGCTTGATCTTTGGTAAACGAAATGGCATAAGCGGTACAGTGAAGGACAGGAAACGACAATTGACGATGACAGATGCGGCGGCCCTGTGTCAAAATCTAAAACAAGCGACGTTAAGTCGCGCCGTGTGCTTTCATTCCCTAAATTGAAAGATGAGTTGAAAGGCAAGCACTTTAATGACTTGGATGAACTAAGATAGGAATCAGCCAGAATCCTGCATTCTTATCCAGTGGAGTGGTCTGATAAAGTATAATTGTCAGTGGATCGAGAGACATTGCAAGCGCATAGCGTCGGTGCGCAATGTGCGTACTTTGAGAAAACTGAAGTGGCGACGTCAATTGAAATTTTTACGTGTGCCACATCGTTGTACATGTCAACAGTCAAATGCCTGTAAAGTACTCATATGTTGATATTTTGAATACAGTTCAAAGTGATATCATAGTATATACTTGTAAATTTTCAGATGAATCCAACAATTTGTGTTAATTTCTTTACGTTTGTCCACGAACTTCTGGATAGCCCCTCGTACTTTCTAGAGAGTGAATAACACTGATTCTAATTAGACAGAGTGCCTACATCAAAAACAGGGTTTCTCATGATGGGGTCCATATATATGAGAAATGCAGGAATATCATTAGGCTTTTGGGTCACTGTAAAGGCGGAACCTCATGAAAGTAATTGGATCATCTGGCGCCATAACACCTCGGTAAAGACACGAAACCCATTATTTAAACCTAAAAATGCCGGCAAAATAACTGCATTCGAAAATTAATGTTTATTGGTTAATTGAAGTAAGGACACAAACCGTGTGGGCCCAGAACAGACTGCTCCTGTAGGACAGGGCAGTCTGATCTGGGTTCACACTGTCGAAGAGGCTTCAAAAAAATTTCAGCAGATGAAAAAAGCAGATGACCTTTGCTGTATTGGCGCTCTGAGGGTTGATAAATGTGAGTTTCAGTTTAAATACGGTCACAATTTTCATGAAATGCATGCACGTCTGTGCAGCTCAAACAACTTATCAAACTCCATTTTTTATGTTTTTCACATTGATTTTCGGCGATAACTTTTTAACTATTAATTTTAGCAAATTGTGTTCGCGATGAAATTTGTAGAGAAAAATTAGCGCTGATTTCTCCAAGTGGCCCGAAGTTTGTGGCACAAACAGATTTTTGTGAACATATATGAAGCTTTTGCAATAAATTGAATTCAGCCAAAATTTCTAAGTCTTTTATTGACAGGTAAATTTCATAGAGGCGTGACAGAAAGGGTTCGTCTCAAAAGAATATTCGCAGGGTGCGTATATACAGTTATTCAACGGCTGTTAATAGCATAATTCCGTCGTTTGTAGACTCAGAATGTACCGTGCATATTCAGAATCTACTATGAGCATGATCATTTGTAGGTACAGAAGCTGTGATATCGCATTACGCACCATTTTCCTCTTATGCACGTGCTCATAAACGGACAGTTTCGAGATGACCCAACTAGCTTAACGCACGGGCGAATCAGGCGCGATTTCCAATATATTTGAACAAGCCATCCATCGTCTTTCTTATTGAATCGGGGCGGTGCAATGTAACTTTTTGACTGACATATTTGACTTAGTTTATTTGCGCTTTGCTTAAAATGCTCAAAGAGTGCATCTATGCGCAGAGTTAATTGCAGCATCTATGATTTAGGAACCGCTTGGAGAAGTTGGCGCTAATTTTTCTCTACAACTTTCATCGTGAACACAGTTTACTAAAATCAATAATAAAAAAATTATCGCCGAAAATCAATGTGAAAAACATAAAAAATGGAGTTTAACAGTGTTAAATCATAACCAAATAATAAATATTATCTGATCTCCCTTCTTGGACAGATAAAATAATCGAACCACGCCCAGATATGAATATTAAAGTTGCCGCCTATATAGTAACCCAATAGCTTAATAATACCTGAATTGCAACTGGTTACCTAAAATTAAAATTGTCTATTTAGATATCTGAGTGAAATATTAAAGTACGCAATAACTTTCTTTGGGAATAAAACTTCTATCATGCCTATTGAGGAAACCTGGTGCATTTTCAAATGTATGTCCAAAAATTGTTTGGCTATCTTTACATTCATCATGATGTCTGTGTGACTTGGATGCTAATTTGAAGGGACAAAAATTTTGAATTTTCACTTTCAGTGACATCCCTTTAAGTTTAATCAAGATTTTGAAAAAAACATTTAGCTTTAGATTTCAAGATACTTTTTTCAAGAAAAATGCTGATATTATTTCTCCAAAACAGAACTTGTTGCAGTGATCATTGGAACTCTTTCCTTGCTTTAAGCGGCCACTTTAGTCGTCTGCTTATAACCTTTGCAAACAGTTTGGATCCAGACCAGGACAGTCAGAACATCATTCTTGATCTGGATCCAATTTGTTTGACACTCTGAAAGTGTTCTTGAAAGAATTTTTTTTTTAAATAATAATTTTGACAAAACCAAAAGCATAAAAAATTGCCAAGTATGCTAAGAGTTTATGAGAAACAGAACATTTCCAATGAGTATTCAAAACTCATGTTTTTGTAGAAAAATAACCAGCAATAGGAACTTAGAATTCTATTTTTATTAATAGAAATAACTTTCTAACTTTAATCCTTTGGATACTAATGGATATTCCCTTTTAGTTAGATACAAAAAACTTGGGATGGTCTGTTATGTATATTGAGGGATCACCAGTTACAGTCGAATCTCATGAATTCGAAGTCCTAGTGGCTAGAGGTTTTATTTCAAAGAATAGAAACTTCGAATTATAGGAAGGTAGACATGAAATAATATAACCCACAAAAATGATTATTATAAGTGTTTTCCTATCAAACATAAGTTTTTTGTGCATCAAAGAAATGTCTCATGGAGACATTTCTTTTACGCACCAAAAACATGTTTTTATAGACAAAATACAAATAGCTCATAAATAGGTCCTTATATCTGAATCCAGTTTGTCCCAAATTTATTTCGAATAAGTGAGTATTTGAAAAAACAGCGTTCAAATTTTCAAGTTTTTACTGTAATTAATTCCCTGAAGATTGTTATTAGCAAACAGTGCAGACCCTGATGAAATGCTGCATTATGCAGTATGACATCTGGGACATCACTGTTTGCCAAAGTAATTGTTTACATGTTTCCAGTATACAAAGGGCTAAGTCATTGTTCTTGCATGAAGCCTTATAGTTACTCTGACTGATATGAAATCTTTTTCAATAGAATACAATAGAACTTGTTATGATAAGTTATTTTAAAACAATAGTCCCCCCTCCCCTGCATTAGTGTTCGAAATGACATGTGTTACAGTGCATTCAGAGTTTATCTGTACAGCTATTATTTGGGCCTCGATGCGACAAAACCTGTCTTTGGGGTTTCCAACAAAGCAAGACTCAAACCAGTCTCCTCAGCTACAGAGACTAGCTGGAAAATTGAAATTTTGCTTGTAGCAAGTTTAGATATGATACTTTCCAAAAAGTGAATAACAAAGGCACTGATCATTCTGCACAGATGCACAGGCTGCTCTGCGCTGTTGTTGTTTGCAAACCCCGAAGACAGGTTTTTTCATGTCAAGGCCCATTTTCAAGCTTCTCATATTTTGATATCTTTTTTTACATTCCCCCCACCATAGGGAAGGGGGACATGTTTTTAATGTGGATACTGATGGCACTGGCATATATATTGGCACTGGTAGAAGAGTGATTGTTTCTTGTGTAGGCTAATTCCCTCAAGAACCAATACGTAGGCTGATTTTAACCAAATTTAAGTGCATATAACAATGGGACAAGATGAAGAGTTAATTAAGTCTTGATCCAGATTTCTTGGTAACTTTAGGACATATTAGCTGCCAAATATCACCATGAAGCTGCTGGATGGATTTGAACTGCTAGATGGATGTCAGCAAAGTTTACATGCATACAAAACAAAACGAGAACTTCCCACTACATTACAGAGATTTCAGTTTACTTGCTAAACATTTAGGGCAAAGAAATATGGCATTCTGATTCCCAAAATATGTATTGTGTCCCTGATTTGTGAGACACAAAAACATATGTGTATTAGAATATTTAGGTAAAAACTTTTACTGTAATTCTGTATTATGCAAATGCTTGTTTTAAGCATGCAGATTTTACTGTGAAATCTGTATTTTGTAAAAAAATTCCTTAAGCATGCAAATTTTGTGATGGCAAACTCTGCTTGTTTAAGGAATTTGTCAATATTTTAAAAGGATAAGTTAACTCTTAAAGTGCCAATCACAGCAAAAGTTGTTTACTTTTCATCTGCTGAAATGTTTTAGAACCTATTATACAAACAGTTTTGACTCAGATCCAACTGCTCCTGTACGAGCAGTCTGATCTGGGTCCACACTGTTTGCCTCTATACTTACATAATCAAATAATGTTAGCAAATATATGCTGCATTGGACTTAAGTAGACAACATTTTCAGATGCATTTTTAAGGGTGTATACTTGTTAAGCTATACTTTTTAAAATAGTATTCAAAGTTTTGTCCAATGAAATTTGAAAAAAGAAATTCAATATTTCAATTGTTTATGTATAATACAGGTGAGAGCAGAGCCAATGGAAATGGTCCTACCCCAATGTCATCACCCCCAGGGTCACCCAAGAAACTGTCAAGGAGTTCGAGCCCACAAGCTGCTTTGGAACGTCAAGGTATTTTTATATGAGACTAATGCTAATGGTGACTTTTGTCACCTATTGATATTACCTTTGCAAACAGGTTGGACCAAGATCATGCCCTACAAAACATCCTGTCTGATCTGTTAGATAACCTGTATTCCTGAAAGAATTTGTTGAAAAAAAATTTAATAACTCTATGCACTTTCGGCGAAAATAAGGCTGACAATTCAGTATCTATGCAGTGACAATAATTGAAAATGTCCTTTTCTGCCATTTATTGTGGCACTTTGTGGCTACCATAATAGACAACTTGACAAAAAAATACCATTTGCTCATATGGTATAGACTAGAATTGCACATAATAACATTCTTATGGAAATATTTGGCAACATAAGGTCATTTCCCTTAAAGAAATGTTTTAAAAAACAGCTCCAGAAAAGAAATGAATATTTTTCAGGTTCTCCACGAGGAGGTTCTCCAAGGCAGGGTTCCCCTGTGCCAAGGCAGGGGTCCCCTGTGCCAATGGGTGTGGGAACAAGACAGTCATTTTCTCCAGCAAGAAGCAACTCCATACCCGGAGCCTCCGAATCCTCTTCCCAGACATCCTTGACCTTTGTAACTCCACCCAGTAGCCCTCTCGCTACTAGAAAAGGTAAATTAACCCCTGTCATTCTGATGGATTATCCCATACATATTGATGCAAAAAGTATGGAATTGTCCATTTTAAATTTTAAGGGATTGCTGGTCAAAATTTCTATGAAATCATGAATTTCTTTCCCTTGAAGAAGGTTTTTATCTTAGCAAACAGTGCAGACACTGATGAAATGCCACCTTATGTGGCATTTCATGTGGGTTTTCACTGTTTGCCAAAGTACCTGTTTACCGGTATCAGGGTTCGTGCAGGCTGGAAAAGTACTTGAATTTAGTAGGCTTTCTTGAAAAGTCCTTGAAAATTAAATCTGCCTTGAAAAGTACTGGAAAACCACTCAAAAGCCTTTAAAAGACCTTGAGTTCTACTATTTTCTGTACGATTTAGCTCCGTTGATAGAGACCTAAATCAGTTTAAATTGTTATGCCTTTATTTGGTGCAGCATATGCTGCACCAAATATAGGTACAACAATTTTATACTAATTTTCCAGTACTAATATCTCAATTATCTCAGTCTAGCATTTCTGAAGTGGAATTTAACACTTAGATCAGTATTTTTCATTAACTTTAAGTCCTTGAAAACTGTTGGAGAGGCTTTTAGAAGTCCTTGCAAAGTCATTGAATTTTACTCATACTTGCCTGTATGAACACTGGGTATCCAGAATGAAAAGGGTTAAGAAGAGAGCTGTCGCTGGGTAGCAGCTTTTTAGTTTGCCTGTAAGTAGCAAACAGAGAATGCCAGTCATGACTGAGGGCCAGCTGAATTTGGGCTTTCGGCTTACTTTCAAGGAAAAAAAAGATTGTGTAAAAACCTGTGTAAAACAGCCACTCTCAAAAAGACCTAAAATTGGTTTTCAAGACCAATTATTGCTTAATGCAGATAAAAAGTATTGCAGAATGCTCCAAGGGCATTCTACAATACTTTTGACCATTAAGCTACCATATGTCATTAAGATCTTTGTTTTGTCTATTTTTGAGTAGCCATTTCACACAGGTTTTACTGTAGATTATATTCACTACTTACAAAGGTCCTCTACTGAAAAGTTGATTAAAATATGCTACTAGTACTGCTGACTCAAGTTGGGGGCATTTGTCAGTTACTAGTGAAATTACTATATGCCAGATAAACCTTCTTGGGGAAGTGCTGAATAGGTCCAGCAGGAAATAAACCCAGCACTCTGTGGTCCCAAGTTGGGAGCTCTAATCGCTCAGCCACGCAGTGGCTTCTATAGCCCCTCTTACTGTCATTCTGTGGTGGGGATATAGCTGTCCTTTAGACTGCTTTCTTGTTCCTTTTATAGTCAACTTAAAAGCAGTTTAATATTCCTGAAGGTGTAGTCTGATTGGTCTTTTCACTGTTTACAATTCCCTCACGTTATTTCATAGTGCTCATCAAAAAAATCTACAGACAATAAAAAATTACTCAGCATGCAAAGAGCTAATTATGGTAAGAAATTTAGGTGTAAATATGATTAGGGTAAATACTTAAACAGTTATCTGTATTCTCTTTTTACTTAGGACAACTCCAGAAAGAAGCTTCATTTGAACGTGCCTCCATCTCACCTCCCGAGTCACCCTTGGTAGGTCGACGCCATAGTGACGTGAGTCCTTCAAGAATAAACGCTAACTATGCCAATAACACCGCCAACGCCAACCTCATGGATGGTAACCTTGGAGTGCCATCTAGGAAAGATGGAAGTGTTAGTCCAAGGTTCTCAGCCTCAGACCGGAGGAGGTAAGGAAAATTAAGATATCGGAGTACAAATGAGCTGTGACATGTGATTTCCAACAATGTGGTATTTTGACATGTGTAGACTCAGACGACTCTGTGTGGCCTCCTTTTAAGCTTAGAAACTGCAAATGATGTTCAGCCAGTAGCTAAACACACCTAGAATATTCAAGCGACCAGCAAAGGCTCTGATCAGCTTGGGCATATGTGCAGGCTGATCTGAGGCTTTGCTGGTCGCACTAACCACATTGTTGGAAATCTCATGTCACATCTCAAATGTAGTTTGTTTGTGTCTATGCTTTACGTCCTAGTGAACAATTTTTCAGTCATGTCCAGACATGAAAACAGTAAAACTGTCTTAATCAGCCACTTAAAAAGAAGACAAAAAATTGTTTTCAAGACCAATTATCGCTTAGTGCAGGTCAAAAGTATTGCAGAATGCTCTTGGAGCATTCTGCAATACTTTCGCCCTCCATTAAGCTACCATTTGTCTTTAAGACCTTTGTTTTGTCTATTGTTGAGTGGCCCCTTAAGACAGATTTTACTGTAGTACTAAGCAGAGGATAAAGTGTCATGCTCAAGGACACAAGACAACACAGTGGCCCCTGGTGAGGCTCAAACAAGTGATTTCTCAATTGAAGTGAAGCATCAACAGAAACAAACAAAACAAAATAGTAAACTACAGTAAAACCTGTGTAAAAGGCTACTCAAAAATAGGCAAAATAAAGATCTTAATGGCAAATGGAAGCTTAATGACTGTAGAAACTTTTGACAGTTTGGCTGTGCTATTTTCCGCAGGCGTCGGGCCGTGAGGCAGAACACAAACAAGATTGCATATCTCGTATGGATTTTAGTCAAACGTAAGTCAGCCGTATGATGCTCGCACAATTGTCTTGTGTTCACGTGCAGTGCTGTCCCAAAGTGTGCTTCAGGTTTGCAAGACTCTAGCAAGTGTGGCCGTGCGTCAGTCGTGCAAACTTCATTGGTAGTCGTAAGGTTTGTAGCATTCTTGCGACAGACATGCAATAAAGTGCAAGGTCATTGCACGATAATCGTGGGATATTCGCGGCAGAAACATGTGAGTGCAAGCTCTTACGATAGCCTTATGAACACCTTGGGTATCTTCCAGCAGCCCTGCCTGTCTTGCTGCAGTCTTGCGTCCTCATTAGATCAAAAAAGAAATGCAAGGAAAATGAACATATCGAAAATTTAGGTTTTGTCGTTGCGGCCCTTGGGAGTCTTGCCTTGTTGCGCACAACACCGTAAGACAGCCGCACTAAACCAAGTTATTTGTAGTCGTAGAGAGGTGTACGGCTGCCATACAATTGATGTGAAACAGGCTTAAGCGAGAATTGGTGTTGAAAACCAATTTCCGATCTTTTTGAGAGTGGCCATTTTACTGTACTCAATTTTGATAGTAAAATATTTTCAAATTGACAGTTAATTATGTCCTACAGATAGTAAAGTATGCTATTTTGGTAGTAAATTACTAATGTATAATAGTTACACCATGAAACTTGGTCAGCTGATTAGGGATCATGAGTGAATTGCCTGATATACCTTTGGCAAGGCAATTCTAATACATGTATAATCAACTCAAAAAAAATGTTTTCTTGAAAAAATTGTAAAAACAGCTACATAAGTTTTCTTCTAATTTACTATGAATGATATCAAAAGTGTAATATATGATGGTATTAATTACCAAGATTTTGTCTAATAAAAATGTATCCTTTTCAGTCCCCAGGGTGGCAGTCCACATCGGTCTAACAGTCCTCACCTACACTCTAGTCCAAGCCGCGCCAGTCCAAACAGACATTATGCCAGCTCACCTTCACTTCAGAGTCAAGCTGACGGATCAAAGTTAGCTTTCAATATTGGAGTATCCAATCAACAGGAAGGGGGCAGGTAAGTATATGCAGGTCCCTAATTATAAATGAATTTTCTTATTTTCAACCAAAACATGTTGTGGATACTCATTGAGACGTTTCTTTTGAGCATCCAAATGATGGGTAAGAAAATATTCACAATTTTACAGTAAAAGTTTGTTCATCTTAACCCATATAAGCCTAGCTTCCTTTTTGTAAGACATTGACAAACAATGCAGATGTAGATCAGATGCTGCATAATGCAGCGTCTGATCAGGGTCTCCACTGTTTGCTTACATAATGTTCTATTAAAATTTGAATAAACATGAAAAATACCACCCAATAACCCTTAAAACAGAAATGGACTGGTCCAATTAATAACAGTTTTTGTTTGATTTGATTCTTTACATCCCAGCCAACAATTTTTCAGTTATGTGGGAACAGGTCTTCCTGTGTTGAACCAGTACTAAGCAAGGATAAATATGTCTTGCTCAAGGATACAACCCAGTGACGCTGGTGAGGCTCGAACCCACAGCCCCTCAGTCTTGAGTCAAGCACTCTACCACTGAGCCACTGCGCTCCCTAATTGATAACAGTGGGAAATTCCATTCAGCATAAATTGGTTAACCAACCTGGTCAGCTACAGAGACTAGCTAGAGAAATCTTGAACAGGGCTGATCTGTGTCTCTGTTGTTTACATATGGCCTAAGAGGCTTTGTTTGTGATGGCTTATGTATTTTTTTTTTACAAACATTTTTCTAATTTTGTTAAACCATAACTTGATTGCCAATTGTGAGGACTTTTGTCATCTTTTGATAACCTTTGCAAACAGTTTGTACCTAGATCAGGCCTGACAAAAAGCCGGGCCTGACACTGTGAAGGTATTCCTGAAAAGAAAAATTGAAGAAGTTAATTTTTTGGAAAAAAATATGCGTACGACAAAAGCATGCAAAATTACTAAGCATGCAAAAAATGTTAAGGGGCTGCATTTGAAAGACTAATTCTTTTAACTCCATTTTTAGCTCACCTGAGCCGAAGGCTCCGAGGTGAGCTATTAGTATACCAGTGACTCCGGCGTCCGTCGTCCGCCGTCCGTCCATCCGTCAACATTTTCAAACATCTTCTCCTCTGAAACCACTGTGCCAATTGAACTCAAATTTCATATGGAGACTCCTTAGGATAGGGGAACAAAAGTTTGTTCAAATGTTCCTGGTCACGTGACCAAGATGGCCGCCATGCCCATATATGGTAAAAACCCTTTAAAAATCTTCTTCTCCAGAACCAGAAGGCCAATGACCTTGGGACTTGGTATGTAGCATTGGGGATGTGGGGCCTACCAAGTTTGTTCAAATAATGATCCTAGGTTGACCTTGACCTACTTAACGTCAAGGTCAAATTTGCTTCCTAATAGATTTAAATGGGAATTTTTTTGAAAAGTTGATTTTTTGAATACTGTTAAAGCCAAAGTGATTATTGTCACTCGATATGTTGAAACTAATGAGACAATGGCTATAAATAAGTTTCAAAGGTCAAGGTTGACCTTTGCCCTTTCAGCCAAGGTCGCTCATATTGTGGTCCAATCAATATATTAAAACATAGTTTTCTCACAAAGCATTGGCCCAATTGAGCTCAAATTTTATGTGAAGACTCCTTATAATAAGTCAGCCAAAATTTTTACAAATTATTTTGGTCACATGACAAAGATGGCCGCCACGCCCATATATGGTAAAAACCTTTTAAAAATCTTCTTCTCAAGAACCAGAAGGCCAGTGACCTTGAGACTTGGTATGTAGTATTGGGGATGTGGGGCCTACCAAGTTTGTTCAAATGATGATCCTAGGGTGACCATGACCTACTTAATATCACGGTCAAGTTTGCTTCCTAATGCATTTGAATGGGAATTTTTTTGAAAAGTTGATTTTTTGAATACTGTTAAAGCCAAAGTCATTATTCTCACTTGATATGTTCAATCTAGTGTCTATAAATAAGTTTAAAGGTCAAGGTTGATCTTTGACCTTTCAGCCAAGGTCGCTTATATTGGAGTCCCATCAACATATTAAAACATAGTTTTCTCAGACAATTCTTGGCCAATTGAAAGCAAATTTCATTTGACAACTCCTTATGACTGGTTAGCCAAAACTTATACAAATTGTTATGGTCACATGACTAACATGGCCACCATGCCCATATATGGTAAAAACTCTTTAAATCTCTTGTTCTCTGGAACCAAAAGGCCATTGGCTTTGGGACTTGGTATGTAGGATCGGGGATGTGGGCCCTACCAGGTTAGCACGAATGATGAATATAGGTTGACCTTGACCTACTTTATGGCAAGGTCAAATTTGATTCCTAATGCATTTACATGGAGAAAATCTTAAAATGTTCATTTCTATAACTGAGCCAGCCAAATTCATAATAGTTAAACCTATTGCGACAATGGTTTATTACTAGTAAGTACCAAATGTCAAGCTGACCTGTGACCTTTTATCCAAGGCCACTCATTTGGACTGCCACATACCTATCTAACAATTTTTTTCTCAGAAATCACTGGGCTGTTTGATGGATTATTCATTAGATTGTTTAGGTCATTTGACCAAAATGTATATGGTAAAAACAAAATTTGTTCCATTAAAAGCTGTAGTTGACCTTGACCTATTTTAACATTATTAAGGAGATCAGGTGAGCGCCTCAGGACCTTCAGGTCCTCTAGTTTGACATTTCATGTGAAAGTTTTGCTAGGCAAAAATACAAAGAAAATATCAAACCATATTTCCAACAAAGTGGTATGTGGGACCAGCAAAGCCTCAGATCAGCCTGTGCATATGCGCAGTCTGATCAGAGCCCTTGCTAGTCGCTTGAATATTCTATGAGTCTTAAGCTACTGACTGAACATCATTTGAAGTTTCTAAGCTTAAAAGGAGGCAGCACAGGCTCGTCAGAGTCTACACTTGACAAAATGCCACATTGTTGGAAATCTCATGTCCTGGCTCATTTGTTTTATAAAGAAGCAACTTATAATGAAGAACACATGTTCTAATGTAAAGCTTTTATAATGTCATTTTCTATTTCTAGACTATCCCCGAAGAGCATAAGAAAAGACAGGGGAAGACAACTGAGATCTAAACGAGAGAGGGCAGCATCCCCTTCAGCAAGAGATTTAACTCCCATGGGTAGAGCGAGATCATGCTCCGCTTCTATGATCTATGACAGACCAAAGATATCAGTGAAAGAGGCTTTATCTCCGTCAGTTGCCGAATGTCTACGAGCCGTGTTCGCCGCTTTCCTGTGGCATGAGGGAATTGTTCATGATGCCATGGCATGTGCCTCTTTTCTCAAATTCAATCCAAATTTATCAAAAGAAATGTCGTCATTTGCAAAACCACCAAAGAAACAGGAGAAAGTGAGAACTCGGCACGCTACTGATTCAAGCAAAGACAAGAAGAAAGAAAATCTCAATGTGAATGAGGCAAGGGTGAGGTTTAACTTAGAGCCACAGATACTGAGAGATAGTGCTGAAAAACCTGAAAAACATTTTTCTGACTCGGAAAAGAAGAAAGATGGCGGGCGTCACAAAGCTGAAGGTACTGTGACATTTGAACATTTTGTTTTACCGGAGAGACCGTCAGTATCGACAGACAAGGAACCACAGTTACCGCCAACGTTACAACATCTGGTGTACTTCTGGGAAGAATTGTCATACGCCACTTTATCAGTGATTTCTAAAAAGATGATATATGTGAGTCCTTCTTACTCGGTGACAAGGAAACTGGATAAGAAGGATGAGAAGAAGGATAAAGATAAGAAGGCAAAGAAGAAAAAAGAAGCGAAGCAGGCAGCGAGAGGTGGAGATCTATTTGTGGAGGCAATGATGGGAATATATGCTGCCGGAGAACGAGAGACTAGCTGTGAGCTATGTGGCGGAACATTTCCTCATCCGGTGACATATCACATGCGGCAGACCCATCCTGGTTGTGGGAGACATGCCGGCGGGAAAGGTTACAACAGTGGTGGTAACTTCTGTGGTGGCTGGGCGGGGAATTGTGGGGAAGGGGGAATAGGCGGGAGCAGTTGGTACCTCATCTGTGATACTTGTCGTGAAAAATACCTAAAAGAGAAAAGACATTCACAGAAAGAAAAAGATAAAGCTAAGAAGATGAAGAAAAAGAACATGGTTTCAAGACAACAGAACATCCTTGTTCCCCAGGAACCACACATAGTTCTGAGAAATAATGCTATGTTCCTACTGGACTTGGCTAGCTCATCAGGAATCTCTTTACCGGTGCAGTCACTAAAGAAACAAGCATTACATCGTGGTGACCTGTTTCTTCCTAGTGTATCTGAAGAGTATAGACTTGATTTAAACCCGTTTCCTCAGATACAGTTCCAATATCTAGTCAGAAACTGTGCTCAGAGTAGTGATTCTGCTTTCGCAGATGACATATTCATTGATGCAGAAGAGAGAGTTTATATACGGTCTGGTTCACTGAGTATTCACAGGCCAGAGCCCTACAGACCTAGATTACCGACAGAACCTAGACACAGTCCACTGGCAAGGTCAGGGTCATTGGGAAATAAAGAAAACAGGCCACAGTCAACTGCTAATATACCACTTTCAAGTCCACAAGTAAGTTTTTATTATTAGCCCCTATTAGGTTCAGATTAGCAAATTTGTTAGCATAAAATTAATATAATATTCTAATCCATCTGTTTAAACATTTGTTTCGGGTGTTCAAAAGAACTGTCTCATTGAGACGGTTCTTTTGAGTACCCACAACATATGTTGTTTGAAATACCTAAACTTTGTTTAGGAGGTAACAAAAAGTCTACAAAACAGTGCTGAATGGCCCTTATAACTAATTTGTACTTTATGTGCAATACACAAGACCATATGCATAAAAAACTGAATGACTTGTGGTATTTTGATGCTGGCCTCGTGGTCCAGGACCAATTTTGATTTGACATCAGCATACTATGCATTGGCATATTTCACAAAACTGGTGTAGCCGGTGATCATGTAGACACCTCTCCATTTGAAGAAAGGCTAAAAATCTCAGCAAAAACACCAGTGGTACTCTGTCATCATGCTATCAAGCAACATATATTCCTAATGTAACTGAAAATTACACAAATTCACACTTTTTCTCTTGTCATCATTGGGTATCTGAAATGTTTATTTGAATGTAGGCCACATTGTTAGAACATTTTGTGATTGGTCAGATTATTTCTATTCAGAAAGTGCTTAGAGCTAATCTGTACCTGTCGAGAAAACTTGGTATGAAATTGGCTTTAGCGCTCAGTCAGTAGCTAAGGACTTGTATACTTCATGTGGACAGCAAAGAATCAGATCAAACTGGGCGCATGCCCATGCTGATCTGAGTCTAGGCTGGTCGCACTGGTTGCATCAGTTGGTTTAACATGCAATGGCTTGTATGACTTCAGTGGGGCTGCAAGTCTAATTTGGGTCGGAGTCTTATCTGATTGCATACTTTGTGTATTTGAGCAGAGTAGGCTCTGGCAAGACTGTGCATATCTGAAGGCTCACTTCAGCCCTATGCAGTTGTAACAAAATCTCATGTGCTGGCTCATTATAACTTTCATAGCTTAACTCCCAATTTCTGTTCTGACAAATTTAGGAGGAAGCTTATTTAGTTCCTAATATGTTTTTTGGTTTTTAGAAAACTTATTAAACACAGAATTCCTCTTTTGACATTTTTTTTTAGAAATCTTCAATTATTTTTTGTACTGATATATTAGTCACACATGTATTTTGATAAATTATAGAATACTAAAACTATTATGAATTAGTACAGTGAACCCTCTTTATACTGAATCTCTTTATGACAGTAAAAGTCTTTTTGACTTCAGTTGTATTTGCACAATGCACTAGTTTAAATTGATTTTAACTTCATTACAGCAGAAATCCAGTTTAATGTCAAGTTACTTGGGTACTAACACTGTCATTGTAAGGAGGCTGGACTGTATACTTAAGTGCCGGTTCAGATAAAATTCATGCAATTTTAAAATTTCTTTCCACATGGTGGTCAACAGATTTTAGTAAAACTTACACAGTAGGAAGGTTAATGGACCTGCTACTCAGTCCTAATTTATTTTTTCTGAAATCATTTGCGTTACTTAGAAAATCGGGTCTATATTTTTTGACCATTATTTTGACATTTAGCTTGAAGTCTACGGGAAAATGATGGCGAAAATCAGCGACATTTTTCGTAACTTGTGTAGACGAGGACGGCAATGTAACATGCACGGGCATGAAGCTGAATTATTGAACTACGTTGTCAAGAAATAAAATGCTTTGCAAAATGGGTATGTGTCCAATTATTTAGCGTTTTCTGACCCTGGGTATCGGGGTGATTTTGGTACACGGCTTCGCCGTTTCTTTACTTACACTGGATAGGAACCAGTCTGTTTTCTCTGTAGCTATGGGAAACGTAATCACGTGATACGTCATGTGGCACAAAACAACAGTGGCGAATTTCGCGGCTAACGGATTGTTGAATGTTGCTGTATTTTTCTAGCAGTTGCGGCATTTAATCCCAGTTACCAAATGAAACAGAGCATTTAAGAATCGGTGAGCATAATTTGGACACAACAAGATATATGCATCGAAAAGCGAGTGCCAGTTCTGAGAGTAACATTTTGGGGAAGAGAGCGAGAAACAAGTTGAGCTTTTGAAAGCTTTCAGCAAATATTGGCAGAAGAGAACGCTTTATACGAAAATACGGAAAGACAGTACATTGAGGCGATTGGCACTACCCAGCATCTAGTGCCTTTCACAGATATGCAACAACGGCAAAGGCATAGGTACGTAAGTAGACTGTTTGAGTTTGAAATAAAATGCTGACTAAACTTTAGGAATATACCGGAGAGTTTTTACTATGAAGTTATACCGAAGAGCCCAATTACCAGAGTGATACTTCGACCAAATGGCTGCTAACAACAATAGGAAAGCCTAAAATTTATTTTATAAACTCAGCTTTTAGAAGTCTTTATTCTGTTCATTATCAAGTTGATGCATTGATGGACAAAAACATGCCGTAAACCCCAACACTGTGGGGACACTATTTGGACAGCCAGCTGATAAAACAATGGTAGCACCCCCTAGTCTGTTATAACATTGCACTGCCATGTTTGCCTAGGTATATCAAACCCCCGACATTTCCCACACACAGGGACAATGGATAAGTTAAAAACACAGCACATTCATTTGCCTGGCTATCCCTGCCCCCCTGCTAAGCGGCTGGGGGCTATGTTTACAAATGACTGGTGCATAATATATTCATTCCAACATCCTTGAAAAAAAAGAATGCTGATTAGTTTTTATGTCAACTTGGTGCTATACACAGTTGGATCTATAATCACAATATCTGTCATCTACTCAATTAGGACGGGCCCTGGACGAAAATAAAAGGCAGTGAGTTTCCGGCTGCCATTGGCCTGGTGCTGATGCAAAGCAGGTATTATTTTTCTTAAATTTACAAACAAAATCTATCCATATAGCAGTGCAAGAAAGATTTCTTTAGGATAAGGGAAATCTATCCAAACTTGCCTGTTCTCTGTCTTACCCAACACTTTTACAGGCCCTCAAATAAAAAAATCTGTAAATGCTCTGGCTAGGGGAACCTATGCCAATTTTTTTTCAAAAATCAAGAGACAGCCAACCCCTCCCCTGAAAGAAGTAGAGAGGGGATAAACTAAGGCCTTGTGGCACTTTTTGTTATATAATTCACTTGTCATCTATTTTCATCCAATGCCAAAAAAATTGGCACCCTTATCATAGACTTCTAATGGAGTAAACTGGTCAGGGTTTACAATGTTTGCAAACTCGAGACATTGGATGCTTGACAAATCACTAAAACATTTATTTTTTAAATGAAATATTGCTTAAGGAAAGGTAAATAACATACAAAACTGTAATGACCCATTTCTTTTTGGGGCAGTCTGATCTGGGTTGAAAATGTTTGCTTGTACTGGACTGTTTGCAAACAATAGATCAACCCTACAGGCCCAGTGCTGGTTAATGCTAAAGAACAGGCACATTATTTTGTTATAGATATGCCTTAGCTATAAGCTCCATGATGCATTACCATCTTCAAGATCTTATTAAGTCTGAACATTTGCAAATAATTAACCTTTTTGCATATTTCACTATCAAAGAAATTTCTATATTACTTTGAAGTGGACAATCATTATTTTCATTCATATATTGACACTTCTATTTCAAGGTATGATGCCTCATAATAGTCATATCCCTATGGATGAAATGAGACCTCCCATCCTGTCATAGAAATTACATAATAACTTTTGTTTTATTTTTTCCACATTTTCATGCACATGTATATTTTCATGCTCATTCTGTTTTTCAGCTTTGCAGAAACTGGTGGAATTGGGATGGAGGTAATGTTCTGGACCTCCATTGGAGATCCAGTGCATTGCATCTATCGTAATATCACACTTGTTCATGCATTCAACATTTATGCTGATACTCATGCTTCTTGGCATCCTGTTATCCATAAGTTACATAATGATGTCGAGTTTGCAACAGCTTTTCACAGGTTATAATGTCGCCAATTATATGACATTATCCAATCAGACGTAGCCTTATATTTGCAGCCAATAGTGCATTTTATTTTTTTTTTCAAAATTTCTTTGTATCTTTTTTAGGTTTTATTAAGCATTGTCTTCATGCCTTGAACAATGGAATACTAATTGGATGGCGACAACGATATGCTGGTTAGAGAGTGGTTGACCATATATGTCACAAGTCATTGGCGCTCATATATCAAAAGTAAGTGTACATTGCATAAATAACTCTTTATCTGCTGGTTTTCTCTTCTGGAAACCTTTGCAAACAGTTTGGGCCATGATCAGGCCCAACAAAATATTGAGGCTCTCACCCAGGGGGGGGGGGGGTCTGTGCTCCCTTGATCCCTGAAAATAATGCATTGATCTCCCCAAATCCCTGAAAATAATTTCCTCTGCTCCTTAAAAGTATTTTCCTTTGCTCCCCAAATCCCTAAAAATAGTTCAGCTTATCCCCAAATCCCCAAAAATATAAGGCCAAAAAAAGAAAATGTCTTGTTTCCGGTTACCCTACCGACCCTAATATTTTGGGGCCTACTCAAACTTTTTTGAAGACTTTTGGGGTATTAAAGTCTATTTTTAGACTGTTTTTAAGGATTTTCATACTTTTTCCATACAAAAAAGTTTTAATAAAAAAGAAAGTTTGCCTACCTACCGACCCTAAAAATTTTGGACATGTAACCGGAAACGAGGCATATTTCTCTTTTGGCCTAAGCCAATTCTCCCTAAAATGTATTTTTCTTTCCGTAGGAATAAAATCACATACTTAAAAACTATGACGCTTTACAAAAGCGCATGACTTAATGATAACTTGCCTTATACATGTAAAGACACAGGCTAAGCCCGGAATATATGACATATAATTATTTCAATGAAATGCATGATTATATATATGGCTCAAAGTATGAAGCCATCCTTATAATGCTGTTGCTGTACCTGGATGGAGGAATGCACTCTAGATTTGATTTTTACAGCTCATTTGTATATATCTGATCAGCACCCTACAAAGTTTCTTATATTGATGAACTAATTTCGAAGAGAGGATTACTTAGCAGGCGAGTAGGTAGCCCTGTAACATTATGGATTGAGCCACACTCTTGCTAGGATGGTCTGGGGGCATGCTCCCCCCGGGAAAATTTTGACAAAAATGGTGTGATATGGTGCAATCAGGAGCGTTCCAAAGCTCGTGATTACCAACCTAAAATTACACAATATTAAGGATAATAAATCAACAACAATTAAATTTAATTGCCATATATTCCTCTCTTATATGAGCATATGTGCTTATCAGGTCAAATAACGTACCTTAAAAGTTCTTAAATTTTGAACATTTTTCTTTGCACAAAATGCTGATAACTCAGAACAGCAAATACTTAATACCATATTAATGTAGTATTGATTAATGCATTCTATCTTTGAAATAAAATCTTGTTTAAACTAAGAGATTTTCAACTGCCTTCATTTGCTGATACATGTAAAGACCCAGATTTACCAGTGTGAAATATAAAGTACATACATATAATGAACATTGAAACATCACCCTTGTCCGTTTGTCCCTTACATACCCTGGGTCTCATACGAATAATGTTTTTTTCACATACAATGGCCCCGGGCAGGGGTCATATGTCACATTGACACATAAATTTCCAGTTATTATCATTGTTGGAAAAACAGAAACAAAGGCATTTTCATAGTTGACCTAAATGCAAGTAAAAAGTAAAGACCTCTATGAAATGCAAACAGTGAAGACCTTGATTAAATGCCAATACAACACAGCATTTCATCAGGGTCTGCACTGTTGCAGAGACAAAAGCAGTCTTCAGAGAAATAACTAATTTTTTGGAAATCATAACTTGGACCCCTCAATTTATATAATGGGCCATTCTGACTTCATTATAAGTAAAAGTCTGAAAAGGCTCAGTAATTTTTTGCTTTCAGGATATTGCCTATATTTTCATACAATTTTACAAACTTTTATTGAATGGTTACCGTTTGGTTTATCATTGCAGGGAAAAAGATGAAGTATGCAGTCCATATAGTGTAAGCTCAGTTTTCTTCAAATTACTCACCTTAGCCCCCATGATGCCAAAACGAGTTTTGGGTATAGAAGATTTTGATTATTGGAGAGCCTATCTGAGACCTGCTGTTGATCAAGGAATCTTTAATAGGCTTAGGACAAGAACATGACAGCCAAGTAGAAAATGTGCTACATGTAGTTTAGACAATTGTGTTCCATCTAAGTGATAAGAACAGTCCAATGTGAAACTATTTTTTGTGGGTACTCATTGGAAGCATCTCAATGAGACACTTCCAATGAGCACCAAGGTTTTTGTGGAATAATGAATCCTCAAGAATAAGATAGTGCATAGTTCAAAATTAATTTCCTTTTTTCTCAATTAAATCATTATTGTATGTGGATACTCAAAAGAACAGTCTTATTGAGACTTCTCAGAACCAAAAGCAAATGTTAAAACTGATGAGTAAGAAAATATTTACATTTTTACTCTGGAAATTTTGTTAACCTTGAATTAAGGCAAGAAAATATTTAACAGTTTTTAAGTGTAGACCAGATGATAGTTATAAGGAACCTGAATGAGGTTTAACTATTGTTACAAACATTTTTCTACTGAAATTGACACTGGATTTTAACCATAATGATGACAATCAGTGTTTTTGCTTTGTCAGTATTACATGCACTTCCTGTTTATTGAATAACACATCATTGATGGATACTTCTTAATTCCAATCTTGAGTAGCAAATGGGGTCAAGTCTGACTGGACTAGGGACCAGACTTCATGTTGTATAAATCTGATTGTACATTTATCATGCACTGTTTGAATCAGAATGTTTTGGTACATATGACCTTATTACACTTATTTTCTTAAGAAATGTCTGATTTACACTTATTTTCTTAAGAAATGTCTGATTTACACTTATTTTCTTAAGAAATGTCTGATTTACACTTATTTTCTTAAGAAATGAATCAGACATTTCTTAAGAAATTAAGTGTTATAAGGTCACACATACCAAAAACTGAAATCTTGAAGTTGGTTAGAAGACAAAGGGCAAATCGTAACATAAGTATGCTTATGGAAACTGTTTTAAACAGGTATTGTTTGTTTAGTTTATGTGTATGTGAAAGAACAGTCTCAATGAAACGGTTGCTTTGAGCCCCTAAAACAAATGATAAGAATAATATTCACAATTTTACTCACGAAAAGTTTGTTTTATCTTGACCTAGCTATGAAATATACAGGTAGCATGTTCAATAACTTGTAACAAAATTGCAAAACTCAGCTGACCATGAATTCTAACCTGCCTCAAAGTGTTTGATCTTATCCGAAAAAATAAGGGATTGATGAGTTTAGACCCAACTTGCTCAGATATACCATTGGGTAATTGGTAAGAACTGGCCCCGAGGTTATAAACTTTTTTCATGCTCAACTCAGCTGAGCACAAAAATTTTCCTACTCATAAAAGTTAAAATGCCAACCATTGTTGGTATTTTAACATTTATTAGCATGATAAATCTAACATTTGAGAGACTTAAAGCAAGAACAAATTTTATTTGTTGGTATTTAATTTTTTATGAGCAGTTGAAATTTCGTTCTCAGTTGAGCATGAATTTTTTTTTATAACCTTAAGGCCTGATTAGATCTAGGTGACATTTGACTTATTTTCAAGGTCACAAGAGGTCATAGAAAGTTGAAAAATTCCTTGATTACACCATTATTATCTCCAGAATAGATGGATAGATTTGAAACAGGCTTGCACATAGATATATCAGATCCAAAGGGTATTTAATTTGAAGGTCAAATAATTTGAAAAAAAATCTTGTGTCTGATCTGAATGTGCCAGTTACTATGGTAACATTATGGTAGCAGTTTTTATTCCCTAGGAAATCAGAGGGAAATTTAGCAATTCTCTCAATATCTCGCCCTAAATTGGTCCCTGCTTAAGACACAGACCTTGACTATGTTTAAATAGGCAATTACAATGTATAGTGCAAAGCTATATTGGTGGGGGACATATTGCTTTTGGTGCAGATCCTTTTGTTGTCCCCGTCCCTGACCACATGGCTTCTCTTTTGTTTTACTTTTCCATCATTGGTATGGTTGCTGTCATAGCAACCAGGCAACCAAATATACAAATAAGCAAAGTATTTTATTATTGGACCATGTAGTTAAATTGATCATAATGCTATAGAGAAACTGTATCTGATCCCAGAATTTGCTGTAAATTGATCTTTTTGATTGATTGAAATTAAATCCATCTATATATATACTGATTTTTTTATATCTTCAGTGGTTTTTTTTGTTTGTTGCCATAGCAACCAGATATATGACTTTGCAAATGCTTTATTATTGGAACATGTAACACAATAGTATGTCTATGCCTTTAGTTAAAGCTGCATACTCTGTAACTTTGAACATTTTTCGAAAAAAATTCTCTTTTTTTAAATCATTTGTAAAAGCAGAATTAAGTTAAGTTTTCACAATAAATCTGTTCACTATAGCTGAAAACTGCATGGAAAAGTGAATTATCTTATAAAAACAGGTGTTTTTTCTCTTGTTGGTAATTATTTGCGTCCCTCCAATAATTATAGACAGGTAAGTTTTACCATAAATGCTGCTGTTTTGATACTGATAATTTGTAAATAGTTACGAAATTGGTAAAATGTATACCTGAATTTTAGTTTCTTTACTGTGTTCTTGAAAAATAGAAACATTATTTCAAAAATTAAAAGATCAAAAGTGACAGACAGTGAGACTATGCAGCTTTAAGAGTGTGTACCAAAAAAGTTTTTTCTTATTTCTCAGCCAAAACATATGTTGTGGGTACTCAAAAGAACTGTCTCAATGAGAAGATTCTTTTGAGTACCCGAAACATATGCTTAAACTGATGAATAAGAAAATATTAAAACTTTAACATTTAAGAATTTTACTCATCTATAACTGTTAACAGTTTAAAAGAATTACTAAAAATTGATTTCAAATACCAAAAATAGCAAAATTAGTGCTTTTGTCTTCAGTAGAGTGCTATTTGTTGCCATGGCAACTAGACTTTTGATTTGACAAAGCTTTTTTATGTTTGAATCATGTACTACATGGGATTCACTTTAAGTATGATACTATAAACTAACTGTACCAGTTTAAGAAAATGCTTAAATAGATCTCAAAATACATAAAATAGCAAAATTTGACCTTTTGACTTTATAAGTGTGTTATATGTTGTCATGGCAACTAGGCATATGATTAGAGAAGGCTTTTTATCCCCCGACGAAGTCGGAGGGATATAGTTTTGGCGTCGTCCTTGCGTCCGTCCGTCCATTCCGTCCGTCTGTCCGTCCGGAACCATATCTCAGTATCTATTGGTCAGATTTGATTCATTCTTGGTACAAATGATAAGTACCATGGACTCTCAAACATCCAATAAGTTTGGTCAAAATCAACCCCTTAACACTTGAGTTATTGCCCTTGTTTTAGTATAGGCAATTATAAGGCAAAACCTATATTAGCTTTTTTGTGTGATGATCTTCACATTTTATCAAAGCTATTATATTTAACAACTTCTCACTATTAGAACATGATTGCCAAGTGCCTGTAGATAAGCATGGCAGTGTCAAAGTTTTACCCCACCCCCTTTGACCCCACCTAAGGGGTCAAAGGTCAAATATTTAAATTTCGCAATAACTAAAGCAATTGTTAATATTTTTTGCTGAAATTTTGCATACAGGCAGAGCAGCAATAGATATGAAACATATCAAACGGGATTTTAGTTTGAAGGCCTGGGTCCGAGCCTGTTGGGTGGACTTAGGGGGTGGGGCCGAGGTCAAAATTAAACTTTTTCAGAATATGGTCATGTTGCATATCAAATTAAAGCTGAGGACGCTGGCAGCAACATGGTAGCAAATATTTTGCCCACAGACACACCCTCAACCCAGGGGGTGGGGTCAAAAGGTCAAACTATATCTTTTCTGAAAGTAGTCATGTTGCATATCAAATTAAAGCTGACAACGCTGGCAGCAACATGGTAGCAAATATTTTGCCCACAGACACACCCTCGACCCAGGGGGTAGGGTCAAAAGGTCAAACTATATCTTTTTCTGAAAGTAGTCATGTTGCATATCAAATTAAAGGGAATTGATCACAGAGCACCATGAAAGCAAATATGCTGTCATTACACACACCAACGACCCCGTGGGGTGGGGTCAAAAGGTCATTTTCTTTTTCTTTTCTAAAAGTGGTCATGTTGCATATCAAATGAAAGTGGAAGAAGTGTAGACCTACATGCAAGGTAACACTTTGAATTTACACACACCCTTGACCTCTGGGGTTGGGTTTAAAGGTCAGATATTGAAATTGTGCAGATGTAAGTATATTTTTTATTAAACTAAGCGCTAAAGCATACTTGACAAGTGTTTGTTATGATCTGAATGATACTGAAGGTGAACTAAGACTTAGATAAATGGGATTTATGTTTTGTGATTTACATGTTTCTCTCAAATAACCCTTCGTCGGGGGATATAAATTCGTCGAATTTGTCTTGTTAAATTAGAATTATGTAATACATGAGATGGACTTTAGTTTTGATATGATAGACTAACTGAACCAGTTTACAAGAAACTGCTAAAATTTATCTCAAAATACCTAAAAAAGAAAAACAATAGGCTTGTTGTCATTATTAGTGTGTTATTTGTTGCCATGGCAACTAAGCATACAATATGACAAAGCTTTCTATGTTTGAATAATGTACTGCATAGGCATGTGATGCACTTTAAATATGATGCTATTGACGTATTGAACTAAATGAACCAGTTTAAAAAAATGCTAAAAATTATATGAGCCGTGAAATGAGATTTTCAACAATCTGGTAGGTGCCACCAGCATAGTCTCAGATCAGCCTGCGCTTTATATGTGCAGTCTGATCAGAACCTTTGCTAGTCGCTTGAATATTCTAGGAGTGTTAAGCTACTGACCAAACATCATTCTGAGTTTCTAAGCTTATAAGGAGGCTCCACAGGCTCATCCGAGTCTACACTTGTCAAAATGCCACATTGTTGGAAATCACATGCCATGGCTCATATCAAAGTGCTTGAAAATATCAAATAAGGCCTTTTATCTTTGATAGTGTACAATATGTTGCCATGGCAACAAGGCATGTGCTTTGCAAAACAGTTTATGCTTTAATCATGTAAAACAAGAGTTGTGTAACATGTATGATGCTTTGGACTAACTCTACCAGTTTACGAAAATTGCCAAATTGATAACAAAATACCTAAAATAGCAGAATTATCCTATATGTCTTCGCTAATGTAATACTTGTTGCCATAGCAACTCCATATATGATCTTGCATTTTTTTATTTTTAATCATGCAAAACAAGAGTCAAACTAAAAGTATGATGCTATGGACTAACTTTACCAGTTTACAAAAATTGTTAAAAATTGATTTTAAAAAAGCTAAAAAAACGAAATTAGGCTATATGTCTTAAATAGTGTACTATTTGTCGCCATGGCAGCAAGTCATGTGATTTTGCAAGGATTTTTACTTTTGGATTAGGTAAAACAAGAGTTACACTATAAGAATGATGCTATGAACCAACTGTAACTAGGTGCAAAAATTGCTAAAAATTTATCTCAATGTTGCCAAATTAGCAAAAATTGGCTATATTTCTGCGATAGTGTGTTATTTGTTGCCATGGCAACTAGGCATATGATTTTGCAAAGTATTTTATTTTTGAATCATGCAGAACAAGAGTTAAACTATAAGTATGATGCCATTGACTAACAGTACCAGTTTACAAAAATTGCTAAAAATTGATTTTAAAATAGCTAAAATAGCTAAATTAGGCCATATGTCTTCGATAGTGTATTATTTGTTGCCATGGCAACTGGTCATGTGATTTTGCAAAGACTTTTATTTTTGAATCAGTTAATGCAAAAGTTGCACTTTAAGTATGATGCTATGAACTAACTGTAACTAGGTGCAAAATTACTAAAAATTGATCTTAAAATTGCCAAATTAGCAAAATTTGGCTTAATTTCTTCGATAGTGTGTTATTTGTTGCCATGGCAACTAGGCAAATGATTTTGCAAAGTATTTATTTTTTGAATCATGCAGAACAAGAGTTAAACTATAAGTATGATGCCATTGACTAACAGTACCAGTTTGCAAAAATTGCTAAAAATTGATTCTAAAATAGCTAAAATAGCTAAATTAGGCCATATGTCTTCGATAGTGTATTATTTGTTGCCATGGCAACTGGTCATGTGATTTTGCAAAGATTTTTATTTTTGAATCAAGTAATACAAGAGTTGCACTCTAAGTATGACGCTATGAACTAACTGTAACAAGGTGCAAAAATTGCTAAAAATTGATCTTAAAATTGCCAAATTAGCAAAATTTGGCTTAATTTCTTCGATAGTGTGTTATTTGTTGCCATGGCAACTAGGCATATGATTTTGCAAAGTGTTTTATTTTTTAATCATGCAATACAAGAGTTAAACTATAAATATGATGTTATGAACTAACTGTACCAAGTTACAAAAAATGCTAAAAATTGATCTCAAAATGGCTAAAATAGCAAAATTAGGCAAAATGTCGTTGGTAGTGTGATATTTGTTGCCATGGCAACTAGGCATATGATTTTGCAAAGCATTTTATTTTTGAATAACACCAAACAAGAGTTGCTCTTTATGTATAATGATGAGACATATCTATATCAATCTACACAAGTTGCCAAAAATTGCCCTCAAAAACCCTAAAAATGCCATTTTTGAATTTTGCTCTTCATTGGTATACTCTTTGTTGCCATGGCAACAACATAAGCAATTTATTCAATTGATAGCTTGGCTTAAAATGTTAAAGTTGTGTCATATGTTTGTATTATATGTGTTTTTTTCTATATGCTGGAAGGCAGTTGTATGTAATAATTGACTGAAATAGGGCAATTTCAGTCGATTATTGTACCATTTTTGCTAAAATATTAATTTCCGTTGCCATGGTTACCAAAATGATAATGATAAAAGATAAAAATATTTTTTCTCGTTCTTACATCATAACCTTTCTGTGGTATCAAAATCAACCAAATTGGTTGACCATCATGTGGAGTCACCTGCATGATTTTTATCTGAACCGGCACTTAATTCACAGTTTGACAGATTCTTGGGACAACTTCTGAAGCTTTTAACTCTCATCCTGCCAATATTTTTTTCCCTGAAAATGCAGTCTGCTTATTATGTCTGCTGCATATATTCAAATGCATTTCAGATTTCTTTTAATTATGGAAGCAAACATTATGAACCCTGATCAGGCTGCTCCAAAGGGAGCAGTCTGATCTAGGTTCATGCTGTTTGCAGTGTATGCAACCAAATTACACCAGCAGATGAGTTAGCAGCAAAAGCTGTTGTGAATGGTGGGAAAAGGGCTAAACAATAATATTGCTATCAATTCTCCTTTCACTAGGGTATTTTTTGCATGTGTGATATCTTTTAGGATTCAAGCCTTGAAGGTAGTGATGGTATGGGTATACCTAGAAGTGCAGGCACTAGTCCAGACTCAGACCAGGAGGGATCCAAGAAGACCGGTTTCCAGCGTAGTATCTCAGAAATTGTGTCTGATGATGATGCCACAAATGTTCATGAGAAGAATCTGGGCCGTCTGCTGACATCACGGAGAAGGAATAATAGTGGAGGAGTTGGAGGTGAGAATACACAGGCCAGGGTAAACTCCCCAAATTCTGGATTGACAACTCCCCAGTCTTTCAAAAGTTGGGAAGGAGCTGGACAAATCAAATGATGTCTGGAGCAGGAAATACCAGCCTCGACTTGTCCAACCTGGTCTGAATTCATTTAACCCTTTCCTTCATGAATATTCATGCTAGGCCCCACCCACCATAAATAATTATATAAAATAAACTTTCGTGTTGGTATATAGAACAAAGAAATTACTTGTCAGTTCCACTTGTGTAGGACCAGAATATCATATTTCTATAAGCAAACAGAGTAGACCCTGATCAGGCAGCTCTTGTAAGAGCTGTCTGATCTAGGTCTGCTCTGTTTGCAAATGTGTTAAAAGGCGTCTCTATGATGTAAAGGTATTAAGGACGATGCCCAGTGAGTGGCTCAGTGGTAGAAATCTCCACTAAAGAGGCACTATGGTGTGCCTTTGAGCATTTTTCCTCTTTGTTTAGTACTGGTTCAAACCAAGAAATACCCTGACATGACCTTAAAATTGATCACTGGGATGTACAGCATCAACTGAACAAGTATTTGAAAGTTGATATATTTATGTTCTTATAGGTGAATGCAATATTCACATGATGCAAACCCTGTTAAATGTTTTAGTCATCATTTACTTTTTAAAGTTTAAAAAGTTTAAAATCAGAGCTTGCCTATCACAACATGTTTCTTGTTTTCTAGATGGTGGAAATCTTCTGAAACATCCGTCTGCTGCAATGACGAAGCTCATCAACTCGGTGGATAAGGCCAGTTGTCGATTTACGGAGGCTGAGAGAGAGAAGGCCCTACAACGACCAGTAATGTCCTTTATTTGTCAGCGACATGATCTAGATGGCCTACAGCTGGCCATGAGACAGGCTCTGAGGAAAGCTACATGTAGAGTCTTTGCTATGCAGGTAATGTTCCTTGGCCAACTCCCAGCAAATATCAGTATGCAGTCAACTCTATTTAACCCTTATCAATCCTATATTTGTTTTTCTCCAAAAATGTTGTATGCTTATTACATCTGCTGCATTTATTCAAATGCACCCAAAGCTACTTTTATAATGACAGCAAACAGTTTGAGCCTTGATCAAAGGGAGCAGTCTTATCTGGATCCATATTGCTTGCTATTAAAGCTGCCAAAGTTTATCAGCAGATGAGAAGACAGAAGAATTTGTTCGCATTCATAGACTACGATATTGTTCTGAAAAACAACACTTTATCTCACATAGGGCAGTGGCTTAGTTGGTAGAGGGTTAAGACTGGGGATCGCAGGGTTGCTTGTTCTAGACTTACCCCTGGGGGAGTCACTGTGTTGTGTCCTTGATCAAGACACTTTATCCGCTGCTTAGTACTGGTTCAACCAGGGCAGACTCATTCTATCATGACTGAAAAAGTGTTGTCTGGAATGTAAAGCATCAAAACAAACAAAACAACACCATATCTTACTCTTTTCCCCCACCAGTGGTCACTTATATCTTTGCTTATAATCTTTGCAAACAGTTTGGATCTATATTGGGCCCTAGGGTCAAAAAGACATCTGACCTCGAGGTTATAAAACTTGAGTACATTCTCAAACTCAAAATAAAGTGCAATGATTGCGCTTTATTTTGAGTTTGAGAATGTACTCAAGTTTTATAACCTGAAGGCCAGGTCTGATCTGGATCCAAACTGTTAGACACTGATGGCATCTTGAAAGATTTCTTTGAAAAAAAAAACCTATTTAAAATAAAGATTCTGCATACAAAATAGCAATCAATATTACCCAGCACCCAAAGAGTTAAAAAAAGCCCAAAGGTCAGTATTTACATGACTCTTGCAGGCACTGAACTGGCTACTACGGAGTGTGACTAATCCAGTGTGTCTCCACGACCTGATGTGGTTCTTCGTGTCGGCCCAGGCTCCACTGGAGGAAGAAGAAGATGAAGAAGAAGAGCAGAAAGATAAGAACGAGAAAAATGCCGCCGAGAATAAAGAGAAGAAAGAAATCAAGAAAGACACTGAGGTACTTACCCTTTGTATACAGTGGCAGATCCAGAGGGGATCGGGGTGTTTCCTTTGAGACAAAATAATTTCATTTCATGGAGAATTTAAAAAAAAATCGTGACAAATTAATAAATAATCAGATAAAATTAACAAATCGAACCCCCCTTTGTAAATTGAACCCCCTATCAAGAAATCCTGCATACGCCCTTGGTATACTAATGAATTCTTCAATCTGGGCTGGGTTCCATCTAATGTCAGACAGTTTGGAACCAGATCAGGTCCGACATATAAGTCCTTTAGATAAGTGTTAATACCTCAGTGTTTTGGCCAGTCTGAGTTGAATATGATTAAAAGAAATGATTAGATAGCTTTTTTTCTGAGAAGAACAAAAGGATAAGAGTAAGAAAAAATGCCAAGAATACAGAGAAGAAAGAAATCAAGAAAGACACTGAGGTGTCTTCTTTACCCCTATTCTTCCATATGGTTTGATACAATGTCCCTGGCTGGTACTTTGTACATTTCAAGGGGTCATAGCTTGCAATTTCCAAGTCAAGGTGTTATTCAGGCTCCAAAGATTGTTTTTATCTTGAATAACAAGGTAAACCCTGATGTAATGCCACATCTTGCGACATTTCATCTAGGTCTTTACTGTTTGTCAAAATACTTGATTATGGATTTCCAGTATCTATGCAGAACCCAGTGCTTAAGAGAAATATTGAAATAACTATTTTCAGGTAGTAACAGAAAGATTAGAATGAGAAAAAGGTCTAGAAAATTTGGCATCTGATGGTTTAATAGGAATTCCACAGGACTAACATTTCCACTTTGCGTATTCATTAGTTTTTTTATTAAAATTAGTTGGTCTGATTCCATCATTTCAAATCAAAAGATGTGTTGAGGGTACTTAAAAGAACCATCTCATTGAAATGGTCCTGTTTTAAAAGTACCCATAACATATCTCCCTTAAAAATAACACAAATAATTTGGGTCTAAACTCTTTACCTGCCAGTGTCATCTGCTGATAATCTTTGCAAACAGTTTGGACCCAGGTCAGACTGGACTAAACACCGGGCCTGATCTGGATCCAAACTGTTTGACACTCTGATGGTATTCCTGAAAGAATTAAATTAAAAAGTTAATTTTGAAAAAAAGTTTAGCAGACGACATAAAGCAAGATATGAGGATTAGTGTATTACAGTAGGATATCACGAGCCCAAAGTAATGAACCATAGGTCCAGATAAGGAAACTTTTTAAGTGTTAAATTGTTATTATTTTTTACCCATCAATTTAAACATGTGTTTTGGGTTCTCATTGAGAAGGTTCTTTTGAGTACCCACAACATATGTTTTAGAAATAAGAAAAATAATTTTTGTTCACACACTCTTATTTGCAGGCCTGTGAACCATGTTTTTGACATATCTTTTCTGCTTTATTTGCCAGGATACACCCTTATGTGAACACCCGCTGTCTGATATCACCATAGCAGGAAGATCAGTGGATCCCCTACCACATGTCTTCCATATGCTACTGCAGACCATAGCGGATGTTACGATGTTGTTGCCGCTTGGCTCGGCCATCCAGCAGATGGCAATACGCTGTTTCTGTCTGAAGTTTCGGCAGTCTGATCACCAGTTCCTTCACGAGAGTCATGTGTTTAGTAATATCAGTCAGATACTGAGTCAATCGGATGAACTCATGGAGCAGGGGAACGGAGAGGTGCCAAAGGTGAGATATATAGGGGTGGAGTTGACTGGATATTTTTGTCACACCTGCTTCTAGCATGAAGCAGGGTGTGACAATAGTTCAAATTTTCTAGTGTCCATCTATTCATCTGTCTGTCTGTTAACAATATACATTATACAGTAAAACCTGTGTAAAATGGCCACTCTCAAAAAGACAGAAAATTGGTTTTCAAGACAAATTATTTCTTAATGCAGGTCAAAAGTATTGCAGAATACTCCAAGGGGAGCATTCTGCAATACTTTTGACCTGCATTAAGCTACAATTTACTTTGTCATTAAGATCTTTGTTTTGTCTATTTTTGAGTGGCGGCTTAAGACAGGTTTTACTGTGTAGGAGTGGAGTTGACTGGGTATTTTTGTCACACCTGCTTCTAGCAGGGGTTGACAATTGTTCAAATTTTTTAGTGTCCATCCATTCATCTGTCTGTCTGTCAACAATTTACATTAAACAGTAAAACCTGTGTAAAATGGCCACTCAAAAATAGACTAAACAAAGAGTTTAATGACAAATGGTAGCTTAATGAAGGTGGAAAGTATTGCAGAATGCTCCCATTGGAGCATTCTACAATACTTTTGACCTTCATTAAGCGATAATTGGTATTAAAACCATTTTCAGTCTATTTGAGAGTGGCCGTTTGACACAGGCTTTTACTGTAGTGTGTTTCTCTTCAGTATTACAGCGAATCCAGGGAGAGACCCATACAAACCATTATGAAAGTTTCATTTATCTTCCAATATTCTTTTCAAATTCAATGGTGGATAGGAAAGTTGACTCTTAACCTTTGAAAGAACCTTAGAGCTGATTTCATTTGTCTTGTTTTCAATCTTCATCAGTGATTGGTTTACAAAACAATAATAAGTACTTCACATGTGACCATACAAGGAACCTGTTAGAAATGAAACTATTTGTCCAGGTTCTATTGTGAAGAGATTATGAACATAGATTTTGATGAAGGTAAGAGAAAACTATCAACAAAATCATTTCTCAAATATTCAAGGGAGTTATCAACCTACCCCTAGCCTAACCAAACTTCATTGTCATATCAACACCTTGTGATAAGTTAAAGAAACACATATTAAAATCTTTTCTTTGCTTGCCAGTTAACTTTATAATCCTTCAATGAATATGAATGGTGAGTTCATAGTTTGACAAGAGGTTTAGAAGAAACTTTCATGATGGTTTGTATGCATCTCTGTCTGGATTAGCTGTAATAGCTGTGGGTATCAAACCTTGCATGTTAATTAACATTGATAGGAGAGAATAAAAATGATCACACAAAAAGATGGCTGACAAAAAAAAAATAAGAAATTGCAAAACATTATCACTCTTTTTAGTGTACTTATTTTAGAGAATAACTTTCTAAAGATTTAGTGTATTTAAGAGAATAACTTTTTAAAGATTTAGTGTACATATTATAGAGAATAACTTAATAAAGATTTAGTTTACTTATTTAAGAGAATAACTTTCTAAAGATTTAGTGTTCTTATTTTAGAGAATAACTTTCTAAAGATATAGTGTACTTATTTTAGAGAATAATTTTATAAAAATTTAGTGTACTTATTTTAGAAAATAACTTTCTAAAGATTTAGTGTACTTATTTAAGAGAATAAATTTCTAAAGATTTAGTGTTCTTATTTTAGAGAATAACTTTCTAAAGATTTAGTGAACTTAATTTAGAGAATATACAAGGACGTGACTGAGGAATCTAGCCAGGGCTGCCACCCAGTTGTCAAAAACGAGAACCCCCATACATTAGCATGCGCTTCTCCAGTACAGCAGGCATAAGCAGCATGTCTCTGTCCACGGAAGTTTCAGTCTCCTATACTTTCGTGGCCTACAACCAACATGAGCAAGAAGAGACTGCTTAGCAACCATTACGTCAACAGACGTTAAATGCCAAATGTACTAAAGCAGCTACAATCGCTTAAATGGGTCAAGATGAGTTTGGATCAAGACGACCACCCCTCAGTCACTTTCTTCTTAATTTAGAGAATAACTTTCTAAAGATTTAGTGTACATATTTTAGAGAATAGCTTTCTAAAGATAAGACAAAAAAACTATCTCTAACAGTACAAGCGGTATGCTCTTCCATATTGGTTCATGACTGTTCTGACCACAGTACATGTATCTTAGAAGGCGGAGTACTCCTGAGCATGCTAACACTGTTTGGAGTAAAAGGAACAACTGAGTGAAATTTCAAACACTTTTCTTTTTCTGTTCCAAATAAAATGTTGTTTCTCAGGGCTGGAGTTCCCAAAATGCTTGTCAGAATAGCAAACAGGGAATAACCCTGATCAGACTGCTTCTGAAGAAGCAGTCTGATCTGGTTAAGCACTGTTTGTCTAGGCCATTTTGTAATGCAACTAGTGTTCGAAATTTTAGAACATTTACAGTAACATGTTATATCAAGGCTTTTTACAAAAAATACCACAAAAATAGCTGCATGTAATCAGGGGTGGAAATCTGAAAGCTTTTTCCAATGCTAAAATAAAAAATATAATATAGTGAGTATGATCAGGAAATACCACAATCACAAACTGCAGACAACTCTGTTGCACCGAGAAGAAGAGCGGCTCAACCATCACGAGACACCAGGAAGACAAATTAAGCAAAGCAACCAGCTCTCTCTTCCCCATCAAGATGACAGCAATACTAGAATGGAAATAAAGTAACGTACAACAAAACATAGAACAATTACAGACTCCCACAATGGGAGTAACAATAAACAAAAAGTCAACAACAACAGAACCACCGCCTTAGAATGGACAGCAGCAAGTCATGTTTCCAAAATGCTATAGATTCAGATCTGGTGTCTTTGCAAGGGGCATGGGGGGAGGGGGTAAAACTTTTTCCATTGACTAATTCTCATCCCTGTTTTTTTATTGTGGCTTTTTAAAAAAGCTGAAATATTATGTATCGTAAATTAGATAATATGTACATTCATTTAATGTGTATCTGTTCCAGGCTGCTCATCAAATACTAGCACTGAAAGATCTTACATCAACTGCTGAAATCAAAGCATCTAGTCGACAGGCCATGATTGCTAGTCTAACAGGTAGAGTCTTGACCATATATACTTGAGTAAACTACCCAAAGCATCTAGTCGACAGGCCATGATTGCTAGTCTAACAGGTAGAGTGTACTATCTTAATCATATATGCTGAAATCAAAGCATCTAGTCGACAGGCCATGATTGCTAGTCTAACAGGTAGAGTGTACTATCTTAATCATATATGCTGAAATCAAAGCATCTAGTCGACAGGCCATGATTGCTAGTCTAACAGGTAGAGTGTACTATCTTAATCATATATGCTGAAATCAAAGCATCTAGTCGACAGGCCATGATTGCTAGTCTAACAGGTAGAGTGTACTATCTTAATCATATATGCTGAAATCAAAGCATCTAGTCGACAGGCCATGATTGCTAGTCTAACAGGTAGAGTGTACTGTCTTAATCATATATACTGTAGTAAAAGCATCTAGTCGACAGGCCATGATTGCTAGTCTAACAGGTAGAGTGTACTGTCTTAATCATATATACTGTAGTAAAAGCATCTAGTCGACAGGCCATGATTGCTAGTCTAACAGGTAGAGTGTACTGTCTTAATCATATATACTGTAGTAAAAGCATCTAGACGACAGGCCATGATTGCTAGTCTAACAGGTAGAGTGTACTGTCTTAATCATATATGCTGTAGTAAAAGCATCTAGTCGACAGGCCATGATTGCTAGTCTAACAGGTAGAGTGTACTGTCTTAATCATATATGCTGTAGTAAAAGCATCTAGTCGACAGGCCATGATTGCTAGTCTAACAGGTAGAGTGTACTGTCTTAATCATATATACTTTAGTAAAAGCATCTAGTCGACAGGCCATGATTGCTAGTCTAACAGGTAGAGTGTACTGTCTTAATCATATATACTGTAGTAAAAGCATCTAGTCGACAGGCCATGATTGCTAGTCTAACAGGTAGAGTGTACTGTCTTAATCATATATACTGTAGTAAAAGCATCTAGTCGACAGGCCATGATTGCTAGTCTAACAGGTAGAGTGTACTGTCTTAATCATATATACTGTAGTAAAAGCATCTAGTCGACAGGCCATGATTGCTAGTCTAACAGGTAGAGTGTACTGTCTTAATCATATATACTTTAGTAAAAGCATCTAGTCGACAGGCCATGATTGCTAGTCTAACAGGTAGAGTGTACTGTCTTAATCATATATACTGTAGTAAAAGCATCTAGTCGACAGGCCATGATTGCTAGTCTAACAGGTAGAGTGTACTGTCTTAATCATATATACTGTAGTAAAAGCATCTAGTCGACAGGCCATGATTGCTAGTCTAACAGGTAGAGTGTACTGTCTTAATCATATATACTGTAGTAGAAGCATCTAGTCGACAAGCCATGATTGCTAGTCTAACAGGTAGAGTGTACTGTCTTAATCATATATACTGTAGTAGAAGCATCTAGTCGACAGGCCATGATTGCTAGTCTAACAGGTAGGGTCTTAACCATTATCCATACATACTTGAATATTTACATTTCCACTGCAAGTCTTTAAATGAACCTTTACATTTGAGAAGTTGTTCATAGCTCCATGAACGGATCTATTTAAGCAATGCCAACACACACGCTGTTTGGGCGGACCAACGTCAACACCATCCAGTAACGTTCTTTGTTTACTGACGTTTAGCTGACGTCGCGCGCATATCTTCATGACGTTAAACGCGGGAATTTGGCATTTTGGCTGTTCCCAGCCATCCATTATGTCTAGTATAATTTAAAATATCCAGAAAAACAGCCAAGTTATTTGAAAATTGATACTTGACAGACAATATAAAATTAAGATATAAGTTATAAATTCGAGTTTTGTCTGTTCATGAGATCATGAACCATCCAAAATCTAATTCATTTCTAAAGTAAACTACCAAACAAGCCATGTAATGGCTAAACGCATGTCAGAATTGACTCAATGTTTAGACAGGATCTTTATGCTCACCTTTTGGCAAAAAATAGAAATATTAAACTTAGGAAGGCGTTGTCTTCCACTTTATGCAGCCATTTCTTGGGCGTATGACAAGGCAGAGGAAATACTGCCAAATCCTTGTTTGAAGCCCCCATGGAAGCAATTGAAACTGGACCTGCCACAGGTTGACAACTACAGTAAAACCTGTGTAAAACGGCCACTCTCAAAAACACTGAAAATTGGTTTTCAAGACCAATTATCACTTAATGCTGGTCGAAAGTATTGCAGAATGCTCCAAAGGGAGCTTTTGACTTCCATTAAGCTACCATTTGACATTACGATCTTTGTTTTGTCTATTTTTGAGTGGCCGTTTTACACAGGTTTTACTGTAACTCAAAAATCATCAAGAAGCCCCCGGGGTTTGAGCCTCACCGGCGTCACTGCATTGTGGTCCTTGAGCAAGACATATTTATCCTAGCTTAGTACTGGTTCAACCCAGGAAGACCCGTCCTTGTTTAACTGAAAGATTGTTGATGGGACGTAAAGAATGAAATCAAACAAACAAACAAAATCAACAAGCCAATTTTTGGGGAATTTTTGATTTTTTTAAAATTTGTTTGGAATAAATATTTATTTAAATATTAAAGCCATGCATTTAACCCTTTACTCCATAGGCTATTTTCAGATCATGACATTATTTTCTATTTTTGACAACATTGAAAGAATTCAAGAAAAATTAAAGTTAAGTTTTTAATACTTTCGAAAATATCATAGAAAATGGAGCATTTGCTCCAAAAGAGCAAATGCTGCATTTCCCATAATATTTTCAAATATGTGATATTTCAAAGGCGTCAAAGGGTGTTATTATGGAGAGGAGGATTAATCCTAAGACAAGTGACCATGTTAGCTTGAAGTTGTTAATATTTTGTATGCATACTGCAAGTTTTATGATTTGTATTTCTTATGTTCAAGATTTTGGGGAAAAAAAATTCACATAAGTTTTTGTTTGTGTGTTTTAGATAATTCAACAGAAACATTCTGGGAGAGTGGAGATGAAGACAGAAACAAACCAAAAACGATCACTGTCACATGCCAAGGAAAAGCCAACCCACGGATTGTCTATGTTCATATTGATAATACCAGAGATATAGGGGTAAGAATAAGGCATTGAGTCTATGAATATGTAGCATGTCTAGGAAAAGCCAACCCATGGATTGTCTACGTTCATATTGATAGTACCAATTATATAGGGGTAAGAATAGAGCCTTGAGTAGATGAATAGGAAAAGCCATCCCACAGATTGTCTATGTTCATATTGATAATACCAGAGATATAGGGGTAAGAATAAGGCCTTGAACTGACGAGTGTCAAACATGTGATTGCCTTTGGCAGTTTTATATACTAGAGACATAGGGTTAAATATAAGTGCTTGAACTGTTAAATAAACATCATTACATGTATATGTTTGCTGAAAATATGATGTATAAAAAAATTTTTAAGCCATTATCAGCAGATCCAGTCATCAGATATGTTTTCTAAGATATACAGTACCCATGTCCCCAGATTTGAAACGGTATAAAATGAAAATCTCTGCATAAACCCAGTGTGTCAGGGTCAACATGTTAGGCCTTTTTGATGATCAGGGGCTTATCTTCCATAATGTAACTATTCATTCATGTGTTTAATATAAATTTTTAGCCAAAAATGGTAAAAATGACTGGATTACAAATAATAAACTTGGAGATAAGACATGAATAAGTTTGGGATCTTTCATGCCAACCAAACATCTATGTGTCTGATCCACATCAGAGCTAAAGGTGAAGTTGATTATGCCAGTTATGTTTAAGCCCTCCAGTGATTTTTTTTGCTGATTGTTCTAAGGTGTTGCTTCTTTTGTGTATCCTTTTTTGTTATTTATGTTTCATGTTTGTCGTTGTTATGCTGTCTTGTCTTTTCCTTGCAGCTCTATGATCACCGGCTGGGAAAGGACTGATCTCTTTGCTCCCTTGTGTGTTGTGTTTTCTTGTGTTTTTGTCACTTTTCCATATGGCATTCCAGGTCACATATGGTACTTGATTGTATGGATTCCTAATCTTTGTCTTCCTCTCTACTTTGAAAGGTGATTCTTTTAAAGGAGATGAAACAAGTTTCTCAATTGTGCTTAAGTACAGTGTCTATATTTCTACTCACAATACGGGTATATATGTTGCTTCGGTCAATTTTCTTTAAAAAAAATGCAACTTCGCAAAAAAAAATATGTTCTTATTAAACATTTTATGCTAGTTTCTAATTTTGGGTACATGTACAGACCTCTAAATAAGAAATAGTTATACCATGGCTTGTCTGCCTATATGTGCAGATAATCCACGAGCTTTAGCGAATGGATTATTTTACGTACAGGTGGACAAGAATGGTATAACTACTTTATACCACCTACATCAGTGTAGACCTTGCACATCACGAGATAGTTTGTGCTAAAATTGGTAAAGGTGGTATAAGAGTGCATAATCAAAAATTAATTTTCTTATTTCTTAACCTCTCATTGAGACATATGTTGTGGGTACTCAAAGACCATCTCATTGAGACTGTTCTTTTGAGCACCCAAAACATATGGGCCAGGATATGACAAAAGCCAATTCGAAAGGTTATGTTAATAAAAAATTTAGCTAATGTTGCCTCTGCTTAGTACTATCTCTTAAAATTATTTCCTGAAAATTTGAAGCAATTATCTTTAATATTGACGAATATATGGCGGTTTGAAGTAATATATGTAATCGTGTTTGGAACATGACGTCAAGAAGAATGTTAAATCAAATATGACGTCAGAGAGCTTGTCTCCAGTTGCTTGTTGGTTATTGTTGACTCAGTATAAACATCTGACAAATATAATGTATTCACATGCGTTAAATATGTTATAATGTAAATGCAAATGAAATTGAATGAATTTATACTTTCTAACTTTTATTATAGGCATTTAAAGTGACCCACCCTTCATTATGAGCCATTGTAGGTGTTGTGGCCTAATTGTTGCCATGGCAACAGTGCAGGCAGCATACAAAACCTTAAATATAATTAGAAACATTTGCATCATGACATGACATCAAGCTATAAGAACATTTTTGTGGTACTATAAAAGTATGTGAAATGTTCTCATTTTAGGCGTTTTTCAAATGTCTATTATGTAATAATTGCTGGAATGCCTTAAGGACCCTATTCTCAGATCTGCACTCATATATTGAAACTGACAGATAAGAAAATATTCACAATCTTACGCTGAAATTGTCTTTGTTGTGTTTGCAGAATAAAGTGGCTTCTGTGAGTTTCTATGCTGGGCCAGCTGTGGAGGACTTGAAGTCCATCAATCAGGTAAATATAACTACACAGCTACCAATTAGCGATATATTTCAATGAATGTTCTCGAAATAAGCTGTCATAAGCATAAAGTAGGCAGTCTATTATTTGTTTAAACATATTTCATTTGTATTCTTTATGTACAATACCAACACATAAATGAATGAAATCATGCAAAAGGGATTCATAAGGAAGTCAAAGACTTATCTATTATTGTCATCCCAGTAAATGATAAAGTACATGAAAACTTGTTCATTTCTACATGCTGTTTCACTGAAGTTTTATATAGTGAAAAACTCATTTATTGAGACAATTCCTAGCAAGGAAAGAATTAATTCATATACAGCCAACCCTCTTTACAACGTTGTTTGTCCCCAAATAATTTGACGTTAAACTGAATTTCTGTTGTAATGATTTCAAATTCAAACTAAATTCGTACATTTATGCAAATACAATTGACATTGTAAAGAATTTTGCTGTTATAATGAATGTCACTATAAAGAGTTTTCACTGTAGTAGGACAAGGGTTAACAAGTCTTTTTTTAATCACAGATAAAGGTTGACAAACAGCACAATGGCTGGGTCAACTGTCCCATACCAGAGCTGGAGTGTAAGTGTATACAGCTGGTGTTGAAGGGGGTTGATCAAAGTCTACGTGTCCGCCAGGTCAAGGTGCTCGGGGACACCGTCTATCTCTCAGTGAAGAAGAGTGCTACACAGATACAACAGCTCAACTGTGAGGCTGAGACACTCAAGGTGTTTAGGATCTTAACATCACAGGTAATACATAGTTATTGCATAACGGAAAAGGATATCTGAGATTTTAGCCTCGGTTAGAATTTCTTAAACCCACGTCATTTTCTTACACAGGCTGTCATGACTGTGTGGGTTGTATATTGTTTGCATTGTTATTAATAGACTTTTTGCTTACTGTAAGGGGGCAACTTTAATATTCATATCTGGGCGTGGTTCAGCTATTTCATCTGCTAAGGAAGGGAAATCAGGTTCTATTTGTAATTTGGTGAAGAATAAATAAGTTGTTTGGGCCGCCAAACGTGCATGCATTTCATGAAAATCCTAACCGTATACACACTGAACTCACATTTATTAACCCTTAAAGCGCATAATCACAAAATGTACGTTTTTTTATTTTTTATCCACTAAAATACAGTGAGCCACTTTAGTTACACACCACCTTTTCAGGGCCCACAATTTTTGACGAAAATGCTGGAATCAAACATTCTCTATGTAATTTACTTATTGACTTTTTATCTGTTGGATGACATCGAAAAAATATCGAAATCACTCATGCCAATCAATCTGCAACGTCAAATTCAATTTTGACAAAAATGCTCGTACAACTCGAACGTCTATATTTTCTATTTGCGTTTTTGGCTAGGAATTATCCACGATGATCGTTGTGACAGAAAAACACAAAAAACAGTCGTGTTATTCAATTAAAACCCCTTTTTTGGTCGTTGAAGTTTGTAACACTGTTACTTTTTGAAGAATTGCTCGTTTTGACGTCATATTGACGTCAGTTACAATAATCAAACAAGTTTTTCTTCGCAAATTGTTTTGCTATGAGTCACTTGCTGACATAGAAGTATCAAAACACTAACACATCTTATCTTTGACATGTGTTATTGCCTTGGTAGTAGTGACGTCATCACTTACGCCAACACCATGACGCCAATTAATCCATTTATTTTTTTACGAAAATAAACGGCGGATACATGGTTGTTTAAAATGAAAGTATAAAAGAAGTGTTTTGATAACTAGTTTGCTCAGAATCATACGAAATTTTAACTAACTTTAAAAAAAGTCATGAAATTAACTTTTTTCAAACCTTGGTCAGCTGGGAACCAAAATAGTAAAATGTTTTTAAAAAACTGCTAAAGTTAACAAACACATTCCAGTCTTAGATATTGCCAAGAATTAATCAGCTCTTATCTCTGGCATTGCCGAAATTCGACCCTGAAAAAAGTGCAATGTGATCTGAGTTTCATTCGGAATAATGCAATGTGAAATGGTGTTTTGAGGGTAGTGCCCTTCAAGATCCATTTTCTCACTTGTTTCTCATCCGATCACAATAAAATTTCATTTTCTGATGCAAATATAGATGCGCTTTACGCTAGTAGTCTCAGAATAAAAATAGCATATTTCGTTTTAGAGTTATTGTACATTTATAAGTGGTGTGTAACTAAAGTGGCTCACTGTATTTGAAGCCTCATAGACAAACATGGTGGACCCAGATCAGACTGGTCCTGTAGGAGCAGTCTGATCTGTGTCCACAATGTTTGCCTCTATCCTTATGTTAAATAGACATTTTCAGATGCAGTTATTTGCTGGCATTTTAAGGACTAAATAATGTGTTTAACCTCTATACTGAGGTAATGGCGCAAGATGATACAGTTACTTTTGAATAAAACCACGCCTCATTTTCAGCTTTTACCTATGTCAAAGGTTGACCAGTCCTAATTTCGCATTCATGAGGTGCCACCTTTACAGTACCCCAAAAGTCTGGCATATAAAAGTCATGTATCTGGTCATCAAGTGACTTTATTGTTTTATTACAGTGACATCATCATGTAATATTGCGTCTCAGCATATTCAAGAAGTTTTGGAAGCTTATTTTAAAATAAAAATGCAGATTTCAATCGTGAACAATTATCCATTATTTCTGTGAGGGCAGGATATAAAAAATCACCATTTGTCATCACTCTGCAAGCCTCCTGATGCCAAACCATGATCTTCATGATGGATTTTTCTATCCTTATGATAGAGCCTTACATTAATGACAGGTATTACATGTACCCAAAGGAAAATATATCCACTGGGGTGTAAGTCAGGTAACTTCAGACAGCGGGTCAGTTCGGACATACATTTGCAAACAGTGGAAATCCAGATGAGACGGCTCCTTATGAGCTGTCTCATCAGGATTTTCACCGTTTTCTTAGTTAATTTATTTTTCATTCCAATAATTAAAATATGAAACAAACAAGATCGCTGTCCGAATTAAGCCAACCGTCTGAATTTACCCGACTTTACCCTAACTACCCATACCCCTTCAGCTGCAACATGCTGCCTACTGTCAAGACCATAAGGATGTTGACTTTTCTTTTCTGTTAAAAAAATTCTATCTTTCTGTTTTTAGCTCACCTGAGCCGAAGGCTCATTGGTGAGCTAATAGTATACCAGTGACTCCGGCGTCCGGCGTCCGTCGTCCGTCCGTCCGTCGTCCGTCAACATTTTCAAACATCTTCTCCTCTGAAACTACTGGGCCAATTAAACTCATATTTCATATGTAGACTCCTTAGGATGGGGGAACGAAAGTTTGTTCAAATGGTCTTTGTCACATGACCAAGATGGCCACCACGCCCATATATGGTAAAAACCCTTAAAAAATCTTCTTCTCCAGAACCAGAAGGCTGATGACCTTGGGACTTGGTATGTAGCATTGGGGTTGTGGGGCCTACTAAGTTTGTTCAAATGATGATCTAGGGTTGACATTGACCTACTTAACGTCAAGGTCAAATTTGCTTCCTAATGCATTTAAATGGGAAAATTTCAAAAAAGTTGATTTTTTTGAAAACTGTGGAAGCTTTAGTCATTATTCTCACTTGATATGTTTAACCTAATGAGACAATGGCTATAAATAAGTTCAAAAGGTCGAGGTCTACCTTTGACCTTTCAGTTTGGATCGCTCATATTGGAGTCCCATCAATATATTAAAACATAGTTTTCTTACAAACCATTGGCCCAATTGAACTCAAATTTCATGTGAAGACTCCTTATGATAAGTTAGCCAAAATTTGTGCAAAATATTTTGTTCACATGACCAAGATGGCTGCCATGCCCATATATGGTAAAAACCATTTAAAAATCTTCTTCTCCAGAACCAGAAGGCTGATGACCTTGGGACTTGGTATGTAGCATTGGGGATGTGGGGCCTACCAAGTTTGTTCAAATGATGAACCTAAGTTGAACTTGACCTGCTTACGTCAAGGTCAAAATTTGCTTCTTAATGCATTTAAATGGGATTTTTTTTGAAAATTTCATTTTTTGAAAACTGTTGAGGCCAAAGTCATTATTCTCACTTGATATGTTAAACCTAATGAGACAATGGCTATAAATAAGTTTCAAAGGTCAAGGTTGACCTTTAACTTTTCAGCCAAAGTCACTCATATTTGAGTCCCATCAACACATCAAAACATAGTTTCCTCAGAAACCATGAGGTCATTTGAACTCAAATTTCATATGAAGACTCCTTATGATAGGTTAGCCAAAATTTATACCAATTGTACTGGTCACATGACCAAGATGGCCACCACATCCATATATGGTAAAAACCCTTTAAATGTTTTCTGCTCTGGAAGCAGAAGGCCAATGGCCTTGGGACTTGGTATGTAGCATTGGGGATGTGGGCCCTACCAGATTTGCACAAATGATTAATCTAGGTTGACCTTGACCTACTTTATGGCAAGGTCAAATTTGATTCCTAATGCATTTATTTGGGAAAAATCTTGTATTAAGTACCAAATGTCAAGCTGACCTGTGACCTTTTATCAAAGGTCACTCATTTGGACTGCCACACACCTATCTAAACATCTGTTTCTCAGAAATCACTGGGCTGTTTGATGGATTATTCATTAGATTGTTTAAGTCACTTGACCAAAATGTCTGCAACCCCCATATATGGTAAAACAAAATTTGTTCCGTTATAAGCTGTAGTTGACCTTGACCTATTTTAACATTATTAAGGAGATCAGGTGAGCGCCCGCCTCAGGACCTTCAGGTCCTCTAGTTTGTTTTCTGGCATAAAATAGCTATTGAATCAAATGAAAAATCAAATGGGACAGCTTTTTGTTAAATAAAATTTGTTTGATTAATAGTCTAATAGTCACATTACAGGATTTCCAAGGGAGCGCAGTGGCTCAGTGGTAGAGTGCTTGACTCGAAGACGAGGGGCTGCGGATTCTAGCCTCACCTGGGTCACTGTGTTGTGTCCTTGAGCAAGAACATTAATTCTAGCTTCGTACTGGTTCAACCCAGGAAGACCCGTCCCTTTATAACTGAAAGATTGTTGATGGGATGTAAAGAATCAAATCAAACAAACAGGATTTCCACCTATTCTCATATCTGTTACAGGTGTTTGGTAAACTGGTTGATATTGTCGACAAGAAATCCCCGGTGGCCTGGGACCATCTAGATGCTGACCCAGACTTGAAAGAACATATGGTTGGAATCTTGTTTAGTCGCAGTAAACTCACCTACCTTCAAAAACAGGTACTTTATAACAAAATTTATGACAGAACATTAGTATTTGAAGTGTTTCTTATATTATTATCTCATGTTTTAGGCAACTGTAGCTTGATATATCATAAGAATCACAGGGGACAAAAATTCCACTCGTCCGCTTGTAATTACGAGTGAAATCTAGAAAGAACGAGTAATTCTTCCCAAAGCACTCGTCCTGTAGGACGAGTGCTTTGGGAAGTATCACTCGAGGAAAAGTCATATTATGTGTTACACTCTTATGTTATCTATTGCATATGCGTTTAAAGGACAAGTGCATGTGTTTGCAGGACGTGTGAAAATTGTAAGTCACTCGTCCTGCAGGACAAGTGCAGTATTGAAATATTTTTGTCCCCTGAATTATCAGGTAGAAACACCAAACATGACTGCAGCACAACAATCTTAATTTTCTAGGCAACTTTGACTACAGATTTTAGGCCAGTCACTTGCTGGCATAGAATTCACATGAATTTTCAAGCCTTATTTAGGTGCCAAAAAATTGCAATAGAATCTCATTGTCCCCTGCTTCAAGTCTATGGTGATGATTAATGTCAGTTTCCACTTGTAGGTTTGTGCTCACATAGTAAAGGGAATTGAGAAGGAGTCAGTAAGAGTTCGTGAAGAATGGGAGAACTCATTATTGATGAAACAGGAAGAACAAGAAGTGGACTTGAAGTAAGTTACATTCGCGTTTAAAGAATGGCCAAAAATTTGCAGCAGACGACAATTTAAAAAAATTCCCTGCATAAAAGGCTTGGTATTTTATGTAAATCAATTCACAAGAAGTTTCAAGCTTTATTTTTTAACCCATATAAGCCTAGCGTCCTTTTTGTAGGACATAAGCAAACTGTGGAGACCCAGATCAGACGCCACAGAATGCTGCGTCTTCTACAGCTGATCAGGATCTCCACTGTTTGCTTACAGACTGGTCTATTAAAATTTGAATAAAATGTAAAATACCACCCAACAACCCTGAAAATGGAAATGAACTGGTCCAATTGATAACAGTGGGAAATTCCATTCGGCACTAATGGGTTAAAAAAATAGTGTTAACCCTTTTAGAACAGCCAAAAATTTGCAGCAGACATTTTCAAAATTTGAATTTTCAACGGTGTGAATTGTTTTGACGGCAGAAAATTCACTTGAGGGCGAAGCCTTTTTTCCCCAAAAAAATCCAATAAGATATCGCAAAATTTGTCCTCTGATGGAATAATGAAAATACTTAACCCTTTAAGTTCCAATAATGACTGCAGTAGACAACAAATTTTGTGGCAGTTTTTGTTCTTCAAGGAAAGGCTTCATATTTCATTTGAATTGTCTTCTAACAGATATCAAGATATCGAGCCTTCATTACCCAGGAGCGGATCCAGGATGTCTGGAAAGAGGTTCATATGTATAAAGGTGGGGGGGGGGGGGGGGTTCGCTTTGCTGACTTTATCTCACTTTTCTTCAATATCCCATGAAAACGAAATAATTATTTCATTTTTATAGGGTATTTAAAAACCTGGGGCGGGGAGGGGGGTTCAAGCGAACCCCTTGTGCCCCCTCTGGATCCGCCACTGATAACTTCTGAAAAAGCAACAAGACATGGCAAAAGAATTTACAATTCAACTGGGGATTTATATTTCTTGTGAAGTGTCTGCTGCTCACTGTTGGTTCACTGCGCAATCTAACCAGACAAACTATGGAAGTAGACATAGGTTCAACCCCAAAATTAGATTATCCCCTTCCAGATAGCTTCTGTCCTGTCAGCCAAGAGGGACGTCATGTTTTGTTTACAAAGTTATCAGGGACTTAATCCATCAATCACTTACACAATTGATCTATTGATTTCGTGTTAGCTCAAGTGGAGTGTACAAGTTAATCTTTTACTTAGCAATCGTAATTAAAATATTACGTCACTGTCACTCTTGGTTGGCAAGACAGTACACTGGACCAGTTTCTAATGAATGCTCTCAGAATGTAGGAACTTCCATGCCACTCTTAAGTGCTATAGGGCTAATACCATTAGATATTTATCATTGGCAATCTTATTTTACTTCAGGTCATCTGACATGTTCTGCTTCGAACTACTATCCATGGTGCTAGCTTTGAGTGGGTCAGGGGTAGGTCGGGCATACCTTGCCCAACAGCACAGACTACTCAAGGATCTGTTTAGTCTGCTACATACAGCTTCACCTAGAGTACAAAGACAGGTGAGTGGTTACTCTCGGCTCCAAGAAAATTAGGACTGGATTCCCCTATTCACTTTAAATATCTAGACAGAAACCTAAGCAAACAGTGTTAAACCAGTTGAGACTGCTCCTTGATCAGGGTTTACACTATTTGTCATTCCACCACTAGTCATGTTGTAAAACACACTTGCTAGATTTTTAGGCTAAAGGTATGTTAAGGTGTTCAAATATTAAGGATATATACAAAATCTTTTGGGGAGCACAGTGGCAAAATCATTATCTGCTTAGTACTGGTTCAATCAGACAGGAAAATGTCCTGACATGACCAAAAAATTATTGACTGTGATGCAAAGCATTAACACAAACAAACAGATTACACCCACCCCCACCTACATATGGCAGTAATGCCCCCCCCCCCCCTCCTAAAAAAAAAAGGCAGCGAAATACAGTTTTGAATTAAGTTATACAATATGTAATAAAAAGATACTCATCCAAAGTATGTTTGTATCTGTATCAATAAAACAACTAAGTTTTAAAACCAGCTGATAAAGCCAGCTGATCTGGATCTACACTGTTTGTAAAGATGATATAAAATGTTGAAAAAGTTAAGCAGATGGTGCACTTTAATATGGGCCTTGGGAGAAAACCTGATTTCGTTGCATGCGAACAACAAAAGCGCAGACCAGACTGTGCTTTCGCACAGTCTGATCAGCGCCATTGTTATTCGCTCATTAGAAAGCATAGTATCTAAACTTGCTTCAGGCAAACTCTCAATATTCGGGCTAGTCTCTGTACTTGAGCAGTTTGGTTTGAGTCTTACTCAGTCGGAGACCCCAAAAACAGGTTTTCTTGCGATGAAACCCATATTTGGTTGAATTCTGTATATGATAAATATGATGTACAGTCAAATATCATAAATTCCAAGTCCTCGGGACTAGAGATTTTATTTATAATTATCAGAAGGTCAAATTATAGGGAGATAGATTTAAAAATATATAACCGCCCAAAAAAGATTATCAGTTTTTTCTCTATCAAACATATGTTTTGTGCATGTAAAAGAAACGTCTCCTTACGCACCAAATCATATGATATTACATCCAGTTATTAAAAAAGATCATGAATCCAGTGTGCCCTGAATTTATTTGTACTAGCGAGTATTTCTACAAATCCAAATTCGAATTTTCAAGGATTTACTGTATTTGATAACTTCAGGTTGTGTCAGTATTAAGAAGAGTACTTCCTGATGTGAAGCCAGCCGCTCTTGCCAACATATTGTCAGTTCCGGCGCTGCCGCCAGTCGAGTACAGTATTGTCAGTATGGCCAGTCGAGACGAGGGTGATGCAAGCTTCGATCCACAGAGGCCCTGTATTCTGGATGTGTTCCTGGCTTGTATAGCCAAGGCACTGACAGTTCAAGTGAAAGTTAAGGCAGCAGGTCCCCATAAAGGTGTGACCTCTATGACCTTGTCAGACTGTCTCGCAGAACAGTCGTTGATCAGGTACTTGTCCAGAGAATTTTTGAAAGTACAGTAAAACCTGTGTAAAATGGCCACTCTCAAAAAGAACAAAAATTTGTTTTCAAGACCAATTATCGCTTAATGCAGGTCAAAAGTATTGCAGAATGCTCCAAGTGGAGCATTCTGCAATACTTTTGATCTTCATTAAGGTACCATTTGTCATTAAGATCTTTGTTTTGACTTTTTTTGAGTGGCCATTTTACACATGTTTTACTGTATCCCAGAGGTCCTTGAAATGCCTATTTCCAGTCTAAAGGGAGCAGTCTGGTCAGGGTTCATAATGTTTGCTTCCATTGTAAAGGTGCTCTAGAGGGTATTTGAAAATATGGAACAGACATAATAGCACATTTCTTACAGGACAATAAACATTGGCAGGAGCAGGGTTAAAGAATAATTAAAACTTACAGATTGTTATACCGACAATGGCGGCTCATCCCCCCCCCCCCCATTGATTAACTCATACAGGCCTAATTTATGTCTTTTCAACAACTGACACCTTCCAACCTGTGCAAGTGTTGTTTTTTGTGCCAAAAATCACATGGGAACTCACGCGAACAGCTGACTTGTTTCTGGTGACTGGTTAGCATTTAACTCAGCTAGATAGAATAGAACAGATAAAATGACTTCCATTAACCACCACAGGTACGGATCTGACAGTTCGAAAAATCCTCATGTCCCTATCTGCTTAAACCTTATTGCACTCAATAATGATTGATCCCTGGGACTGACCACTAGTTTAGCCATTCTGAGTGCAATTATGCTAAAGGACTTCATTTATGTTTCAGTGCTACTGGTCCACGATGGTGGCTCCGAGGAAGGATGACCGAGGGCCTAGCTAACAATATCATTGCCCTTATGCAAGACATGGCTACTGTAAGTAAATCCTCGAGGACAAAAATAAGCCTCATTGTGAGAATAAGCCTCATTGTAAGAAAAAGCCTCACTATGAGACTAAGCCTCATTATGAGACTAAGCCTAAGTATGAGAATAAGCCTCATTGTGAGAAAAAGCCTCATTATGAGAATAAGCCTCATTATGAGAATGAGCCTCATTGTGAGAAAAAGCTTCATTGTTAGAAAAATCCTCATTATGAGAATAAGCCTCATTGTGAGAAAAAGCCTCAATGTGAGAAAAAGCCTCATTATGAGAGTAAGCCTCATTATGAGAATAAGCCTCATTATGGGAAAACTGTTTAGGCTTTTTGTTGCACTTGCTCAACCAGCATAAAATTTTGACTTTTTTTTTCTTAATTATCAGTTTAAACATGGTTTGAGGTGCTCAAAAGTGTCATCTGATTTAGATGGTTTTTTACACGTATGTACTCATAAGGTATCTGGAAACAAACTGTTTTACACTATAATGGTATTTCTGAAATAATTTTTTGAAAACATTAATTTTGAGAGAGAAAAAAATCAGCAGACAACAAAAAAAATCGTGTAATTTTTCCCAGCTTGCAAAGAGATCTAAAGTTTTTTGTAAATGAGAGACTACTGTTCTTTATTCTGCATATAATATTTTGGCATGGACTGATAGAATATTTTGAGTGGACTTATTGTTTTGGCGGACTCCACTCGCATGCTCGCCGAGTGCCAAAACAATTTGTCCACACAAAATTTATCTCCATACAAATTTTATAACCTGTAACTATTTTCAGGGGAAGTTGTCTGAGACTTGGACTGATGTAACGAAAGCTGCTATTGGAGAGGCCATACTTGCTGTCACAAAGATGGAAGAATCCCTTCGACAAAATCAAGCTTTTATGAAAACACCAACGGTAGGTTTTCTTTCTTTTGAAACCATTTTATACAAATGCATTATTCCAGGCAATTTGATGTAATGAGGTTTGGATAGTCCATTAACCCTTTCCCTTCATGAATATTCATGCTAAGCTCCACCCACTATAAATAATTATATAAATAAACTTTCACCTTTGTGCATAGAACAAAGAAATTACTTGTCAGGTCCACTAGTGTACGATCATAGAATATTGCCAATATGTAAATTTTAAAAAAGAAAAATGTATATTTAAAATATAGAAGCTCCACCCACTATGAATAATTATATAAATAAACTTTCACATTTATACATAGGACAAAGAAATTACTTGTCAGGTCCACTAGTGTACGATCATAGAATATTGCCAATATGTAAATTTTAAAAAGAAAAATGTATATTAAAAATATAGAAGCTCCACCCACTATGAATAATTATATAAATAAACTTTCACATTTATACATAGAACAAAGAAATTACTTGTCAGGTCCACTAGTGTACGATCATACCTAATCATATTTCTAAAAGCAAACAGAGAAGACCCTGATCAGGTAGCTCTTACAAGAGCTGCCTGATATGGGCCTGCTCTGTTTGCAAAAGCGTTAAAAGACATCTCTATGAGGTAAAGGGCTAACCTTAAGCCTGTCTGTCACGACGTTTTATCATCTGCTCCTCTTATCTGCTTATGTTCTTTTGTAGCCTATATTGTAAACAATACGGACCCAATGGACCCACCTGATCAGGGTTCATATTGTTTGCTTCTATGAAAAAATCTATAGTCTGAAGTGCACTTGAATATTTGCAGCAGGTGTAAAAAGCAGACAACATTTAGGACTAACAAAATAATGGCAGGATAAGGCTTAGTTATCTTGAGGAGTGACAGGTAATAATTTCCAGCTGTTCTGAGGGTTGCCTTTATTGTAGCATTATTTCATCTGGGTCTACACTGTTCCTCTAAGTACCACATTCTTAAGTTTCAGTGTAGAAGGAGTCATAGGTTTAGACAATATGCCTGTCAGATGGATTTCTTTCCCGAAAATGAATGTTTTCTTTTATCTTCATAAAAATAGTTGTTATGGACATTGAAAATGTCTTTTTATATCTGACAGGGTATTTTCTGACTCTGAAATAGTTGGTTTTGAAATAGTAGGGATTTTGCAATACTGCCTATGCCTGTGTCAATGATTTCCCAGCATGCAAAAAGTAATAAAAAGAAATGTAATAATTAACATTAATCCCTAGATTTTTGGTGTTTAAAATTTACCCTTGATCGAAGTTCATGTCAGGGCATGAACATCAGCCTGGAGCTGTAATAAGTTTTTAACTCTTCATGCTGGGTAATTTTTCATGCTTTTGTTGTCATCTGCTGACTTTTTTCAAAATAAACTTTTTCAACATTTTCTTTCAGGAACATTATCAGAGTGTCAAACAGCTTGGATCCAGATCAGGACCGACGACCTGTCGGTCCTAATCTGGGTCCAAACTGTTTGAAAGGTTGTAAGCAGATGACAAAAGTTGCCACTTGCAAGGAAAGAGCTAACACCACAAACTTTTTGATTGAATATTATGTTTGTTCATTGCAGGTATGGCTGGCTTTAGCATCTCTGTGTGTGTTAAACCAGGATCATGTTGAGAGATTGACCTCTGGGGAGTGGGTCAGTGGCGCCAACGGTACTCATGGACATCCAAGGGTAAGTTGGGGAAATCTAAAATGTCTAAAGCTATAGACATAAAATTTTGAACCCATCAGAAGCAGTGTCTGATTGGGCTATTCCTTGTTTGCTATTGCAATTAGTGTTTTGTTATTCCAGCCCTGATAACCAACATTTTATTTGAGAACAGAAAAGGGTTAGAGCTTATACTCCTGAATGCAATAAAGTTGCAGGCTGTTTAAACTGCTGAGGTGTTTTTACAATCATCATTTTTGTATTTCCAGCCATCATGTGACAACCATGATGATGGAGAGACTCCGGCCATTATTCTGTGTATGAAGTGTGGTAATGTGTGTGTATCATATTTATATTGTGTGATGTTTTGTTTCAGCCAACATGTGACAACCATGATGATGGAGAGACTCCGGCCATTATTCTGTGTATGGAGTGTGGTAATATGTGTGCAGACTGTGATCGGTTCCTTCATCTTCACAGGAGTAAACGCTCACATCAGAGACAGGTAAACAGTACCCTTTCTGTATCATTAACATGTAAATTGCTATTTTGACAGCTAGTGTAAAGTGCAGTAGCTTCAAGATCACTTAAAAAATGAATTAGATATTTGAAATGTTCATGGAATCATGAATACTTTGGGTCTCATGCAAAGTAAGTGTTAAATTTTCAAGAGGCCCGAAGTATTCATGATTCCACGAATCTTCCAAAAATTGAATTTATTGCTTATATTTACATTTTAATATAAATAACTAATATTTAGAAATTATTTATAATTTAGGAGATAAAAAAAATTTGTCTTTAATATTTAATTATATTTACAGTTTTGTTGGGAGTGCAAAACAGAAGAGTAATTTTTACAGCCAGTGTGAACACGGACAGCCAATGGAGCAAACAAGAAGCTTGTTTCGCACATGGGACTCAGGTGTGGCTCGCTGTCAATTACAATACCAGTGTCACATCAGGCGAATCAATTCAATGTTTGAAGCAAGTTGCACGGGCAAGTGAGCTTGGCAACTGTCAATCAAATTTTGTGTGGTTCATGAGGCTATGAACAGTTGCAAAATTCTAAAGATTCATTAAAGGCTTGCTTTGAAAATGTATATATAACAATATGCTCCAGCAGTCATGCAACCTCATAATTAGGCACAAGACCGGGTCCTGAGGTTATAAAATTGGTGAAGGACTATATAATCTACACGCTTCAATTCTTATCCTTATCATAATGTTTACATGTACAAATCACTTTGAATAGAATATGTTTAAACCATATTGAAGCAAAAACGAGGCCTCTAGTGTTTCAGAAAACAAACACATTTCTGTGATTGTCAATAATACTTTTTACAGGACATTTCTGGTCATCCAGCAGCTCTGAAATGTTGGACTTTCTCCGGAGTGGTAAAAGATTATTTCCCATTCACAATTGTTGGTCATACTTCTTGATTATTTGTAAAGTCTCAAGACTGAAGAGCCAATGCATAAAATTTTACGATAAGTCCGATTGATAATTACTGATTTTGGAAAAATCATTTCTGGCATTTTGCTTGGTCATTTGGTCCATACTAGTAATAGATCTTGAGGTGAAGGGTACATTGAAAGGTATATCTCAACAAAACCTTCTTTGCAATAAGTACCAAAATTTCATGCACTGTCTGTAATATAAGTGTGGTTTATGTTTCTGATTGACAGGTATTTAAGGAAGAGGAAGAAGCTATCAAGGTAGATTTGCACGAAGGTTGTGGTAGAATCAAATTATTTTGGATCATGGCACTAGCAGATTCCAAGACACTCAAAGCCATGATAGAGTTCAGAGAAGGCAGAGGTAAAATTGTTTGCTTTTGTTTAACCCTTAAAGCGCCAATCACAACTGCAGCAGACGGCAAATTTTGCAACATCTTTCCAAATTTTGGAAAAAAAATAAGGTATGTTATTTCATGAGATCATGCCTTATTTGTTATTTTTTAAAAAGCTGCAAAATTTTAAATTGTTGTCTGCTGCAAATTATAGGTTGCCCTTTAAGGGTTAACTTGTTCACTGCTGGGTAATTTTCCATGCTTTTTTGTCGTCTGCTGATTTTTTCAAAATCAACTTTTTCCAAAAATTCCCTCAAGAATAACATCAGAGTGTCAAACAGTTTGGATCCAGATCAGGCCGGACATTTTGTAGGGCCTGATCTGGGCTCAAACTGTTTGCATAGGTTATCAACAGACGACACTAGTAGGCAAAGAGTTAAACCCTTTCCTGCCATTCAAGACAAATGTCTGCTTTCTCATCTGCTGAAGTACTTTGGTAGCCTGTATTGCAAACAATTTGAACCCAGATCAGACTGTTCCTTTAGGAGCAGCCTGATCAGGTTCATACTGTTTGCTTCTATGATGAAAGTAGTCTATAAAGCATTTCTATGTTTTCAGCAGACATCAAAAACAGATACCATTTTCAGGACAAAAAATATTGGCAGAATAAGAGTTGCAATCTCATCTGCTGATGGCGTATGCTGCACATTTTCGCTGACACAACAGATGCTTTTTTTAAAGTTGCAGGCAAACAGTTTGAGCAGTCTGATCTAGGTCTAAATTTTTGCAAATTTAGCTTTCAAAAGTATAACAACAGAAGGCACTTTAGGCGACTTTACTCGACTATCACGGTGAACAGGTTAAAAAGTACTTTATTCATTAAGTTAATTTTGAATGAATGCAATTTACAAATTATGACATGCTCCAGCTTATTTCTTACTGATGCATTGCCATTTCCTGCTTTTATGTTACATTTATGAAGAAATAATACCAAAATTCATACAATCCTTGTTAAAACACTCCCATATGACAATATTTACTTAGGGAGGGCAGTGGTAGAGTGCTTGACTCGAGACCGAAGGGGTTCCAGCTCACTGGCATCACTGCATTGTGTCCTTGAGCAAGACTTATCAATCCTTGCTTAGAACTGGTTTAACCCAGGAAGACCCATCCTGATATGACTGAAAAATTGTTGACTGGGACGTAAAGAATCAAATCAAACAAACAAAACAAAATTTATTTGTATCTCAGATCACTGTTGTTCTCGAAGCATTGAAGATGCATCTCACTTTCTCTTTGATTAGGTAAATCCTCTACTACACCTGGCAAAAGTCCCGGCACTTGCAGGTTCTGTGGTACAACTAGTAATACCGGTGTTTTAGCTATAGGAAATGTCTGTGCAGACCCAGAATGTCAGGTAAGGATCATAAGCTTCTCTGCAATCTGTATAAGGTTCTTCTGTTGGGAATACAGTGAAGCCTGTCTAGAGGCCACTCAAAAATAGGAAAAAACAAAGGTTTTAAAGATAAAGGGTAGCTTAATGCTGGTGCATTGTATTGCAGAATGCTCTCTTGGAGCATTCTGCATTACTTTGGACCTGCATTAAGCCATAATTGGTCTTCAAAAACCAATAATTATGTCTTGCTTTGAGTGGCTGCTCTAGACAGATTTTGTTGTATATACTGTTCTCTGCCTTCTGTCTCAAGAAAGTCCACCTTAAAATTCTGAATTAAGTGGATTATTTTAGCTTCTCTGATTTAGTTTCAGTTTATATAAAGAGAATACACCATATCAGTATGATTTTGTTAATATTTTGGTTTGCTCATTGCAAGTTTCGAAAGTTGAATTTTCAGGATTATGAATTTTGTTTTTAACTTTAACCCATGACTTTATCTGACTGATATAAAAATGAGGAAGGCATGGGGAAAAGGCATCAAGTCGAAGTGAATTACTGGGTGGCATATATATGTAATCAAATAGGAAGTATCAAAAAAGAAAGCACTTCATAAAAACTAGTTGGCCAAACTGACAAAAAAAGCATTGAATCTTGATATACCATCAAACTTTGTTTTGAGAGTGAGAAAAGACACGTATGTTATTGGCACAAACAGGGATGTCCAACAGTTGCATTTTCGCTTTTTTTGCGAATTGATTTCCAGAAAATGTGAATTACTTTCAGCGAATTGAATGCAAATTTTCCAAGATATTGCAACAATTTTACGAATTTCTCATCTGGGCTCAATAGGTTTTATATTGCAGTACCCTGGGAACCAGCATTTTATGTAGATACGGTGAATCTGAACATTAATAAAATACACAGGTGGGTGCTGATAATCCTTTAATAATTTTGCGCTTGGAAAGGATGTCCTTATCAGAAATGGTTGCGCATCATGAAACTTGATTATGGCAATATTTAAAAACGTCAATCATGGTCTTAAACTCTCCATTTAGCAATAGGCTCCACCCACCATTTTCAATTTTACCAATAAAATCGAGGGACACTTGTTTTCCAAATTAGAAAGGTATGTGTGCGTGAAAAATGATGTTGGAGATTTGACGACGTGACATTTGTCTGCCAAAATTACACCTTTCATTTTGCAGGCTCAAGAAATCAAAGTAAATGTATATATGAGCCTTCCCACATGGCTTTACGACCTGGTAAGACTCATACCAGCCTGCTCAGCTTCAAAGGCTAGCTAGAATGCTAAAAATTTGCAAGTGTCATGTCTAGCAATTAAACTTTCAAGAAAGCGATGAACAACAGCTCAAAGCAGCCTGCACAGATGCATGGGCTGATCTGCATACAGTGAAACCTATGTAAAACAGCTACTCCAAAATAGACAAAAAAAAGATATTAATGACAAATGGTACCTTAATGAAGGTCTAAAGTATTGCAGATATCTGCAATACTTTTGACCTGCATTAAGCAATAATTAGTCTTGAAAATCAATTTTTTGTCTTTTTGAGAGTGGCCGTTTCACACAGGTTTTACTGTATTTGTTGTTCATATGCAGCAATACTGGGTTTCTTCACGATGAATCCCACTTTATTGACTGTCGCAATCTGTAGATCTCTACAGCGATGGTAGAGGTGAAACTTTACAAGCTTTGCTTTCCTATGCCAATTTTTTTTTTTTTTTTTTTTTGTTTATAGTTTTATTTCACAATATCTTTATACATTTCTAATATATACAAATTACATACATACTATTTTTAAATATGAGAGAGAGAGAGAGAAAGAGAGAGAGTGAGAGAGGGAGGGTGGGAGGGAGGGAAACTACTTGATCAAGCGGTGATTTTTTTCAATTGCATCCCTTTTCATAATGGGGAACTTCTCTTAAATGAAAGCATTTGCTCCCAGAGTGAGCGAATTAGCAGTTTCTTTTGGTATGGAAATCACTTTTACCACATTGGGTGACCACCCGTGAATGTTGCTATATTGATTACGCACATGGGTAAGTGCTTAATGGGAGCTACTCCAATGCATTAAGGCTGTACTCATTAATAAACTTGGCCTTATCTTGATATTGCAAAATGGTGTTTGCACCAAGAGCTACACAACCGAACAGAGAAGGAAATGCTTCCTCTATTAAAGTACAGTATGAGCCTAGGCATTTTTAATGCATTACATTTTATTTCTTGCCAAAGTTTAGCAATCCCTGGCTTATGGTAATAATCGCCAGTAGTTGTTTTAGAAACTGTAACATTCTACACACACAGATAACTCACCAATTAACACACATACAAGATTATTTAGCATCAGTAAACAGACAACTAGCCAATTAACGCACATACAAGATTATTTAGCATTAGTAAGCAGACAACTCACCAATTAAGGCACATGATCATTTACCCTCAATAAAAAAGTGTCATGTTTTGCACTTTCAACTCATTCCAATATCATTTTGTCTGACTATCATAGTTTAGAACTCCGCCAAGTTCTAATGTGTGCATTGAAAATTATAGTTGAATACTGAGGATATTTTAATTATTGCTAATACCAACTTCTTAACACCCTCAATAGTCAATATCACTCTAATATTAAAAGTTAATTTAAAAATTGGATAGACCATTTTAGGGGAATATTAAGTAGATATGGGAACTGTGCACCTAGGAATATAGAAAATTTGACAGCTTCGCATGCCCAAAATTGATGCTTTTAATTATTGTGTTTCGCTAAAATAGTTAGGACACCACTGACAAAATATTGTGTGATTTATCAACTTTTACGTGAATCATACACATTTCTTTATGAATGGAAATTCTGTTTTTTAAGAGGGAAAAAATCTTAAAATGAAGAACAGAGTTTTGGCTCTGAGCTCAGTTGGGTTACAATAGCATTTATGTCTATTGTTTGTCAAGTTTTAATTCTGTAGGTCCAGATTAGAAAAATATTTGTGTCTAAATTGTGCTTATTTGTCTTATTTATAATTTTAAGGCCAAATAAAAAAAATATCCTGTGTTTAGGGTAACCAGTACCTAACTTTTACTGGTGAAACATAGAATTTTTTTTTCAGGTTTTCTGGAAAAAATATGATTTTATGCATTTTGAATGGCAAATTCGCCTTTCAAAATGCATCAAATTATATATTTTTTTCCAGAAAAAAAAAATATTAAAAAAAAATATGTGTGCCTACCCTACCTAAAATTTTCAGACCCATTACCCAACACACACTTATTTTTTTATTTGACCAAAGTATATGTTGTGGTTGCTCAAAAGAACCGTCTCAGTGAGACGGTTCTTTTGAGCACCCGCAGCATATATATTCTATACAAAAAAATAAGGAAATTAATATTTTATTACCCTCCTCTAATCTAGAGCCACATGAGTAAACCAACATGAGTAAACCAATTTGAGTAAACCAATATGAGTAAACCAGCATGAGTAAACCAACATGAGTAAACCAACAATGTGGCTGTGCATCTCAGGAAGACTCTGATCAGTGTGCTAGGCATCAGTTCAGTCTGATCAGTGTCTTTGCTGTCATCATGAAGAAAACTTGGGTCTTTTATTACCCTTTTAGTGTACAGGGAAGAGACTTATCAGAGTTTTGGCTGTCACCATGAAGAAAATTTGGGTCCTTGCACTGAGTGGACAGGGAAGGCTCTGATTAGACTGTGCCGATGCTCAGGCTGATCTGAGTCTTCGCTTGGCACACACTCATTTTGTTGGTTTTGTCATGTCTTAGCTCATATACTGGGCTTCGATGTGAGAAAACCTGTCTTCTGGGGTTTGAGAACAACAAAGGCGCAGACCAGCCTGCACATCCGTGCTGACTGGTCATCCCCTACTTTGTAATTCACATTTCGGAAAGTATCATATCTAAACTTGCTACAAGAAAAATTTCAACGTTTGAATCTTGTTTTGTCTGAAGCCCAGAAGACAGGTTTTGTCGCGTTACCAATATGATGCTATGTAATGACTGTGTTTTCCAGGAGTACGCCCAGAATGCCTGCACAAAGACATTGTCATGTGGACATCTGTGTGGTGGGGTAAAGGATGAAGAGCCATGCTTACCATGTCTTCATCGATGTCGAACAGGAGACCAGGAGCTTCTGAAGCAAGATGCGGATGATATGTGCATGATCTGTTTCACTGAGGCGCTTTCTGCAGCTCCCGCTATACTGGTATGTATGATATATATACTTTATCATTGTGGTGAATTTTGTATTATCATATAAAGTTGCATCTGGGAGTGAAATAATGCCATGCAATAAATTTGATAAACCACTAGTGGCTTACAGATTTTCGGGAAACGTTATGACGTCCATAACAAGGTTGCAAACCTGATGACAAAATTTATCATTTTAACGCCAGAATAAGATTTCAAAGTAAACTTAATGTCATATGATAAATAAAATTGAACATTCATGCTCTTGTATTATTGAATTTATTAAACTTGTTGCGAAAAAGAGATAAAACGCTTGGCAAGCCTCTCATTTTATCTCTTTTCCTCAACTCATTTAATAAATTCAACAAAACATGAGCACTCATGTAAGATCCTCTATATCTTGAACATTGTTGACATTTTTGTGTGAATATTTATTGCAATTAAGTAGTCAAGTGTTGTCACATGCTATTAAAGGATGGAATTGTCAAACTGATGTTGCTGAATTATTGTCTAATTTGGATTTTGAAAGAGAGAGCTTGTAAATCTCCTTATGGCGCCAATCGCAACAAAAGTCGTCTGCTTTTCTCATCTGCTGAAATGTTTAAGAAGCCTCTATGACAAACAGTGTGGACCCAGATCAGACTGCTCCTATAGGAACAGTCTGTTCAAGGTCCAAAATGTTTGCTTTGTCAGTAATGTTAGGCAAATATTTGCAGCAGACGACTTCAGCAGACGACATTTTCAGATGCATATTTTTTCTTGGCGCTTTAAGGGTTAATATCCTAATTAGGAACAATATTAAGTCAGATGCACTTACTAATGTAATCTGGCCCCGAGGTTATAAAACTTTTTTATACCCTCCGCAAACTTTGTTTGTGGTGGGGTATACTGTTTTCACGTTGTCCGTCCGTCCGTCCGTGCGTCCGTCCGTAACGTTTTGTTTTCTTAATAACTTGAAGAGTAATTGCTGGATTTTCATCAAACTTTGCAAAAATATTCATATATGCAAGACAAATACTTAAAACAAAAAAGTAAGGGCTAGGGACCAATTCTATTAGAGTTATTTCCCTTTGTAGTTCTAAATGGCTTTTATATAGGGCTTTATGCTAATTTAGCCCATAATAACTTGAAGAGTAATTGCTGGATTTTCATCAAACTTTGCAAAAATATTCATATATGCAAGACAAATACTTTAAACAAAAAAATAAGGGCTAGGGGCCAATTCTATTAGAGTTATTTCCCTTGTAGTTCTAAATGGCTTTTATATAGGGCTTTATGCTAATTTAGTCCATACATGGGCCTATCAAAGAATGTAGATACATTGAACATATGCATGAAGGAGTTTGGTTCAGAAAAAAATATTTTTGACAAAATGACAGCTGTGAGAACTCAGACAAATTTCCCTAATAGGGCTTTTGTATATATTCATAGATAGTGCCTTCATGGGCGGATCAACTCCTACCACAGCTTTTGATGGAGCAATTTGATACTTTCCCTATACAATGTAGACACATTGAACATATGCATGAAGGAGTTTGATTCAGATTTTCATCAAACTTTGCAAAAATATTCATATATGCAAGACAAATACTTTAAACAAAAAAGTAAGGGCTAGGGGCCAATTCTATTAGAGCTATTTCCCTTTGTAGTTCTGGCTTTTATATAGGGCTTTATGCTAATTTAGTCCATACATGGGCCTATCAACTCCTACCACAGCTTTTGATAAAACAATTTGATACTTTGCCTATACAAAGTAGAAACATTGAACATATGCATGAAGGATTTTGGTTTAGAAAAAAATATTTTTGACAAAATGACAGCTGTGAGAACTTAGACAATTTTCCCTAATAGGGCTTTTGTATATATTCATAGATAGTGCCTTCATGGGCCGATCAACTCCTACCACAGCTTTTGATGGAGCAATTTGATACTTTCCCTATACAATGTAGACACATTGAACATATGCATGAAGGAGTTTGGTTCAGAAAAAAATATTTTTGACAAAATGACAGCTGTGAGAACTTAGACAATTTTTCCGAAATAAGGCTTTTGTATACGCATAGATGGTGCCTTCATGGGCGGATCAACTCCTACCACAGCTTTTGATGGAGCAATTTGATACTTTCCCTATACAATGTAGAAACATTGAACATATGCATGAAGGAGTTTATAATTATACCCCCGCAAACTTTGTTTGTAGGGGGTATACTGTTTTCACGTTGTATGTCCGTCCGTCCGTGCGTCCGTCCGTCTGTAACGCTTTGTTTCCTTAATAACTCGAAGAATCATTGCTGGATTTTCATCAAACCTTGCAAACATGTTCATATATGCAAGACAAATACTTTAGACAAAAAAGTAAGGGCTAGGGGCCAATTCTATTAGAGTTATTTCCCTTTGTAGTTCTAAATGGCTTTTAATATTGTGCTTTTTCCTTAATAACTCGAAGAGTCATTGCTGGATTTTCATCAAACCTTGCAAACATGTTCATATATGCAAGACAAATACTTGAGACAAAAAAGTAAGGGCTAGGGGCCAATTCTATTAGAGTTATTTCCCTTTGTAGTTCTAAATGGCTTTTAATATAGTGCTTTGTGCTTATGCTATTATAGGCCATATACGGGCCAATCAACTCCTACCACAGCTTTCGATGGAACAATTTGATACTTTTCCTATACAATGTAGACACATTGAACATATGTATGAAGGAGTTTAGTTCAGAAAAGATAATTTTTGACAAAATGACAGCTGTGAGAACTTAGACAATTTTTCCCTAATAAGGTGTTTGTATATGCATAGACAGTGCCTTTATGGGCCGATCAACTCCTACCACAGCTTTTTATGGAGCAATTTGATACTTTGCCTATACAATGTAGACACATTTAACATATGCATGAAGAAGTTTGGTTTAGAAAAAATATTTTTTGACAAAATGACAGCTGTGAGAACTTAGACAATTTTTCCCTTATTAGGCTTTTGTATATGCATAGATGGTGCCTTCATGGGCTGATCAACTCCTACTACAGCTTTTGATGGAACAATTTGATACTTTGCCGATACAATGCAGACACATTGAACATATGCATGAAGGAGTTTGGTTCACAAAAAATAATTTTGACAAAATGACAACTGTGAGAACTTAGACAATTATTCCCTTATATGGCTTTTGTATATGCATGGATAGTGCCTTTATGGGCCGATGAACTCCTACTACAGCTTTTGATGGAGCAATTTGATACTTTGCGGATACAATGTAGACACATTGAACATATGCATGAAGGAGTTTATAATTTTTGTTTGCACAGATTCTACTGAAATCTTCTTATCAAAACTAAGGTCTTCTTGTTCGAACTATAACTTGCCAAGTTTTTTCACTGACTCTTACTGTGCGGGGGTATCTAATAAGCATTGCTTATTGACTTTTTTCATTTTTGTTTGCACAGATTCTACTGAAATCTTTTCAAAACTAAGGTCTGCTGGTTTGAACTATAACTTGCCATGTTTTTTCACTGACTCTTACTGTGCGGGGGGTATCTAATAAGCATTGCTTATTGACTTTTTTCATTCATGCTCATTTGGGCGAGCACAAAATTTCAACAGCGCATAAAAACTAAAATACTGACAAATGAAGAAGTTTCTTGCTTTAAGTCTTTCAGGTTTTGTATTTATCATGCTAATAAATGTTAAAATGCTAACAATTGTTGGCATTTTAACATTTATGAGCAGGATAAATTTTGTGCTCAACTGAGTTGAGCATGGAAAAAGTTTTATTACCTCGGGCCTCATGTCTGATTAGCTCTTTCCTTGTGCCGGGCCGCGTAGCGCAGTCGGTAAAGTGTCTGGCTACAGATGTGTGTCTGACTGCAGATCCAGGGGTCGCGAGTTCGATCCCGGTCCGGTCCCATACTTTCGTGGAGATTGATATGAAATGATTTCTACGGTCATTCTCCTCCTTTCCGCTGATTCATTCAAGAAGGGTTGTTGTCAGTTACAAGCGAAAGTACGTGCACAAATTACTGGTTAACCGCTTGTTCAAGCCTGCCAAGGAAAAGTGTGGTTAGGTGAACTGACCGTCCCGCAATGACCATACCTGTTGACTTGGGACGTAAAGCAACAAAACAAACAAACAAAAGCTCTTCCCTTGCTAGGGTTGACTTCTGTCATCTACTGATAACATTTGTAAACAGTTTGGACCCAGACCAGGACCGATGTTTTACGAATTGTTTGACACTCTGATAGTTTTCTTGAAAGAATTTTTTGAAAAGGTTATTTTGAAAAAAAAGACAGCTGACGACAGTAGCATGAAAAATTATCTAGCATGCAAAGAGTTGAATTTTCTTGACATCTACATGCTACAATTTGATATTGAAATCTTTAGGTAGCTACCTTGCATTGTCATGAATTCTAACACACCTCGCCAATAGAGCCAACGATAACAAACTGTGATATATCGGACAATAATTCACAGCTAAAGTGTGTGATACCTGATGTCACTGAAAAATGACGTCATTCATGGCATTAGACATTGTAACATCGTTTTTACGCTTGAAAGACGTTTAAATTTCATGTAAACATATGCGACGTAGTCTAACTATTGGCGGGAGTTCTTCAGTGCAATGGGGGAAAGTTGGAAGAAGCTGAAGACTTCCAATGTGTTTTCGTCATTTATTGTGTGTTAGAATCGAAATTGATCAGCTCCAGTGCGTGAATTGTTGAGTAATAATTCACTGTTTGTCGGTCAGTTGTAGGAAGATAAATCACTCGCGCTGCGCGCTCGTGATTTCATCTTCTTTACAACTGACCTCCAAACAGTGAATTATTACTCAACAATTCACTGCTGGAGCTGATCTATTTCTTAAACATATCATATGGTGTCTTAACTTATGTGTTATTTTCTTCATGTTAAATTACAGCTGAAGTGTGGACATGTGTTTCATCTCCACTGTGCCAAACAAATACTCAGCAAGAAATGGGTTGGACCCAGAATTACATTTGGTTTCTCCCTATGTCCGATTTGTAAGGTAAGAATTTGTTCTGACGCACAAAGGAAATTGTCATTTCTATAGGTCTCCTCTTTCTTATCCTTTTAAAGTTCACTCACTTTATCTCTTAAATTGCCACCAGAAACTTGAAACGGATGACATTTTCGAATTTTATCCCTGCTTTAAGAAACCACATAACGCTTGATATTTCATGTGAATCATCTGCTGGCACATCCAATTAGCTGAGAAGTAACTGGATCCATATAAAGAATGCCTTGTTTTATTTAAAAGTAGTTTTCTTATTTCACAAGCAAAACATACATTTTGAGTACTCATAAGAATAGTCTCACTGTGATGGTTCGTTTGAACACCCATAACAAATGTTCAAACTGATGGATAAGAAAATGTTCATAATTTTACGCTGAAAAGGTTTGATAATCCGGACCCATGAATTTGTTTATGAATTTCAGTGCAATATAGAGCATCCCCTGTTACTTGAGCTTCTGAAGCCCATCCAGCAGCTGTATGAAGATGTCCACAGGAAGGCCCTCATGAGGCTAGAGTATGAGGGTCTACACAAGGCTGAGGCCATCACCACACCTGGGGCAAGGTTCTACAAGGATCCAGCAGGATTTGCCATGGATAGATATGCCTATTATGTCTGTTATAAATGTAATAAGGTAGGTTAAAAGGGCATAAATTAGAGACTGAACCATTCTTATTTTGATATGTAAAATATACAGTAGAACCTGCCTTAAGGGGCCACTCGAAATAGACAAAACAAAGGTCTAAAAGACAAGTGGTAGCTTAATGGTCAAAAGTATTTCAGAATGCTCTCTTGGAGCATTCTGCAATACTTTTGTACTTCATTAAGCGATAATGGGTCTTGAAAACACGTTTTTGGTCTTTTTCGAGTGGCCACTTAAGGTAGGTTTTACTATATTTTATTAGATTGCCATCTCTCAGTAGGGGTAAACACAATAAAATGAGCCAGTGCATGAGATTTCCAACAATGTGGTATGTGCGACCAGCAAAGCCTTAGATCAGCCTGCGCATAGGCGCAGTCTGATCAGAGCCTTTGCTAGTCGCTTGAGTATTCTATGATTGTTAAGCTACTGACTGAAGACCATTTGGAGTTTCTAAGCTTAACAGGAGGCTGCAGAGGCTAGTCCGAGTCTACACTTGTCAAAATGTCAAATTGTTGGTAATCTCATGCCGCGGCTCAAATGATTTCAAAAGGGAATAATACATCTTTTTTGTCATGTCCAAAACTTTATGGGCCAGCTCAAGAGATTTCTGTACTTATCTCAGATGTGTAAAGTCACTCTTTAAACATTCAATAACAGCTTTACAGTAAAACCTGTGTAAAACCGCCACTTTCAAAAAGACCGAAAAATGTTTTTAAGACCAATTATTGCTTAATGCAGGTCGAAAGTATTGCAAAATAAGGGGAGCATTGTGCAATACTTTTGGCCTTTTTTAAGCTACCATTTGTCATTAAGATCTTTGTCAGACTTGTCTGAGCCTTCACTGCTGGCATATGCAATAATTAGAGATCTCACCGTTTTGGTTATCGCCCTCAGTATCAACCCTAGACCCCATTATCAGCTGATAATGGTCGAGGGTTGATACTGAAGGCGATAACCAAAACGCATTGAGATTATCTGTTTATCACATATTCCAATTCACTGTTTTAACATGTGTGACATACAAAAATGTAAGTAAAACATAGGATTGACGTAAGCTTTGCGTAGCGTCATGCCACTTCTTTACATCTGACGTCATCTTATGATCAACATCTCCGGGCCGGGCATTATAAACTCTCTACGTTCAAAATGCATGATTTCCGGTTACCATCACAGCAGGCTGATAACCAGTTGGCGGGAAAGAGCTTATCGCATATGCAGACTGGGTTATCTCGGCAAATAGTGTCCCGAATATGTGATAAGTATCAGAATCTCATGTGCTGGACTATATATGATTAATGTATATGCACCTTTAATGATTATCAAAATAGAATTAGAGGATCTTACACGAGTGCTCATGTTTTATTGAATATATTAAAGAGTTGAGGAAAAGATATAAAATGTGTGGCTTGCCGAGCATTTTATCTTTTTTTGCAATGAGTTAAATAAATTCAATAATGCAAGACCATGAAGGTTAGATTCTATTAATCATATGATATTAAAATTACTTTAAAATCTCATTTCTGATGTAAAAACGTTATAATTTTATCATTATGTACGCAACATTGTTATGGACGTCATAACATTTCCTGAAAATTTGTAAACTACTAGTGGTTTATCGATTTTATTGCATGGCATTATTTCACTCACAAGCGTGATGTCATATGATAATAATTATAACCAATAAAAGACACAATTTTAGTGGAAACAATTATTTTTGACTTCTTTCACAGAAATCTTTAGAAAACTCCCAAAGGTCTGTTACAAAACAAAGTCTGTTAAGTATATCCGTCATAGCGTTTCTGTCTGCTCAGCTACAGAGAGAAGCTGTTGGGTGTAGTAAGTATAGCTATTACCCTTTTCCTGCCACTTACAACAGTTGTTGTCTGTTCTCTCAATTGTTTGGCATCACTGCATTGTGTACTTGAGCACGACACATAAATAGAGAATAATAGGTGAGTCTCTTTTGATATCAAGTTCACCAGGTAAGGCTTTGAGAACGCTTGTGTTGAAATTGCGAGGCTTGTTAAGCGATTCAACATGAGTTCTCAAAGCCGAGCCCGGTAAACTTGAAATCAAGACGCAAACCTGGTATTCCATTTATCTGTTTATCCATTGTTTTACTCTTCAAACTAGCAATTATTAAGTAATTTTCGATTTTTGTGTTGATTCCGCTTCAGTAGCAACATCTTTCAAAAAGTGCAACGTCATCATGACCTGATAAAGGCACATGCCGTGAGATAGACCATGTTTATCAGGCAACGTGCAGCAATACAGTTAATTTGAGAGGTAACTGATAAATCATAGCTTAGTACTGGTTCAACCCAGGAAGACCCGTCCCTACATAACTGAAAGATTGTTGATGGGATGTAAAGAATCAAGTCAAACAAACAAAACTCTCAATTGTCATATTTTTTAAAAACTCTGGAAGCCATAATAATTGCAGGCAGTATGAACCAAGATCAGCCGGATGAGACTTTAAGCCATGGTCACATCTCCATATGACCTTAGCTGTTGGTGGGACATAAAACTCAAAAACACATTGTATATTTCAGGCATACTATGGGGGAGAGGCTAGATGTGATGAGCAAGCTGCCGGTGGTGATGTGTATGATCCTACAGAACTAGTCTGTGGTGGATGCTCAGATGTCTCTATGGCCCAGGTACGCTGTTTCTTATTTTACAGAAAATACCAATATGAAAGCATTCTGCAAGTTTTCAAGCATTCAAGAAGTTGAATTATGAAGTGGAAATCATTATTTTTTCATGAAATTGTAGTCCTTGAAATCTGTACAAAGAGTATCTTACAGGAGTGCTCATGTTTTATTACTTTTATTAAACGAGTTGGGGAAAAGTGATAAAATGTGAGGCTTGCCGAGCAATTTATTACATTTTTGCAAGGAGTAAGATAAATTCAATAATACAGGAGCACGAATATTAGATTCTATTTATCCCATGACATTAAAATTAATTAAAATTGCATGTTTGGCGTGAAAATGTCAAGATTTTGCCATCTTTTACGCAATGTTATAATGGACGTCATAACGTTTCCTGAAAATCTGTTAACCACTAGTGGTTTATCGATTTTATTGCATAGCGTTATATCACTCCCAGATGCGACGTCATGTGATAAAGGTCCTTTAATGGACCTTGAATATTTCACAGCCTACCTGTAGGATTCCTCTCATCTTGTCTAGTTTGAATAAGCATGCTTAAGCTATAACCGTGTCTAATTTAGAGCAGTGCTTAAGGTCACCAATAAGAGTGTGTAATCAAAACATTAAATTTCTTATTTCATAACCAAAACACATGTTGTGGGTACTCAAAAGAACCGTCTTATTGAGACGGTTCTTTTGAGCATCCAAAACAAATGCTAAAACTGATGGCTAAGAAAATATTTATAAATTTACGCTAAAAAATATTGGATATCAGGACCTATAACTGTTTACTGTACTGTAGCATGATCTTCATATTGCCACTATTACAGATGTGTCCTAAGCATGGTACAGACTTCCTGGAGTACAAGTGTCGCTACTGCTGTTCTGTCGCCGTTTTCTTCTGCTTCGGCACGACCCACTTCTGCAATCTGTGTCACGACAACTTCCAACAGGTCGCCAGTATCCCCAAGACGGAGTTGCCGCAGTGTCCATGTGGCCCTCGCGGAAAGAAGCTGGAAGGGGATGAGTGCCCCTTGCACGTCCAGCATCCCCCGACAGGAGAGGAATTTGCCTTGGGGTGTGGAGTCTGCAGAAATGCTCATACATTTTAAACTGTATTTTAAAGACATGGCTTTCAGAATCAAGATTTTGGCCTTTCTGATTTGGTAGGAGTAATATTGGTATTAATTATTGCCTAAAATCAGCCAAAAACAAGGATCTCTCGTGACAAATACATTTAAAGTTGGCTCATTAGCAACTGATAACGGTACTTTTCCATTATGTTTAACGCCTACTAGTGTTATCTGCTGATAACTTTTGCAAACAGTTTGGACCCAGATCAGGCCCAACAGAACATCCGGTTTGATCTGGATCCAAACTGTTTGACACTGTGATGGCATTCCTGAAATAATTTTTCGAAAAAAGTGATTTTGAAAAAGATCTGCAGAGGACAAAAAAAGCATGCAAAATTTCCAAGCATGTAAAGAGTTAAAAGTTGTTTTTACAATGTTCATATGCACCTAGCCATTGGGACTAGATGACTAGCTTATAATAGAACTTTCATTTACATGTTTTGTGTGTGCGAACAGCTTAGGCGCTAGCCTTAGCTGGTTGATGAAATGATAGGTACAGTAAAACTTGTCTTAAGCAGCCACTCTTAAAAAGACCAAAAATAGGTTTTCAAGACCAATCATTGCTTAATGCAGGTCAAAGTATTGCAGAATGCTCCAAGAGCATTCTGCAATACTTTCAACCTTCATTAAGCTACCATTTGTCGTTAAGACCTTTGTTTTGTCTATTTTCGAGTCGCCATTCTAGACAGATTTTACTGTAATTCATATTGCCTGAGTTGGCTCTTTTATTGTGATACTCATTGGAGCCATCTCAAAGACGCTTCCAATGAGTAGCCTCCATCTCTATGAAAGCCTATTTGTGTTGCTTATTATAAGTTAATGTAAGTCTCAAAGACTCATCCAGTGAGCATTCACTACATAGATTGTCATAGAGAAATTAAAAATGGGGTTTTGTATACCCCTCAACAAATGGGGGCTCAGTGGTAGAGTACTTAACTCGAGACTGAGGGGTTGCACATTCGAGCCTCACCGGCGTCACTGCGTTTTGTCCTTGAACAAAATACATTAATCCTAACTTAGTACTGGTTCAATCCAAGAAGACCTGTCTCGACATAACTGAAGATTGTTGACTGGGACGTGAAGAATCAAATCAACATTGTATACCCCTAATATCTAGTGCTATGTTGAACTCCTATAATCACCCTAACTGACTGTGTCTGACAAGATAACCTTAACAGTGTTGATAGGGTTATCAAAAATTAACTATCAAAATCCAATTATTCTCACGTTCAACTGTTCTTAACTTTTTCTAAACGGAGTGAAAAGCATACCAATAAAGGTTCACTCTTTACAAAAATATTTTCAGCCAATATTCTCCATTTATACTGTGCATATTTGAGAAGTTGTACATTTTTGTTAGGGCCAGTTAAGCAAAAGTTTTTAGAGTAAAAGTGTGATTATTTTCTTATCCATCAGTTTAAACATGTGTTTTGGGTGCTCTAAAGACAGTTCTGTAGAGCACCCACAACATTGAGACGGTTCTTTAGAGCATCCAAAACATTGAGACGGTTGAGAAATAAGAGATAAGAGATAATTTTCAGTTACACACTCTTATCTGGGGGCCTGATTACTTAAGATTACTAAAGCATGGATAAATCAAAGTTGCAATCATGCAAAGTTTTAACCCTCAAACAGCCAAGAAAAGTTTACAACACTTCGCTTCATTAAGAAACCAAAAGAGGCTTGAGGACTCAAGTGATCTTTCCACCTGCAAGGCCAGAATTTTTGGATTAGTTGATTTACAAAACCTCCTACTACTGTAATTTTCCATAGAAAAAAAATCTAAAATTATAAAAAAAATTATTTGCAGACTATTATTATTATTTGTTTCGTTGAAAAAATAATATATTATTGAGGTTCTGTCTGTGTATTATTGAGAGAGTTCATGCAGATTTTTAGGAAAATGATGACATATTTAAAGATTAAATACAAACTGGGTTTACCTTACTAGTTTTAGTGTTTAATCTGGAGATTTAAAAAAAATGCTGTGAAAAAAACAAAACTGAAAATGACCAGTCAACTGGTTATTTTCAGAGCTGTTTGTTTTCCTTCCCCCAACCCTAAATCTGAAAAAAAAATTCCTGTTAATCAACTACTAAAAAGATTCTTGCCCAAACAATTCACATAAAATATCAAGCCTTTCCCTGATAATCCAGAAATATTTCACCAAAGTATCTCTCTGTTGTAGTACTGATTGGTTAATGGAGAGTAAACCAGGTATGAGGGGTTATTAACAGAGAATAAACATGTTTAGTTGTGAATTCTATATTGAAACTTTGATTTACCTGTTATATACAATTGTTTGTTCTATACAGGTTTGAGACTATAATCATGTACATAATAATTGAGCCGCGACATGTGATTTCCAACAATGTGGTAATTTGACATCTGTAGACTCAGACGAGCCTGTGCAGCCTCCTATTAAGCTTAGTAACTACAAATTGTGTTCGGTCCGTAGCTTAACAGTGATAGAATATTCAAGCGATTAGCAAAGCCTCTGATCAGACTGGGCATATGCGCAGGCTGATCTGAGGCTTTGCTGGTTGCACAAACCACATTGTGTGAAATCTTATGTTGCAGCTCATTTAAATTTGTTGTGTAAGTGTGTATGCTCCAGCTTGAATTAAATGTGCTATCCTTTAATGTTTTAGTCCAGTATTTTTACTCTATATATTAGTCCAGTTTAGGGACCTCTGTCTGCTGAATTGGCCTTTGACCAATAAAGCAAAGAGGTCCCATAACTGGGCCAATACACAGTGATTCATTTCAAAAGTATTTTTCATAATTTACAGAAAGGCTTACATGTGACAAATACATAAAAACCTGGCCAAATCAAGTCATAATGATCAAGTTTTTCTGTATTGGTCAAATTTTCCATTATTGGCCAAGCATAATGCAAACTTTGTTTGGTTTGATGCTTTACATCCCAGTCAAAAGCTATGGTCATGTAGGGACGGTCAGTTCACCTAACCACTTTTTTCCTGGGCAAGCTTGACTAAGCAGTTGACCAGTACTTCATGCACATACTTTCTCTTGTAATTGACAACAAGCCTTCTTAAATCAGCAGCAGGGAGGAGGATGTCTGTAGAAATTATTCTATGATCAATCTCCACAAAAGTATGGGACCGGGCCAATATCGAAATCTGATTCAACACTTAAAGTGCCAATTGTAACTGCACCAATAAAAAAACAAACCTGTCTAAATTTTCCTGGCAAAATGTAGCTTGACATTTTTAATGCAAATGTCCTGGCAGCAGAGAATTCCCATGAAATATCAGGTCTTGTTTGGTTTCTTAAAGCTGGCTTATAATTTGAAGAGATCAACTGTGAAATGTTGGTGAATAATTAAGGGTTAAGCCATATCAATACAATACAGTTATTTAATAACATTTATTAATGTTTTGCCTTTTTGGTGTTAGAAAGTTATTTAAGACTATTAAGCTGGTCTGTTTTAATTTTTTGTTGTATTGGTAGCAAATGATAAGATTTACTGAAAAGTTCGGCCCCTTACATACTCGTACAACGAGATGGATACCTCAACTAACTGTATCTATCTCGGTTGTTTGCAACTCTGTGTGTTTATTGGTGTTTAACACCCTCATATATTTAACAACTGTGGCGAGGTTATAAAACTTTTTTCATGCTCACCTCAACTGAGCACGAAATTTCAACTGCTCATAAAAACTAAAATACCGACAATTGAAGGAGTTGTTTTGCTTTAAGTCTCTCAGATGTTGTATTTATCATGCCAATGAATGTTAAAATGCCAAATACCTCGGGGCATGATCCCTGGGTCATAGAACTATTTTCATGCTCATCTCGCTTGAGCATGAAAATTGTAAAGTTCATAAATAAAATACAAATTGATGGGGCAATTTTCTCGCTCAGAATAAAAAAATATTGGAAGGAAAAGGATTAAAATTCCAACAATTATTGATAACCAGGACAAATATCATGCTCATACGAGTTGACCATGAGAAAAGTTTTATGATCTAGGTTTATTATCTCCATTGGTAATTGATGACATTAAATTTGAAGTCCTTTTTTCTCAGAAAATTGTAGATGTCATCTGCTGTAGTGTTAGAAATTAGTGCATAAGGGAGAGTTGAAGTAAAATTTTCTTGATGTAAGAGTTTTATGTTTAGGATTTTTGTTACTGTGATAAATTGATTATAAAATGAAATATTGATTTAAAAAAAAAAAAAGAATAAAATATTTAACATCCTTTCGTGTTGATTTTTGTTATCTACCTATTAGCCCTTTACCTACAATTCATTACAATCAGTTGTCCTTTGATGACGTACTTAGCAGCCTGTATTACCAACAATATGGGAGAGCGCAGTGGCTCGCTCAGTGGTAGAGTGTGTGTCTCTAGATTGAGGGGTTGCGGCTTTGAACCTCACCGGTGTCACTGCATTGTGTCCTTGAGCAAAACATTAATTATTGCTTAGTACTGGTTCAACCCAGGAAGACCAGTCCCAACATAACTGAAAATTTGTTGACTGAGATGTAAAGAATTAAATCAAACAAACAAAAACCAACAATATGGATCCAGATCAGACTGCTTGTGCATTTGAATATATACAGCAGACAGGTTAACCCATAAAGAGCCACCTATAATTTGCAGCAGACGACAATTTCAAATTTTGCTGCTTTTTCAAAAATAACAAAAAAGGTATAATATTTCATGAGAATCGTCTGCTGGCAGAAGATTCTCATGAAATATACCTTATTTTTGCCTAGAACTAGGAGAGAAATAGCAAAATTTGTCTCAATGAGACAGTTCTTTTGAGCACCCAAAAGGTATGTTAAAACTGATGGGTAAGAAAATATTTGCACATTCTTTCCTACCTTACTGCAGATTCAAATGCTTCTGACCAAAGTACTCTTGGCAGACTGCTTAACCTTTTGTATACTAATAATGTAATGTACACCTTACCAAGCAGTGAAGACCAAGATGAAATGTCGCATAAGGGTCTTCATTGTTTGCTTGATAGACAAAAACAGGAAAAACAATTTTATTAGAAAATTATGACATATGACCCCTCCCTATATACAATGGACCATTCCAAGTTTATAGTACCTAACCAGAAGGAAGAATCCATTAATACTTCAATGGTTAAAGTCTGCGCAGGAAAAGTGTGACGGGATAGATGAATGTCTCAATATAACTGAAAATTTGTTGTTACAGTAAATGTTTTAAAATTTTAAGTACTAGTTCCCTGCCAAAAAGGCCTAGACAAACAGTGCAGACCCAGATCAGACTGCTTCTTCGGAAGCGGTTTGATCAGGGTCTTCTCTGCCTGCTATTCTGACAAACATTTTATTAATTCCAGCCCTGATAACCAACATTTTATATGAGAACAGAAAGTGAAAAGTGTTTGAAATTTTAGAACATTTACCGTAGCAACATTAAGCCTCAATCAAACAAGCCATCTCCTAATGACTGTAAAATCATGTTCAGCAAGGCACACTTTCAAAACTGATTGATTAGCTCTTTGCATTCTGGCCATTTTTCCTGGTTTTGTTGTCGTTTGTAAGTTACTTTTTTCAAAATTAAAGTAAGTAAGGTTGCAAAGATCAGGAATCGATACAATCAACTTTTAAAAAAATTATATCAGAGTGTCAAATGCTTTGGATCCAGATCAGGACCAGAACACTATCAGAGTGTCAAATGGTTTGGGTCCAGATCAGGGCCGACATTTTTTCCATCCTGACTAACTTGTATCTTCTAACAGGAAAAGGGGATATGGGGGGGGGGGGGGGGGGGGGGGCAGACCCCTTTAATAATTAGCTATGGAACAGACCAGGTAAAGCAAGTATCAAAGAAAGAAAATAGACAGACTTTTCAATAGTATTTAATTTGAGCACAGTAATGTGCAAATATCCTTATGTCTTGATAACTTTTAGTCCTTTGTCAGAAGTAATGAGTCAACAGCATATTGAAAATGTGTTTAAAAGTGTTCCCCATGAAATAAAAATGAAAATTAAATGTTCAAATTAAGTCTGGCATACAATTTTTTAGCGAAAATCATCGCCAATTCTTTTCCGAAAATCGGGCCGAAAAATCGTCGTAGCAAAAAGTTGTAAGGTTTCTAAACTTTGACAAAAGATGCGATATACTTGCCGTTGTCGTAGAATGGCGTTTCTGATGTCAAATTAAAATTTGGAAAAAGTAGATTCTCATGATTCAAAGATAATTTTGATATTTTGAATTTTCATCATTCTGTGTAACTTTGACTTCGGTGCTTTTTAACTTTTGTTGTGATCGTCCGATTTTTAAAATTCGCATTCCAGGGCCACGGGAATACATTCATCTGTCACGTGTCAAAAGCTCATGAATATTCAATAACAACAAGTAGCTCGCAATTTCATTGGAAGAGGACACCTGACCACGCGCAAGTGCACTGAAACCTGTTTATTGGCTTGAGTGGAAAATAAACGTGACGCTTAAATTAACCAGATGCCAACAAATTATGTAAATTAATAACGCACACATATCATATATCAGATTGAAGCATTTTTATTGCCTTTCTAATCATGTATGTAGACAGGGTGTCAATATATTGTAAATAATCAAAATTAAGGATTTAGACCAGTGACCATAGAAATTTTCCGTAATTCCAGCTGATATTGGACAGGTACTGGGGTTGCTAGTATGATATAGTATGATATACAGGTTGTGGAAATCGTGGGCCAGGGAGGCCCAAGATGACAAAGAAATTGACAGAGAATGACTGCCATGAGTGGAAGTTCGTGGCAGTCAACCCCTTGAAAGGAACACCTGGAGATCAGGTGCGAGATATTATATATGCAGCGAGCCAACTATCTGCACGTTAATCAGAAATCTGATGATAATGACATGACCCAAGTGAAGCTGTAAACAAATCACACAAGACAAAATTTCAATTTTATGATAAACAAAAACTACAGATGATCATTAATCTATTTTAATTATTTTGTAAAAATAGTTTACAATAATATATATCAAAATACTGCTTTATAAAATGCATTGTTGTAATAATCAATTAAATCACAATAAATGAAATGTTCTCAACATCAAAAACACAGAATGTAGCCTTTAATGCTGAAATATCTGAATACATGTATAAGCTGTCAATAGGAACAAAAACACATGGAAAGGTATTTATTTCTAAAGATAAACAAAAAACTTTGAGGCTTGCTGTATTTACAATATTGAAAATCCCGATCTAGAAATAGGGGTTTCAGGCATTTACTTACATTTACAATAATAATTTGACACATATAGATGTGCTAGCCTGACTGGCTCATTTTAGGTGTTATATATCAACCTTTTGATATTAATTGATCCTAAGGTCATAGCTCAGGTCGTGGTACATCTATACATGTTCATTTCTATGAAACTAAAAATAGTTCTGAATAATTTATGCAGGATAAATATACATACAACTTTCCCATTTATTCAAAACCTTATTGCAACGTGTACCCAAAAATTGATATTTGCAAGCTGGGTAATTTTTATGCTTTTGTTGCCATCAGCAGACTTTTTTCAAAATTAACTTTTTCAAAAAATTATACGGCTCAACTAAAGTTTAGCACGGATTTTAATATGATGCCCCATTTTGAATGAACATAAAGCATTACATTTGATGTTATCAACATGTATGGGGATCTTGAAATTTACGTTTTTTCGTGTCCGCTAGACAAAAAGGAATCTGGTTAGGCGTCAGTGGATTGATGTTAAATTTGATGTCATGGGCATGGCGAGGATACACATCTACGTCGGAAATTGAGTCTTTTGATCTAAATGTAAAGCAAAAGGTTCTAAATGGTAAAAAACGTTAAAAACATCTAAGTTTGATACCCGTTTATGCCACGTTTTACCGTTCCATTATGACGTTAAAATGGTATTTTTCCACTTCTTGCCTTTTCAGCGAACCGAATCAAGCGGTCAAGTAATCTTTTTGATGCTAGAGTGGCACAAGCACCCAGATCATTTATGTTAGTTGATCCTTTGAAAACATTTTCTTAAGATAGCGTTACCGCCTACATTTAGCCTCAACTTCAGATTGACGTCAATTTTTTATAAATTCAATACCCAGGGATAAAAATTTATAAACGTGCCTTACCCTTAATTGTCTCTCTTTTGGCATCCTCTTAAACATGAAAACCCTTTCAATTAAGCATGCCTACACAACGAAAACAGTACTGTTTTTGAAGTGTAAACGTCATTATAACAACGACGCTAGTTTTAATCAAGCCTCAACTTTTGCTTCAAATGCTCAATGGAGATGACCTTTAATGTTTTTCAGAATGGCTGATTCGACCAAGCTGGAAAACAAAGGACTTTATAAACCGATGCTGTATCAATTTTGTATTGCCGATAATGCAGTTGAAACACGTTTTTGACCCCTCTCCTGTTTAAAGTAATGAACAATGCAGTAGAAATCCAATTAAAGTACACCAATTGCTTTCCTCAACTTAAACACATATCAAACCATCATTTCAGCAGATATTTTATAACTTTAAGCCATTTGCTCAAATAAAACTTAATTTTAATTTATCCGTGCTAAACTTTTGTTGAGCAGTATATTTCAGGAACACTATCAAAGTGTCAAATGGTTTGTTTCCAGATCAGGACAGACATTTTGTCGGTCCTGATCTGGGTCCAAACTGTTTGCAAAGGTTATCAGCAGATAATAATTGTTGCCGTTAGCAAGGAAAGAGCTATAAAAAAAAAAGCAAAGTTAGTTTGAAATCTACCCATATCCTGTATATTGCTGATCGCTGTACAGTATAACAAGCTATCAATCAAAACCTAATTATATATCAAATACTAGGAAAATAAGAAGGAACCAGGTATTAACCAATCTCCCGCCAATTCATGACAAATTGTGTCTGCTTTCTCATCTGCTATTGTACTCTGGTAACCTACATTCTCAGGAGCAGTCTGATCAGGATTCATACTGTTCGCTTCCATGATGAAAGTAGTCTGGAAAAGTAAAAAGGACATTTTCATGGCAAACAATAAGGGTTTTGAAGTCCACTTGAAGTCCAGGTGAGTAGAGTTTTCATCTGCCTTATAAAGCAAGCAAAGTTTGCTCTTCAATCATTATAAAGCAACATTTGCTTGCTTAAGGCGGTTGCTTGCATAGTACATTCTTATCCATATTAGTAATAATTGTTATCTAAGATAGGAATAGAAGTTTATCCAGCAACAGTTATCTAAAGTGAGGAGTCCCTGACTCTAATGTAAAGGTAGAAAAATCACATAAGAGTATAATCTTATTAAAGCTAATCTCCAAGTTCTATGACTAATCTTTTCCCATCTTGTCATTCCAAGGGTTGCGATACGCTATCTTAACCCTTGGCCTCACAATGATACTTTCTTCCGATTGAGTACGTCATAAGTTGAAAATAGTAACAATTGATATGATCAATCACAAAGTGGTGGAAAAAATCGATAAACACCAGGACTCCAGATTAGACGGCGTAATTAATTTACATTCAATTTTCATATTCAACACCTAAAATTTACGTTTAATGTGCTCAAAAGAGCTGTTACATTAAGATGGTTATTTTGAGCACCCATAACATAATTTTGAACTGAAGGATAGAAGAAAATTAATATTTTTACGACCAAAATCTTTGATTATCTGGACCTATGGAGACTTAACAGGCGGTGTATATAAGATGCCGATAAACTGCTACGCTTAATCTGATTGGCAGGAAGGGATTATCGAAAGAATCCTTCCTGGCGTTTTCATTGGTCGATTAGTCTGTGCTAATAATAAATTTTGAGGGTCGTGAGGTGAAGGGTTTGTCGAAAGGTAGATACGACGAAACCTTCGCTGGTGAAGATGATCTTTTCCTAGGGCTAGGTATAAACATCCACTGTTGCTACTTCTTCAGCAATTCCTGAAAAACAAAAGATGGAAAAAATAAATAAATTTTTACTGGGAGTGATACAATGCCATGCATTTAAATTAATAAAACCATTCAGTGGTTTACATATTTTGAGATGTTATATAATAACATCTATAACAATGTTGCATACATAACCAAAAATGCTTTAATGTCATATGATAAAAAATTTTGATTCTGTATTATTGGATTTATTAACCTCGTGAAAAGTGATAAAATGATCTGGGAACCTCCCATTTCATTGCTTTTCCTCAACTTGTTTAATAGAATCAACAATACATGAGCACTCATGTAACATCATCTATAACTACAACTAGAAATTGTGTTTATGAAACACTGTGCTCCCAACCATTAGCTTGTCGATAAGGATGATCTCACCATCCTGTATCTGCTGACCAAAATTTGAAGCTCCTAGCCATACTCATTTTTTAAATATCTGGATTACAAGTTTTCAATGTTCAAATTTGCAAGGGCAATAACTATAAAAAAAAAAAAAAAAATTCAAATTTCGCCAGGTAATCTACTTATCATCCTCTATCAGCTGACCAAATTTGAGGCTACCAGCTGTAATAGTTTTTGAGATATCTTTATTACAAGTTTTCAATGTCCAAATTTGCAAAGGGCTTTTTTAAATGTTTACCAAGTAGTCTACTCATTATCTTCTATCAGCTGATCAAGTTTGAAGCTCCTAGCTGTAATAGTTTTTGAGATAATTTCATTCTGGCCCGTTAAAAGGGGCATAACTTTACAAAGGGAGATAATTAAGCCTATAAAAAAATATGGGTCAGTATCCATTTATGAAATTTAAAACCCTAACTTTTTTTGAATGAAGGGACAAGCCCAAAGCAATATGCTCCTTCAACTTTTTCAAAGTTGGGGGCATAAAAAGAAGCACCAAACCTGACAAGGTAATGTTCAAGCACATAAACATAGGTATTGTATTGGTGCACATGAGCCAACTCCTGAGAATTCGGTTCTTTTATTACATTATATGAGCAGTGACTGCCCAAATATTCAGTCTTGCTAGAGACTTCACTGCTCACACACAGGAGGTAGATGAGATCAGACCAAATTTTATGCCTTTAGTGCCACTAGATAGCTGAGCATGTATGATTCAAGAATAAACCTACATTTATCACATGATGTTGCATCCAGAGGTAATATAACACAATGTAATAAAATAGATAAATCACTAGTAGTTTACAGCTATTGTAGCACTATGTTATGACAGCCATAACAATGTCGGGTATATATGGCAAAATCTTAGCATTTTACATCAAAAGTAGTTTTTGTGTCATATGATAAAATGAATCTAACATTCACGCTCCTGTATTGCTGATTTTATCAAACTTGCTGTTATAAAGTGATAAAATACTCTGCAAGCCTTGCATCTTATTAACTCATCCGCTATTTATGTTTTAGTGCTGTAGTTTTTATCATTTATGTGATATCCTGCTAACAAAGCAAGAATGACAGTGTGACAAGTCAAAAGTAATATACCCCACCCCGCCCCCTACTCACCCCTCAACTTTATCAAAGTTGTAGACACAATAAGGTATTTGGCTGTCTTTCTGGGTACGGTGGCAAATGACTGTATCAGTTTCACCATTTTCACATCAGTTTTGTGTCTAGGGGTATTGTTACCTGAATATTGATCTGAACTGCATTATCACTCACATTGAACATGCTCCCTCTGACTGCAGTGCAGTGACTACTGAATTCAATTCAATAAGCACACTGTGTGCATAACTTTTTCAAAATTATGTACCCATTTTTGAAAATAGTGTTGTTCTAGATCAGCTGGCTTCTAAAGAAGCCAGCTGATCAGGATCTACATTTTTTTCACTAACACCATGAATCCATATTAATTATGACATTTCACCACTGAATTGACTGGAAATCAGAAGCTTAGCTAGTGTAAACAATCCATAAAGTACTCTGCCCATATCAGAGCACAGTGGCTCAGTGGTAGAGTGCTTGACTGGAGACCGAGGGGCTGCGGGTTCGAGCCTCACCGGCGTCACTGCGTTGTGGTCCTTGAGCAAGACACATTTATCCAAGCTTAGTACTGGTTCAACCCAGGAAGACCCGTCCATTTATAATTGAAAGATTGTTGATGGGACATAAAGGATCAAATCAAACAAACAAACTTTGCCCATATAAGGTTGAATATGGCACGCTTTTTCAATTTGATAAAGTAACTCACCACAAAGATTGTCTCCCACTTTGATATACAAATAACCATTGACTCCAAAATCTGTACCCCAGGAATTGCGTACAATGTAGTATGGCACTTCACCTGCAAATATATCAAGAAGTGAGCAAAGCTCACATACCCCCCGCGGTAGCCATCAGAGGTTGTAACACTTTCAGAGAAAAGACAAAATTGTCAAAGATTTCATAATCCTAAATCAAGTAGTTTCTGAGAAAACGTTGATGAAAAATGTCCATGTGATATATAAGAGTGACAGAAGGAAAAATTGAAAATTTGAAAAAAGAAGGCAAAATGAGGATTAGCACCTTAGTTTTCATTTACACAATACACTTCTCCTACCTGAAAGTACACAAATAATTTCATAATCCTAAATCAAGTAGTTGCTGAGAAAATTCTGACGAAAAACTTCCATATGTGTTATATAGGAGTGACAGAAGGAAAAATTGAAAAAGAAGGCAAAAAGAGCTTTAGCATCTTATTTCATTTACACAATACACTTAGCCTACCTGAAGGTGTACACAAAATTTGAAAACACTGGCTTCAATAGGAACTGAGAAATCTGCGACAAAAATTTTCATTGGAGAGAAAGAAAAATGAATAAATAAAGGGACTGATATGCAATATGCGGCTGTTTTTTGTTACACAATACAACTTATCACTGCCAAGCTTTGTACCAAATTTCAGAATCCTAACTCAAGTAGTTGCTGAGAAATCTTTGACAGAAAAAATGTCCATATGTATTATATAAGAGTTGAAGAAGAAAAAAATGAAAAATTGAAAAAAGAAGGCAAAATGAGGATTAGCATCTCAATTTTCATTTACACAGGACACTTTGCCTACCTGAAGGTGTACACAAAATTTTAAAACACTGGCTCAAATAGGAGCTGAGAAATCTGTGACAGAAATTTCCATTTGAGAGAAAGAAAAATGAACAAATAAAGGGAATGACAAGCAATATGTAGCTGGTTTTTTTTTGTTACACAATACAACTCATCACTATCAAGCTTTGTACCAAATTTTAGAATCCTAACCCACATAGTTGTTGAGAAATCTTTGACGAAAAAAAGTTTACAGACAACAGACAAACAAACAAACATAATTACAGAAAAGGCAAAAACTATATACCCCCTATATACTTCGTACCGGCGGTATAAAGATACAAACATTTCATGAGAAAACCCACCTTACAAGAGCACAGCAGGTGCCTTTAGAAGGGCAACTCTTTATTCACATTTCACTATAAATGGACCTATTCATGTCAGCCAATGAAAAGCATGGCTATATGATGATGTCAGATTTCAGGCTATATCGCAGGATTAACAGTCACAAAATGAGCATATGCACAGCCTTTAAACTCCCTTGCTGACATATCAAGCGGGACTGGAGGTCTTAACTTTAATCTGAGTCTTCATCAACATCCATACTTTGCATATGCGAGCAGTGAAGGCTGGGCTAAGTACTTGTGCAGGCTCACCTGCTTGACAATGTGATAAATACCAAAATTTCATGTGATGGCTCCAATGTTTTCTGCTTTCTCATCTCATGATGCACTTTGGTAGCCTATATTGCAAGCAATATTAGCTCATGCCCTGAAGTTGTTGAGCAGGATAAATTTCATTCTCAGTTGAGTTGAGCATGGAAAAGTTTAATAACCTTGAGGCCAGATCAGACTACGAGAAGCAGTTAAATCAGAGTTTATACTGCTTGCTTCCATGATAAAAGTAGAAAGAAGTGCATTATTATATTGAGTGCGTTTGAATATATGCAGCAAACAACATTTTCAGGAAAACAAATATTGGAAGATTAATGGCTACTTTCAACTGCCAGAGCACAGTAGCTCAATTTGTAAAGTGTTGATTTGTGACCAAGATGTCCCAGATTCGAATCCCTCCAGCAATGTGGTATTGTGTCCTTGAGCAAGACACTTTTATCTTCATTGCTTGCTGCTGGTTCGACCCAGGAAAACGTCCCAACATGACTGAAAAATTGTTGACTGGGATGTAAAGCATTACCTAGAACAATTTTTGTAACAAAATTTAAACTGCAGCAGCAGGTCTGACTTGAACAGCCTGCCCATTTCAAGACCAACAATTCGACATTGGGCCCAGCAATGACTTCACTTCGGTGCAGTTTGGCTGGGCATAGACTCAATCTGACCGGAGTCAACTTTGCTCTTGAAAAAAGCTTGGGGCTAGTAAGTAAGTGCTCAGCAATAACAATGATCATACTGGGAGGATAGATATTGTGTGTTTCACAGTGATGGCGGTACAGTTATAAATAATTGAAAATATAAATTACGGTAGATGACACTAATTGTCTGCAAACAGTGCAGTCCAAGAGAGGAAGGTCTGATCAGGGTCTTCCCGTTTGCTATTCTGACAAGCATTTTGTGAATATCAGACCTGGTAACAAACATTTTATTTGAGGACAGAAAGAGAAATGTGCTCGAAATTTTAGAACATATACCGTACCTGATATATCATAACCAACAATCTGTACAGCATGGTTATTGTGGTTCTCACAGTGATGCTGTATAATTCCACCCTGGTAGTTGTACCAGGTTTGTGCATCTACCGCTACAGCCACTGGTCCTTTTTCATATATCATCTGTAAAAGTTGATGTTCTTGACCAACTAGACGACTTGAACCACTGAAATAAGAAAGTCATTAACACAATTTTTGAGCATAAAGCTAACTTTTTTCTTATGCCCCTATTCCACACAGACCACAAATCTCCTGAATCACCAAGAATCGATAAATGATAGGATTCAGCTGGATTCGTGGAGAATTGTAATTTTTTTTAACCCATTCTGTGATGTTCTACGATTCGGTTACGAAACAGGTAAGAAACAGTTACAAATATTCACGGGATTTGGCTGGATTCGGCCTGAGTTGCCATAATACTGTGCCGAATTCACTACGATGTGCATCAACATATTTAGAAATACTGCAATAAGTTAAAGAATGGATCACAAATTAGTTAAGAATACGCCGAATGTAGCACGAGTTGGGCACAAATTAAAAGAAATCTGCGACAATTCGCCACAATTCGCTAGATTTTCTCTCAAGATGGTTATAAAAAAGGCCCATCCATACTTCGGGGGCATCAGTTTCAAAGAATTTTTATACCGCCGGTACGAAGTATATAGGGGGTATATAGTTTTTGCCTTTTCTGTAATTATGTTTGTTTGTTTGTCTGTTGTCTGTAAACTTTTTTTTCGTCAAAGATTTCTCAGCAACTATGTGGGTTAGGATTCTAAAATTTGGTACAAAGCTTGATAGTGATGAGTTGTATTGTGTAACAAAAAAAAACAGCTACATATTGCTTGTCATTCCCTTTATTTGTTCATTTTTCTTTCTCTCAAATGGAAATTTCTGTCACAGATTTCTCAGCTCCTATTTGAGCCAGTGTTTTAAAATTTTGTGTACACCTTCAGGTAGGCAAAGTGTCCTGTGTAAATGAAAATTGAGATGCTAATCCTCATTTTGCCTTCTTTTTTTCCTCTTAAAGCAGCTGTAGAATTGATCCTGCAACTTGAGTGTTGAAAACAGCTACTCATATAGCTTGAAGAAAACAACTACGTTTAAGTTGAGAGGCCCTGGCCCTGGCCCTGCATGACTCTTTGACTTGGAAAAATATAGTAGTTTGCCATTGGCAAAATCACCAGCCAGGAGTTACTGACTGATCCTGTTTGTGCTCATATCTGCCAAATCTGTTTCCACTTCTAGGACTGGCTCACATGCGCGTGACAGGGTTGTTACTCTAAGGGAAAAACAGATTTAAGATAAGTTTTAGGTGCTCAAAAGAACCATCATGATTTAACATGTTTGGGATGAGAACTAAGAAAACTAAATTCTAATTTTAAAGTCTTATCTTTGGACCTAAAAATGGATATTGCAAACTTTGTTGAAATCTAAAGAGTGCATTTGGAGATACCCTGCAAGTTTTCGCTTATGATAGCTCTGTACAAAAGCAAGTTTTGGCTTAAATTTGGCAGTTTATTTTCAAATGTAACCTTGAAAATTGTGTCAAGGTCATCAAAATCTATTCAACTTATGTCCTTAGGTTGTATTCAGCTAAAGTTGCAATCTGCCTGCTGGTTCTTAAGATAAATCATGCTGATGTAAACTCCAATAAGATGGGCCAAAGAAATAAAATGTCACTCTCCTGTTTGGTCTGCAGACGCATATACATTACCTTAGATAAGAAATATAATTACTATTTGTCATATTTCTTAATCAAAACATATGAGAAGGGTATAAAAATCTACTTTTGCTATTTCTCCATAAAAATATGTAAACTTCAGTGGCGGATTTAGGGGGGTGCTTTGGGTGCTTCAGCACCCCCAGCTGAGTCCATGGTAAAAAATCTTAACCTACCTTTTTGCTTCTCAATGTACGGAAGGTACCTTTTTGCGCATTTAGGTTGGTTTATCTGTTACTATTTCAACAGACAAATACGCTGGTTTTGATATCATCGCAGTCTGATCTGTGCCCGTTTTGTTCGATAACAGCGGGGACTTTCTATACCAACGGGACTGAAATCAAGTTTTCTCGCAGCTATCTCCCATTCTATGAATTTTTCAAAGGATATAGTTTTAAAATCGACGGTAGAATTAGCGTTTTTCCTAACCACATTATTCTTTTAAAAAATTGCTCAGACATTTGCCTTGCTGCTCTTTCCATGACCTGTTAGCAGACTTGTTGGGATATTCATGATGCGCTGACATACGCGGATGCGTGTTCTGATTTGGGTCATCCAAGCGACAGCCTTCGCTGGGCAACATTGCTTGGGACAAGACGCTTAATAAAAATGACCTAGCCCACGCGCGTATCAGCAATGCGAGTCTGTACATATTGTGCGTGCGTGACACTGCAGCAAAAACAGGTTTTTCGCCACACTTTCCCATAATGTGATTTTTTTAAAAGGATATAGTTTTAAAATCGTAGGGTATAATTAGTCATGAGCACTTGATGCTTTTTCTCCAACCACATTTTTCTTTTTAAAAATCGCTGCAAACATTCGCCATGGTGCTCTTTCCATGACCTGTTCTCAGTCTTGCTGGAGTCTTCATTTTTTTGCTGACAAACACGGATGCGCACTCTGATTCAGGTCATCAAAGTTTCAGCCGGCCTTCTCTGGGCAACATTGCGTGCGATAAGATGTTGTTTTTCCTAAACTGATTTAAAATTGTACATTAGATTTTAACACTATCGTATCAGCGATGCCAGTCTTGCATATAGTGTGTGCGTGCATGTGTGTGTCAACTCTGTGGGATGTTGGTCTGACTAGCGATCGGTCTGTCACATGTTCGCTCTTCCTGTCCAGCACCATTCTATTGCTGAAATTGGTCATGAACTATTATCTGCAGTAATTCCCATTCCTTCTTATTGAAAGAAGGACAGTTGTCAGTTACTGGCAAAACCCCACTCCAGGCCCTTTTGTATCTATAAGATGGGAGCATTTATGAATTATTTCACTACCTTCGCCTCCGATCAACTGGGCAATAATGTAAATGCGGACCCAGTTGAGTAACACTATGGCTAGCTCACATGAGCCCGAAAACTCATGTGAGGTTTTAGTATACCAATGATCCAGCGTTCGGCACAGCATCTTCCGTTCACGTTTTCAAAGAAGTATATCAGCTGACCAATTTTAGTCTAATTACGTATAAAGCATCATCAGGTATGGAAGGGGAAAGGATGCATTTGGTTTTTTGGGCTGATTGGATTAATTGGAGCTCTGACATATATAGACGCATAATGGGAAAAACTTTAACAGTCTTCTCTGAAACGGCGAGACCCACAGCTTATAGATTTATTTCTTGGATCATTTATGTTATTTCATTTCTGTCTTGTTTTTGTTATGCTTTCGTGTGTGTATGTTTATGGATGCCTTGTGGTCACCTGCTTGGAAAGGGCTGACCTCTTGGCTCTCGTTTGTGATGTCTAATTGTGAAGTTGTCACTTTCCCATTGGTATCCTGGGTCAGGCGTGGTGCTTGATTGTATCCATTCCTGATCTTTTCCCTTTTTCTTACTTTGTGGTCACCTACATAAATTCTGCTATCCATGCTCCTGGTGTCTATACTAGCCATGGAGTCATAAGCTTCTATCGATTTAAAATGAGAAAAACTTTTAAAAAAAAGTTAAAAAACCTTCTCTGAAACCATGAGACCCACAGCTTGTAGTCCCATAAATTCTGCCCACCACGCATCTTGGGTCTAAGTAAGAAAAAGGGCAAATACTTAAGATCATTTAGGCTTTAATAGCCCCCATAATCATAATGGGGAAAAACTTTTTCAAACAAATCTTCAGTTCATAGCTGTATCCCAGTAATTTTTTAGTTTAGTATTTTGTGTTTTCTATATGTTAACCCAACCACGCACCTGGGATTCAAACTGATCACTCGCCGGGGACATTTGCTTTTTTAAACAAAATAAAATGAAAAAAATCTCTAAAACCAGACGGCCAAATGCTCAGGGGAGTGATATATAGGCTAATTGAGCCTCTTGCTTCTATGAGACACAGTTCTATATGGAAACTGATTTGTGCTATTACATGCATGGATCCAGGGATTTTGTCAGGGGGGGGGGGGTCCAGGCCCAACTGCCAGAATGTTTCAGAGGGGGTCCAACTTTTTCCAGGGGGGGGGGGGGTCCAACTTTTTCTAGGGGGTCCAAATGCCAATTTCTGTAGAACCCCATATAACTTGTGATTTTCCAGGCAGGGGGGAGGGGGGTCCGGACCCCCTATCCCCCTTTTGGACCCGCACATTTATAAGTGTCTGTAGCCTAATACATTGACTGTTGGTGTCCACCTATCAAGCACCCCCAGCATTAGTGGTCCTGGATCCACCACTGAACTTGTTGTGTCTATCTAGAGCACCACTACAAATGTTTCATTTAAAGAAATTAAAAGACATGCTCTGGTACAGTTTTTGACCTTATGCTGTGATATACAACTTTAAATACTGACTACAACACTCTGACTCACAATAAACTGTTAACTTCTAAATTTTACCGCTGATACTATGATTTGATATGTAAATTCAATGTTGCCAGAATATTTCAGAGGGGGTCCAACTTTTTCCAGGGGGAAGGGGGGGTCCAACTTTTTCTAGGGGGTCCAAATGCCAATTTCTGTAGAACCCCATATAACTTGTGATTTTCCAGGCAGGGGGGAGGGGGGTCCAGACCCCCTATCCCCCTTTTGGACCCGCACATTTATAAGTGTCTGTAGCCTAATACATTGACTGTTGGTGTCCACCTATCAAGCACCCCCAGCATTAGTGGTCCTGGATCCACCACTGAACTTGTTGTGTCTATCTAGAGCACCACTACAAATGTTTCATTTAAAGAAATTAAAAGACATGCTCTGGTACAGTTTTTGACCTTATGCTGTGATATACAACTTTAAATACTGACTACAACACTCTGACTCACAATAAACTGTTAACTTCTAAATTTTACCGCTGATACTATGATTTGATATGTAAATTCAATGTTGGACTTAAATCTCTCTTGCACCTGGGACTTTCAGAACCTGAATTTTATGGCGACTTAGTGTATATATTAAAGAAAATTGTTGGCTCTAATAATTTTTCAGCACAGATTATTAAAATAATTTCTCATTATAAAAAGGTTGGTTATAATACTAATGTACTGCAATAGATTGCATGCTTGGTGTGATTGGGTTGGAAAGTTTGCTTTCATATTTAATTGCACCCAGGTGGGTCAGACTTCAGACTCTATGAGGGTTCCGACTTAGACATCTTTATATTGAGAGGGTTATTAGGGCCTGATGTTGTGCCTGAGGTTGGGCCCACGGGTTTAACTATTGGATTTCTTTTACTCCAGTATTCAGTTGTATATATTGTGGAGTCCTTATCTTTCTTTTATCTCCTTTTTATATCTTGATTTGTATGTACAAGGAGATGAAACATTGATAAGTTTGGGATCTTTAATGCGCTTCAAACATCTATTTGTCTTGATACACATCAGAAATAAGGTTTAGATTGGATAAAAATCTAACATGTTTAAACCCTCCAGTAAAAAAAATTTACTGATCGTTCCAAGGCTGTGCTTCTTTTGTGGATCCTTTTTGTTATTTATGTTTCATGTTTACCATTCTGTCTTGTCTCTTTCTTGCAGTCTTATGGACATCTGCTGGGAAAGGGCTGATCTCTTGGCTTCTTGTGTATATTTTGTGTGTTTGTGTCACTTTCCCATATGGTGTCCTAGGTCAGGTATTTGATTGTATCGATTCCTGACTTTGCCTTCTTCTTTGCTTTTACCTATAACATTGGTGGGATTTTACAAGCACTCCTTTAGCCCCTTGTGGCTCTACCTTACACATATTAGACTCATCTGTCAGTGGATATTCTGTTTCTGTCACTATAGGAATCTTATTCTGAAAGAAAGATACTCCAATTAACGCTTTTAGCCAAATGAATTTTCCCACTGTTATCAACTGGGCAGTCCATTTCTGTTTTAAGGGTTGTTGGTTGGTATTTTTCATCTTTATTCAAATTTTAATAGAACATTCTTTAAACAAACAGTGGCATCAGATCTGGGTTTGCACTGTTTGCCTATGTCTCACTAAAGAGGCTATGGGTTAAGAGTGCATTTTTTATAAAAAAGTATTTCTTATTTTTAAATCAAACTTTGATGAGGATACAGGCTAAAACCAACACATATCTTTGAAATTGTTTGAAGAAGCATCCACACTCAAGCCTTTAATTGCTTGAAATTTAGCACTAAGGTGGTTCCTTTGAGAAAATATTTTGGTTAAAAAATAAGCCTATGCACAGTTTGACACTAGCAACTATCACTGTTGCAGAGAAACACACTTTACCATGTAAATTATGTCAAGGTCATTGGAGCAAGAAATATAGGTCAAGGATTTGGAACAGAGTGCCTGCTGAAGTAGTGTGAAGATTGACACGGGCAGCTACCAAAAAATTGCTACTGAGAAATCAATTTTACTATCTATATTTGTGTCAAGGTCACTGGAGCCTGGAGGTGAAATATAGGTAAAAATGGTGCACTTTGATGTACAGTTAATTGTTTACCTATGATTGGACAGACAGACAAACTAGAGGACCTGACGGTCCTGAAGCGCTCACCTGATCTCCTTAATACTGTTAAAATAGGTCAAGATCAACTACAGCTTATAATGAAACATATTTTGTTTTATGGGGGTTGTGGTCATTTTTGGTTAAGTGACCTAAAACAACCCTAATGAATAATCCATCAAACAGCCCAGTGATTTCTGAGGAAAAGACAGTTAGATAGGCATGTGGCAGTCCCAATGAGTGGCCTTGGATAAAAGGTCACAGGTCAGCTTGACATTTGGTACTTATATAAAACGGTTGTCTCATTAGGTTAAACATTTCTTGCAAGTATTATGATTTCACCCTAAACAGTTATAGAAAAATGAACAAATTTAAGATTTTTCTATATAAATACATTAGGAATCAAAATTGTTCTTGCTATAAAGTAGGTCCAGGTCAACCTAGATTCATCATTTGTGCAAATTTGGTAGGGCCCACATCCCCAATGCTTCATACCAAGTCCCAAGGCCATTGGCCTTTTGGTTCCAGAGAAGAAGATATTTAAAGGTTTTTACCATATATGGGCATGGTGGCCATCTTGGTCATGTGACCAGTACAACTGGTACAAATTTTGGCTAACCTATCATAAGGAGTATTCATATGAAATTTGAGTTCAATTGGCTTAGTGGTTTCTGAGGAAACTATGTTTTAATGTGTTGATAAGACTCCAATATGAGCGACCTTGGCTGAAAAGTTAAAGGTCAACCTTGAGCTTTGAAATTTATTTTAACCACTTTCTCATTCAGTTTAATAAATCAAGTGAGAATAATGACTTTGGCTTCAATAGTATTCAAAAAATCAACTTTTCAAAAAAAAAAATCCCATTTAAATGCATTCGGTAGCAAATTTGACCTTGACGTTAAGTAGGTCAAGGTCAACCTTGGATCATCATTTGAACAAACTTGGTAGGCCCTACATCCCCAATGCTTCATACCGAGTCCCAAGGTCACCGGCCTTCTGGTTCTGGAGAATATTTTTAAATGGTTTTTACCATATATGGGTGTGGCGGCCATCTTGGCCATGTGACCAAAATATTTTGTATAAATTTTGGCTAACTTATCATAAGGAGTCTTCACATGAAATTTGAGTTCAATTGGGCAAATGGTTTGTGAGAAAACTATGTTTTAATATATTGATGGGACTCCAATATGAGTGACTTAGCTGAAAGGTCAAAGGTCAACCTTGACCTTTGGAACTTATTTATAGCCATTGTCTCATTAGGTTAATCATATCAAGTGAGAATAATGACTAAGGCTTCAACAGTTTTCAAAAAATCAACTTTTCAAAAAATTTCTTATTTAAATGCATTAGAAAGCAAATTTGACCTTGACATTAAGTAGGTCAAGGTCAACCTAGGATCATCATTTGAACAAACTTGGTAGGCCCCACATCCCCAATGCTACATACCAAGTCCTGAGGTTATCGGCCTTCTGGTTCTGGAGAAGAAGATTTTTAAAGGGGTTTTACCATATATGGGCATGGTGGCCATCTTGGTCATGTGACCAGGACTATTTGAACAAACTCGGTCCCACATCCTAAGGAGTCTCCATATGAAATTTGAGTTCAATTGGCCTAGTGGTTTCAGGGGAGAAGATGTTTGAAATTGTGGACGGACGACGGACGGACGCCAGAGTGACTGGTATACTATTAGCTCACCCATGAGCCTTCGGCTCAGGTGAGCTAATAAATGGCTGGATGGAAACTTGAACAGTTTTGGACCCAAATCAGGCACACATAACTGTTTGACACACTGGCAGTATTCCTTAAAGGAATTTTTAAAACAGTTTTAAACCCTTTACCTCATAGAGACCCTTTTAAACACTTTGGCAAACAGAGCAAACCCAGATCAGGCAAGAGTTGCCTGATCAGGGTCTACTCTGTTTGCTTATGGAAATATGATTTGATATGATCCTACACTAGTGGAGGGGACAAGTAATTTCTTTGTTCTATGTACAAACATGAAAGTTTATTTATATACTAATTATTCATAGTGGGTTGAGCTTAGCATGAGTATTCATGAAGGAAAGGGATAATTTTGAAAATAATCTAGAGATGACAAGAAGAACATGCAAAATTACCCAGCATGCAAAGAGTTAAAACTCACAAAAATCATCCACCTGAGAGCACTACAGATGTCCCCACCAGCACAACCAAAGTCAGTACCATCACAGTCAATCACCTGTTGTACGCTGAGATCTAGTGGTGACTGACCTGTTTTGTTGGCATAAATACTCTCCACTGTTTCTACAGTACTGAAGGCCCTGAAATAGTTGTGTGCTTGTTATGCAAAGAGTTTAAACTCACAAAAATCATCCACCTAAGAGCACTACAGATGTCCCCACCAGCACAACCAAAGTCTGTACCATCACAGTCAATCACCTGTTGTACGCTGAGATCTAGTGGTGACTGACCTGTTTTATTGGCATAAATACTTTCCACTGTTTCTACTGTACTGAAGGCCCTGAAATAGGTGTGTGCTTGTTAGGCACTAGTAATTTTAACCACTACACCACCTTTCCCCCCCCCTCCCCCATCTACAGGGATGGTCTGGTGATAGAGAGGATAATGAGCAGAGCAATGACCTCTTGAGTTCATCTGCAGTGCGAGTCAGAGTTCTTTATCACTGTCAAGAGTAAAGCAATGACCATTTGATAGTTCCCCATCTCCCCCCTCTCACCTCTAATCCCACAAACCCAACCTACTCCTCAGTGCAAGGCTTTGAGCAGGGCTGTAAATTTATGAAAAATTATTGTCACTGTCATTCCCTGTAGTTGGGAAGGAGGGGGGGGGGGCATGGTTATAAAAAACTAGTGAAACAGTGTTGAATCCCCTCAACAACTAAGGTCAATAGGGACAGAACCTCAATTTAAACCCTTTATATCAGTTAGTACTGTATCTAAACTAAAATTTTTATGTTTTTCACATTGATTTTCGGCATTTTTATTTTTAATTTTAGCAATTTGTGTTTGCTATACAAGTTGCAAAGAAAAAGTAGCACCAATTTCTCCAAAAGGTCCGAAATTTGTGGCACAAGCAGATTTTTGTGTACATAGTTTTATTGACAGGTAAATTTCTTACAGGCACGACAGAATAAGGCGTGGATCAGGTGCGATTTCCAAAATATTTGAAGAAGCCATCCATTGCCTTAGTTAGCAAATTAGGGGGGTGCAATGTAACATTTTGATTGACATATTTGACTTTATTTATTTATTTTGTTTATTTGCACTTTGCTTAAAATTCTTAAAGAGTGCAGCTATGCTCAGAGCTAACTTAACTATAGCATCTAGGATGTTGGCACCGTTTGGAGAAATTGGCACTATTTTTCTCTACAACAAACATTGTGAACACAGTTTGTTAAAGTCAAAAAAAAAAAAATTATCCCCGAAGATCTCTGTGAAAAACATAAAAAATAGAGTTAAGTGTATCATACTTGCACACTTCAAAGGTTGGCCTTCAGAACATTGTCACATTACATGAATACACAATGTTAGGATAAAATAAACCAACATATCTTGAGTCTGAGCATTTTCATATATACCTAGCATGAATTTCCCATTGCTTTACAATGAGATGGTCTTAGTATCTTGAGGAGTGAAATATATCACTAGTGAGTTATACTATTTGCCAGAACTACTTTTTTTTGTAATAGCTAAAGTAACTTGAGCAGTGACACTAGTGATCATATGGTTTCCTGTCTGTCTGTGTATAACTACCCAAATTTTGACTCAGGTTTGGCTGAATACGCATAAACAACTCATCCTGACAGACTCATTGTTTGGGTATATAGCCAAGCCTTCATGACATACATATATTTTTCATATCATGTAAACACAATGAATTATTCTCTATGTACTACACTCCTCCCAGAATTTTATCCAATTAACTTACAGGATTTCAGTTCTAAGCATGTACTTACAAGCTGAGATGTAAACTGTGTGGATCCTGATCAGCTGGCTTCTGAGAACCCAGCTGATCTGGAACTACACTGTTTTTAAAACAGGATATAGACCTGGATTAAGCATGCAAGACAATGAAATAACAAATAGACTACCTACCAACAACCTCCACATTTCAGTTGATTTTTTATCCCTGATATAATATTATGCTCTCTCCTGAAAAAAAAAAAAAAGGAAAATGCACAGGCACTGAGGCTATAAAACTATTTTCATGCTCAACTCAGCTGAGCATGAAATTTATCGTGCTCATAAATGTTAAAATGCCAACAATTGTTGGCATTTTAACATTTACTAGCATGATAAATACAACATCTGAGAGACATAAAGCAAGAAATTTTGTGCTCAGTTGAGCATGAAAATTGTTTTATAACCTTGGAGCCAGATCAAAGTTCAAAAATTTGGAAAGTAATTCACAGCTGTCTTGTTATGTCATGTAAATCATCAGCAAGTCGGTGATCATCATGCAATCGTGCAGTGGAACAACCTCCCTCGGCTGTCCTATCGGAAGAGCTAGCCTAGAGGTTATAAAACCTAAATTTACTGGTAAATAACCTAGATTTTTTGTCAGGTTTTCTGGACATTTCAAAATGCATAAAATTATATTTTTTCCAGAAAAAAAAAATAATTTAAAAAAAAATGTGTGATTACCCTACCTAAAATTACCAGACCAGTTTACCGAAACACACTTTTTCTGGATCTACATGTATGTACACTGTCTTCAAAAGAGGGTATAAAGTAAAATTTTGTGAAGTTATGTGTAAAGTGCATTTGGATCGCGGCATGAGATTTCCAACAATGTGGTATGTGCGACCAGCAAAGCCCAGACCAGCCAGAGCATAATAGCGCAGTCTGAACAGAACCTTTGCTAGTTGCTTGAATATTCTATGACTGTTTAGCTACTGACTGAACAGCATTTGGAGAATCTAATTGAGCTTAAAAGTGGACTGCACAGGCTCGTCTAAGTCTACACTTGTCAAAATGCAACCCTGTTGGAAATCACATGTTGCAGCTCATTTATTAGGTTGACTATGGCATATACTTACCAGTCCAGTTTTAATGGAATGTCTTTTAGCTGCCGTATTCTTGATAGAGGTGTTATACTTGAATTTGACCAACTTTTTGGTCTTTTGTGCATCAAATCACTTAAATATATATCTGCAAGAGAAGAAATGATTTCATTTCAACTCATTTATAGTCTAGTTAAGCCTTCTAGCTGAAGTTTTGAAAGGTCCACTGTTTATTTAAGGCATCATAGTACAACATACAGTAGAACTTCAATGGCTCGAACAAGCTTGGGACCATAAAAAAAGGAGTTCTAGCCAAGGGTAGTACCAGCCATCCAGTGTGGATTATGCATAGCATGACCTGTAGGGGCCATGGTCATAGTTCTAGCCAGCCAAGGTGAATGAGCCATCAGAGTTAGAGCCATTGACATTCTACTGTATATTTATTGACAATTTTTAAGTGGTATAAAAATGATTATTTCAGAATTTGATTGCTGCAGCGAATAGACATGTTACATCAAGACTCAGTGGTAGAGTGCTTGACTCGAGACAGAGGGGCTGCAGGTTCGAGCCTCACCGGCATCACTGTGTTGTGTCCTTGAGAAAGACACATTTATCCTTGCTTAGTACTGGTTCAACCCAGGAAGACCCGTCCTGCCATAACTGTAAAATTGTTGACTGGGACGTAAAGAATCAAATCAAAACAAATGACAAAAGGGGTGAAAATTTGAGAAGCTTTACCTCTTTATACCGATGCATTTCTTACCCATCAATTTAAACATGTGTTTCGGGTGCTCAAAAGAACCATCTCATTGAGATGGTTCTTTTGAGTACCCACAACATATGTTTTGTTCCATCTCATTGAGATGGTTCTTTTGAGTACCCACAACATATGTTTTGTTTGAGAAATTAAAAAGATAATTTTTAAATAAGCATTTATCTGGAGGCCTGAACTGTTGATGCCAGTCTTATTTAACAATCCTCTTAAACAGCTAGGGTAAATGAATTAAATGTTTTAAAATGTCTTACAATATGCTCTTTCTTTTCTAGAAAAAATGTTGGTTTTCAGGGCTGGAATTCACAAATTGCTTTTCATAATAGCTAACAGGGAAGACCCTGATCAGACTGTTTCTTCAAAAGCAGTCTGATCAGGTTTCTCACTGTTTGTCTAGGCATTTTTGGCAGGCAACTAGCGTTTAAAATTTTAGAACATTTACCGTAATTGCCTAGGTATTTATGCTAGAATCAGCACTTGTTGAAAGTGATAAACTGACCCCAAAAATACTGATGCTATCTGACAGTATCTCTGCCCCTGTTCTTACCTTTAAACTCTTTTAGACTTAGGTCAGAAAATTTGGTCACACCATACACTGCACTTGGATATTTTTCCGTCTTGTTCAGATTATACTGGAGCTTGTGATTTTTCTAAAAACAATATAGAAAGTATCTTTAACTTTAACTCCCTCATAGGTAAAGATAAACAAAAAAATTGTGAATAAATTGTGAATATTTGCTTATAAATCCATCAATCTAAACATATGTTGTGGGTACTCAAAAGAACCATCTAATTGAGATGGTTCTTTTGAGTACCCACAACATAAGTTTTGGTTCAGAAATAGAAATAAAAAATAGTTTTCACCTATGCAACCTTATCTAAAGGCCTGCCCATTTTCAAATAGTGTTTCTAACATTACTCTCTAACTGTATATCAGTAGTTTAGATAAACAAAATATTTCAGCGTGAAATTGTAAATATTTTCTTACCCATTATTTTAAGCAGACATTTTGGGTGCTCAAAAGAACCGTCTCATTGAGACATATGTTTAAGTTGAGAAATAAGAAAATTGATTTTCTGTTACCCACTCTTTAACTAAAATGTATAAATGAAAAGGTGCTTTATTTTGTTAACTGTGCATAATGTAATTCTCCTTTATTCTAACACTGTTCGTTGCTGTTTTTGTTTGTTTGATTTGATTCTTTACATCCCATCAACAATCTTTCAGTTAAACAGGGACGGGTCTTCCTGGGTTGAACCAGTACTAAGCTAGGATAAATGTGTCTTGCTCAAGGACCACAAGGTAGTGACGCTGGTGAGGCTCGAACCCGCGGTCCCTTGGTCTCGAGTCAAGCACTCTACCACTGAGCCACTGCGCTCCCTGTTCTTCACTGTTCTTCATTACTTATCATAAATGTAAATGTGGTTTATTTTGAACACTGTTCATATTATTTTGAACACTGTTCATATTATTTTGAACAATGTTCGTAAAAGAAAATGTGCTTTAATTTCAACTCTGTTCTCCTATTGTTCATTTAAGTGTTAATGTGCTTTATTTTGAAAAATGTTCTCTTACAGTTCATAAATATATAAAAAATGTGCTTAATTTTTTACAATATTGTCTCGAGTTCATAAATGTAAACATGCTTTATTTTGAACACTGCACTTCTCACTGTCCATAACAGAAACTTAGCTTTATATTGAACACTGTCCTCTTCATTACTGTTCAAAAAGTAAAAGTGCTTTATTTGGAACTGTGATATAATGATGTAATCATGTAACATTATTTGGCACTTTTTGTTTGTGGTAAATATATCAAAAATGTGCTTAATTTTTTACAATATTGTCTCGATGTTCATAAAAGTAAACATGCTTTATTTTGAACACTGCACTTCTCACTGTCCATAACAGAAACTTAGCATTATATTGAACACTATCCTCTTCGTTACTATTCAAAAAATTAAATTTTTAAGTGCTTTTAAATATTTGGAACTGTGATGTAAAGATGTAATGGCACTTTTTGTTTGTGGTAAATAAAAGATGCATAAAATGCATTTTTCTTGCTTAAACCTGTTTCCCGCCAATATTTTTTTTCTAAATATGTTGTCTGCTTATTATATCTGCTGCATATAATCAAATGCATTACAGAATATTTTTACCATGAATGCAAACACTATAAACCCAAATCAGACTGCTCCTAAGGGAGCAGTCTGATCTGGGTTCATATTGTTTGCACTATACAGAGCTCTCACTAACTGACGATTTGCAGTTCTGAACTCCCATTTTCGGTGCTGGGACTCCTATTTTTTGAAGGAGACTATATTCTTTTGTATTGTGGGACTCCCACTTTTTGGCAATGAGGGCTCTGGGACTCCTGTTTTCAAAATCCTAGTGAGAGCTCTGCTACATGCCAACAAAGAATATGAGCAGATGAAGAAAGCAGACGGCATTGTCATGAATGGTGTGGAAAAGGGTTAATATTGAAAGAAATTTATTCTAGAAAATACTTTGTGACCGTCTTAGGATCCAGGGTGCATAAGATCAACAGACTTGATAGTACTTCAAATGGTCATGTAAAGAGAATTTCATAATTATGTACCTATAAATATCAGCAATTGTTTGATTCTTTGCATGCTCATTTTTCATGCATTTGTTGTCATCTGCTGACTTTTTTCAAAATTAAATATTTAAAAAAATTCTTTCAGGAACACTATCAGAGTGTCAAATAGTTTGGATCAAGATCAGAACAGACATTCTGTCTGTCCTGATCTGGGTCCAAACTGTTTGCAAAGGTTATCAACAGACGACAAAAAATGCCACTAGCAAGACCATCAAGAAAGGAGCACCTGGAGATCAGGTGTGAGATCTGCTATGCGTGCAGCTAGTCAGTTACCTGGAAAGGGGCCCACTGATGTGGATGATGCCCCTGCACCTGCATGTTAATAAAAAATCTGATTATGATGATATGATGAAGAAAAGAAATCAATTAAATTCAGATTAGTAAGGTTTTTGAAAAGGTTTAACACAAAATTTTGATGCAAATATAAATGCAAACCTTCTCAAAACACATAAAAGCTGATTTGAGCTATCTTATATTTGTAACAAACCTGAAAATTGATGAACTTTTCTTTAAACTCTGTGGTTCCAACTAAGTATGTTTTCCCATATTTTTCAATAAATTTCAAAAAATCATTGTAGACATCTTGACCCTCAGCAATGTGAAGAACCAAAGTTGTGACCACCAATGTTGACAGAAGGCTTCTGTTGAAGTTCATATTGGCTCTGAAAAGCAAACCAAAAAACAGATTAGACCATTTAATTCCTAACTCTTTGCCCACTAGTGCAGTCTGTAGATAACCTTTGCAAATAGTTCGGACCCTAATCAGGCCCAACCTAAAGCACTCGGATCTCCTTTGAGGCCACTTCATATTTAAATGACTTTCACTACTATTGATTCAAAGATAGATGAGAATTGTTGTAAGCAAAAAATATAAACTAATCCAGGTAATGGGTAATTTATACAGGTATATATCATTTACTGCAGTATAATATACACCGTAATTTACCTGTTTCTATGAAAAATAGTATAATCCTATTATCAAGTATCTTTGAAACATCTGTAGAGGAAACTATTGTTAGAAAATGTGCAATCTGAATGGTATTCTTTATTGCAATAACTTTTTTTCTGAATAAAACAAAACTTCTGTACTTGATTTATAATACAGTTAAACCTGTCTTAAGCGGCCACTCAGAAGACCCCCCAAAAAAGGTTTTCAACACCAATAATCACTAAATGCAGGTAAAAAGTATTGCAGAATGCTCCTGCAGTACTTTTGACCTACATTATGCTACCACATGGCTTTAAGACCTTTGTTGTGTCTATTTTTGAGTGGCCACTTAAGACAGGTTTTACTGTATTACAAACCATTTTGTTGGTAAAGATAAAAACAAACTAGAAATTTTGTTTATGAAACACTGTGCCCCCAACCATTAGCTTGTCGATAAGGATGATCTCACCATCCTTTTCACCAGGTAAACTACTCACCACCCACTATCAGATGACCAAATCTGAGGCTACTAGCGGTAATATTTTGCGAAATATCTTTATTACAAGTTTTCGATGTCCAAATTTGCAAAGGGCAATAACTCGAAAATTAAATAGATTTTTTTTTTTATTATTTTCACCATGTAATCTACTCATTTTCTTCTATCAGCTGTCCAAGTTTGAAGCTCCTAGGCTAGCTGTAATAGTTTTTGAGATATCAAGTTTTCTATGTCCAAATTTGCAAAGGGCAATAACTCAATTTCTTTTTAATTAATTTTCACCAGGTAATCTGCTCATTATCCTCTATCAGCTGGCCAAGTTTGAAGCTCCTAGCTGTAACAGATTTTGAGATATCTTGATTACAATATTTCATTACGGACCTTTAAAAGGGGCATAACTCCAAAAAGGGAGATAATCCAGCCTTAAAACAATTACAGGTCACATATTTTTTATGAGGAATCCATATATGAAATTTCAAAAAACCTATCTTGAAGTTTGAATGGACGGGCAGAAGGACTGATGCAGGGACGGACGGACAAGCCCAAAGCATTATGCCCCTTCAACTTTTCCAAAGTTGGAGACATGAAGGACGGACAAGCCCAAAGCAATATGCCCCCATAATGAAAATCCCCTCCTATTATGATATCTGACTACAACCTCAGAATACAATAGCCCAAGGGGGGGGGGGGGGGGGGAGGGGTATAGAAGCTTTTATTGTGACATACTTTATTTTTTTCCTATACTGGCTTGATCAAATTAAAAAAAAACCTATCTTAAAGTTTGAACCGAAGGACGGATGCTGGCTTGATCAAATTACGAGAGAGGTAGTTCTCCGGCTTTGAGAGCAAGCCAGTATGTCAGTTAGTAAAGACAAGATATCAGTTTCCACTATACGATCAAATTTGCGCTTTATAAATTATGCTTTTAAATTTCTGAACTTTCATTAAGTCTTGGTAGTATTACACAGAGCATCTGAAGCTGTACGTCTGGTAAATGCACGAGTCATCCACTTCTCCCCCACATAGGGGGATGGGCGGGGATAGTGACTCTTCACTTTTCAGAGCCCTGATATAAGCCCCCCCCTCCCCCTCCCCTGTGGGGAATAGCTGATGGTAACAACCCTACTCTTAGCCCCGCCCTACACTTAATCTACAGAAAATCTCAGCGGGGCAGATGTCCCAATGTTATAACCCCGGCACTTCCCCTGTACTGCAGGGACAATCAAAAAGTACTTGCCCTGCACCATAGCCCGGCTATTCCACCGCTTTCCCAGTAGCTTTGGGCCGTGGATACAAATGACTGGTGCATAATCTACGATATAAGGCACTTTGAAATTTAGACTAAAAAAATTTTGGGCAGTGTTTTTGACTAAAGGAGGAGTGCCATAAACTCTTCCCTGTTCTGTGTATTGACCACCAAAGAAGGAAAACTATTCCACAGTGGAATGAGGGTCAGGATGGGGGGGGGGGTCTGGTATTCACTATTCATTAAAAATTTAGCCCATTATTCATCTCATTAAAATTTTGGGTTATTCATTAAATTAAGACCAATTATTCATTAAAAGTAAGGAAGGTGACACAGAAATCTGAATATTCACTATTCATAATTTTTTTCCTCAATTCGTTTATAAAATAGGATTATTCGTTAATTTTTAGGCCCTCATTATTCACTATTCATTATTTTTTGGCTCACTATTTATTATAAAAAAGGACCATTATTCACTAATCATTATACCTCATCCAGATCCTCTGGAATAGTCCTGAGGAGAAAGAATTCGTCAGATGCAACACAGTTGCATACATTTGAGGGTAAACTACAATCTCCCAAGAAGATTTATACCCTTACAATGGAAGAAGATGAAGATTTGATAGCAAGACAGGGAAGAGTTAGTTGGAGATAACCAAGATGAAAGATGTTTTTTATACATCTAAATATTCAGTAAATCATCGATCATGTCTGGGCAGCTGCAATTTAGTGCAAGCCTGACTGACAACCATGATCTAGCACACCTCTACCCACTCTGATATTAGCAACCCCCCCCCTCCCCCCCCCCCCCCCCCCCCCATGCACACACAACCACCGCCACCACGGCACCAGTCCACCATACACACAGCTCTACCACTTCAGTTGACTAAAAATATTAAAAGTCGAAAAACTATTCCCAGATGTGTTTGTAAATTTAGCATAAAAACTTGACAAAACCGAAAGTAGACTTTGAGAGAGGGTCTACCAATTTAGCGACAGGACTTTGAAAGGTTGGGTCTACCAATTTAGCGACAGGAAGCAAAAACGCGAAAAGGTTGGGTCGGGTCTGAAAGCCCCTGCCGAGCCGAGCTGCCGACTTGCCGACCCGCCGAGTCAAAAGTTTATTTTTTCAAAAGCATCTTCCGTGGAGATATATCATAAATATTTTTTATGTAAAATCATCACTTAGACTAAAAACAGTTAGTGGAACATAAAGAAAATTTATAAATTTTTATAAATTTGATTTAATTTGCTTTTTATTCCTCGCAGGGGGTCTGAAAGCCCCAGCCGAGTGAATCGCGATTTCAGTTGATTTCCGAGATCTTAATGGGGAAATTGAGGAGTCTTCAAGCGGTTTTGACAAACAATGTGAAATAAAAATATAAATGAAGATAATGTATAAAGATATCTTACGTAAAAATGCTTAAATTTCACGAAAATGATAGTTTCATAACGGCCAGTTCGAGTTCTATTTATTTACGACTTGATTAACAACAATGACCGAAAACGGACAAATTTAAACGGCCCCATACCACCATGTACGGTATGCAGTAAGCAAACTAAATCGGACAACCATCGACCTGCCATCAAAACGTCTTTCAAATGGCGTGCCGCTTGTGTGCCTAAGGTGTTCAAAGGGGGTGGGGGGTGTACTCTGATATTTTCATACATATGTAGGGTAATTTTTTGGGTTCCAAATTTTAAATTTCAATATTTTTGGGGGTTTTCAGAAAAAAATGGGGGTACCCCCCCCCCCCCCCCAGTCAGGTTGGTGGCGGATATTGTGTTTTTTTTTTATATTTTCATACATACGTAGGCTCGGGTCATTTTTTGGGGTTCAAAATTTTGAATTTCAATGTTTTTGAGGGTTTTCAGAAAAATGAATATTTTTGGGGTAAGAAAATTTTGTGGATATTGTTTGGGGTCATCCCAAAATTGCACTAGTTTTAGGGGTTATTTCTTTGTATTTTATGGTCTTTTCTTAAGGTAAATATACACAATCAGGATTTTTTGGGCTGCAGAAAGCCTTGTATCCCCATATCCCTAAAAGTAATGGAAAGTATTCCTAAAATACCGGAGTCTCATAGAATGTCCGCAATGCAACATTTTCAAGAGGATGCTTAGCCATAGCAGAAACAATTAGTCATGAAGACTCGGTACCCAATTTATTGATTCATTCACTTCATCTGCATTAACTGCTGATTTCCTGTAGCAGGTATCACAGACCCTTCCCCATAAACCTGCCCCACCAGTACTACAATCATGTTGCTTGTCAAATATTGGTGACCTATCATTGATTATCTGCACTGGAAGCTATTAGGAAGTGCAGAATTGTTGTATGCAAAATCTTGAAAGAGAGAGAAAAAGGAAAGTTACATTATGTAGGCATAAATGTATTAATAACTTTGGCACTCTGCAGTATGCTCTTTGCCTTTAACTCTTTATCAGCTGGCAGTTGCAAACAGTTCAGATCCAGGTCATGCCCAACGAAATGCAGGCCTGATTTAAAGTGAACTGTTTGACATTCTGATGGTGCTTATGAACAGATTTTTCCAAAAAAGTGAATTTTGAATAAAATCATGAAAAAAAAAAACACTTGGCAAAGAGTTAAAACTTTTAAGCCTACAACAGTTTTAGCACAATCAAAATTTATGAAAAGTGACAAAACATCTTTTTCATCAATGCAAATAAACTAAATGTCCTTCCCTAAATACTCACCAGTTGCAATTAAAAGTTTTCAAAAAAGGAAACACACCAAATTTTATATTTTGCCTTATGTTACCCTTTCCTCATGAATATTCATACTAGACTCCACCCACTATGAATGATTATACAAATAAATTTTCATGTTGGCATATAAGATAAGATAAGATAAGAAAACTTATTTAAAGACGGCGTGACAGTACATAACAGTAAACATAAGCTCTGATGAGCTTTTGACCGTCTATGTAAAAATACATACATGGTTATAAAATTGAGATATAAAATATATATTTATCATTTCATCATTTATCAAGAAAGCAAAAAAAAAAGAAAAAAAAAAAAAAAAAAAAAAAAACAGTAGACATCTGGGACTTCTCGAGTGCGACTTAGCCTAAAGTGATTGGGAGTAGACCCCATCCACGAAAAGCCCAGCCCCCACTGAGGCAAAACAGCAACTTTTGATTGCACAAACTATTTGTCTGCTATTACATGTATGTATTAGCAGACATAGTTAAGACAGATAAATAACTGTAAATAAAATGGCTGAAAACATTACAAATAATAGATTACATTAGTTAATAATATAGGCAGGAATCATATAAAACAGCACTTGGGTTATATTAATAAGCATACAAAGGCAGAAAGGCATAAAAAGTACAAATTAATAACATAAGACTAGCATAACTTGCTAACAGCAAAAAGGAGAGCTTTAAGATCGATAGATTTGATTTAAAACTCAAACACATCTTATATGAAAAGGTAAATAAAAGCAAATAAGCTCTGAGTAACTGCTGATATAAACATCATACTAAAAGCAAAGCACAAGCATAGCAGCAGACAGGTCCATAGAACAGCTACCTGTATAAATTGCATTTGCAGTCTTTCCCATTCCAATTTGCAATCAATGATTTTAATTGCCCAAAATTATTTACCCTTCTAAATTCATCTGGGAAGCTGTTCCATAGAACTGCTGCAGCATACCTAAAACTTTTCTTACCGAAATTACTTGCTCTAACTTGAGGTACCTGTAAAATATTATTATATCTAAAGTTGTATGTTGAATTTTCTCTAAGATAAATTAAATCAGATAAAACAGGAGGTGTCATGTTATTAAAAATTTTAAAAGTTTCAATTACCATGGTTTTAAGTCTCCTTATATGTAAAGATGGGATATTTGCTTTTGCAAGTAATAGTAAGTGAGTATGATCAGGAAATATCACAATCACAAACTGCAGACAACCCCATGGCACCGCGAGGAAGAGCCGCTCAACCATCACGAGACACCAGGAAGACATATTAAGCAAAGCAATCAGCTCTCTCTACCCCATCAAGATGATTGCAATACTAGAATGGACATAAAGTAACGTACAACAAAACATAGAACAATTACAGACTCCCACAATGGGAGTAACAATAAACAAAAAGTCAACAACAACAGAACCACCGCCTTAGAACGGACAGCATACTAAGCCACCGGGGGGCTTAAATGCATTTTACTGGTACCAAATCTTCGCCCTAGATTCTGCTGTTGTTGAAGTACAAGAAATGTTCAGCTCGCATGGAGGCCATCTAACTAATGCAATGTATCATCATGGAAAACACTTTAATCAGATAAACACTCCATGATGAAACAAAGAAAGGGCTCATGACTCACAGATAGTCAGAGCTAAAGAAAACCTCAAGTTGAGCCACGGTGGGTCCAGCTACAGATAAGCATCAGGCACCAACCCACCCATTAAAGCTTTACGTCAGAGCCGTCATAGAGTCTGAGGCCTGACCCACCGTCGTGCAATTAAAGAGGAAACCATAGCTATAAACCATGATTGGGTTTAAAACTAGGCATGCAGACTGTCGCATGATATCCAAATTATATCCAACCCTTATATAACGTTTTACTATCTTTTTGAATTGATCACTAAAATTAGGTTTTCCAACAATTCGTTTAAATTTATAGACTAAATCACCATAAAATATAGGTTCTGATATGCCTTGTTGCAGAAGAGTTTTTAACCCGATGTTGTATTTAACAATTAACTCTGAATGTCTGTAGCAGAATTTAGAAAATGCTTTTCGAATTTTATGATATCTATAACCTTGTTTTAATAATTTCGCAGTTAAAAATAAGTTTCTGTTGTTGAATTCATCAACATTAGAGCACACTCTAGCAAAACGAATAAGCTGAGAAATATATACACCATAGGAAGGAGAGCGTGGAACATCTCCATCAAGAAATGGGAAATTTACTATTTCAAAATTAAAATCATCCCGTTTATCATAAATTTTAGAAGAAACTATGCCATTTGTTATTGACAAGTTCAAGTCCAAAAACGGAGCTTCAGTATCAGAAGAATTCGCCTTATTTAACTGAAGTTCGGTGGGATATATTTGACCTACCATTTGTTCAAAATAAGGATTATCAATATTAAGTAAGTCATCTAAATATCTGGAGGTAGAGTTAAAAGCTTCAATAATATCAGCTTGATTATTGTCTGACAGAGACAACATAAAGTCTCTCTCATAACAAAACAAAAACAAATCTGCAACAAGAGTAGCACAATTAGTACCCATTGGAATACCGACAAGTTGTCTATATAATTTTGAGCCAAATCTTATAAGCCAAGTCCACATAACTTGAGTTAAAATCATCATAAACAAATCTTAAACTTAAAGCACATTCTTGAATTTGTTTCGAGTTTCCTTGAGTTCTTTTCATTGCAAATATGCCAAGCTAGTGAACAGTAGTTGAAATTAGATAGAATAAAAGTACAAAATATAGTGAGTCTATTTAGCTTACATAAAAATGACTGAGCCTCTTCAAGACATTTGACTGCCGAGCTGCCTTTCTGCCTAAAGAACTAATGTGCTGATCAAAATTTAGTTGATAATCTATATCCACCCCAAGGAGTTTCAATATTTAATTTCAGAATCAGAGATTTTTAAAACTAAATTTTTACCAAAAGTTCTCTTCCCCACTGCAATGGCCTGGAATTTATCAGGATTTGCCTGCATAGAGTTATCCTGAAACTAGTCTAAATAAATTGTCTTTCAGACTGAAGCATTTGTATAAGTTCATCAAAGTCAGGTGTACTGAAGGACACTGTATTGTCATCTGCATAGTTGTACAAGGTTCCATGTTTTAAAAAGTAAAATAAATCATTTATAAAAATATTAAACACAATAGCGGGCCCAGTATGGAACCCTGTGGGACACCTTTTTTTTATCACAGACCATGAGCTGACAATACCACTAGGTTTGACTTGCTGTTTTCTGTCAGTTAAGTAACTTTATAGAAGGTTTACAGAGTCATTGCTCAGGTCATATGCAGATTATTTAGACAGTAGAAAGGGCTGACCTCTTGGCTCTTGCTTGTGGTGTCTAACTGTGAGTTTGTGGCTTTTCCATTGGTATCCTGAGTCAGGTGTGGTACTTGATTGTATCGATTCCTGATCTTTGCACCCTTACTTATTTTAACAAAAAAATACGTCTGGTGTCAGTAGTAATAAATGTCTAGAATCTAGTTACATGTACATACATGTATATAAGGAGCACTATAAAATTTGAAATGACATTTTGTGTCAAAACTAAACTTGAATGACTTGAAATACTTGAACTTGTTTCCAATGTGTAACATCGTATCACTAGACAGTGAGATATATCTTTTTAGTGTGATCTTTTACTAATTCCACCATGACACTGGACTATTTTCAGGTGATACTTTACCGGGGAAAGTATATCTTTATATACCAGGGAAATAGTATGAGGGTTATAAGTTGCCATTATTCTGTACAGTATATCAATTGCTTTTTAATATTAAACTTTCTTGGGTTGTAAGGGGTATGATGAATGTGTTTCATTAGTTATCATTCACAAACACAAACTTTCGCTATTAGATCTACTGGCATACCCTCTGTATTTTCAGTTTATAAATAACATCTATGAATTATGGCATAAATTAATATCAGGCATGCTGTGGTATACTTTATAGTCTAGTGCACTATCAGTGCACCATAAATTTCCAGTGCACTAGGAGTGCAACTCGAGTTGCACATGTCTCTCAGAAACGGGACAGAGTAGTATGCACAAGATTTTCCATACGTGTGCACAAGATGGTGCTCTTTGTGTCAGCAGTGGCTTAAATGTCATTTTTCTACACAGACAATGTCATGATACGTTTTGCCGATCGTTGACATCCCGTTATTCTCACTGGTTGCACCGCAAACAACGTACAGATTTCGTAAATCTAAAGTATAGGTTACAGACAAAATGGCAGAAAGTTATTTCGCAAAGGCCTTAGACAAGGTCCCACACAGGAGGCTATTACACAAACTCGATTACTATGGGATACGAGGGTCCACCCACAAGTGGATCAGCTCATGGCTCTCTGGGCGCAGTCAACAAGTAGTTTTAGACGGTCAAGCCTCAGATCCAGTCCCTGTTTTATCCTGTGTACCCCAGGGGTCGGTCTTAGGACCGATCCTTTTTCTAATTTTCATTAATGATTTACCGGATAATATCAAGTCTTCAGTTCGCCTGTTCGCGGACGATTGTGTCCTGTATAGGAACATTCATTCTTTGCAAGACTGTCTCATTTTGCAGAAAGATCTTGACAGTCTTGGGCTCTGGGAGGCCGATTGGCAAATGAAGTTCAGTGTTGCCAAATGTCACTCTATGAGAGTGACTCGGCATTACTCACACAAACAAATCATTCATGGCTACACTCTGCATCAGCAAACTTTGGAAAACGTTCAGTCCGCGAAATATCTTGGTATAACAATCACAGAGAACATGGATTGGGGTCAACATATCTCTGATATCTCGTCTAAAGCAACTAAGACTTTAGGTTTCCTTCAAAGGAACTTGGCTTTCGCACCTAGGAGTACTAAGGAGGTTGCATACAAAACTTTGGTACGCCCTAAATTGGAGTATGCAGCCCCCATTTGGAGCCCTTACTGTAAAACTCAGATTCAACAAGTGGAGAAGGTACAGAGGACGGCAGCCCGCTGGACCTGCAGGAGGTGGCGCAACACTAGTAGTGTTGGAGAAATGCTCGATGAGCTGCAATGGCCAACTCTGGAGGCCCGGAGGGATCAGTCCTCTCTGCTTTTCTTCCACAAGATTCATTGTGGGACTATGTCTATTGATAAAGACAAGTACTTGACCCCGTCTCAGAGTACAAGATCTACCAGGTCATCACACAACTCACAGTATTGTAGGCCCCAGACTTATAGTGATGCCCTGAAGTATTCTTTTTTTTCCAAGGACTATTCCTCATTGGAATAGTCTGGCTCCATCTGTGGTCGTAGCTGAGACCACAGAGGAGTTCAGGGCACTCATTTAGATGACTCAGCCAGAAGCTCTTTTTTTTCTCAAAATTTCTAAAAAACACTCAACTCAGAAAATGATCATATATGATCGCCTGAGTATAAGAAGATAGATATTGTGGCGAATCCGTAAGAGGACATTTAATTATTACTCTACAATAAATGCTAAGGTTTACAATTATGCCAATACTCTTACAGACCCAGCAAATCATGATAGATTTTATTTGGAATATCTAGAAACGTCCCTGATGAGGTATACAAGAGAAATGCAAGATCTTGTGGGACCACTCAGTGCTGATTTCACTATCCGAAGTATGGACTGCCGTTACCTATAAAGTTATATACAGATGGTAGTTTCATTATGCGAACATGGGACAGTATGAATAATTGACCATCATATAGATTTGTTTATGAAACAAATGAGCTATATGAATATATTGCAGATTTATTGCTACAACGACGATGACACCGAAAAATAACGAGCTCAATTTTCTGTTCATTATAAAGGTGACAAAAATCATTTACGCAACACTAGTAGTGTTGGAGAAATGCTCGATGAGCTGTAATGGCCAACTCTGGAGGCCCAGAGGGATCAGTCCTCTCTGCTTTTCTTCCACAAGATTCATTGTGGGACTATGTCTATTGATAATGACAAGTACTTGACCCCGTCTCAGAGTACAAGATCTACCAGGTCATCACACAACTCACAGTATTGTAGGCCCCAGACTTATAGTGATGCCCTGAAGTATTCTTTTTTTCCAAGGACTATTCCTCATTGGAATAGTCTGGCTCCATCTGTGGTCGCAGCTGAGACCACAGAGGAGTTCAGGGCACTCATTTAGATGACTCAGCCAGAAGCTCTTTTTTTTTTCTCAAAATTTCTAAAAAACACTCAACTCAGAAAATGATCATATATGATCGCCTGAGTATAAGAAGATAGATATTGTGGCGAATCCGTAAGAGGACATTTAATTATTACTCTACAATAAATGCTAAGGTTTACAATTATGCCAATACTCTTACAGACCCAGCAAATTATGGTAGATTTTATTTGGAATATCTAGAAACGTCCCTGATGAGGTATACAGGAGAAATGCAAGATCTTGTGGGACCACTCAGTGCTGATTTCACTATCCGAAGTATGGACTGCCGTTACCTATAAAGTTATATACAGATGGTAGTTTCATTATGCGAACATGGGACAGTATGAATAATTGACCATCATATAGATTTGTTTGTGAAACAAATGAGTTATATGAATATATTGCAGATTTATTGCTACAACGACGATGACAACGAAAAATAACGAGCTCAATTTTCTGTTCATTATAAAGGTGACAAAAATCATTTACACAGGCAAGAAAATGCACTTGAGCGGCTGCTGGGTGAACAGAGCACATTTTCGCAGCAAGCAAACCCTTTTTTTGGGAGGGGGGATAGTCGATTGGCTGAGATCCGTGGTAATACAACATGTTTTCACAGTCTTTTATGTTAGGGTGATTCAGTCTACTACAAGAACATTGTTGCGTTTATCAGTAAATAAAGCACATAAGATGTATACGAGTATGATATTTATATAACAATCACATAAACAAAAAAGAGCTGCAATGAAGGAAAAGGACATACTGTCAGTATGTACCATCCATCTTTCAGTTTATATGCACAGTCCGTTAGTGAGGTCATTACACTCCTTTTTTTCGAGCCTCACCGGCGTCACTGCGTTGTGGTCCTTGAGCAAGACACATTTATCCTAGCTTAGTACTGGTTCAACCCAGGAAGATCGTCCCGCATAACTGAAAGATTGTTGAGTGGACGTAAAGAATCAAATCAAACAAACAAAATTACACTCCTTTTTTTGGCTGAGTTTCAATTTATCCAGTGCTTACATGAGTGAACACCTAAGTTTCTTGTGAAACCGCCTGGGTGCGCAGTTTTGCCTGTTTAAGCTTTGCTGTTTGCATACGTGTACATTAATGTCCGTTTTCCCACGTTGAATGCTAAATGTAAATAAAGAAGAAAAAACGATGAAAAAGGTGCTGGTAAATGGCTGTCATTCCATTATTTTATTTTGATTATTTCTTATTGAAATGGACAAATAAGTAAGGAAGAAGGCAAAGATCAGAAATCCTTACAATTACCACACCTGACCCAGGACACCATATGGGAAAGTGACAAAACACAAGAAAACATCACATACAAGAGAGCCAAGAGGTTAGCCCCTTCCCAGCAGGTGACCACTAGGCTGCAAGGAATAGACAAGACAATATGGCACGAAACACAAATAAAAAAAAATGACCCATAAAAGAAGCACTGCATTGGAATGGTCATTAAGAAAACTAGCGGAGGGCTTAAACATGTTTGACAGTGCCAACCTTACCCTTATTTCTGGTGTGGATCATGATAGATAGATGTTTGGTTCGTATGAAAGATCCCTAACTTATCGATGTATCGTTCCATAGTACATACAAATCGATATATAAAAAGGAGATAAAACAAAGATAAGGACTCGACAGTGCATACATCTGCATGCCGGAGTAAAAGAAATCCAACAGTTAAACCCCAGCAAGTCCTAGTCTTACCTATACAAGTCGCAACTTTGCTAAAAAGCGATACCATCTGCGCAATCCCAGCATGAAACTTTGAATAAGATGTATCCTTGTGCTAACGTAACAGGGCGATATGTAATTGTACTACTTTCTATAGACATAGACATAGAAGATTTATTTTGAGTCGAATATACATATAACAAGTAACATGAGCCCTGTAGGGCTTTTACCTCGACAAACAAAATTTAAAGAGAACAAACTTGGAATATATCACAGAGCCTGCAAAGTAGTATTATAAACAAATATATACATTTGAAGACTGAAAATAAACTGGAGTTGTAAAACAAAATTATTTAAAAAAAATTATTTCTCTATAAAAAGGTTAAATAGGGGACTAAGAAACTAGTATACTATAGAAGATGCAAAGCGGACAGTAAATGCAAGTAGCACTCAAAGGGTAACAATAAGTCTTCCCTTAAAAAATCAAGAGAAGAAAACAGTGAGGCAGAATTTATGTTGCAAAGTAATCACAACTTTTTGACATGCAGGTGCCCTAAAAGCGAAAAAGGCGAAAAGTAAAAGCAAGACTTTACTTCATCAGGTAGTCTTGACAGCGAAAATTTCTAAGGCACAAGTGTACAAAAGGATGGGATAATGGATAAAATTTATTGTGAAAAGCAAAAACAGCAAAGCGAAGCAAGTAAAGCAAAGCAAAGCACGGTAACACATAAGCAAGAAAGCAAAAAGCAAAACTAGGCATAACACAGAGGGCATCCACATCCAAGGCCGCCCCATCTCCAGAGCAGCCCTTGGAACTGCGGGTATGACTCTGCCACCCGCAAGTTGTTAGGAAGACTGTTCCAGATCGGTGGAGCCTCAGACCTGAATGACCTCAGACCATACCTTGTGGTGTTTACCCTTGGGATGTCAGACTTTCTCTCGCCTCTGAAATTATAAGTAGAAGTTTTAATACTAATCATGTCTTGGATATATTCAGGTGAGAGTTTGTTTACAATTTTGAACACCTCACATGCCATCAGCTTAAGCCTTTTGACATGGAGGGGCTCAGTTTTAGTTTGGCTGAGTAATTTCTTGAGAGATGAGGAGTAATCATTGTTTATAAATCTCAATGCTCTTTCTTGAACCTTTTTGAGTTTATTTGTACTGGCAATATTACAAAAGTGCAAAGCTATGGGGCAATAACTTAAATTTGATTATATAAAAGAGTTATAGATGACCAATTTCCCCTGTTTAGTTAAAATCTACCAAGTCTTTTTAAAACAGCTAATTGTTTTGAAGTCTTTTTACAAATTTCAGTCACATGGTCATCAAATTTCAACATAAAGAAACTAGTATACTATAGAAGATGCAAAGCGGACGGTAAATGCAAGTAGCACTCAAAGGGTAACAATAAGTCTTCCCTTAAAAAATCAAGAGAAGAAAACAGTGAGGCAGAATTTATGTTGCAAAGTAATCACAACTTTTTGACATGCAGGTGCCCTAAAAGCGAAAAAGGCGAAAAGTAAAAGCAAGACTTTACTTCATCAGGTAGTCTTGACAGCGAAAATTTCTAAGGCACAAGTGTACAAAAGGATGGGATAATGGATAAAATTTATTGTGAAAAGCAAAAACAGCAAAGCGAAGCAAGTAAAGCAAAGCAAAGCACGGTAACACATAAGCAAGAAAGCAAAAAGCAAAACTAGGCATAACACAGAGGGCATCCACATCCAAGGCCGCCCCATCTCCAGAGCAGCCCTCGGAACTGCGGGTATGACTCTGCCACCCGCAAGTTGTTAGGAAGACTGTTCCAGATCGGTGGAGCCTCAGACCTGAATGACCTCAGACCATACCTTGTGGTGTTTACCCTTGGGATGTCAGACTTTCTCTCGCCTCTGAAATTATAAGTAGAAGTTTTAATACTAATCATGTCTTGGATATATTCAGGTGAGAGTTTGTTTACAATTTTGAACACCTCACATGCCATAAGCTTAAACCTTTTGACATGGAGGGGCTCAGTTTTAGTTTGGCTGAGTAATTTCTTGAGAGATGAGGAGTAATCATTGTTTATAAATCTCAATGCTCTTTCTTGAACCTTTTTGAGTTTATTTGTACTGGCAATATTACAAAAGTGCAAAGCTATGGGGCAATAACTAAAATTTGATTATATAAAAGAGTTATAGATGACCAATTTCCCCTGTTTAGTTAAAATCTACCAAGTCTTTTTAAAACAGCTAATTGTTTTGAAGTCTTTTTACAAATTTCAGTCACATGGTCATCAAATTTCAACATAAAATTAATATTTATACCCGACAAACTAACATTATTCTCACATTTAATGTCAGTTTCGCCAATCCTAAGTTTCAATATTGTTGTAAGTTTTCTTGCCAATACATATGGCTTGAAACTTGTCAAGATTGGCCTTCATGGAAGTTTCATCAAACCAGGAAACTAGGTTTAGACTATCTGATTCTAAGACAGATTTTAAAAAGTTAAAATCTTTATGAATAAAAGAAACAGTATTGTCATCGGCATAGTTGTAGATGGTTGACCTTAAAACAAAGTTAAATATATCATTTATTACATCAACATCTTTTTTATAGCAATGTTGGCCCATAAATTTTGTCAACCTGGATTTCTGCAATAGAGATTATATATTATTGAAAATATTTAAAATTGATAAATAGAGTTATGTAAAGATAAAAATGAAAATAGATTGACTTTACAAACTAGTAAAGTAAGTAAGGTTGCAAAGATCAGGAATCGATACAATCAAGTACCACACCTGACCCAGGATACCAATGGGAAAGCGACAAACTCACAGAAGACACCACAAACGAGAGCCAAGAGGTCAGCCCTTTCCCAGCAGGTGACCACGAGGCACATTTAAACAGACGCGCACAAAACATAGCAAACATAAGACAGAACAAAAACATAAAAGATCCACAAAAGAAGTACCGCCTTGGAACGGTCAGTAAAATATTTTACTGGAGGGCTTAAACCAGTTTTAAGGCGCCAACCTCACCCTTAATTCTAATGTGGACCAGGACTCAATTGGGAAAGTGACAAAACACAACAAACAAGGCAGCCAAGAGGTCAGCCCTTTCCCAGCAGGTGACCACAAGGCTAATAGGAACATACATCACAGCACAACACATACCAGCATGAAACATAACTAACAAAAAACGATCCACAAAAGAAGCACCGCCTTGGAACGGTCAGTAAAATACTTTTACTGGAGGGCTTAAACCGGTTTAACGGCGCCAACCTCACCCTAAATTCAGATGTGGATCAAGACACATAGATATTTGGTTTACATGAAAGACCCCTAACATATCAATGCATCATCTCCTAAAACATATAAATCAAGATATAACAAGGAGATAAAGCAAGGATAAGGACTCAACAGTAAATTAAACTGAATACCGGAGCAAAAGAAATCCAACAGGTAAACCCCTGTGGGCCCGACAAACAGCCAAAGCATCAGGCCCCTACCATCTCATCAATAGATAAGTCTTTAAGTCGGAACCATCATAGAGTCTGAAGTCCGACCCACCGGCGTGCAATTAAAGAGGAAAGCAAAGTTGCCAACTGTGATTGGGTTGACTACCAAGCATGCAGTCTGTTGCAATACATTAATGTTATAGCCAATCTTTTTATAATGGGAAATTATTTTAATGAACTGCGCTGAAAAACTATTAGAGCCAACAATCTTCTTCAACTTATACACCAAGTCACCATAGAAATCAGGTTCTGAAAGTCCTTGGCGCAAGAGAGATTTAAGTCCAACTTGGAATTTAGAAATCAAATCAAAGTATCGTCTATAAAATTTTGAAAATGTTTTGCGAAGTTTATGATACCGATAGCCCTGTTTAAGAAGTTTCTGAGTTAACAATTTTTTTGCGAGTGTTGAAGTCAGTAACATAGCTAGATGCTCTAGCAAAACGAATGAGTTGAGAGATATAGACTCCATAGGATGTAGAACGAGGAACATCACCATCTAAAAATGGGAAATTGACAATTTCAAAATCAAAGTCGTCACGTTTATCATAAATTTTGGTAGAAACAATACCATTAGAAATTGACAAATGCAAGTCTAAAAATGCGGCTTCGGTATCAGAGGCATTGGCTTTATTAAGTTGGAGCTCTGAAGGGTATATTTGACTAACCATATTTTCAAAATAAACATTATTAATATTTAAAATATCGTCCAAATATCTGGAAGTAGTGTTAAACGCATCAATAACATCAGCCTGCTTATCATCAGAAAGAGACATCATAAAGTCCCTTTCATAACAAAACAGGAATAAATCTGCAACCAGGGGAGCACAATTAGTGCCCATAGGAATCCCAACTACTTGTCTATAGAGCTTGGTGCCAAATCGAATAAAAATGTTGTCCAACAAAAAGGTCAGCGCATCACATACATTTTGACACGACCATGCATGATATTTTTTAGGTTTTTCTGAAGTAAAAAATGCATTTCTGTCACTACATGCAAGGTAAGGAGAGCCTTCTCTCTGGAAGGTTCTTTCAATAAGATCAATAAGTTTATCTTCAATTAAATTATGAGGTAAAGTAGTGTAAAGAGTAGAAAAATCATAAGTAGACAAACTGGTCGCATTGAAATCTCTAGCTTTAAGTTTATCTAAAATTTCACCTGAATTTTTAATCGACCAAAATAGGTTTTTACCGGATCTCTCATATACTTTTTCACAATATTTGATAACATGTTTTTAACAGCTGTAAGACAGGAGGTTAACAGTTTAGAAAGTTCTGTTGTCGTACAAGAACTAGAATTTGCAATAAATCTTGCTTTATAGGGTTTTTTATGGAGTTTAGGTAACCAGTACAACGTAGGAACCTTGTCTTGATTTTCTTTAGCTTTGACACCAAAATGTAGGGCTGTATGACAACCATGCCCATCAAAGGAATAATGGAAGGAGATTGTACACACAATCCTGAGGATTGGAAAAATAAGAGCATTAAATGAAAGTGCGGGGAGACTTTTTAGGGCCGCCACGCAGCACAGACAAAACAACTCTGATAATCAAAGTAAGTAAGGTTGCTAGAAAACGCTTAGACTACTATCTTTATTAGAAGAAATAATCACATTAAAATCACATGTTTATTTAACATTAGCAATACAACTTGTTCAGTGAGTTAAACTGAATAATTGGATTAATAAAGAATCGCTTATGTTTCATATGCAAGCAGAAAACGCTCTGGCTAGAGAGGGCAAGTACGTAGGCTCGTCTGAGCCTTGCCTGCTGTTGCCTATGTAGTGAACTCTTTTCTTACATACAAACTCCTAATCAATTAAAACAAACCATTGTTATTAATTATTATGTTTGTGTGGTTAATTACAGGTAAGCCGATATAATTATACCAATTATAGACAAACATACCAATTATACATTATTATACCTGTGGGCCGAAATTGTATAGGCCGATTTGTTTATGGGCCGAAAATAACATGGGCCGAAATTGTTATTGGCCGAAATGTCCGGTGACCACCCCAACAACTTTCCACCATTTTATTCGCTACATATACGTTAGATTTACGAAACCTGTACGTTGTTTTTCGTTGTCTGTGTGCACTGGGGATTAAGTGTTGTTTCGCGGTAGCTGTGTTCAGGCAAATAGTTGAACCTAATACCTCTGTTTTTTCCAACTTCCTTTTCCGGTAGCCGTCCAAAATGACGACCAATGTTAGCAAGAAACGGAAGGTTCGGGACAGTTTATTCATTTAATGGGCCACTAACTTATCATGAACTGCTCTCCTTTTGTAGACGGGAGAGCTATTCTGTTTTCAAAATGATCAAATGGCCAGATGTCACTGATGAAACATCGATTGAGGTGGATAAACTGAGCATGTTTTGGGTTTTTAATCATTTCTCGGAATATCTCTAGCCTTCTATACTTGCCAGTCAACAATTTTTAGTCATGTTGGGAACATGGCTGCGTACCAGTACACGGTTTATGTCGGGAACCCGTTTAATAGGTTTGATAGATATACAAGGATTTTCCTAGGCCTATTTAGGGGGCCGAATATCGGCCCATTCCGCCCCTTCTCAATCCAAGTTATGAGCTAAAGCTTTCCAAAACAGTTAATAACAATGCCAATTCTTTAGCTGTACCTAGTTGCAGAACTGCGACTTTAGATTTTTTTTTCGATCTGGCTGAATCTAAAGTCGCAGTGTTTTTGTGCTCTATCTTGACCAGTGATGGAGTCCCCTTTTGTTTTGGGAAAAACTCGTTTCCTTGACAATCCAACCATTTAGACTTCTTCATGTGTTTTACATACACAACCAAAGTTATAAAAATGTTTCCATTGACTTCGTTATTATGACACGATCAATGCAATCTGTAATATCATGTTCTAATCTTGTTGTTGTTTTTCGGCTCATTGCAGCCATTTTGCATGCTTTTCACGAGCTAGGGGTGATGACGTTTTTGCGATAAAATTCGGATGTTGAATTGATGAGCTTACTTAATAAAACGTTGAGAAATATAATAAACCCCGTACTGGTTATACTCCCCATGACTAGGTAAGGTATGTCAGCGCATTTTCAAAAACTCAGTACATTATTAATAAGGTTAACAGTGGATTTTGGACATTATAAGAAACAAGTAGGTGTTTGAATTTTGAAAATCAGGGCAAAATTGTTAAAGCTATTGATTCTGTTAACTTACTCAATGTTGGTACGCTCGCAGCAGTCACGTTTCTGTATTATTGTGCATTGTAGCGCCCCCTATTTTCTATTAAATTATAACGAGTAATGACCTATTTCAGAAAATGAAAGTCGATTTCCAAGAATGGTTTGATTTCAATTTAATATAGCATGCCAAAGAAAATGAGATACTTACTTGACAGAAATCCTTAACAATCACATACCCCACCCGTATAAATCTAATTTTCGGAAAGGAGGCTTTGTCATGTCCAAAAATGTCAAATTCAGACCGAAAATGGACTTTTCCAACAAGGCGGACAATTGTTATTCTGATCATGTGCTCACGTGACAAGTTTCCCGCCAAAAGTAGCAAGCTAACGCAAGAGTACATTGACCTCTGAACCGAGAGAGGGTCAGCTTGTTTATGTCAAGAAGCGATGGATTGGAAAGATCAGAATCAAATTACTTTTGCACAGTGATCAGTAAGATATTAAAACGTTTTTTATTTCATGGCTAACCTTGCTGCACGCTGAATAGCTTTACTATCACATGCTTATGTTCAAATAGGCTGTCAGTCAATACACACAGTTGCTACCCATCGTATTTAAGGCGCCACGTTAATCTTATATAGAGACATTGGGTGTTTTGACCTTCTTTTTGAACATGTGCGCAATGGTTTTTGATTAGAATTGTATAATGATGTCATTGTTTGAATATGCAAAACCATTTGGATTTTTTCTATGTATTTCCTGTTTGCGGAAGCGGGGGAATTCCTTATCTGAAAATAGTCAATTTTCAATCCAGTGACATCCGTCGGAATACAGAACCAGGGTGAAAAATTTGCATACTAGGTTGAAGATTGACCTTTATTCGTTGACATTCATCAAGATATTAAAAGAAAACCTATTACAAATGGTGAGAGAGGTCACCATAAAAATCAACCTGTATGCACACAAAAGGATCCCATCCATTGCCATTAAGAACTCCTCAGACACAGTTTGTACATATCCAACTGGGTAGTTCTCGATGGCAACAAATTGGTAAAAGGCGGCCCAAGTTAGATTGGTAATTGGTCATCTTTTTTTGCAAATATCTACATGTAACAAATGTATGGTGAAATGGTATTGGATTCTTTTAATCTCAACAGACCAGGTATGATCATTTTTAGGCCAATTATGATAATAAGGAAGGTAAAAGAAAACATTATTTAAGTCTGATTTTGGTATTTAATGTTGTTAAAACATCTGTGTATTCAGAAAACGGAAAGTAAACGGGTCATTGTCGGTACATTAAATACCAAAACAAATTCGTGCGTGACTTTAGTACCCACAGAAAAAGCATGCTCTTCAGCTCAGAAGACAAAAATGACGCCATGTTTTGAAAACAAATGGTGTAAACATTCTGTGTGGACACGTGTATTTTATCTTTTTAGAACTAATCAGGTATCAGAGCTCTCGGAAACGCAGAATTACGCGTATTGGTACGCACGTTTTTTCCCTGGGACGCATGATTTTCGCTAGGCGAGAGTCCCGTGTACGCATGTTTTTTTAGTCGGCACGCGCTAAAATTCCAGTAGCTGATAGATAAATACACACCGAGAGATCAAAAGCCCTTTGATATTATCGATCGCGACACGTTTTTTTGAGCCGCGGGAGACGAGATTATTGTCCTGTCTCTGTTGACCAATCATATGACTCGGACTGCAGTGTAGCAATTCTGACAGGTGATTGACAGGATTACCGATGCGGGACAGTGTGATTATTACGAGATGATTATTAAAGTAATTAAGCAAGGATTATCGGATAATTGTTTGAAACAGATGCGCTACCGATTTACCGTTAATTAAAGGGAGAAAAACTATTGTAAACAACATCGGACTACCGAATTCCGAATTTGACTGATTAGGGATGAAAGAGAAAACATATTTAATTGCACTCGTTTGCGATTTGAGCAACATAAACATGGAGAAAAAACAATAAGTTTACGGATTTGCATTTCTTCGTTCGTTCATTGCTACGGCAACCAAAAGAGTCTGAGAATTGTTGAAGAAGAAAAAACGGTACATCGGTAAGCCGTATACGGTAACGTCCGACTGACAAAAGTTCCAAATGAAGCCACACTACAAGCCGTGTGATGAAATGTATCATCGGTTCAAGCCGAGTGAACACAAACAAATCACTTTCAGCAAGTAAAATCGTTTATTCTAAATCATGGAAGCCATGTTAAATGGCTAAGTAATGTCAGTCTATTCATTGCAATCGCCGTGGACACTAGCGAGATGCGTTTTTAGAAGAAAAAAAGACTTCCATCTGCATAAGATTATACAAAACAGAGGACTGCTGTCTGTCTGTCTGTCTGCCTGCCTGCCTGTCTGTCTGTCTTGTTAGTGAATAAAACAAGTACCAACAGTTTAATCTTTTATTTTGATAAGGCCAAACAAAAAAAATGTGTGTTCAGGTTACATAAAAAATATACCAAAATAGTTTGTTTTGTTAAGTAGGAACAATCCATTAATGCTTTAAGGGTTGAACTCAGTTGATCTAAAAATTATTCAAAATGTATCACTTCCGGCTAAAATGGAAAAGATATACGGTATGCACAAAGTGGTGGGACTCCAACTTTTTTGGAGTGGGACTCCCACTTTTTCCAGTGGGACTCCTACTTTTTGCCAGATGGGAGTCCTGAACTCCTGTTTTCAAAATCCTAGTGAGAGCTCTGGGTATGCATCAGCGGCAAACTAAACAGCAAAATATAGATAAACCTATAAACATACAAAATGGAGTAGTGTTAGAGGAAGACACTGTTTTGAAATGTGTTTTCAACTTGGTTTACGTCCACGATAACAGTAAGGGAAAAGATAGAGGCTTAAAAATCAGGGCTATATGATAACATAAAATAAAAATCCATCATATCGCCCTGAATTCAGTGCTAAGCTGTACCGTGAAAATTCAATGAAAATCAGACCAAATATTTAGTAGAGACTAGCAAAGTTACAGACGTTTACAGGGAGCGCAGTGGCTCAGTGGTAGAGTGCTTGACTCGAGACCGAAGGGCCGCGGGGTCGAGCCTCACCGGCGTCACTGCGTTGTGGTCCTTGAGCAAGACACATTTATCCTAGCTTAGTACTGGTTCAACCCAGGAAGACACGTCCCTATATAACTGAAAGATTGTTGATGGGACGTTAAGAATCAAATCAAACAAACAGACGTTTACTTTCACACATTGATGCATATATTCCTGAGCAGTTCTAAAGGTCAATGCAATTGTATTGATATGATTTTAAATCCGACAATTTTTGGGAGCGCAGTGGCTCAGTTGTAGATAGCACTGAATTCAGGGCGATATGATGGATTTTTATTTTATGTTATCATATAGCCCTGATTTTTTAAGCCTCTATCTTTTCCCTTACTGTTATCGCGGACGTAAACCAAGTTGAAAACACATTTCCAAACAGTGTCTTCCTCTAACACTTCTCCATTTTGTATGTATATAGGTTTATCTATATTTTGCTATTTGTTTGCCGCTGATGCATACCTGATTAGTTCTAAAAAGATAAAATACTCCTGTCCACACAGAATGTTTGCACTATTTGTTTTCAAAACATGGCGTCATTTTTGTCTTGTGAGCTGAAGAGCATGCTTTTTCTGTGGGAAACTAAAGTCACGCACGAATTTGTTTTGGTATTTTATGTACCGACAATGACCCGTTCACTTTCCATTTTCTGAATACACAGATGTTTTTACAACCTTAAATACCAAAATCAGACTTATATAATGTTTTCTTTTACCTTCCTTATTATTATAATTGGCCTAAAATGATCATACCTGGTCTGTTGAGATTAAAAGAATCCAATACCATCTCACCATACATTTGTTACATGTAGATATTTGCAAAAAAGATGCCCAATTAACAATCTAACTGGGGCCGCCTTTTACCAATTTGTTGACATCGAGAACTACCCAGTTGGATATGTACAAACTGTGTCCGAGGAGTTCTTAATGGCAATGGATGGGATCCTTTTTGTGCATACAGGTTGATTTTTATGGTGACCTCTCTCACCATTTGTAATAGGTTTTCTTTTAATATCTTGATGAATGTCAACGAATATAGGTCAATCTTCAACCTAGTATGCAAATTTTTCACCCTGGTTCTGTATTCCGACGGATGTCACTGGATAGAAAATTGACTATTTTCAGATAAGGAATTCCCCCGCTTCCGCAAACAGGAAATACATAGAAAAAATGCCAAATGATTTTGCATATTCAAACAATGACATCATTCTACAAGTCTAATCTTAAACCATTGAGCACATATTCAAAAAGAAGGTCAAAACACCCAATGTCTATATATAAGATTCACGTTGTGCTTTAAAACGATGAGCACCAACTGTGTGTATTGACTGATAGCCTATTTGAACATAAGTGTGTACTAGTAAAGCTATTCAGCTTGCAGCAAGGTTAGCCATGATATAAAAAATATTTTTCTTCACTAATATCTTACTGATCACTGTGCAAAAGTAATTTGATTCTGATCTTTCCAATCCATCGCTTGTCGTAAACAAGCTGACCCCCTCTCAGCTTGCGTTAGCTTGCTACTTTTGGCGGGAAACTTGTCACGTGAGCACATGATGAGAATATCAATTGTCCGCCATGTTGGAAAAGTCCATTTTTGGTCTGATTATGACATTTTGGGACATGACAAAGCTTCCTTTCCGAAAATTGGATTTATATAGTGTAATATGGGTGGGGTATGTGATTGTTAAGGATTTCTGTCAAGTAAGTATCTCATTTTCTTTGGCATGCTATATTAAATTGAAATCAAACCATTCTTGGAAATCGACTTTCATTTTCTGAAATAGGTCATTACTCCTTATAAATTAATAGAAAATAGGGGGCGCTACAATGCACAATAATACAGAAACGAGACTGCTGCGAGCGTACCAACATTGAGTAAGTTAACAGAATCAATAACTTTAACAATTTTGCGCTGATTTTCACAATTCAAACACCTACTTGTTTCTTATAATGTCCAAAATCCACTGTTAATGTTACTCTAAAAATGTTCTGAGTTTTTGAAAAAGTCCTGACATCCCTTACCTAGTCATGGGGAGTATAACCAGTATCGGGTTTTATTATAATATTTCTCAATGTTTTAATAAGTTTGTCTCATCAATTTAACATCTGAAATTTATCGCAAAAACGTCATTACCCCTAGCTCGTGAAAAGCATGCAAAATGGCTGCGATGAGCCGAAAAACAACAACAAGAACATAATATTACAGATTGCACCGATCGTGTCACAGAAAGTCAATGGTAACATTTTTATAACTTTGGTTGTGTATGTAAAACACATGAAGAAGTCTGAATGGTTGGATTGTCAAGGAAACGAGTTTTTCCCAAAACAAAAGGGGACTCCATCACTGGTCAAGATAGAGCACAAAAACACTGCGACTTTAGATTCAGCCAGATCGAAAAAAAAAATCTAAAGTCGCAGTTCTGCAACTAAGTGGTAGAGTGCTTGACTCGAGAGTCGAGACAGAGGGGCCGCGGGTTCGAGCCTCACCGGCGTCACTGTGTTGTGTCCTTGAGCAAGAACATTTATCCTAGCTTAGTACTGATTCAACCCAGGAAGACCCGTCCAGTGTTCCCCAATGGCCGTCGGACCGTCATACATTTCCGGTAATGATTGGCTCGTCCGATAGTTCTCTAGCGGCAGACCGTATGTCCAATGAAATTTTCGGAGAGAATCTCATTTTTTTGGCCGAAATTTGAGCTTGGGACCCGCAAAAAATGATCATGTGTGTCCTTGGGACTCGCAATAATTTGTGAAGAAGTGAAGAAAGAATAAATGCTTACATTTTAAGAGTAATTCCAGCATAAAATTCGCGGATTTTTACTTTCTATTTTGCAGTCTGTTTACCGTGAAATCTATTTTTGGAAGCTACTTCTTTCTATTTACGGCATACAACCTCACACAAATCAATTAGAAAAGGCCAATTTCCAATATTTTCTGACAGAAATGTGTTAATTCATCCTTCTCACACATCTACTTAATAAGTGCAAGGTACCTTTTAAATGTAACGGCTCACTAAAGTCTGTTCTGTCAGAAAAAAAAGATCGACAATTATAGAAACTTATACACACTTATACGTAGTCTAAACGTTTTAGGTGAGTGAGCTCCCTTTATTTCAATAATTTAAGATTATTATTGAATGATTCACTTTGATGTCAACTTGATTGAGTAAGGCAGCATTGTTCTTATGGATTATATATCAAAAGGGGGTTATTGATTACAGTTTAATGGTGTTAACTCAATGGAAAGTTTGGGATTTATTTAAAAATTATATAGCTAAGTTAAACCTAATGTATTTAAAATCAATTTATATATATATTGTTAGCTGTTCCCTGTAATGTAATACTTTGATCCAACACTGTTTTCCAGTGTTAAATTTCGAGAACACTAGTTCCCGCATTTTTGCTTTCAAAAGCAAGATCGTCTTAGAATTAAAAAAATGGATGCCCTGATGGCTTCAATTCAATATTGCAAAATAATTCAATGACCTGTGCTGCCAAAGCAAAGGCTGAAGGACTGCTATGTTAAAAACAAGCATGCAATTGCTATTAGCCATCAAATTAAGCATAAGTATTGATAAATTCTAATATTTAATCATTCAACTTGTTCGGGGTTTTTTTCGGTCCTGTAAAATTTTATTTGGTCTGGTAAAATTCATGACTGCACCAGACCGAATGTCTGGTAATGTCTGGAAAGTATTCGTGAACACTGCCCGTCCCTTTTAACTGAAAGATTGTTGATGGGACGTAAAGAATCAGATCAAACAAAAATCCGACAATTTAAAATAAAGTTCTTTTAGACTGAATCTAGTTTTCCCAATTTTGATGGCTCAAATCTTATTTTCCCAAATTCAACACTTTTACAGGCCCCTGGTCCAACTTCAGAAAGGTAGGAAAATCCCTGATATATACTGTATCAAACATTAGTGTATCAAACAAAATATGGATCTTCATTCCAAGGTCTGCACTGTTTCCTCCTGCCCAAAATTTATTATTTCCTACAACAATTCTATTTGCTGTATTGTAGTTTGTGGCAGATGGAGTGTTCAAAGCCGAGTTGAACAACTTTCTGACCCGTGAGTTGGCTGAAGATGGCTACAGTGGTGTTGAAGTACGAGTGACACCAACCCGTACTGAAATTATTATCTTAGCTACAAGAACACAGAATGTGCTTGGTGAGAAAGGTCGACGAATTCGAGAACTAACTTCGGTGGTACAGAAGAGATTCAACTTTCCCGAGGGAACTGTTGAGGTAATGTTCAGTTGTTTACTCTTTTATATCCTAGCGCTGTCTGCTGATAACTTTTGCAAATAGTTTGGACCCAGATCAGGCCTGACAAAATGTCTGGCATGATCTGGATCCAAACTGTTTGAGACTGATGGTATTCCTGAAATAATTTTTCGAAATAGTTGATTTAGAAATCAGCAGACATCAAAATGTCGGGCCTGATCTGGATCCAGGTATTCCTGAAATAATTTTTCGAAAAAGTTGATTTTGAAATCAGCAGACAGCAAAAAAGCATGGAAAATTTCCCAGGTGTGGGGGGGCAAAGAATAATTTTCCATTCCGTTTGACAAAATTATTTCTGGATGGTCTGTCATAAAATTGGTGGGGTCATAAGTCAAAATTTTCAAATTATATAATTATTTTATGTGTGTCCCTGTCAGAAGAATGTTTATCTCTTTCCTAAGACAGAACTTGCCTAGCAGCGACTTTTGCTGTCTGCTGATAACCTTTGCAAACACAGATCTGTTTACTTCTACGTTTTTTGCGTATTTTCTACGCTTTTTAGCTTCAAAATGCTCTCTACGGATCACTATTGCAAAACTACGCACAGAGCAAAATCCTGATTCTCTATCAATTTTTATCCATTTGGTTCATTTCAAGACGTTTTTCCCTGCTAAGGGAGGTAATTTCTTGACTGATCCATGACTGTGTTTATCAGCTGGTCAATTACCGTGAACAAACATGCCAATTAGTTATGATGTGTAAGTTAGTGCCAATCAACCCCAAAACTGGTAAGGAATGACAATAATGTGGCCTTTTCAATTATTCATTTCATGAATAACATTGGTTTTATGCCATTGTTGTAATTGTCATGGGTTTTCGTGACCGATTATTTAACCGTCAAGAGTATATTTTCATAGTTAATGAGACTGTATTTGAGGTCAAGTCAAAATATTAAATAGGCAATCCTTACATGTGTATAGACCAAAACAATTGTCTGTCATGCAAGATTTTTTTAGTTTGTTTTTATTTTATTTTGATGGCATAATGTTCAAAATTGAGCGAGCCAGTAAATATAGAAAGATGAACTGTTTTAGTAAATATTTAATTGGCTTTTTTAAGATTGAAAAGACTCAGAATAGATCTAGTTTAGTGGTGAAAAACAATTTTACATTTCACCAGCTGCTGTGAGTGGGGCGAATAAACCATAAGTTCTCTCCCTCTAGACTTTTTAATGCTTGCAAAAAATAAGTCAGATCAGGGTCTTTCTCCTCCGGTAAGATGCATTCCTCAGCCCTTTATTCTGCCTTTGGCAATACATCTTACTATATTTGTTCAAATAAACCCATGACAATACACAGGGGTGGATCCAGGATGTCTTGATAGGGGGTTTAAATTTACAAGGGGGGGGGGGGATTCGATTTGTTTATTTTATAAGATCATTTATCAATGTTTCCTGATTTTTCTGAAAATTCTTCATGAAAATTAAATATTTTAGTCTCAAAGGGGGGTTCCCTCTAAATCCGCCACTGATACCTGTCTGGTTTACTGACTTTCTGACTCTACATGGGCGAAGCCTGAAGTAAACAGGGCTGCATATGATCTTTTTCTTATGAGAACTTTGATGGGCTTTTAAGTTTTTGGTGGGTATGTAAAAAGTTAATTAAATTCTTATCTATTTTAGCCTTTTATTTAAGGCAATATAGTTTGTTAAACTCTGCGTATGATAGACTACACATCAGTACTCAAAACTACACATAGCTGCCTCCTTGACTACACATACGCGACTTACAATGTAAACAGGTCTGCAAACAGTTTGGAACCAGATCAGGACCGACAGAACATCAGTCCTGATCTGGATCCAAACTGTTTGACATTGAAATAATTTTTTGAAAACTTTAATTTTGAAAAAAAAAAAATTAAAACTCCACAAACGACAACAAAAGCATAAATTTGAAGAGTAAAGAGTAAAGGGAGGCAATTCCTAGCAAAAAATAGGAATTTTCCCAATGGATTATGGTAATGAAATCATCATAGTTTTTTTCATGTAAATGTTCATGTAGATCATCACAAAATCTGAGGTAAATCCTTGTGTTTAGACTTGGACTGGACATCAAGATCTTGATAAGGCCTAAATGAAATATATGTGTGGTTCCTGTTGCATACCAACAAAATTTAGGGTAGGTAGGTAGGGAAATTATTAAATTTTGTTATAACATTTAACAAAGAAAATAGTGTAAAATTCTGAAAAAGTGCCCATTTTAGGTATTTTTTCTCCAAAGACTATTTTAATGTTTAGGGTAGGGTTAAAAAAATTAGGGTAGGTAGGCAACAGGAACCACACATATATTTCATTTAAGCCTAAGATGGAATGACTGGTTCTCAGTCAGCTAAAATACACAGACAGGATAAACCAGGCTACATGAAAATCAACCAATCACTGGCTGCGAATAAAACATTCCATGCTTTTTTGTGAGGCGGCTCTGGGCATTAAAATTTGGGAAAATGCAATGTTTAATTATTAATATTTTCTTACCAATCAGTTTTAACACATGTTTTGTAATCTGAATTCGTTACAACAGAAATTCAGTTTAACGTCAAAATATTTGGGGACAAACAGTGTAGTTGTAAAGAGGGTTGACTGTACGGTAAATGTTCTAAAATTTCGAACACTAAAAAATAATTATTTTTCCGCTGTTCGTAATTTTAGAAATTACGTTTCATAAAAAGTGCTAGTGTTTTAGAATGCGGTCTTTATCATGAGCAAAAACAGTATATATGCATGTAAAAATGTGGTAGAAACGTGTTGAAAACACGGCGATATGATTCTGCGCTATCTTCTCAATTTTCTTTTCAACCGCCGCTAAATTCTTGCAGACTTAGTTAAATGTCCAGCGCGTGCGGTAATTGCAGGCTTTCCAGTGTTCCTAGTTTTTCCTAGTTTTCCTACTTTTTCCTAGTTTTTTAAATGTGCTCCTAGTTTTTCCTAGTTTTGTCTGAAACCTCCTAGTATTCCTAGTTTTTCATAAATTTGGCACCTTTTGAGCAGAGTAAAATATGTTCTTAAAAGGGTATCCTTTGGAAGCAAAGACTGCACCAAAGAACTGAAACCAGAGTGTGCATATTTCGTGGGCCAGACTAGCTTGTTTCTGCCAATTAGGCTTCATCAGTGACCCTCTAATAGTTTCAAAGTTCCACAATGAAACCTATGATCCCAAAGGACAAGAAAATAAAATCTACACAATAGTGAAGGGCAGGGAGACGTTCTACCGCCGCCACACAGTCCCAGTCACCAGCTGTAGTGAAGTCAAATATGTTCTTAAAAGGGTATCCTTTGGAAGCAAAGACTGCACCAAAGAACTGAAACCAGAGTGTGCATATTTCGTGGGCCAGACTAGCTAGTTTCTGCCAATTAGGCTTCATCAGTGACCCTCTAATAGTTTCACAATAAAACTTTCTTTTAATGTGTTTTGGAGATTTTGTTACAGAATAAGACCTTCAGGGTGTTGCCTTGACAGTATTTGGTGTTCTTTGTGTCTGGTGTCACTGGTACATAGTCTAGCCTTCTCAGGTGATGACTACAATTGACACCAGTCCCTTAGTGGAACTTTTAAAACCTTTAGAAGCCTTCAATTTGGTTGAAATTTTTTAAAATCTTTAATTTGGCTGAAAAACCTTTAAAACCTATAAAGACCTTTAAGGTTGTAAAATTTTAACAGTGGTATCTACACCCAAGTCTGATACAGAAATATTCCTATCAGTCTAAATCTTATATTTAAAAAGAGCATACATTAAATTGGAGCATTTTCCTCTGAAAATCCTCATTAACTTAAGGTAAAATTGCCCCTGCAAAATGACAAGAGATGTTTTCTCCTGCTTTCTTGGTTTTAAAAATTTTCAGGGGAGGAACCCCCAAACCCCCCTTTCAGACTAACGTTTTAAATTTTCAATCTAACATTGCTCAGTCAACACAACACCTGGTTAGAAAAGAGGTATTCAAGACTGGTAGTGACACACAATGTGTGTGTGTGTGTGTGGGGGGGGGGGGAAAGAGAGAGGAGTTCTACTACCATAATTTATGATTAGTTGGCTATGAATTTGTCACATAAGGATTTGCTGTACCCTTGCCATACCATCATCTATCAGTCATAGCTGGGTTTTTAAGACCAGGATCCAGTAAAAATGCTAGAAAATTTAATGCTAATATGCTCTTTATTTTTGCGAGATTAGCAGTGAAAAACAACCTTTTGTTGTGCCTAAAAAAAGCCTTTATAAAAAAAACCCTTAAATTTCACGAGTCTGCTAGGGCGTGTTGACAGCAGGAGAAAACTTTGTTGTAGAATGAATGTGTACGGTTTCTGTGGTAATCAGGTCGGGAAAAGAAAATGAAACTCCTAGTTTTTACCTGAAACTTCCTAGATTTTCCTAGTTTTTTCCTAGTTTTTTGTAAATAATTTTCCTAGTTTTCTCCTAGTTTTTTCAAAGATGCTGCTGGAAAGCCTGTAATTGCCAAGTCGAGAGCCAGGCATGTGCATGTTATGTCACTCAATTTACTTACAAGTCGTAAAAGTCCACTTATTTAACCTCGGACTACACTACACTTTCGTTCTTCCTTCAGACCCCCCCCCCCCACACACACACACACACCTGAAAAATCACAAATATATAGAACTTCTTGGCAATACTGGACCGGATCCCCTGAAATTCTCAAAACTACCAAGCCAGCATTCAATGTTGGTCCTTCATTGGCACGCAACAAAACACCATTTAAAGGCGTATCACTTGCGGGCAGATGATAGCCCGCTTTTAGTGATATTTGGATCCTCTCTCCCTTAAAAAACATTGTCAGAGTTCGGTCCCAATCAGATCTGAATGGAATCTATCAGGTAAGAATGTTTCGTCAATTTAAACATTTGGGCATGCGATAGAAAGCATGCAAAGCACAAATACTGTCTAATATCCGACTTTGTTGTGCAAAAGCCGATGCCCACGAGAAGCATCTCCAAGTATCTTTTTCAGCACCGATACATGATATTTTTAGAGATTAAAAGAGATTCGTGTGCAAGCGCTAGTCTCTCTCTCTCTCTCTCTCTCTCTCTCTCTCTCTCTCTCTCTCTCTCTCTCTCTCTCTACCACCTGCTTTCAAAGTTTGCAAATAGTTTGGATCCAGAATATCTCCGACGTCTTGCCAAACCAAATTAGGGGCAAACAGGCATACCAAGAATTAATATTGTAAGCGAACGTCCGACTTTGCGTCCGATGCCTCGAAAGAATATAATTGAGCCGTGACATGAGATTTCCAACGATGTGGTATGTGGGACCAGCAAAGCCTCAGATCAGCCTGCGCATATGCACAGTTTGATCAGAGCATTTGCCAGTCGCTTGAATATTCTATGAGTGTTAAGCTACTGACTGAACATGGTTTGGAGTTTGTAAGCTTAAAAGGAGGCTGCACAGGCTCGCCTGAGTCTACACTCGTCAAAATGCCACATTGTGTTAGGGTTCAATTTATGATATATTGGCTTTGATCCGATGCCTACGATACGCTCTCAAAGAAACGGAAAACTTCAGACAAGTACCACAAATCTAGTTTTTCATGCATGCAGTGCGCCGTTTCATGCTCGAGTTCATTGAAATCCTTTTTTTTATTTCATGCAAACCCATGAAAAGGAGACACAGCTAGGCAATTATGTTTTGTGTGCGAAGTCCGCTTTCGTGCGCCAGAGCCACAGCGTGCAACCAGAGTCTTAAAACAACAACAACACCTAGTCTGATAGTCGGCTTCTTTGATCTCAAACAGGTCCGTGAACAATTACCTTGTCCCTTTGTCTGCTGCTGATACTATTAGCAGTGCCGGACCCAGGGTGGGACCTAGGAGGCACCCCTACCCCCCCCCCCCCACCCCCTCAAAGAGGCTGTGACAAACTAATTTAGCAGACAGTTTGGGCCCAGAACTTGCCCAACAAAATTTTTTACGCTTTGTTCTTGAAACAAAGGTGCTGATAAGACTGTGCAATGCACAGGCTGATCTTCGCATGTAACAAAGTCGGGGTACATACTTCTACAGACGTGTGGTAAATAAAAAGTGAATTCCAAGATGTCTCGGATCATCTCAATGGCTTTACTGATTTTAAATTCACAGCCACGGCATGCACCTCCATTGTGTATGTGGGCAGTTAAGGCACTGGCAATTTTCCGCCGATTCGCAGGCTCGTCTGAGCCTTCGCTGCTTGCATATGCTATGGGTACCATAATCTCATGAACTGGCTTATTTCATGAAATTAAATATGTAAATATTAAATTCTTCAAGATGCAGAATTGTGCTACAATCAATTTATTTCTTGGTACATGTATGTGCGTCTGTGCGTACATTATACCGGTAATGCACTCATAGGACCTTCATGTGCAGTTTCATGAGGACAAACAGACACGCGGCGATCGGCTCAACAGTTTGTTAAAATGTTCCATTTTGAGGAATTTGATGTTTTTGATTAATAGGAATAGCCATTATTACATGTACTTAGAAAACTGACGACAAGTATTTTAAAGACAACGTACGTAGATGTCTAGAATTTTTATTGGACTAGAGTCTTCATCCACTTTAAACTTTGTTAGTGAGCAAGACCCTGACGAGATTGTGCAAACACGCATGCTCTCCTGAGCCTTCGCTGATCACATCTGTCATAAGTTCCAGCAGGGTCTTTACCAGCTCATATGGGGCTCTGTGCAAGTTGATTTCATGCTCGGGTCCGAGCTGTGTTCAAGAAAAGAGCAGACGCATAGAATGATAGAAGTGCCCTCCATGTCTCCGGCTTGACTGGGAAATCCTTTAAAATGCTTAAAAGGGAGGGGAGGGGAGGGATTTCAGTCTCACACATATTTAAGCCTTAAGTTAACGGTAATGTACCGTGAATAAAAATGAGATGATGACTAAGTGTGAGTTCTTGTAGGCATGTCGGTAAAAATATTAAAGGGGACAGCAACCCTTATGACAAGTATGCTTTATTGGAAAGAGCTCTATGAACCATGAATTTAGATACAAGTTTCATCAAAATCGGTTGAAAAAAGGGCAGGTTATGGGCATTTAAAAAATTAATATGGCCAACATTCAGCCGCCATTTTGAATATTTAATTAGTTTTCAGAATTTTTTCAACTGCTTAATTTTTAGTTATCACTACTATCACATTATCTGTGTTTCAGCAGATATGCAGCTTTATACATAAGGAAAATGTTTCATTAAAGATTAATGCAAATAATCCATTGGTTTGTCTTTTATTTTGATTACGCATATTTAATTAGGCTGAGTGACGTCACTAAGCCTACAACATGGCCGCTTCCATTACAATCCATTTGCAAATATTCAAACGCTCACAACTTCTACATTTTTCAATCGATTTAAATGAAGCTGGTATCAAAATTTATGGTTTATTAAGATCTTTCATATAAAACATAGTAACCATCAGGGTTGCCGTCCCCTTTAAATATATGGTGGCTTTATTTTCCGCAAAGGATGTCTCGGTGAGAAAAAAAATGCCACTTGCACGATTTTCTCTGCATTTTGCACGAAACCGAATGACCCCTTGTGTTGCAAACGTCCACTGCAATCACTAAACATCAACTTATTTATTCTTTCTCGCCTAAGTGATCGTCTCATTTTCCGCAACTCCCTCTCTTCGGGGCTGGTATTTTAGAAAAAAAACGAGCACATGTCACATGTACAGCACAGCGTGTGTCAATGTGCATATTTCACGTACAATTAGCTGAATCGCGGCCTGAAGGTCAATGTTTGGTCAGTAATAAATTGATCTCAGCCATTTGGGTGGATACATATACTCAATAGGGTTAGTCAAAGCAGTTTCGGAATCCTTGCAGGAACTTGTCCGTGCATCAAGTTCGTCAATGCTGGTGACCTAGAATAACGTATAACGTAGCACGCTGGCATGTGAAATAGAACGTCACACGCCAGATTACCCATCTAAGTAGAATGGAACCTTCCAAATGTCGCTACCGCTCACGTGCTGTACGGTAGAAGTATACCAAACACAGATGGGACACAAACAGATAAACGGACTTCGGTTTTTTGCTGAAAATAATGCGTGTTCATAATTTTAGAAATTCATTTTTCCGGAAAAGGGCAGTGTTCGATTTTTTAGGATGTTTTAAAAATTATTTTCGGGGATAATTTTAGGTGTTCGTAATTTTAGTGTTCGAAATTTTAGAACATTTACCGTATATGGTTTCTGTTTTGTAGCTGTATGCTGAAAAGGTAGCCACCCGAGGACTGTGCGCTATTGCTCAGTGTGAGTCACTCAGATACAAGCTGATTGGAGGGTTAGCTGTAAGAAGGTAAAATCATTGATTATAAGGCCAAATGAAAAAGTTGTGTGGTTGTGGTTCAGGTTATGTGATAAGAATTAGGATAAGGAACCTTTTTCTCAAAATGCTTATTTCACTGGACTGTGAAGATCTTCGCATTCTGAGAAAGATAAAGAAAAGAAGAAAATATTGCAACAAAAATGATGTTTTTAGTAATTTCTAAGAAATATCATTCAAATATTTATTTCTGATATTTTCTTCTCCAAATTTGAAGAAAAAAAATTAAGATATTGAGTAAAAGTTTAGGGTGTGTAAGGTAATGTGAAGAACACAATTTTTTCAACACATTACAATTCATAGCCCTAACAAACACAGGTTGTTTGCCAAAAATGGTGATCAGTCCTTTAGAGAGTGTGTAACATTTTTTTTCTTATTTCTTAACCAAAACATGTGGGTCCTCTAAAGAACAGTCCCAAGGAGATGGTTGTTTTGAGCACCCAAACAATATGCTAAAAATTATGGGTATTAAGTATATTTACAATTTTAAGCTGAAATATTTTGTTTTAACTAAACCTGTGACTGATAGTTTTCTGACTTAAATTTTCCATGAAATCCTTCTACATGGGTAATGGTTTGGGTCAGGGTTTGCCATTTCGTCGCTATGTTTACACTAGGTGTTTCATTGACAGTTTTCAGCCTATGGGTCCTAGGACTCGCTTGATTCCATATCAATGGATCCAGCATTCCAGCTGGCAAATCAGCTTTTCCTGGGAACCCAAAACAAAAACAACAACTGTTTCTCAGAGGAAAAAGATACAAGAACATGATAGCTTGGATGTTTTAGTCCAGATCATAACTTACTTGGAGATGCCATTTTAGAAAATCCGCATTTAATTTTTAAGAGCTAACCCAGTTGTATTATCACTACTTTGTATTAAAAAATATTGGCAATGATTACTGCCTGTGATGGAAGAAAAACTAGCTGGTACAGAGCGTTTTCTTCAAGTGTAGGGTACCTTGGTCCTAAACTGTTTAATAATCTTTAGGCTTGTCAATAAATGTTGTAAGCATGTGACAATTAGATTTTGTTACTATCACTTAAATGAATCCATTCTAAATGCAAATACACAGCCATCTAGTGGGGCTACATGCTTAAATGTTTACGCAAGCCTTAACAAATCTTTGAATTTCACACACACTTACCTGTATGAACCTATGGGGGCTCAGTGGTAGAGTGCTTGACTTGAGACGGAGGGGCCTCGGGATGAGCCTCACCGGCATCACTTTTTTGTGTCCTTGAGCAAGACACATTAATCCTAGCTTAGTACTGGTTCAACCCAGGAAGATCCATCCCTACATAACTGAAAGATTGTTGATGGACTTAAAGAATCTAACCAAACAATAAACCTGTTTGAATCCTGTGTTTGCATATGCCCTAGTTACCAAAATCTTGTGAGCTGGGTCAAACGTTGTTGTCATGCTTGTTTCAGGGCCTGCTATGGTGTACTGCGGTTTATCATGGAGTCTGGGGCAAAGGGCTGTGAAGTGGTCGTCTCTGGTAAATTAAGAGGACAGAGGGCCAAATCCATGAAGTTTGTGGATGGCCTCATGATCCACAGTGGAGACCCCATCAACGACTATGTAGATACAGCTGTCAGACACGTACTTCTCAGACAAGGTAATTGCAACCAATATTTTAACCCTATTGGTTCAAGAAGGATCAAAAGGCTCGTGAAAGTTTTCAGGATTGTTCCTGAATTCAGAATTTTGAGGCTGACTTTCCAAAGAAAGTCAGCCTCAAAATGCTGAATTTAAAAGATTATAATAGCATCTCTCATTTATTTTCAGTTTCTCTAAAGACACTTGGCCATTTACACTGACAATTGTTGATATTTGTAGGCATGATACAAGTCATGATACAAGAATTGAATTTCTAAAGTTCAGGATTTCGATTTGAACTTTCACCCTTGCTCTACTCACTTGAGGCATTGTTCAGCAAGGTACTCAGATTGACAATAACAGCTGTTATTGTAAATTGACCTTTAGTTAAGATTTCTGAACAGAAAAATAATTTTCTTATTTCTCAAAACATGTTGTGGGTACATGTACTAAAAAAGAGATGGTTCTTTTGAGCACCCCATAACATATGCTAAAAATTATGGGTAAGAAAATATATACAGTTGTACATTTACGCTGAAAATTTTGTATCTTAATTATCAAAATGTTTAACGCTGAAAAATTCTGCTTATCTAGAACCATAAATGCTATGCGGCAGTACTAGCAGAAGAACAGAGGTGGACATGGTGTCTTAATTTATTCAGAAGGACTAGGGATGTGTGAAAGTGTTTTACCCTTAAAGGGCCAATCACGAATGCAGCAGACAACAAATTTTATGACCTCTTAATTTTCAAGAATAAATAAGGCATGATATTTCATGTGATCCTCTGCTGGCAGATAATTCACACGAAATATCAAGCCTTATTTGTTATTTTTGAAAAAGCAACACAATTTGAAAATGTCGTGTGCTGCCAATTATAACAGTCCACAAGTTACGGTAAATGTTCTAAAATTTCGAACACTCTAAAATTACGAACACCTAAAATTATCACCGAAAATAATTTTTAAAACATCCTAAAAAATCGAACACTGCCCTTTTTCGGAAAAGTGAATTTCTAAAATTACGAACACACGTTATTTTCGGCAGAAATCGATGTCCGTCTATCTGTTTGTCCCATCTGTGTTCGGTATATTTCTACCGTACAGCACGTGAGCGGTATCAACATTTGGAAGGTTCCATTCTACTTAGATGGGTAATCTGGCACGTGACGTTCTATTTCGCATGCCAGCGCGCGACGTTATACATTATTCAAGGTCACCAGCATTGACGAACTTGATGCACGGACAAGTTCCTGCAACGATTCTGAAACTGCTTTGACTAACCCTATTGAGTATATGTATCCACCCAAATGGCTGAGATCATTATTTATGACCAGAGGTCGCGATTCAGCTAATTGTACGAGAAATATGCACGTTGACACACGCATAGTGTTCTGTGACACGTACTCGGTTTTTTTAAGAGAGAGAGTTGCAGTAAATGAGACGATCACTATAAGTTGATGTATAGTGATTGTCGTGGACGTTTGGAACACAAGGGGTCATTCGGTTTCGTGCAAAATGCAGAGAAAATCGTGCAAGTCGCATGTTTTTTTCTCACCGAGACATCCAATGCGGAAAATAAAGCCATCGTACAGTATATTTAATATATACCGACATGCCTGCAAGAACTCGCACGTGGTCATCATCTCAATTTATTCACGGTACATTACCGTTAACTTAAGGCTTAAATATGTGTGATTCTCAGGTTATCCGACGGACACGCCCTACCCTCCCCTCCCTTTTAAGTATCTTAAAGGATTTCCCAGTTCAGCAATATGTCCAAGCAGGGCACTTCTATCATTCCAATTCTATGCGTGTGCTCTTTTCTTGAACACAGCTTGGACCCGAGCATGAAATCAACTTGCGCGGAGCCCCATATGAGCTTGTAAAGACCATGCTGGTACTTATGACAGATGTGATCAGCGAAGGGTCAGGAGAGCATGTGTGTTTGCACAATCTTGTCAGGGTCTCGCTCACTAACAAAGTTTAAAGTGGATGAAGACTAGCCAAATAAGAATTCAAGACAGCTACGTACATTATCTTTAAACTACTTGTCAGCGGTTTTAATCAAATTCCTCAAAATGGAACGTTTTAACATACTGTTGAGCCGATCGCGGCGTCTGTTTGTCCTCATGAAACTGCACATGGAAGGTCCTACGAGTGCATTACTGGTATAATGTACGCACAGACGCACATACATGTACCAAGAAATAAATTGATTGTAGCATGATTCTGCATCTTGATGAATTTAATATTTACATATTTAATTTCATTAAATAAGCCAGCTATGCGAGCAGCGAAGGCTCAGACGAGCCTGCGCACCCACGGAAAATCGCCAGCGCCTTAACTGCCCACAAACACATAGAAGAAATGCATGCCGTGGCCAGTAAAGCCCTTGAGATGATGGGGCCATCTCGGAATTCGCTTTGTTTACCACACCTCTGTAGATGTATTTACCCCGACTTTGTTACATGCGAAGATCAGTCTGCGCACCGCACAGCCTTATCAGCATCTTTATTTCTAGAACAAAACATTTAACATTTTGTCGGGCCAGATCTGGCCCAACTGTCTGCTAAATTGGTTTGTCACAGCCTCTTTGGGGGGGGGGGGGGGTGGCTGGGCCCGGTACTGCTAATAGTATCAGCCGCAGACAAAGGGACAGGGTAATGGTTCACGGACATGGTTTGAGATCAAAGAAGCCGACTATCAGACCACGTGTTGTTGTTGTTTTAAGACTCGGGTAGCACGCGGTGGGCATTGGCGCACGAAAACGGACTTAGCACACCAAACATAATTGCCTAGCTGTGTCTCCTTTTCATGGGTTTGCATGAAAAAAAAACACCAATTACATTGAACAATGAACTCGAGCATGAACGGCTCACTGCTTGCATGAAAAACTAGATTTGTGGTACTTGTCTCTTTGAGATATGAAAGTACCCAGCGTATCGTACGCATCGGCTCGAAGCCAATATATCATAAATTGAGCCGCGACACAGTGTGGCATTCTGACGAGTGTAGACTCAGACGAGCCTGTGCAGCCTCCTTTTAAGCTCACAGACTCCAAACGATGTTCAGCCAGTAGCTTAACACTCATAGAATATTCAAGCGACTAGCAAAGGCTCTGATCAGACTGTGCATATGCGCAGGCTGATCTGGGGCTTTGCTGACTGTTGGAAATCTCATGTCACGGCTCAATTATATTCTTTCGAGGCATCGGACGCAAAGTCGGACATTAATTCTTGCTCGGACCCAGAATGTTTATTGGGTCCGAGATTCTTGCCCCTGATTTGGTTTGGCAAGACCTCGGAGATCTTCTGGATCCAAACTATTTTCAAACTTTGAAAGCAGGTGGGAGAGAGAGAGAGAGAGAGAGAGAGAGAGAGAGAGAGAGAGAGAGAGAGACGCGCTTGCATACGAATCTCTTGTAATCTCGAAAAATATCATGAATGGGTTCTGAAAAGCTTCACGTGCGCATCGGCTTTTGCACGACAAAGTCGGATATTCGACGGTATTGATGCTTTGTATGCTTTCTATCGCATTCCCAAATGTTTAAATTGACGAAACATTCTTTCCTGAATTCCATTCGGATCTGATCTGGATCCGAACTCTGACAACGTTTTTTTTTCTTCTTTAAGGGAGAGAGGATCCAAATATCACTAAAAGCGGGCCATCATCGGCCCGCCAGCGAAACGCCTTTTAATGGCGTTTCGCTGGCGTGCCGATGATGGCCCAACGTTGAATGCTGGCTTGGTTGTTCTGAGAATTTCAGGGGATTCGATCTAGTATTGCTAAGGGGTCCGGACCCCCTGCCCCCCCCCCTCTGGATCCGCGCATGGGACCGGACAATGTATACACTTATTGAGATATACTGAAAATCCATTTTATCGTGCGCATCGGCTTTTGTACGACACTTTGCATACTTTCTATCGCATGCACAAATTTTTAAATTGACGAAACATTCTTTCTTGAATTTCATTCGGGTCCGATCTGGATCCAAACCGTTTTTGCAAATGTAAATAGAGATAGAAAGAGAGAGAGAGAGACTGGTAAATCCACATCATTTCGGGAAAATCAAAGTGCATCGACAGATCGACAAGTAGAGAGAGAGAGAGAGAGAGAGAGAGATGTGTTCTTTTTGAATTTCGTCATTTTTTAACTCTGAGAACTCGTCTACGTATTTCAAAGCTTCGCGTATATCTTTGCAAAAGATTCTGATCGACGAGATGTCCTTGAGTGACTGTATTACATTATAAACGGCATTTGCGCAGATGGAGAGCAAGCGAAAGCGTTTTTCTTTTCTGAAGGAAGAACGAAAGTGTAGCGATTCATCGGTAGTCGGTGGACTTTTACGACTTGTAAGTAAATTGAGTGACATACATGCACGTGCCTGGCTCTTGACTTTGGCAATTACCGCACGTGCTGGACATTTTACTGACTCAGTCCGCGGTTGAAAAGAAAAATGAGAAGATAGCGCAGAATCATATCGCCGTGTTTTCAACACGTAACCGTCGTTTCCACCACATTTTTACATGCATATATACCGTTTTTGCTCATGCTAAAGACCACATTCTAAAATTATGAACACAAGCACTTTTTTCTGAAACGTAATTTCTAAAATTACGAACAGCGGAAAAAATAATTATTTTTTAGTGTTCGAAATTTTAGAACATTTACCGTAATATTGTATGAAAACCAGCTTGTACTTGTTTCCAGAAGTTAATATTCTTGACACTTCTGCAATATTACCCTCTAGAGAGCTAAAAATAGCTTGAGTGTGAAACTAGCATGTGCTGCATGAAATTGACATGATTTGCTGTTTCACCTCCCAACAGGTAAGGCTAAACAAAAAACAGTATTGTTTCTCGGGCACCGCCGCATCTGTTTGAAAAGCCCCGCATTACATTTTTTATTGCTTCCTAAAAAAGGAAAAGAAAAAAAAACGCTTTTTCAATTTCTTAACATCATTATCGGTAACGACCATGTGGTTTCACTCGGACGTTGTGGTCCATTGCCGGTAATGTTGGCTAGTTTATTTATTCTCAACTCCATTTCCGGTATTTCCTTGATAAAAAAGTTCCCGCATCTGTTTTCTGCTGAATTAAAATTAAAATAAAAAGCCGCCCTGTCGCATCTGTTTTTAAAAAAATGGCCCGAGAAACAATCCTCTTTTTTTAGCCTAAATTAAAGACTTTTATGATTTTTTACAACAGTTTTGTTTGCTTATTTATCTTTGTTGGAATATACAAACTGTAAAACAGTTTTATGATAACATTTTATATTGCTCATTAAGAGAATTAATATACATTTGAAAATGCATAATATCACATTTTATATTTTAATAACAGTTGCGAGAAAGTCCTTATATGTCTTAGATTGAAGGTTGACCATTTCTTTAACATCAAAAGTGAAAGTAGCAAAATTTTCATTCTTAAATGAAAAGTCATATAACAACACAGTTATTGACTTCAATTTTGGTAGACATAAGGATATATCTACCCTTAAAAGTTATATTCACCATGGCCATGGGGCCTCGGTGAATTTTCACTTTTTCGGGGAGATAAATCCTTATGTCTACCTCCTTGAAGTCAATAATCGTATACTGTGTATCGACGAACAAGTGCCAGTGAACTCATTTAGGTAAACAAACCTGCAGCATCTGCTAGTTCTTATCAGCAAGGCAGATTTACCTTGAGTTTCCATAGAAAATATGGTGTGATGTTTCATTAGTACTGTTAGATTATTTCTAATTATGGTGTTTTACTGTTGTGCCTATGATTGCAAAGGCTGTAGGTTTGATGAGAGTGTGTCTATGCATGGGTTCCCAAAAGATGAAAAGCGAAATTGTTAAGTGTCACCAATAATAGGCTTTACTTTCTCACTAAAATTTGCTCAAAATATTGTACTTGCTTCATATTCAACAATGACTTACACTTTTCATCTTACATTTAGTTAAAGAAAATGTTTCTATCAAATCAACAATGTTAGCATTTTAACTTTGCTAGCAGTGACTTTTGTCGTCTGCTTTATATTCTTTGCGAACAGTTTGGACCCAGATCAGGACCGAACGAACCTCTGTCCTGATCTGGATACAATCTGTTTGTACCTTTTTTATCATTTCATATACGGAAAAGTATAGTAAAGAGACAGCCAGTTACCCCCCCCCCCCCCCCCACAAAAAAAAAAAAAAAAATGACTTCAAGGTGTCAGAAAGCACAATAGTCTGCTCCAAACACTTTTCTCCAGATAGATCTAATTACATTAACTTTTCTTCGAAGAAAAGGGCTCTTAAAGACGATGTTGTGCCCACTATTTTTCGGTGGACTAAAACAAAGCGAAGAAAGGCTCCTAAAAGACGATACGAGACAAGTGAAACAGAAACAGCCTCTGAAACTGAGCAATCTGGAGATATAAATGACAAAAATATTCAAGTGGAATTTCCAATCACATGTACACATCAGTTTTCAATCGAGGTGATAAAAAGTTCAGATCAGACTGTTCCTTTTGGAGAAGTACGGTGGGGGTTCATAGTGTTTGCTGCCATGATAAAAATAAACTGTAGCACATTTGAATATATGCAGCAGACATATTAAGCAGAAACCATTTTTATAATTAGAAATATTATCAGGATAAGGGATAATAATTATAATAATTATTATAAGACATAATGATTTTATACCTATGTGCATGTACTGTAATCATTGATGCAATGTGCTCTGAATATGCTCTTAAAATTTAGCAAATATTTTTTTTCATTCAATGGTTATTTAGCAAAACACGCTAACATGCCTATGCTATTTAGATACTCTCGACCACCATTTGTGCATAGTAAAATTCGAGTTTGCAGTGGTATACATTATTTTTCTTACTTCTGTCGAAAAAAGATTGCGGGTACTCGTTTAAAATATCACAATGTTACATCTGAATATTGTCGTTTTACACTTAAATTGCATAGGCATGTTATCGTCATGATTATATAATATGCATATAAATTATACAAAATATGTGGTTAAGGCTAGTAAACGAACTTACACAACCTTACAAGAACATCTTCCGCCAAGAACTGTCCCATCATCAGCGCTCAGGTCTACTGTCAAATTTTGGGTTTCTCGCTTGCTTGTAAGGCTACGTTTTGCAGTGAAGATTGTCACTTTTTGAGTTACAAACACGCAATCAAAATAAAATTCAAAGACTTGGTCTTTTTCTCTGTCTTTTCCATGTGATCTGATTTCTCACATAGTTAGTAATTTGTAAAATTGAAAAATTTGGCAGATTATCTTATCTAGTCTTTTTGTCCATTTAGTATGCTTTGAATCCATTGCTAAGCAAATTACACTCAGATTTTAATGCTAAATGTATGTAATTACTTTAAAGTACATGGCACAAAGCTGCTTGTTAAATACATGAAAGCTAACTGTAAAATATTATCTTAGATTATCAGAAGATAAGACGCATGTAATGTCTAGAGTTTATTTATCAAGTAGGGCAATGGACATACTACAGTTAATCTGAGCGTGTGTATTTCTCCTGCTGATTGTTTACCTAAATGAACCTGGCTGGCTCTCTGTCGATACACAGTATAGTGTCGCTTTAAAGGCTAAACGCAGATAGGATGGGGCCTTTGAATTTAACTCGAAATAACTTTATGGCAGTTGCTAGTAGTATTAAAGAACTCTTTGCATGGTTAAGAGATAGATTTGGGCTCAGTGGTTTGTTGCTCAATATATCACTGTAGGTCAGCCATTAAAGTGAATAAATCATGAGCATAGAACGCAAGTGATTTATCCACTTACAATATATTAAGCAACAAATCACTGCCAGCACATTTTCTTCCCATTCTAACACCCAAAAAGATTGAAAATATGAATGATTCTTTCAGAGTCTATAAAGATTCCACCCTCTTAAACAGAGCATTAGAATTTCCCAGAAATCTTGTTTGGACTGAAACTTGTATTTTTACGTACATTCTGAACCTCCATAAGTTGTAAAATGACGTTACGCTGTCTGGTGTCACTATAACAAGACTGCATGATGACCATAAAAGAAGAATACCATCAAGAAACAGTTTGGATTCATACAGGCCTGACATTTTGTTGACCTAATGTGGGTTCAAACTGTTAGTATATACAGTCAACCCTCTTTATAACGACACTGTTTGTTCCAGACAATCTTTGACGTTAAAGTGAATTTGCTGTTATAAAGAAATTCTGACCATTACCAGATTTCAACATAATCATCATTTGGTAAAAGAAAATATTGTACAAATGAATTAAAATGCTATCATTCCAAATGTATACATCAATTCAGTTTCATATTGCATCAAAAGGCGTAAAGCTTCCCACTTATCAAGTGAGACAGAAACCTTTTCATGCAAAAAGACCTTGTTCTGATCACAAAATTGTCTGACACATGGTAACAATTCTGTTGTAATGAATTTATTTTCAATAGAAATTGTATATCTGTTCCCATAAGTTACTGTCGGTGTCGTAAAGTGAATAATCTGTTATAAAGAGGGAATTTTAATGGAAACAGATCCGTGTCCAGCAATTTTATGTCGGATATTGAATATTCTGTTATAACGAGTGACGTTATAAAGAGTTTTGACTGTATTGCATTTAGGTTCTCTGCAGATAACACAAGCACGTAGAGTTAAGTTAACCCATTGCCTGCTGCCAAAAAATGCATCTGAAAATGTCGTCTGCTACAGTTGTCTGCCGCATATTAGTGCTTACACCAAGGACTTATTTTGACATACGAACAGTGTGGACCTCACCCGCGTCACTGCGTTGTGTCCAAAAGCAAGACACATTAATTCTTGCTTAGTACTGGTTCAACCCAGGAAGACCCGTCCCGACATAACTGAAAAATTGTTGACTGGGACGAAAAGAATCAAATGAAACAAAAACCAACAGTGAGGACCTAGATCAGACTGCTCCTAAAGGAGCAGTCTGATCTGGGTCCATACTGTTTGTTACAGACGTTTTAAATAGACTAGCAGATGATTGGGCAGACGATATTTAGTCGTGATTAGCAGCCGAAGAGTTAAAGAAACTTTCTTGTTTTTTCAGGTGTGTTGGGTATCAAAGTCAAAATTATGTTGCCGTGGGATCCAACCGGAAAGATTGGACCCAAGAAGCCACTGCCAGATCATGTTAGCATTGTTGATCCCAAGGATGAGGCACCACCGGCTGCCCCCTACAGTGAACAGAAGGGAGCCAAGCCACAGGATGCACAGCAGCCCCAACCACCTCCAATCATGATGTGATTCTATTTAACAAAGAAAAAAAGACTAATACAGTCCAAAAAGAAATCTCATTTCGTTTGTTTTTTTCCTTCATTACACTTGAAGCAAAGCTTGAAAATAAAGAGCATTCTCATGATGGATGAAAGTTTTCAGGATTTAATTCACGATTTCGAGGCTGACTTTCCATAGAAAGTTTGATTTGTTCCATAGTGGATTTTAACCCTTTAAGTGCCAAGAAAAAAAGGCATCAGAAAAATGACGTCTGCTGAAGTCGTCTGCTGCAAATAATTGCCTAACATTACTAATTTAAGTATAGAAGCAAACAGGGTGGACCCAGATCAGACTGCTCCTAATAGGAGCAGTCTGATCTGGGTCCACACTATTTGTCATAGAGGCTTCTTTAACATTTCAGCAGACGACTTTTGATGCGATTGGTGCTTTAAGGGCTAAGAAATATTCTTTAATTCCGGATCTTGAGGCTGACTTTCCATAGAAAAGTCAGCCTCAAAATACTGAATGAGGTACCTTGGCCCATTGTCCTTTTCTCCGACAGCAATGAGCTATGTGTTCTTTGGTAGCCTATTATTACAAACAATATGAGACCATGGCAGGCCTCCAGATAAGAGTGTGTAACTGAAAATTATTTTTCTTATTTGTTGTTGGTACTCAAAAGAACCGTCTCCCGTATTTCAAATGGAAAGATTAATAAACTCTATATATTCAGCAGACGTAATAAGCAGACAAAAAAATATTGGCAGGGTAAGGGGCCAGGTAAATTGCTTATTTTAAAGTTCTTGGCTACGGATGTCAATTGCTATAGAATGTACAGAGTACACGGGTTAAGTGAATGTGCATGCACAACTGGCTAATCTGTTCAATAGCTTTCAATTGCATACTGGGTAATTAATTTTGCATGCTTTTTTGTCGTCTGCTGATTTTTTTTTTCATCAAAAATTCTTTGAGGAATTCCATCTGAGTGTCATACAGCTTAGATATTGATCAGGCCTGGGTCCAAATTGTTAACCAGACGGCACTAGTAGGCATTATGGAAGAATCGCAGCTTTCCTGGCTGGGTAGTAAAAACCTTTTATTAACCAAACAACAAGGTTCATAAAACAACAAAGTCTATTGAAATAAATTACGATTTATTTTGCGACATTGTGTACGGGTTACACAACATTTACGTCAATAACACTTACATTGAGGACGGTTATGTAGAAACTAAACTTAAGAATAATATAAACAATTGATTCACAGATCTTAAAGAACACTAAAAAGTTATAACAAGAAATAAATCACATGCAAGATTTTGTTCTCAACAAACATTCGTCGGGGTACCTACTATTTAATCATTTACAAAAAAACAATTTAGTGCTGGCTATGTGACTCTTGAGAGTTTAACAATTTATATGTGGTTCAAAATAGGAAATACTGATTGGGGAAGTCTTATTTGGGTTAGTACTGTTTGACTGGGCATTTATATAAGCAGATCTGTATGCAGGGAATAAGTTTTTAAAATGTTTTAAGCAAATACCATACCATATGGGCCTTGTCGTGAGAAAACCGGTCTTCGGGGCTCCAACAAAGTAAGACGCAACCCAGTCTTCTCAGCTTCAATGACTAGCTAGAGTATTGAAACTGCATGAAGCAAGGTGAGCTATTATACTTTCTAGAGAGTGAATAATAATGGTGCTTATAAGACTACATAAACTTATGCAAGCTGTTTGGATCCAGCCCAATAAAATGCCAGTGAGCAGTGCTTAGGTGAGCTATTGTGATCTGATTTGCAAACTTTTCCTTTAAACCGCATTTGATTTTTTGGTTTGATTTGATTCTTTAAATCTTTCAGTTATGTAGGGATGGGTCTTCTTGGGTTGAACGAGTACTAATCTAAGATTAATGTGTCTTGCTCAAGGACACAACAGGGTGAGGCCCAAAACCTTGGTCTCAAGTTAAGCAATCTACCACTGAGCTCCTAAACGGCATTTGAGCCCCAAACCCAATTTAAGATAATTTCACAATGTTATTTTCGTGGTCTACTAAAATTAAAAAAGTGGTTCTGCTAAACAAAATGTAAGTGGTTTCTGGGCCAAGGACAGCATTTTGGTTTTAACTATGGTTTTCTAATGGTGATTTGGTCATTTTTTATAGAATCGTCTTGTTGAATACCCATCGACCTCGCATAGGTATTCAAAAGCATGGACTTTCAACAGGCAAAAGAATTGCAAAACCCATCATCTTAATGGGGGAAATCAGGCTAGCAGTAGATGATTCACATGAAATGTCCAGCCTTATAAATTTCAAAATGTCTGCCACAAATGGGCATTGACGCGAGAAACCTGTCCTCGGGGGATCGTGAACAACAAGGCGCAGACCAACCTGTGCAGATTGATCAGTGCCTTTGTTATTGGCTTTTTGGAAAGTATCATATCTAAACTTGAAACAAGCAAATTTTTAAGTTTCTAGATAGTCTCTGTAGCTGAAGAGACTGGCTGCGTAGCGCAGTCGGTAACGTGTCTGGCTACAGATGCGTGTCTGACTGCCGATCCAGGGGTCGCGAGTTCGATCCCGGCCCGGTCCCATACTTTCGTGGAGATTGATCATGAAATAATTTCTAAGGTCATTCTCCTCCCTTCAGCTGATTCATTCAAGAAGGGTTGTTGTCAGTTACAAGCGAAAGTATGTGCACAAATTACTGGTTAACGCTTGTTCAAGCCTGCCCAAGAAAAAGTGTGGTTAGGTGAACTGACCGTCCCGCAATGACCATAGCTGTTGACTTGGGACGTAAAGCAACAAAACCAACCAACCAACAACTGGTTTGAGTCTATGCCGGAAAACCCAAAGTCAGGTTGAGTCCCAAATCATGGGTGGTGCTTTAGGGGCTCAGTGGGTCAACCAGGATTCCAGTCAAAACCCTAATTATACTTTGAGAAACAAATGGCTAAATTGTCCTTCTATATAACATACATTTGTACTTGGGACTATGACAATATGTCGCTATTACAATACGCTGGGATTTGTAAAGAACAAAATTACCATATATCACCCTAAATATTATGACACATTGCCATAACTATATTCAACTTTCAGTATCTGAGGAGGCAAGTGATGGCAATCAGTGTGTTCTTGGTCTACACTGTTTCAGACCTTTTAGATTAGAGTGTGTAATCAATTTGAGTGCATAATCAAAAAATAATTTTCTTATATCTCAACCAAAACATGTGGGTACTCAAAAGAACTGTTTCAAGGAGGGGGTTCTTTTGAGTACCCAAACCAAATGATAAGAAAAATATTAATAATTATATGCCCCCAATTTTTGTTTATCTGGAGGCCTGTAAATAAAATGATTTTTATGTCTTATCTGTCCGAATATTTAGGCCAAATATGGTAACCCTCAAGTGCCCATCAAAACTACCGCAGACAACAAACCAAGTGACACTTCATTTTCTGGGAATTTCAGCCTTGATCTTTCAATTGAATCTGCTCATGTATATTTAGAAACGGGATTAGGCTTTATATTTCATGTTAAATATCAAAATAGTTTCTTAACTGCCCCCTGGGAAATTTTTCCTGCTTTTTTTGTCGTCTGCTGATTTTTTTTATAAGTACACTTTTTTTCAAAAAATTCTTTCAGGAATACGATCAGAGTGTTGAACAGTTTGGATCCAGATAAGGCCAAAATTATGTTGGACCTGATCTGGGTCCAAACTGTTTGCAAAAGTTATCTGCAGACAGCACTAGGAGATAAAGAATTCACCTCATTCTGATAGGTTTTCCCATACATATTGATTTTGTTTGTTTGATTTGATTCTTTAGGTCCCATCAACAATCTTTCAGTTAAACAGGGATAGATCTTCCTGGGTTTAACCAGCACTAAGCTAGGATAAATGTGTCTTGCTCAAGGACCACAACGCAGTGACGCTGGTGAGGCTCGAACCCGCGGCCTTCTCAGTCTTGAGTCAAGGACTCTACCACTGAGCCACTGCGCTCCCCCATACATATTGATACAATAAGTTTGGGATTGTCCATATTGTATTTTAACCCTTTTCATTCTGGATACCAGGAAATGGGTACTTCAGCAAACAATGGAGACCCAGATGAAATGCTTCATTTGGGACTCAACTGTATGTCAAGGTACCATTCTATGGGTATCCAGAATGAAAAGGTTTATTTTTTTTTTAAACTTCAAAGTGTCATCTGCTGAAAATCATTGAAGGCACATCAAGTTAAAAATACAAATAATATATTATGATCATAAATTACTGACCTAAAACTAATATATTCAACAACTTTGCTTGCATACCATAGTCAGCCTTATAAGCACACATTATCCTATAAACATACACTGCATATGAATTGCTAAGGCCAGAATTTTTTTATTAAGTGATTTACAAACCCTCCTACTGTAATTTTCCAGTAAAATTGTTTTTATTTTATCCGCAGACTCTAAATGTTATTTGTTTTGTTGAAAAAAATAATATATTTTTGAGGTTCTGTTTGTGTATTTTTGAGAATCACACTGTTTAAAGTGATTGTCCTATGCAGGAAAATTATGAAATATTTAAAGATTTAATACAGACTGTTGGTTTACTTTACTAGTTAAACTGTTTGTTCTGGAGATATTAAAAAAAAAAAGCTCTGAAAAAAAAAGCTCTAGAGGGTTTTTTCCCCGTCCCCCGACCCTAAATCTGAATGAAAAATTCTCATAAATCAACTAATAAAAAAACTGGCCTAACACTTAATGAACAATTTCAAGTCAATTCTGACAGTGGTGCAATTTCATTTAAGAGGACGGCAACATTGAAAGCTAGTGAATCTGAATTGCAAGCACTTGTTAGACCATGCAACCTGCCACAAAATCGGATATAAAATAAAGTTTTAATCAATTGAAAATCAAAATTCAATCTAATAAGCTAATGGAGGTCACCATTTTGGATATTTGATTAACTTCTGGTAAATTTTGAAAGCCAATAAAATCCCCAATTTCATTGCAAACTTTTTTTTTCTAAATCCAATATTTTCACCAGAAGAATCAATAAAAACACAAAGTTAAAATGAATAGCAGGAAACTAGTTACTCTGTTTGTGCATATTATTTGTGTGATGTCGCAAAGCCTAAAATGGCTGCTCTCCATAGCTTTCAATGTACATACATATGTAACTTTCTTATTTTTCATCCAATTTTGATCGAATCTGCAGCAGATTGCATGGTTAAATAAGGGCTTGCATTTCTGATTCACTTGCTCAAAATTGCTATCCCCTTTAATAATATGTATACATTGTATGGATGATAAAGCAGTGTGGGTGGGAGCTCAGTGGTAGAGTGCTTGACTCGAGACCGAGGGGCCGCTGGTTCGAGCCTCGCTGGCATCACTGCGTTGTGGTCCTTGAGCAAGACACATTTATCCTAGCTAAGTACTGGTTCAACCCAGGAAGACCGGTCCCTGTTTAGCTGAAAGATTGTTGATGGGACGTAAAGAATCAAATCAAGCAAACAAATAAAGCAGTGTGGATTCTTCAGGACCAGCTGCCCTGGATCTACACTGTTTCCAGATGAGGGTATACAGACCTTTAGTTAAAGGAAAGCGCAATACACCGTACCCGCTGATATAATTTAAAGGACTATATCTTGGAAAGAATTTGTAAGCAAAGAAATTGCTTAAAAAGTATATATTCAATCAACTATCGCTATTTCAAATTTACGAAATTCGTGTAGGAATCCGCCTGAGGTAGCCGCCATGTTTTTACACCAGTGACGTCACTTACTCACATCGATTTTCTGGTCGGTTTACCATGCGCAAGGAGCGCTTGTGTCTTAACAAAATTAGCTGTCCATTTGTATTGAAACTTTGATTTAATTAGCGAGAAAAACAGCTCAAGCGTGTGATAATGTGTAGTCAAAATAGTTATGGACTAATTGGATATAATTTTGAGAAGCTAATTGGATGAACTGGAATTCAAAGTAAAAGTTACGATATCAGTCTAACGGCCTTTTATCTATCTATCTATCACTTTTAAATCCACATCCCTTCATCAAATTTGCTTCGTTTTACTCGAGGTTTTTATTAATGTCTTTTATATCAAAATATTTAACGCATTCTCGCTTCCTATTCAATTGTTTGTTAAATTTTAACAAAGTCAGAACTGTAAGAAATATAAACGCATTTCCTTACACATCTGCAAAAAATGTACACGCCAACCGACCCCACCGCAACATGATTTTTGCTGACATTGCGAGGGTAGATCTTCTCCTTTTAAATATTAAACTCATACTGAATAAGCCAATAAAGCATTTACAAATAGTCTGGGCCTCAATCACAGAGAAAAAAACATATATGAGAACGGATACTTTTTAAGTCAAACGGACGGTACCTCGTCTAAAGATCGGCCATCTTTGAGAAGTTTTCTCTGGATATTTAATAGAGCACTCATAAGCGCTGGTCCCAGCCTTTTCTCGAATGCTTATCCAACAAAATAAACATACATTTACTCATCTTAACATTTACACTTTTTATGCAAACGATATTTATTTCAGTTGTACGACGAAAGCTCGTCTAACCATTTTCGCAAAACGGCCAAAATTTGCGAGATTGTGTAGAGATATGATACCCAATCTATGCCACGGACCCTGTGTAATCTAATACCTGTGTTCACACGTGATTTGAACGAAGTTTAACCGTTAGAATAAGAAATGAATTTCATTATTTGTCCAATCTTGTTCACACAATGTGACCCGCAACTTATTTCACCAGCTGATCTATTTTTGACAAGAAAAAAAAATTGGGGAATAAGCGCATGAAAAAGTTACACAAGATGGGTAACTTTTTCATTTCTTATTACAGAGTTTAATAATTAAAGCTCCAGTTTTTAGGTCTTTCAGTCCAGTCGATCTTTATTCAATATATAAACCAATGATACTCACAAAATAATAATAAAGTGTACACTCCAATATAATCCGACTCACATAAACAATGCGTCTCACACATTCTCAATACACACAGATTGAGCGTAAATGACGTCATGTCCGGGATACTGGCTCCCGCGCTCAAAAATAATCGGGCTTACAAAAACGGGAACCAAACCAAAAACTATGGCGGCGCTCTCAAGCAAACAATAATCGCTGTGTTGGTATATTTAAACGGCGAGATATCATATTCAATCGTCTCCATTTTCCTATTCTCATCAAATTTATGTTGTGTGACACATCTTGAACAAATACAGTTCACGTTTTTTCATTTGTTGCGCTTTCCTTTAAGAGTGCCTAACAGAAAATAATTTTCTTATTTCTCAACCAAAACATTATGTTGTGGGTACTCAAAAGAACTGTCTCAATAAGATGGTTCTTTTGATCACCCAAAACATATGCTAAAAATTATGGGTAAGAAAATATTAATCATTTTACGCTGAAAAAATATGTTTATCTAAACCTATGATATAGTTATGAACAAATTGTATGCACAGTGTACTTATTAGGTTGGCTATGGTAAATTTAGTCTAGCTAGAACACCAGATCTTTCAGAACTATAAAATACATTAAAATATACCGGAGCTGAAGCATCTAGAAGTCTAGGCTAATGCCAGGATAGGTGCAGTTCTTTTACTTCAAAGCTGCATCATAGATTAAAGGGGAATTTGGTGTGACAGTTCTCTCTGAGCATAATACATTATATCATATATCGGTGCAGATTTCAAACAAAGTGGCATGTACAACATAATACTTGGTCATGATAAAGAGAAGAATATATTAGACGAGCTTGATCCCAAATTCAAAAGCAATTCCTGTGCATTTCTTGAGAGGTCCGTGCCTTAGCAAACTAACAAGGATACATACTTGAGAGCGGATGAAGTGCTGATCAGAGTTTAGTGTGAATAAAATCCACAGCCTAATGTGCATAAATAAAGCAATTCTATGCATAAATAAAGCAATTCTATTTTGGTGTCTGCATAAATAGTTTGCTGAGACGTTTAATCTGAGTACACTTCCGAATGAAAAATGTGTGTGTGTGTGTGTGTTGTTAATATTTTCTGCATACACCATACACATAGGTTTGAAATCAGAATGAGTACAGACCTAGTAACAATGACATGTGCAAGCTCTGACACTTATCATGATGTTTGAAGTTGCCAAAATCCTGAACTTTAGAAACTCGAATCTTAAAAAACTTGCAGTGTGCCTACAAAATATTGTTACGAGTTTAAATGGTCAACTTTCTTTTGATAAACTGAAAATCAATCCAATAGGCTATTATAATCTGATTAACTAACTCAGTATTTCGCAGCTGACTTTCTATGGAAAGTCAGCCTCGAAATCCAGAATTCAGGAATAATCCTAAAAGAAATCATCCATGCGACTATCTGCTCACAGGCCCCCATAATTATGGTGTGTAACGGAAAATTATTTTTCTTATTTCTCAATCAAAACACAGAGACGGTTCTTTTGAGCACCCAAAACACATGTTTAAACTGATGGATAATATAATCGCAATTTTACCCTGAAATTTTTTTGCTTAACTGGCCCTATGTACTCAGGTGAGTAAATTGTATAGAGGAAATGGCAAACAGTTTAGACTATGGTCAGACATCCTGTAGGACCAATATAATATTGGTAAACTTCTTTTGCTTCGGTCTATCAGTTGAAATATATAGCTGAACAAAGGAGCCATTGATGTTTTTTGTAACGTGAAAATTAGCTCTGATTGATTCTATACAGCCTAGTAATTAAAGTAACTTGCTCAAGGTTACAGCATTGCACAAATGGTTGTATTCAAACCTGTGAGTCTGGCTGGATTTGAAACCGTGACCTCTTGGTCACGAGTCCAGCACTATACCAACTGTCCAACATGAAAATGATCATAAACATGATGTAGGAAAATTATTTCTAGAAATTAACCACACTGATTTGGTGAGCCATGGTCCTCTGAAACATAAACTGTTTACCTTTCCCTTTGCATGTGTGAAAGTTCAACATTTCCAAAATCCTGAACTTTAGAAAATCAAATCTTCAAACTTGTAGTATGCATACAAAGCTAAGTAATTTCAAGTTTAAATGGTTTAATGTCTTTAGATATACTGAAAATACATCAGAGAAGCTATTACTATCAGCCAAATTCAGCATTTGGAGGCTGACTTTCCATAGAAAATCATAGACAGGAATAATCCTGAAAACTTTCACCCATGCCTTTGTAAGAATTTTGAAAGTTGAATCAAGCAAAAATAGAGCAGGATCTATCCGGGCTACCAGCCTATCATTCTGCAACAGCTCGGCTATTAACACAATATATACAAAACATGAACACTTGCATAGCTAGAATATAAACAAGCTATATATACAATAAAAATATGAACAGCACCATTTAATTTAAATGTATATAACATAGATTAAGAAATGACATTTTTTAAAAACAACTAAAACTGTTAAAATCTTCCCTATTTTTCCATAAAAACATTTGTGGTGTTCGCTGGAAGCATCACATTAACTCTGCCTTCTGGGTAATTTTTCATGCTTTTTTGTTGTCTGCTGTTTTTTTCTAAATCAATTTTTTCAAAAACTTCTTTCAGGAATACCATCAAGGTGTCAAACAATTTGGATCCAGATCAGGCCCGACATTGTCGGGCCTGATCTGGTTCCACACTGTTTTTAAAGGTTATCAGCAGACGACACTAGTAGACAGAGTTAGGATGCTTACAGTGAGCAGACACAACATAATGTTTCTAATAAAAATAAGAAAAAAATGAGTCAAGGGCATCTCCTACCTATGAATTTGTATAAGAGACTCAATACTTTATGAAGGGAATTCTCTATAGAATATTGGAACATGAATATGGCTATTTGGCTTATGTTTGTTTTTTTACAACGAGTCTTAAAATCTTTGGAGTACTGACATACTGAACTGATGATATTTTGTTGCAATATTTATATTAAGAGCTTTATTGAACACTAGTACAAATGTTTTAACCCTCTATAAAATACTGTATAAAATCGAGATCTAATACTATCTAAAACTTAACTGTAACAATATAGCAAATAAAAATGTATTTATATAATAATGAACTACATTTATGGGACTTCTGAATTAAAACCCTTAAAATCCAGATAAAACTTTCAGCCAATGACATTGTCAAGTTTGGTTGTGTCTAAGGCATTGGTATTTCATGTGAATCATCTGTGTCACATGGGTGAATGTTCAAAATTTCCAAAATCCTGAACTTTAGAAAATCAGAATTTAAAACTTGCTGTATGCCTCCAAAATATAAAAAAAAAACATGTTTAATGGTCAAATACCTTTAGAGAAACTGAAACTAAATCAGAAAAGCTATATCATTACCTGCAGAATTCAGTATGGAAAGTCGGCCTCAAAATCCTGAATTCAGGAATAATCCTGAAAACTTTCACCCATGTGTGTCAGCAGATGAATCACATGAAACACCCAAGCGTCCATATACAACATCAGACAAATCTTGTAACTCGGAGGGTAATAAAATGTGTCATTTTGCTGCAGATTTGGTTGGCGTTTTAAGGGTTTATGCAAATACAAAACAAAACCTAAATATTTGGAGGATTATCATGGAGACACTAGCCCTTTGAGACAGAGAGGACATAATTCCATCAGGAGTGACCATGTGGGGTAGAGAAATCTTACTCGAGTGTAATAGGTGGGTACAAGACAGTTCACCTACAAGAAAATTCACCGGCAGTGTTTTTGAAGACAGTTCATCGACACTTTCCATTGTTTTATTGCATTATGCCATAGTAATGGAGATATTTTTCAGGACAAGCCGTCGTAATTTATAAACCACTCGCCAGGGGTTCTGCATTCAATCTCGGAGCTTGATTCCCGGCTTCTCCAGTCTGTCTGATGACACTTTAAGCTGTGGTCCTGTCTCAATATGACATAGCTGTTAGTATACAAACATACTATCTGTGAATAGTGTAATGAAAAATTAAAATATATATATAAATTGGATAAAATCAGATCAAAAGGAGAGACATAATTGTGGAGACAAAATTTTGAGAAAGTTCTATTGCCATTGCAACAAGGATTGGTCAGATCTAACTTCAGTCTGGCAATGTAATTTGATAATATGGATTCAATGTGTGGATGGAAAACTGTGGATCCTGATCAGCTGGCTTCTTGATCTATGCTGTTTTCAAAAGAGTGTATAGAATTTTGAAAAAGTTAAGCTTATTAGGTTGAATTGTTGTTTGAAAGTGACTGAACCATGGGTGAAGGTTCAAATTTTCCAAAATCCTGAACATTTGAAATTCAAATCTTTAACTTGTTGTATGCCAACAAATCAGTAATAATTTCAAAGTAAATGGTCAATTGTCCTTAGATGAACTTAAAATAAATCGGAGAACTTATGATAATTTGCCTAATTCAGCATTTTGAGGCTGACTTTCTATGGAAAGTCAGCCTCAAAATCCTGAATTCAGGAATAATCCTGAAAACTTTCACCCATGCTGAATACAAAAACTACATATACTATCAGCTTACCACGTGAGCTTTCGGCTCGAGTGAGCTAAAAATGACTAAAAAAAGTTTAAAATTTTATAAACTACATCCAAAAATTTAACAAACATGTACATATTGATATACTTGAAAGAATGTGAATGTAAATTTTTTTCTCAATGGTAAAATGTCTTGAAATACATGAATACATGTACTACACTTGTTAAGGCACATAATAAAATTCTAGCACCAGTTTCGTTCATTGTTTTAAAATATCTTTGGTTGAGATTTTAAATGCATAAAAACATTAAAGCAGTATTTGAATAATTATGGTGAAATGTAAACAATATGAAAATGATTTGCAAATGAAGCAGCTATTCCAATTAATGTAAACAAAGACAGCCAAGATAAGCCTCCCAAATCCACTCATGTCTGATCTGGGTCTTCATTGTAAATATGTAGAGAATACAAATGAGCCGAGTTAATATGATAAAGGTAAGTTTTGCAGATAGCATAAATGAACGTGTGGAAGACAACATTTCAAATTTTGTATTGAATTAACTTAATTTTAGACCACAAAACTGGGCACTGCTTCGGGATTTCTGCTATTAAATCGAGTCCATAATCTTTGTTAATCCTAAAAGTTATATAACTAAATTTTGCAGTGAGCATTTTCAAACTTTGCTGCTTTTTTCTACTTGGCTTAATATGTATCTTGTTGCAAGAAAACCTGTCTTCAGGGTTTGTGACCAAGTAAGACTCAACACAGCCTGCTCAGATGCAAAGACTAGCTAGAAAGTTGAAATTTTGCATGTACATACATGTAGAAAGCATAGATCCAGATAAGGAAATTTTACGAGTGTAAAACTAATTATTTTCTTACCCATCTATTAAAACATGTTTTGGGTGCTCAAAAGAACTGTCTCTTTGAGATGGTTCTTTTGAACCCACAACATATGTTTTGGATGAGGAATAAAGAAAATAGCTTTCCAATAGGCACTCTTGTCTGGAGGCCTGAGCAAGTGTAGCTATTATACAGTAAAACCTGTGTAAAACAGTCACTCTCATAAAGACCAAAAATTGGGTTTCAAGACGTAACAAGACAAATTCGACGAATTTATATCCCCCGACGAAAGTTATTTGAGAGAAACATGTAAATCACAAAACATAAATCCCATTTATCTAACCCTTAGTTCACCTTCAGTATTATTCAGATCATAACAAACACCTGTCAAGTATGTTTTAGTGCTTAGTTTAATAAAAAAACATACTTACATCTGCACAATTTCAATATCTGACCTTTAAACCCAACCCTAGAGGTCAAGGGTGTGTGTTAATTCAAAGTGTTACCTTGCATGTAGAACTACACTTCTTCCCCTTTAATTTGATATGCAACATGACCACTTTTAGAAAAGAAAAATAAAATGACCTTTTGACCCCACCCCAGGGGTCGTTGATGTGTGTTATGACAGCATGTTTGCTTTCATGGTGCTCTGTGCTCAATTCCCTCTAATTTGATATACAATATGACTACTTTCAGTAAAAGATATAGTTTGACCTTTTGACCCCACCCCTTGGGTTAAGGGTGTGTCTGTGGGGAAAACATTTGCTACCATGTTGCTGCCAGTGTCGTCAGCTTTAATTTGATATGCAACATGACTATTTCAGAAAAATATATAGTTTGACTTTTTGACCCCACCCCCTGGGTGGAGGGTGTGTCTGTGGGCAAAATATTTGCTACCAAGTTGCTGCCAGCGTCGTCAGCTTTAATTTGATATGCAACACGACCATATTCTGAAAAAGTTTAATTTTGACCTCTGCCCCACCCCCTAAGTTCACCCAACAGACTGGGACCCAGGCCTTCAAACTGAAATCCTGTTTGATATGTTTCATTGCTATTGCTGCTCTGCCTGTATGCAAAATTTCAGCAAAAAATATTAACAATTGCTTTAGTTATTGCAAAATTTAAATATTTGACCTTTGACCCCTTAGGTGGGGTCAAAGGGGACCCCTTAGGTGGGGTCAAAGGGGGTGGGGTAAAACTTTGACACTGCCATGCTTATCTTACAGGCACTTGGCAATCATGTTCTAATAGTGAGAAGTTGTTAAATATAATAGCTTTGATGAAATGTGAAGATCATCACACAAAAAAGCTAATATAGGTTTTGCCTTATAATTGCCTATACTAAAACAAGGGCAATAACTCAAGTGTTAAGGGGTCGATTTAGACCAAACTTATAGGATATGGAGAGCCCATGGTACTTATCATTTGTACCAAGAATGAATCAAATCTGACCAATAGGTACTGAGATATGGTTCCGGACAGACAAAAAGTGTGGACGGACCGACGGACGACGCCAAAACTATATCTCTCCGACTTTGTCGGGGGATAATTATCACTTAATGCAGGTCAAAAGTATTGCAGAATGCTCCAGGGGGAGCATTCTGCAATACTTTGTACCTTCATTAAGCTAGGTTTTGTCATAAAGATCTTTATTATGTCTAATTTTGAGTGGCTGTTTTACACAGGTTTACTGTATTTACAAAAGAGCGAACAAGGGCGCAGATCAGACTGCGGGGATACGCAGGCTAGTCTGCGCCTTTGTTGTTTGTCTGCAACAAAGTCAGGTTTTCTATTGTAGAGGATCATATATACTGAATGTGGTTTGTCTTCAAGTAGAAAATTCGCAAGGAATATCGAGGCTGACTTTCCTAAAATTTGAAGAGGTGTCATAAATTGTGTTGTCAGCTGCAGCCTTGATTGGATTTGCAGTAGTCCAGTCTTTTTTTGAATGTACATATAAGACTTTTAGTGAAGAGTGTGTGACAATAAAAATACTTTTCTTATTTCCTAACCAAAACATATGTTGTGGGTACTTAAAAGAACCGTCTCAATGAGATGGTTCTTTTGATCACCCAAAACATATGTTTAAACTGATGGATAAGAAAATATTCACAATTTTACTCTGAAAATATTTGCCTATCTGGTACAAGGCCCCCAGAAAAGAGTGTGTAACTGAAAATTATTTTTTTATTTCTCAACCAAAACATATGTTGTGGATACTCAGAAGAACCGTCTCAATGAAACGGTTCTTTTGAGCACCCAAAACAAATGTTCAAACTGATGGATAAGAAAATATTTGCAATTTTACGCTGAAAATATTTGCCTATCTAGGCCTATGTATAAGTTCCAAAATCTTATGTGCTGGCTCATTTGTGTTTAAAGAAAAATGCTCATTTTTGATGTACAATAAAACCTGACTAATGCGGCCACTCAAAAATAGACAAAACTAAGGCCTTAATAACAACTAGTAGCTTAATTAACGTCAAAAGTATTGCAGAATGCTCCCTTTGGAGCATTCTGCAATATTTTTGACCAGCATTAAGCAAACTCATTTCTTGGTATTTTTGAGAGAGGCCGTTTTACACAGGTTTCTGTATATAGCACCTTTAAATATCACACTTTCCTCTGTGAAATATTTGCATTTTCATTTGTTCAATCACACTAGTAACACTGGCTAAGTTTCCACTTCCATTTTTTCCTATCACACTTGCCATAGTAACAAATGATTTGTGCTATCGTCTCTCCCCGCGGACTCGTTTGCAACATTGTTTCTAAAATCCTCGTAGCCATCGCCACCACTGATCACTAACATTCGCGTGGCAAGAGGGGCTGTTACCGTGGCAACAGAAGATCTTCTATGAAGGTCTCTAGGGGATGGAGGGTCCATTGGTTCATCCTTGGCACTGGGACTGTGTGGCACAGAACTACTGAGTAATGGTGGACCAGAGCCACCGCTAGTCAATTCTACACAGGTTAAGAATCTCACGTGTCCTGTGTGTCCATACACTAACCCTGCAAAATGAAAAGAAGGATTAATATTCTCAAATTTTCAAACACTAAGTACCTGTCAGAAAAAAGATCAAGAAAAACAGTACAGACCCAGATCATCAGATCAGACTGTTTGTTTCTTCAGGAGCAGTCAGATCATGGTCTTCACTGCTGTCCATGAGATAAGAGTTTTAGATTTTATAATATAGTAAATCTCAATATTGAAATATATTCATTGGATCCTGAATTTTTATTATTACCTTCAGGTCTGACAATGAAACAGAAATTCAGCTTTTAAAATCTTTTTAGCCATTTACAAACCAAAGCTTGTTGGCATTTTAATATTTATGAGCATGGTAAATTTCAATCTCAGTTGAGTTGAGCATGAAAAGTTTTATAACTTTGGGGCCAGATTGAGGATCAGAATGGAATCATACTGTTTATATTATTTGGGCAGCGACGCGAGAAAACCTGTCTTCGGTGTTTCTGACAAAGTGAGATTCAAACCAGTCTGCTCAGCCACAGAGATTAGCTAGAATAGTGAAATTTCGCTTGTAGCAAGTTTTGATATCATACTTTCCAGTAAGCGAATAACATAGGCACTGATCAGACTGCGCGGATGCGCAGGCTGGTCTGCACCTTTGTTGACCGCAAACCCCGAAGACAGGTTTTCTTGCGTCACCACCCATTTAAGAGTACACAAAATACCTGTCACTGAAGGCACATTGTGGTTCCCTTTGCTGGTTGTTGATGTTATTCTAGGCATTGGTACTGTTAGAATGACCCCCGCACTGGTTCCTATCCACAGCAGATCCTTACATACTAGGAGAGCGGTGATCCGGAGACAAGCTGCCTTGTGTTGTCTAATGATGTCGTCAGCAGCTGTAATTATAAACAGTATTTAACTTTTTGCATGCCCAGTAATTTTTCATGATTTCTCTTTCGGTGTCTGCTAACTTTTTCAAAATCAACTGTTTTGAAAAATTCTTTCAGAAATACCATCAGAGTGTAAAACACACGGTGCCTAACCATATCGGACTCTATCTGTGGAGACAGGACTCTATCTGTGTTTTTTGGACTCTATTTGTGCTAATATCGGACTCTATCTGTGGCAAATATAAGCAAAGGTACATAAAATGTAAAAAATCATCTGAAATACGTCTTATTTAGTAAAGGCAGTCTGTGCACCGAAATTCTGAAACTCTACTCTTCCAGTTTATGTGGGTATCTAACGTGATGTTTATTACAGGGTTTTATTTCACATCGAATAGATGACAGTTGAGGGTCCACTTTGACTGCTGTTTATAGCATTACTTACTTGAATTTTACAGGTCTTTTAATAATTTGGACATCAATATTGATTTTGAATACTGATAGCCACTCGTTGACGGAAATTTGCAACATGTTTGTAAATAAATGACCTGTGTTTACCTTTTATGAAGGCACTTGATAGCAACACGGTAATTATGGGCCATCGTGACAGGCACTGAACTTCACTGAATCAACCTGATCTGTTTGCAACGATCATCAGCAGACGAAAAATATTTTGCAACCGGCAACTAAATTTATCAGACACACCTTTTTTCAAACAAGAATGACAATGTGTTTCTAATTTTTTATGGAAACATTTGTGTTGCTCATTTGGAGTGGCTCATTTATACATTTTCAATCAATACCCACAACATAATTATATACTAGTCAAGAATAAGTAAAGCAGCTATATGAAATCAAGAACTATTGTACACGTAATTATAATCCACTCACTATTAATGTTATTTAACATCGGATTGGATAATGAAATATAAGAATCCACCACGAGTGTGAGGGTGGGATGGAAAAATCTGTCCTGAGGATCACTGTGATGACAAATGGTGATCCTGAGGGACAGATTTTTTAATCCCACCCTCACACAAATAATGGATTCTTTTTCTTGTACTTAAAATTCCTCATTTTTATACATTACCAATAAGGTATACACATTCAGCCTCCCTTCTGTGTCATCTGATATGAATGTATATCTGATATCAATTTATCTTCTGAATTATCAGAGCCATATTAGAAGTTCAATGTAATGGTTGATTTGTGATGGAAGAGAATGGATTTTAAACTACCTTCCTGCCAGCCAAGAGTGACAGTGACATCATGTTTTGTTTACAGTTATCAGGGACTTAGAATCGATAGACCACTTAAGTATTAATTCTATCCGCAGGATAGGATTCATACAGAAGTGATCTATCGATTTGTAGCTCAAGTGGAGTGAACAAGTTAATGTTTTACTTAATAATTGTAAATAAAACGTCACTGTCACTCTTGGCTGGCAGGACAGTACTATCTGATTTAATCTGATTTTATCAACAAAATCACAGGTAGCAAAATATGACTTATACATGTATAGTTTCCAACCTCTGCAACCCCAATTCAGCCATACCATGGGCTTAACTGGCTCAGTGGCCCATACGACTTTTACTGTACTTACATTGCAGTTTCTGGTTGACGGCCTGAGCTATACTGACTTCTAGAAGACTTTCATATGTTGTTGCGTGATAGAGGTGTACTTTAGAACTCTGCTGTGTAGCTATCCATACACCAAGACCCGAGTTAACTATACATTGTACACCTTTATTAGCATCCTGATGTACTTGAAATGTAGTCTGTAACAACGATATAGACAATTAGCCCTTATTGCGCCAATCGCAACAAAATTCGTCTGCTTTTCTCGTCTGCTGAAATGTTTAAGAAGCCTCTGTGGCAAACAGTGTGGACCCAGATCAGACTGCTCCTATAGGAGCAGTCTGTTCTGGGTCCACACTGTTTGCTTCTATACTTAATTTGTCAGTAATGTTAGGGAAAATATTTGCAGCAGACGACATTTTCAGATGCATTTTTTTTTCTTGGCGCTTTAAGGGTTGACCCTTTTCCCATCATTTAAGACAATTGTCAAGGCTTCAGATTTTTTTTCAAGATTGGTGGGCTGAAGTGACCCATGGAGCAAAAAATGGTGGGTCATTTTCTGAAATGATGGGCCCAAGCATATCAAACTAACCACAGTTGACATTTGGGTTGTATACTTTACCTACACTCTGACACAAGCACTTGTATGCATATATGTATATTGACTGCTGATTATACAGTAAAACCTGTCTGAAGCGGACACTCAAAAAAGAAGACCAATTATTGCTTATTGCAGGCCAAAAGTATTGCAAGGGGAGCATTCTGCAATACTTTTGACCTTCATTTAGCTACCATTTGTCTTCACGCCTTTTGTTTTGTATATCTTTGAGTTGCCGTTTTAGCCAGGTTTTACTGTATGACCAGAAAGAAAGCTGCTTCCTGCTTGGATAAATCTTTAAGCTAACTTGGAGCTAATCAGAACTTGCCTCCTGAGGTAAATATAAGCCAAAAGCCAGAACAAACCAGTTTCTGGAAGTTGATATTTTTGACAAATGTTTTTTATTGACTTCTAGACAGCTAAAAATAGCCACAAGTGACCTGACAAATTGAAATGGACATGATTTTGCATCAAAATGTCAGCCAATCAGAAATCTCGTTACAAAATGGATTTAGTCATTGTAGTAAAACCAACCCCATGCTGTCAAATCTTTTACATGTAAGACACTTTCATCAACATAACTGAGGTGTGCACAGCATAATGTTTGTTGTTTGTTTGATTTGGTTCTTTACGTCCCAGTCAACAATTTTTCAGTTATGTCCGCATGGGTCTTCCTGGATTGAACCAGTACTAAGCAAGGATAAATGTGTCTTGCTCAAGGACACGACAGTGACGCCGGTGAGGCTCGATCCCGCGGCCCCTCGGTCTCCAGTCAAGCACTCTACCACTCAGCCACTGTGCTCCCAACACAGCATTATAAGAATGACATAGCCTCAGGGGTCTTCCCTTCTTGATCCATGGATGCTTTGTTTTTGCATGCAGACAAAAAAAAAAGACATTCTGGCACTGTGTGCAAAGATCATAATGTTTGCAACTTTGATCAGTGAATCCACTGGAAAAGATTTGCTTGTTTTGTTTGATTTGATTCTTTACGTCCCATCAACAATCTTTCAGCTTAACAGGGATGGGTCTTCCTGGGTTGAACCAGTACTAGGCTAGGATAATGTTTCTTGCTCAAGGACCATAACACAGTGACGCCGGTGAGGCTCGAACCCGCAGTCCCTCGGTCTCGAGTCAAGCACTCTACCACTAAGCCACTGCGCTCCCCCAGTGGAAAAGATATTTCTCAATAATTTACACAGGCTTAACATTTCAACAGAATAATCAGTTTTGGTCATTGTGGCAAAACATCTATTGACATGTAAGTTTATATTATATAGCTTATATACATCTCTTCATCTGCTGTTGTTGTCGTCTGCTGACTTTTTAAAAATTAACTTTTTTAAAAATTCTTTCACAAACAGTATCAGAGTGTCAAACAATTTGGATCCAGATCAGGACCGACAAGTTGTCGGTCCTGATCTGGGTCCAAACTGTTTGCAAAGATTATCAGCAGACGATAAAGTCGCTGCTGACAAGGGAAGGGTTAAAAGGCATTGATCTGTAAATAAAATATGACGTCAAATGTTTGATGTTGATATAAAAGTCCTCATTTTTAAGACGGAATCTTTAATGTTCACCCCCTTTTTTAAAATCATGATGCAAAAAGAACAATTTGGGGTTAATTAGAAACTGTACCTAAACTTACCTCAACACTCAATGATAATGGATTTATAATACATATATACTCATGGCATAAAGTTAAGCATATTTTGTGTTGCTAATTTTTTTACCAGAATGTCATTTTTTTCAAAATTATCTATTCTGTTATTCTTCTATCCAAAAGTCGGTAGTATAGAACTATACAAATCCTAATGACGTCATAGCAACGCGAGATCTGAACCTACTAAAACACTCCCATAAACAAAATGGCAATTTTCTCCAAAATTCAGAAACGTTTTTGTTGATTGTCAAAGTTTGCAGATAATCATCCCTGCCAAATCAAACTAACATAGCTGTATGGCTCTAGCAGTTTCGAATGAGTTTAAATAATGAACAATTTTTGCCCTTTGAGACTAGGCTGCATTTAGGATATAGGAAATCTGTTTCACAGCTCTTATCATCTGGAAATGCCACATTTATTCTTCTCACATCACCAAGCAATATTTTGTAGCAAAATGGGGCAGATAAAACAGTCAAATAACAAAATCATAGCATGAATTGCATTTCATTAACACATTTCATGACTAAAATTTGTACATTTTTGCTTTCAAAAAGCTCCTTACCAGATAGTCTGATCTGTTAAAATTTGCTGTCACAACTTAGAGGGAACATTGGTCTTAGAGGTCTGGAAACTAAGCACTTTTCTATCCGTTGTTTGTACACAGCATCGAAGTTAGGCATTTTGCATACTGAGAGTTGACCCAGAAAACCTGTTTGTTTGAGTCAATGAAAGTGTTTCGGAATACCACAATTTCAGTTTTCTACTCAAAATAAGTATTGTAGACTAATATAAAAAGCATTTTATGTTAGACCATCAGATCTTATAATTTTGGTCATTGAAAGTACAATATGCTTAACTTTATGCCATCTGTATATTATTCTGAAAGCTCTGTATCTGACTTCAACACTCAATGATAAGGCAAGAGTTTTTATATTTTTGGTTTTACCGACCCGCCGACCCGATTTTTTCATAAAGTGGAAAAAAAGGACATTTTCTCAATTTTTTTTTTTAGTCTTTGCTCCGACTAGAAAAAAAACAACGTTCATTACATGATTTTTACCACTACTGTAGTCATCGGTGTTGTGTAAACGCTTCCAATTGAACATGTGATTGTGCCCCGGAATATGGATATTCTACTTGTACTCAACACGGCCAGTGGTAAGTTTTGATAATGCCTACTTTGGGCCTAACAGAGTTCTACTGACGAAAAAATATGGCTGGTGAAAAAATTATGGTTTAGGTTCTCTATTTCAACCCCAGAATCCGTGGAAAATCGTAACAATAAATTTATCAAAGCATCTGAATCACAGTCAGTCAGGGATCTTATAGCATGTGAGAGTGAGTCCATGACTGAGGAATTCATTGTCGACAAAATGGTTCATCTTCAAATTTTTTTTATTTTTTTTCCCCTGTCCTACATCTGTCCAAAAAAATCGGTCAAAATAAAAAAAAACATGGCCTTATGGACTATTAATGCATATTGTTTTGACAGCTCAGTATCTTACCTCAACACTCAATGATAATGGATTTATAATACATATATTATTCTGACAGCCGCACCATAGTTTTCCAGCCACAGCCAACATTTTCACTATAGGAGCAGTCACGCTGCCTATAGCTCTTGTGTAAGGATTCTCCGTGTCCCATAAGCCTTCATTGTCTCGCCGATACACAATGAGATCACCGTTGGACAGCGACACAAACACCTTGTTGTCCAAATATCTACAAAATCAATACAGTAAAGCCTGTGTAAAATGGCCATCCTCAATAAGACCAAAAATTGGTTTTCGAGACCAATTATTGCTTAATGCAGGTCAAAAGTATTGCAGAATGCTCCCCTTGGAGCATTCTGCAATACTTCAGACCTGCATTAAGCTACTATTTGTCATTAAGATCTTTGTTTTGTCTGTTTTTGAGTGGCCGTTTTACACAGGTTTTACTGTAAATTTAGTATTTGATACTACACTAACATTTTTGCATGCTTCTATGTTGGCTGCTTTATCTAACTTTTTTAAAATAATTTTTCAGGAATACATTCAAAGTTTCAAACAATATATCAAAGTTTGCTCCGAATTGTTTGCAAAGGTAACCAGTAGACATGTTGCCACTAGCTCGGAAAGAATAAAAAAACAAATTTGAGCCAGTTTACAACGTACAGTAAAACCTGCCTTAAGCGGTCAATCAAAAGATGACCCCAAAATATGTTTTCAAGGCCGATAATCTCTTAGTTCAAGTCAAAAGTATTGCAGAATTCAGCAATACATTCCACCTGCACTAAGCTACCACCTGTCTTTAAGACATTTTGTTTTGTCTATTTTTGTGTGTATTAGGGCAGGGTTTCACATTGTAGTCCCTTTATAATGATATTTGTTGTGAATGGGCAGAAAGGATATATTCATGGAGCAGCAATAAATTAAACTGACTATAGATTTTGAATGGGATCAGCAACTGTGATTAAGTACATTTTCTTCTAAAAATCCTTTATTAGACCTTTTATGTATTTCTATAAACATTCATAGGACCACAGGTTTAGATAAACAACAAATTTCAGCATAAAATTGTAAATATTTTCTAACCCATAATTTTTAGCATATGTTTTGGGTGCTCAAAAGAACCGTCTCATTGAGACGGTTCTTTTGAGTACCTACAACATATGTTTTGCTTGAGAAATAAGAAAAATATTTTTCTGTTACGCACTCTTAACTAAAGGCCTGCATGGGGTTAAAAGAAAACTTTATACTCAGGTCTATAGATAAGAGTGCATAATTGAAAATTAGTTTTCTTAATTCTCAACCAAAACATATGTTGTGGGTACTCAAAAGAACCATTTTAATGAGAGGGTTCGTTTGAAAGCCCAAAACATATGGATAAAAGAATAAACAAACCAAACTTTACAAGACAAAATAGATGGTTCTTTTGAGTGCTCAAAACATGGATAAAAGAACTAGAAATTGTGTTTATGTACCACTTTGCCCCCAACCATTAGCTTGTCCACAATCCTGTTCACCAGGTAATCTATTCACCATCCTCCTTCTCCTTCAGCTGACCAAATATGAGGTTACTAGCTTTAATAGTTTTCGAGATATCTTTATTGAAAGATTTCGATGTCCAAATTCGCAAAAGGCACTAATTTTAAAAAATGCAACGGCGACAACTAAATAAAGAGAATTTTTTTTTTTTACCAGGTAATCTACTCATTACCCTCTATCAGCTGTCCAACTTTGGAGCTTCTAGCTGTAACGGTTTTGAGATATCAAGTTTTCTATGTCAAAAATTGCAAAGGGCAGAAAAATTGCAAAGGGCAAAAACTCAAAAAAAAAAATAGAATGATTTTTTTTTTAAATTTCACCAAGTAGTCTACTTATTATCCTCTATAAGCTGACCAAGTTTGAAGCTCCTAGCTGTAACGATTTTCGAGATATCAAGTTTTCTATGTCCAAATTTGCAACGGGCAATAACTCAAAAACAAAAAAAAAATATATAAGATTTTTTTATCACCAGGTAATCTACTCATTATCCTTTATAAGCTGACCAAGTTTGAGCTCCTAGCTGTTATAGTTTTTGAAATATCTTGATTACAAAATTTCATTATGACCCTTTAAAAGGGGCATAACTCCGCAAAGGGAGATAAAACAGATTAAAAAAAAACGGGTCAGTTATTTTTTGATGTCGAGTCCATTTATGAAATTTCAAAACCCTATCTTAAACTAGTAATGGACGGACGGACACACGCAGGGACGGACAAGCCCAAAGCAATATGCCCTTCAACTTTTTCAAAGTTGGGGGCATAATAAACTGAACTTTACAGGACAAAATATTTACTAATCCGGAGCCTTGATACTTACATTATACAATAAACAGGATAGCCGAGCTGTATTTTTAACTTGTTCTTGGTTGTTTTGATATTGTCTGTACACTGGAATATGTGAATGCTGAAAAGAAAAACAAGATTTATCTTTAAAAAAAGGTTTATACAGTTCACAGATAGCAGGGTGGGAAATCACATGTTTTTTATGATGATACACTGCATGGACTGCTGTTTTCTTCCCATAAATAAATTGCCTTTTCTCTCTCTTTTGGCAATCATATTCAGCCATCTACATGTATGTACTCCATTTTTCTGGATCATTTGATATTATACTGATCTAAAAAATGTTTTTACTTTGAACAAAAACTCTGTCACAATACTTCTAGTGAGGGCTATTCCAGAAAAAAACACCTGGGGGGGGGAAGAAGGCACTTTTTTTTTTACCCAACCACCCATGGAATTCAATTTCCTCCCACCCCAACCACCCATGTAATCAGAAAGTTCCGTACACCAACTACCCACAGAATTCAATTTTCCTAAGGCCCAGTGGTGTAAAATTCCCCATTTGCCCACTCGCATTGGCTAAACGTCGGGTTCGACATGTAAAATGCATTTTTTCCTTTAGAGAAGACGAAACAAAGGTAAAAATACAGCTGGTCGATCTTTTTCATTGCAAACAGGATGTTTATACCAAACAGTTGTAAGTATGCATGCACATCTCTGTGATTAACTCCCCAACGGCTTGTTCACGCAGCCTCCTCTGGACTCAGGTAGACGGAGATTGTCCAAAATCGGCGGGCGAATTCAGACATTAAACACTTCATTTTGCTCACATCAATGCCGGTCTTTGGTACCACATTTGCTGCCAAAATTAAATGTCACAGCAAGACATTGGATTGTTTATTTACAGGCTTTCCAGCGTTACTAGTTTTTCCTAGTTTTCCTACTTTTTCCTAGTATTTTAAATGTGCTCCTAGTTTTTCCTTGTTTTGTCAAAAACCTCCTAGTATTCCTAGTTTTTCATAAATTTGGCACTTTTTTGGATAAGTGTTTTGAGATTTTGTTTCAGAATAAGACCTTTAGGGTGTTGAGCTGACAGTCTTTGGTGTTCTTTGTGTGGTCTGATGTCACTGATACATAGTCCAGCCTTCTCAGGTGATAAGGTTGGACTATACTCTATGATGACTACAATTGACTCAAATCCCCTGGTGGAACCTTTGGTTTTTGATGATCAGTTTGAACATAAGAAATAAACCATATTTATAATTATGTTGACATGTAATGTTCGTGACATCTTGCATTGTTTTAGAATGCTGTATATATCCTTAGACCATTGTAAGTGTCTACCTAACTCTTGCACCAGTGTGAAACAGACTCTATTTTGGTCTGATGCTCATTTTTTTCTGAGGTTTCATATAAGGCAGCATAAAAAAAGAGTGAGGTAAAGTAAGTGATTTTTGGTTGATTTCTTTACATCTGAGGTCATGTAGGAATGACTAGTTGATCCTAATCACACTTTTCTTAGGCAGGAGTACTCTGTGCTCTTCCTTTCACCAGTAGCTGACAACTATAGTGAAAGAATGTGCTGGACCTGCAAAACTCCCCACCGGGCCACGTAGTGCAGTCGGTAACGTGTCTGGCTACAGATGCGTGTCTGACTGCAGATCCAGGGGTCGCGAGTTCGATCCCGGTACGGTTCCATACTTTCGTGGAGATTGATCATGAAATGATTTTGACGGTCATTCTCCTCCCTTCCCCTGATTCATTCAAGAAGGGTTGTTGTCAGTTACAAGCGAAAGTATGTGCACAAATTACTGGTTAACCGCTTGTTCAAGCCTGCCCAGGAAAAAGTGTGGTTAGGTGAACTGACCGTCCCGCAATGACCATAGCTGTTGACTTGGGACGTAAAGCAACAAAACAAACAAACAAACAAACAGAACTCCCGAAAATTAGGCTGGACACGCTGCAAAAAACTGTGCTGTTAAATATTAATGGATTGCATCAATTGGGTTTATGACTTATGAATTATGTCCTGATTTACTAATGTCACTGTATGAGGTTGTCAACAAGTGTAGTCTAATACACCCCAAGTCTAATACAGATTTATGCCTATATCTGTCTAAATCTTATATTTAAAAAGAGCATACAATAAATGGGAGCAATGTCCTACGAAATTCTTCATTTTCTGAAGGTAAAATTGCCCCTGCAAAATGACCAGAGATGGCTTCCTCTGCTTTCTTGATTTTCAAAATTTTCCGGGGGACGACCCCCGTACCCCCCTCCCCCTATCAGAAGTCTGTTGTAATAGTCCAACACTGCTCAACGCAAGACTAGTTGAAAAAGGTGAGGTATACAACTCAAGGGATGAACACACACACAAAGTGGGGGTCTACTGCCTTAATTTGTGATTTGTTGGCTAAGGATTTGCTGTACCCTCTATCAGTTGAATACAGGGGTGGATAAAGACCAGGATCCTGTAAAAATGCTAGAAAATTCAATGTTAATTTGCTCTTCGTTTTTATAAGAATTTCAGTGAAACAACCTTTATTGCGCCTAAAATAGCCTTTATAAAAAAACTTTAATTTCATATAAGAGTCTGCTCTATTGACTGCTGAAGAAAACTTAGTCAGCTTAACAGTCTTGTAGTATGAATGTGTACGGTTACTGTGGTAATCGGGTAGGGAAAAGTAAAACAGATAACCAAATAACTCCTAGTTTTTGCCTAAAACTTCCTAGATTTTCCTACTTTTTCCTAGTATTTTGTAAATATTTTTCCTTTTTTTTCCTAGTTTTTTCAAAGATGCTGCTGGAAAGCCTGTTTTAAGGGAAAAAAAATAGGGGTGGTGGTGGTGGTGGCGGTTATGGAACACACTAGCTTTCCCCTTAAATGTTCACGCAAGGAAGATAATTCAAGCATATAGCGAAGGAGACAACTATTTGTTACTGCACATAATATGCCACATTGCCCTTATAAATATGCCTGCCATGAATCATCTAAATATTTCAAAATGTATGATAGTTATGGATTAACAAGGTTTCCACATTAAGTTCTTTCAAGGGAGACAATTAAACAGGAAGCAAGGGAGAGAAACCCTGCTTGCACAAGACACATCATCTAGATCTGATATGTATGCCTACCAATTACCATTAATATATCTCAAACGGGTTTTAATTCATTGAGCGCACAAGCTTTCCCCTGTCAAGTTTGTTGAAGGGAGATAACTCAAAAGGACAGCTAGAGGAGGCAACCATTCTAGCATGTGACACACCGTCTTCACCTGATATATGAATGCCAAATATTAGCAAAATATCTCAAAGGGTATAAGAGTTATTAAGCGCACAAGCTTCTCTTTTAAGTTCATTCAAGGGAGATAACTCAGAAGACAAGCAAGGGAAAGCAACCATTATTGCATGTGACATACTGTCTTGACCTGATATAGATGCCTACCAAATATTATCAAAATATCTCAAAGGGTATTAAAGTTATTGAGCACACAAGATTTTGTCTATGGATGGACAGAGAGACAAGACGGACGTATGCCAGGCTGATTGCTATATCCCATGAAATTTGCCTGTCAGGGTGTAAATATGTTTTAATTGCAACTTGAACAGTCAGTATGTTGTCATCAAACAAGTGTATGTTAATAAGGTGAAGAATAGAACAAAAGCAAAAAAACGATAAGATAATAAAAGCTTATACTTGTTAAATGTTATAAAGGGAGACAACCAACCTTTTTTATCAAAGTAACTTTTTTTCAAAAAACGAAATGAAATTTCTTAACAAGCCTATCTTAAATGAAAGAAAAAATAATAATGAAAAATACTGAAATACTGAAAAATCAAATGGTTTTGATTCAAAGCAGAACTGAATTTTACATGCTATTTGTTGTTACAGTTTTATAGTTCAATGACAAGTGAAGGCCATTATTTTTTTAATTTTGCAAAACTATATATGAAGAGCATTACACAATTTTTTATCATCAAAAATAGCAGGGATCTGCCATGTAATTAGATTTGGTGGAACACCAACGACCCGCACCAACCACCCATATAATTTGAAAACTTTCCGCACCAACCACCCATAGAAAGATATATTGCCTGCCGTCTTCCCCTCCCAGGTATTTTTTTCTGGAATAGCCCCGAGACCATCCATGCCATTTACCCAGGCATTCATCACTTCAAATTTTGTGACAAAGAAATTGTCTTGTGTATGAAATTTTATACCACAATAATGGTCTAGTTAGATCCAGACAAAAGTCAGCTCACATAATATGAAAGAACTGCTTTATTTGTAAAGGACCTCGTTTAGTCTCCTATTCAATCTGCGCTAATTTTGAGAGCCTGTGGAAAGGATAATACATAACTGACAACTGTATTTTGTGGTTAAATCAAACCCTTACATTTAGGGCACCTAGCAAAATAAAAATATTTGAAAAATATTGCATATTTAAAATGCCAGGGCCTTAGGGTTTCGGGGGTGGGGGTATTTTTTGAGATCAGCTTTATTTCACAGAAAGCCAAAGTTTACATGGAAATATAATGTTTGCAGCACAATACTTAAGACGAAAGCGGTGAATTTGAATAAAATTCGGGTTTAGAAGATTTCATTGTTTCTTGTAAATAAGTATGTTGTCCATGACTTTTGACCATTACCTGTAAATGTTTTACACATAGATTATACCTGTTCTGCTTCTGACCTGTTCACTGAGGTGTATCATAACTACATACTGTATATACGCCATTGTAAATTGATATAAAGCTACAGGTTTGTACAAAATAAGTGACTAATGAGCTTTTATAATAAGTTGTTTTTGAGCATTTTGACAGCCTTCCCCCTTCTGACCAATCATGCCATTTTTCTATGAAGAGTGTAATGTAAAACTACAACTGTATGCGAAAGGAGACGTTTCTTTTAAGCACCCAAAACTTATGTTCCAAAGAATTCTTTTTTATAATAATCTTTTTTGGGGGTTATATATTTTTTGTCTGCCTCCTTATAAATGGAACTACTGATGATTCGAAATAAAACCTCTAGTCCCGAGGACTTCAAATTTACGAGATTCGACTGTACACAGTTGTAATTCTAATGATGACACATACCAGCCATCTTCTGTGCCGAGCCACATGGTTGATTTATGAGGATCTTGTGACCAGTTTCCTGTCGTCATGATAGGGTCTGGACTGCTCTGTGTGAACTGAGAGGGTGGTGGTCTCTTTACTACATAATCTGAAAAATATATACATTGTAATCAACATGAAACAATAACTTCTCGTACAATGTAGAGTTCACAGGAGGAGTTAAAGTCCAAGGGGTCAGAATTTTCATTTTGAGATAGCATTAGTTTGATATAACATAATAAAGAATATATAAAATATAGCAAGAAGTGAGCAAAGCTCACATACCCCCGGCGGTAGCCATCAGAGGTTGTAACACTTTCAGAGAAAAGACAAAATTGTCAAAGATTTCATAATCCTAAATCAAGTAGTTTCTGAGAAAACTTTGATGAAAAATGTCCATATGTGTTATACAAGAGTGACAGAAGGAAAAATTGAAAATTTGAAAAAGAAGGCAAAATGAGGATTAGCACCTTAATTTTTATTTACACAATACACTTTGCCTACCTGAAAGTGTACACAAAATTTCATAATCCTAAATCAAGTAGTTGCTGAGAAAACTCTGACAAAAACGTCCATATGTGTTATATAGGAAGGAAAAAATTGAAAACGAGGCAAAATGAGCTTTAGCATCTTAATTTCCATTTACACAGTACACTTTGCCTTCCTGAATGTGTACACAAAATTTGAAAACACTGGCTCCAATAGGAGCCTAGAAATCTGTGACAGAAATTTCCATTGGAGAGAAAGAAAAATGAACAAATAAAGGGACTGATAAGCAATATGTGGCCGTTCTTTTATTACACAATACAACTCATCACTATCAAGCTTTGTACCAAATTTCAAAATCCTAACTTAAGTAGTTGCTGAGAAATCATTGACAGAAAAAAATGTCCATATGTATTATATAAGAGAGAAAGAAGGAAAAAATGAAAATTTGAAAAAAGAAGGCAAAATGAGGATTAGCATCTTAATTTCCATTTACACAGTACACTTTGCCATCCTGAAGATGTACACAAAATTTGAAAACACTGGCTCCAATAGGAGCTGAGAAATCTGTGACAGAAATTTCCATTGGATAGAAAGAAAAATGAACCAATAAAAGGACTGATAAGCAATATGTGGCTGTTCTTTTGTTACACAATACAACTCATCACTATCAAGCTATGTACCAAATTTCAAAATCCTAACCCAAGTAATTGCTTAGAAATCTTTGACGAAAAAAAAAGTTTACAGACAGACAGACAAACAAACATAATTACAGAAAAGGCAAAAACTATATACCCCCTATATAATTCGTACCGGGGGTATAATTATGAAAGAGCGCTGGCTCCAATAGGAGCTGAGAAATCTGTGACAGAAATTTCCATTGGAAAGAAAAATGAACAAATAAAGGGACTGATAAGCAATATGTGGCTGTTCTTTTGTTACAGAATACAACTCATCACTATCAAGCTTTGTACCAAACTTCAGAATCCTAACCCAAGTAGTTGCTGAGAAATCTTTGACGAAAAAAATAAATTTACAGACAGACAGACAAACAAACATAATTACAGAAAAGGCAAAAACTATATACCCCCTATATACTTCGTACCGGGGGTATAATTATGAAAGAGCGCAGTGGCTTAGTGGTAGAGTGCTTACTTGACTGGAGACCGAGAGGCCCCAGATTCGAGCCTCACCGGAGTCACAGCGTTGAGGTCCTTGAGCAAGACACATTTATCTTAGCTTAGTACTGGTTCAACCCAGGAAGACCCGTCACTGTTTAACTGAAAGATTGTTGACGGGACGTAAAGAATCAAATCAAACAAACAATAAATTATAAAAACATAAAAATGAATATATTCATTAATTCTTCACAAAATATGCTTTAGGCAAAATTTTGTCATAAAAATGTTCACTGCTGATTACATCTGCTGCAAATATTCAAATGCACTCCAGTAAACTATTTTATCATGGAAGTGAACACTACCAACCCAGATCAGACTGCTCCTGATCTGAGTCCATATTGTTTGCTAGGCTATCAAAGTACGTAAGAAGATGAGAGAGCAGACAGCATTTGCAGCGAATAGCGGGGGAGAGGGTTAAAAGAACCAATCACAACAAAAGTCGTCTGCTCTTCTCGTCTGCTAAAATGTTTAAGAAGCCCCTATGCCAAACAGTGTGGAACCGGATCAGACTGCTATAGGAGCAGTCTGATCTGGGTCCATGCTGTTTGCTTCTATACTTAATTATTCAGTAATGCTAGGCAATCTTTTGCAGCAGACGACTTCAGCAGACGACATTTTCAGATGCATTTTTTCTTGGCGCTATAAGGGTTAAGATATGTTGTGGGTGTATAGTGTCTGATAAGTGCCTTTGTTGTCTGTTACTTACATAGTTTTGTTTGTTTGTTTGTTTTGTTTTGTTGCTTCAAATCCCATGTCAACAGCTAATGGTCATGACGGGACGGTCAGTTCACCTAACCACACTTTTTTCCTGGGCAAGCTTGAACAAGAGGTTAACCAGTACTTTGTGTACATACGTTCGCTTCTAACTGACAACAACCCTTCTTGAATGATTCAGCAGAAGGGAGGAAAATGACAGTAGAAACTATTTCACTATCAATCTCCACGAAAGTATGGGATCGGTCTGAGATCAAAGTGGTGACCCCTGAATCTGCAGTCAGACACGCACCTGTAGCCATACACGTTACCGACTGCCCTGCGGGGCCCCATGTTGCTTACATAATAGAATATCTCTGGATTCTACAGTAAATATATCCAGCTTGCTATATGGGCGTGCAGGCTGGTTTATATCTGGCCCAGTCTAAACATCCTGAAGACAGTTTTCTCGCCACAAGACTATATAGAAAAGGGTGAAAGTTCAAAATTTCCAGAATCCTGAACTTTAGAAATTCAAATTTTTAAACTTGCAGGATGCCTATAAAAATTAATAACTTCATGTTTAAATGGTTAAATGTGTTTAGATAATCTGAAAATTAATCAGAAAAGCTATTATAATCTCCCTAATTCAGCATTTTGAGGCTGACTTTCTAGGGAAAGTCAGCCTCAAAATCCTGAATTCAGGATTAATCCTGAAAACTATCATTCATGTATAGATACTTAACCCATACCTTCAACATATAATTTCCTTGTGGACGTATACTCATCATCATCATCATCTTCATCTGAACTGGAGTCTGAGTCAGTCTGGTACCCCTCTTCACTTATGGCATCTGTGATCTCTAGGTGGACTGGTTCCTCTTCGGTTCCCTCTTCTTTATCAACTTCCTCTATACTGATACGGGGACCATCTGGGGCAGGTGAAGGTGACTTGTTCTGTCGACTCTTTTTACTACCTTTTCTGATAGGGAAAAGTAAGTAAAGAACTTTGATTATCCCTTTGTACACTGGAAGCCCCTAAATAGGTACTTTGGCAAACAGTCAAGACCCAGATGAAATGCAGCATAATGCTGCATTTCGTCTGGGTCTGCATTGTTTGTGAAGATTAAAACAACCCTCACAAGGCATAAATACATCATAATTTAGAAACTACAGTACTACTTATGACCACTTTAAGTACACAATGGGCAGCCCCATACTTATTGCATAAATATGTAAATGAGAAAATCTATCAGAATACAAAGGGTTAAATTCAGTCTTTTTGAAGAATTTTGATTAAGTTATGCACATAGTTCACATATTAGGTCAAATGCAAAATTAGGACACCTCTAAATGGGTACTATAACAAACAGTGAAGACCCAAATGAAATGCCACATAAGGTGACATTTCATCAGGGAATGCACTGTTTGTCACGACAAAACCGATCTTCAGAGAAAACAAAATATATATATATCTTTTTAATTATAACCTGTAACCCCTCAATATATACAATGGACCATCCTGACTTAACTGTATCGTACTCTATGGAAAATTCCATTGATCTTAAAAGGGATTGTCAAATCTGGTTACCAATCTAGCTACTTCAGAGTTTTCAACATAATCAAGCACAACTGTGAACAAGAAATCAGAATTATACAGGAATGAAAGACACTCTTACCTAGGGGCCTGAGCCTGCCAATTTCAGCATTTTGAGGCTGACTTTCTATGGAAAGTCAGCCTCAAAATCCTGAATTCAGGAATAACCCGGAAAAATTTCACCCATGAAAATCTGATATTCAAAACTATTAACTTACCTTCTGAAGAAAGTATGATTAGGGACGGCTGCTATACAGAGTATCCTTGCATTGCATCCTGGGACTGGAGTATTGAGTGTTACGATTGGTTCAGGCTGCAGACTCAACAGACACATGTGGCCCACGTAACCATCACTATTACAAACCCACACATCACGGTGACCATTGTTGTTTAAACCATCAATAGGCGCTGCACAGGAGAACTGTAAAACATAGAATCTGATATGCAGGATAATCTGTGCCTTGACATAGTGTTTTTTCATGCTTTTGTTGTCGTCTGCTGACTTTTTTCAAAATGACTTTTTTCACAAAATTCTTTCAGGAACACTATCAGAGTGTTAAACAGTTTGAATCTAGATGAGGACCGACATTCTGTTGGTCCTGATCTGAGGCCAAACTGTTTGCAAAGGTAATCAGCAGACAAAAATGCACAGGAGAACTGTAAATCAAAGAATCTGATGAGCAAGATAATCTGTGCCTTGATATTGTGTTTAGCCCTTTCATGCTGACTTTTTTCATAATTAACTTTTTCAAAAAGTTCTTTCAGGAACACTATCAGAGTGTAAAACAGTTTGGATTCAGATCAGGACCGACAAAGGGGGCAGGGAATGGTACAGACATAGCATTAGACCTGTCAGTATAAGACTTGTGTAAAGTGGACAAAACCTTACATGAAAGTCTATTATATTCAATTTTTAATGGGCCATAGCTCAAATTATATATGATCCAGAACTACAGTTCTTGAATTCTGCACATTGTTTCATGATGAAATGTGAAGTTTCATCAAAATAACTATAATGATTTGTTGTTACAGAGTGGTTACACTCAATCATATCACAAACTCTACCATTTCCAATTTCTAAGGGCCATAACCACCGAACTATGCAATCAGAGTTATGATTCTTGCATTCTGCAAGTTGTCTTGTGTTACTTTACATTGGTTTAATCAATATTTTATTTCATACTTTTCATGAAAATAAATCAAAAGGTTTTCAAATAACAGATTACAAAAATAGCTATTTTCAATTTCAAAGTGCCATTAACTATGAAAATATGCAATTCAAAGTTCTTGTGGTTTGTTTGCCACTCATGTTGCTTTGCATTTGTGTGCACTGTGCAGTTTCATAAAAAGATCTGAAATGAATTTTTATGTTTGATCAAAGCACAGAGGCCAGTCCAGCTTAATAATATGCCATATCTGATATTATACTGAAATAGACTATAAACTTATTACTTTGTGGCATACTGTAAACACTGGACTGACCCCTGTGGATCAAAGATACCTGCCCATTGACTTACCTGCATGCCTGCTCTGGTTTTGGTAATTTGTAATGGCTGCAGGAACTCTGGAGCTCTTTTGTCAGACAGTTGTGCTGAAATAGACAACAAACAACATCAATAAAGCACCACCTATAATTCGCAGCAGACAACAATTTCAAATTTTGCTGCTTTTTCAAAAATAACAAATAAGGCATGATATTTCATGAGAATCGTCTGCTGGCAGACGATTCTCATGTAATATCATGCCTTATTTTTTCAAAAATTAGTAAAGATGCCGCAAAACTTTTCGTCTGCAGCAGTTGTGATTGGCGCTTTAAGGGTTAACAATGTTACTGGTGATCTTTAGAACATATCATTCAGTGAAATGGTCTTTACAAAAGATTATAGGACAGAAACCTTCAGTGTAATGCCTGGTACAAGTAATTTTCTGATCCAGTTACCTTCAGTGTAAATGAATGGTACAAGTAATTTTCTGACCCAGTTACCTTCAGTGTAACGCCTGGTACGTTAGCCAGACACGTTAAAAACTTACCGACTGCGCTACGCGGCCCGGTTTAAATGACTGGTACAAGTAATTTTCTGATCCAGTTACTTTCAGTGTAATGACTGCTAAAAGTAATTTTCTGATCCAGTTACCTTCAGTGTAATGATGACTGCTACAAGTTATTTTCTGATCCAGTTACCTTCAGTGTAATGACTGCTACAAGTAATTTTCTGACCCAAACCTTCAGTGATGACTGCTATGACTATTTATATGACAGAAACCTTCATATAATGACTGTTGCAAAATAATTGTTTGACAGAAACCTTCAGTGTAACTACTTATGTAAGATACCTTCAGTGTAATGCCTGTAGCACGTAATCGTATGTTGAAATTTTCATTATAATGACCATTACAGTAAAACTGTATGATAGAAACCTTAAAGCTGCATACTCTGTAACTATGAACATTTTTCGAAAAATTCCTTTCTTTTTTAAATCATTTGTAAAAGTAGAATTAAGCTATGTTTTCACAATAAAAATGTTCAGTACAGCTGAAAACTGAATGGAAAAGTGAATTATCTTATCAAAGAGGTGTATTTTTCTCTTGTTGGTAATTATTTGCGTCCCTCCAATAATTCTAGACCGTTGAATTTTAACATAAATGCTGTTGTTTTGATAGTGATAACTTGTTAAGATTTACGAAAATGGTAAAATGTTTACCTGAATTTGAGTATTTTTACTGTGTTCTTGAAAAATAAAAACATTATTTTTAAAATTAGAAGATCAAAAGTTACAGACTATGCAGCTTTAAGTGTAATGACAAATAAAATATTTTTGAAAACACAAGCCTTTATGTTACACTTAATTCTATGAAAGAAGCATTCATTTGTTTGATTTGATTCTTTATATCCCAGTCACCATTTTTTTTAGTTATGTCGGGACGGGTCTTCCTAGGTTGAACCAGTACTAAGCAAGGATTAATGTGTCTTGCTCAAGAACACAACGCCATGACGCCGGTGAGGCTCAAGCCTGCAATCCTCGGTCTCAAGTCAAGAACTCTTCCACTGAGCCACTGCGCTCCCACAAAAAAAGAAGAAGAAGCATTCAGCTTAATATTTACAGTATCATTATAATTTGCAGTATAATATCAGACTATATGCGAATAAACCTGACCGCTGCATGTGGACAACAAAAGTGCAGATTGAACTGAGGCTTAAAAGCAGGTGCAGGTTATACAGTAAAACCTGTCTTAAGCGGCCAGCTTAATGAAGGTCAAAAGTATTGCAGAATGCTCTCTTTAAGCATTCTGCAATACTTTTGACTTGCAATAAGCTTTAATCAGTCTTGAAAAACAATTTTTGGTCTTCTTTTTGAGTGGCTGCTTAAAACAGGTTTTACTGTACAAACTTGTAGTTTATACATGCCTTCGTTTTGCAACCACAAGTGAGAAATCTTGGCCCTCAGACTTTGAGTTAAGAGAATGGATTGTACTTACAAAGTTTTAGTTTGGCGTCAAGGAATGTTGTCTCCCAAGTGGACCTCTTCTCTCCGGAGGTAAAATTCACTTCAAGATGTAACACCCCTTCTCTGTAACAGCAAACATATAGAATTGATATTAGAAGTGCTAGTCACAACAAGCTAGTCACTTCTAAATGTAACACTGCTTCTTTGTAACAGCAAACATAAAGAATTAACACAAAAGAGCTACTGATGACAATCTAGTCACTTCAAGACGTAACACCCCTTCCATACAGAATTAACACAGGAAGTGCTAGTCTCTACTAGCTGGCCACTTAAAGATGTAACTATCATATTCTGTTACAGCAAACATGCAGAATTAACACGAGAAGTGCTAGTCTTGACTAGCTAGTCATTTCAAGATGTAACTTTCATTCTCTGTAACAGCAAACATACAGAAGCTAGTCATGACAAGCTAGTCACATCAAATTCAAGGTTTTTCAAGACCTGGATGAACCCTATTTTTCTAATCCAAACCGGCCTGAGTTATCCTTAACCCTTTGTATACGGAGTAACCCTCAAATGGGTACTTTTGCAAACATTGAAGACCCAAATGAAATGCAGCATAATGCTGCATTTCATCAGGGTCTACATTGTTTGTAAAGGTAAAAATATCTTTCAGACAAAATAATACGATGTTTTTTGAAAATTATAATCTGACACCCCTAGATATGTACAATGGGCCATCCGAAGTTTATTATCTCATATCAGGTGGGAGGATCCATCAGAATACAAAGGGTTAATACATGCATATCTGGAGAGATGGGAAGAGAGTTCGAGGGACTCGAGGGGGGGTTTAAATTAACCCTTAAAGCCCTAATCACAACTGCAGCAGGCGACAAATTTTGTGACATCTTTCCTAATTTTCGAAAAAAAATAAGGTTTGATATTTCATGAAAATCGTCTGCCAGCAGACGATTCTCATGAAATATCATGCCTTATTTTTTATTTTTGAAAAAAGCAGCAAAATTTGAAATTGTCGTCTGCTGCAAATTATAGGTGGCGCTTTTTGGGTTAACCCTTAAAGCGCCAAGAAAAAAAAACATCTAAAAATGTTGTCTGCTGAAGTCATCTGCTGCAAATAATTGCCTAACATTACTGACGAATTAAGTATAGAAGCAAACAGCGTGGACCCAGTACAGACTGCTCCAATAGCAGCAGTCTGATCTGGGTCCACACTGATTGTCATAGAGGCTTCTTAAACATTTCAGCAGACGAGAAAAGCAGATGACATTTGTTGCGATTGGCGCATTTAGGGTCAGAGCTCTCACTAACTGACGATTTGCAGTTCTGAACTCCCATTTTTGGTGCTGGGACTCCTATTTTTTGAAGGAGGCTATATTCTTTTGTATTGTGGGACTCCCACTTTTTGGCAAAGAGGGCTCTGGGACTCCTGTTTTCAAAATCCTAGTGAGAGCTCTGAGGGTTAACCATGATAAATGGGATCATCTGTGTAACTTACTGAGTAGTGACTAGAAGTTCCATCTTGGTTGAGTCCATTAATGAACTCCTTACATTATGCTCTGCCATCTGCTTCTGTAACGATGTTGTCATCTCTTTGAGTATTTCATCCATACCCTGAAAATAATAGACTAATCCTGAACACTTTGCATGCTGGGTAATTTTTCATGACCTGTAATGATGTCATCTCTTTGAGTATTTCATCCATACACTGAAAAAAATAGACTAATCCTGAACACTGCATGCTGGGTAATTTTTCATGACTTGATTTTTTTCCAAAATAAACCCTTAAAGCGCCACCTATAATTTGCAGCAGACGAAAATTTCAAATTTTGCTGTTTTTTCAAAAATAACAAATAAAGCAATAATATTTCACGAGAATCGTCTGCAGGCAGATGATTCTCATGAAATATCATACCATATTTTTTTTATAAATTAGGAAAGATGTCGCAAAATTTGTCGCCTGCTGCAGTCATGATTGGCACTTTAAGGGTTAACTTATTCAAACAAATTCTTTCATGAATACCATCAGAGTGTCAAATACTTTGGAGCCAGATCAGGTCTGACCTTGTGGCTAGGAATGCGTTTATCTGCCAATGTAGAGGTTTGTCCTTCTTTGTAAAGATAAAAAATAATCTTATAAAGGTCTCAACAGTGAGCTGCCTTTCCAGGATTTTTTTTTTTGATTTTCCTGCAATAAAAACACATTGTGCATACAGTTGAGATTGGAAAATATGGACCCTCTCACATCAAAAGCTTTTGTAGATGAACTTACATTATGCACACAGTTGAGCTTGCTAGAGAAATCGGAAACCATCTCCAAAATTTACAGTAAATATGGTACCCCTCACATCAAAAGCTATGGTAAGTAATGAACTTACATAAACGCATACAGTTGAGCTTGCTTGTGAGATTGGAAACCATCTCCAAAATTTACGGTAAATATGGTACCCCTCACATCAAAAGCAATGGTGAGAAATGTACTTACATTATGCATACAGTTGAGCTTGCTTGTGAGATCGGAAACCATCTCCAAAATTTACGGTAAATATGGTACCCCTCACATCAAAAGCAATGGTGAGAAATGTACTTACATTATGCATACAGTTGAGCTTGCTAGTGAGATCGGAAACCATCTCGAGGATGTCAAGGTCCTCCTCCACTTGTTCCTTGTTTAAACTTGATGTCCTCTTCAATGATCCTTGACCTACCAAAGAAGCAAACCATAACCCAAATTAACTTACTTTTTTCAACAATTTCAACAAAAAAGTGATATAGTTTCAATTTCCTTGAACAAATTTAGAAGATGTCTACAAGATGATGCTATATACCAAATATCAAGGCTCGAGATATTGTGGTGTCAGTCAAGAACATATTTTTACATTTAGAAGCCAAAGTAAAACACGTGAGACCCAGGGCTGGGGCCTTTTTGGCCCCAGAGCCATAATTTGAACAAACAAGGTCAGGGTTTAATAGGTGATACTACACTCCAAATATCTAGGCCATATGGTTTCAGACAAGAAGATTTTTTTGACTTTTTCTCTATATAAACCTATGAAAAACAAGTGACCCCCGGGGCAAAGCCTCTTTTTTGCTCCAGGGCCATAGTTTGAACATACCAATTTGAGGAGGTTCACTTGGTGATGCTACATACCAAATATCAAGGCCTTGTGGTTTCAAACAAGAAGTTTTGTTTTTGTTTTCTCTAAATAAATAAACCTATATATAAAAACATTGTGACCCCTGGGGATGGGCTTTTTTTGGCCCCAGTGCCATAATTTGGGCCTTCAGACAAGAGTATTTTTTTTCATGTTTCCTCTATGTAAGCCAATTTCAAAATGTGACCCCCAGGGCGGGCCAACCTTTTATTGAAGAAGGCAATTTTAGGATCAGTTCTGCCAAGTTTGGTCAAAATCCAGCGTGGTTTGGAGGAGATAGCCTTTGAAGCAATTGTTGACAATGCACATTGGATGACACGTCAATGCTGGCATTTTAATATTTATTAGCAAGTTAAATACGCCATCCAAGTTTAATAACAGAGGAAAACCTTTACATATCATTACTTTAGTTTTTATGAGCAGTTGAAATTTCATGCTCAGTTGAGTTGAGCATGAAAAAAGTGTGCAATTGATTTGCAAGTCTTGAGGGAAATATTTCCTGTTTTTCAAACTAAAGGGGAATTATTTTATATATCGCATCCATTTACTTGGCTAATTTTGCTTTTCTAATGACTTTCGATGACATTCTTCCATTTTGAGATATTTCAATTTATATGATGCATATTGGCATAAGAATAGGTTTATTTCCTTTGAATAATAATCACATATTTAGTCTAATATTGTTAGTTTTTGTTTTGTTGCTTTATGTCCCAAGTCAACAGCTATGGTCATGGTGGGACGGTCAGTTCACCTAACCACACTTTTTCCTGGGCAAGCTTGAACAGGCAGTTAACCAGTACTTTGTGCACCTACTTTCGCCTGTAACTGACAACAACCCTTCTTGAATGATTCAGCGGAAGGGAGGAGAATGACCGTAGAAATTATTTCATGATCAATCTCCACGAGAGTATGAGACCAGGCCGGGATCAAACTTGCGACCCCTGGATCTGCAGTCAGACACGCATCTATAGCCAGACACGTTACTGACTGTGCTATGCGGCCCGGTGAATAATATTGTTAGTGAATTAGTGTTAAAAGCATTAAAAGTGAAATATATACATTCAATTAGTGGAAAAAAGTGAAACTTACTTTTGACTATTTCAATGTCATCCAGACCAACCTTCAGCCACATTTTATGTTTCACATTCTCAGCAAAGTCTTGACCAGACGGGGATTTTCTGGAAAACATTATTTAAACAGATATTAGTGTTGCTATTAAGATATGGGTCATACTGGCAAGGCTATGAACAATTCAAATACTTTTCAAGGACCGTTAACTCTGCATGATGGATAATTTTGAATGCTTTTTTGTCGTCTGCAGATTATATTCAAAATCACAATTTTCAGAATGCCATTTAAATGCCAAACATCACATTGATTGCAATATAAGCTTCCAAAGTACACCAGCAGATGATTTGTTGTGAAAGGAGGTAAAAAGAGCTGAAGGATAAATCTGTCAGGTTACTCTGTAGATAAAGTTTGTCATGAACAACATTAATGTTTAATCCATTACATCATTAAGACGCCTTTTCACCCTTTTGCAAACAGAGCAGACCCAGGGTCTTCTCTGTTTGCTTATGGAAATATTATAAATCTGATACTAGTGTACCTGACAGGTAATTTCTTTGTTCTACGTACCAACATGAAAGTTTATTTATATAATTATTCATACAGTCGAACTTCGATGGCTCGAACTCGTCAGGACCGTCGGTGCGAGTTCGACCCATCCATGTGATCGAGCGATACCTAGCCTGACAATTTTCAAGTTGCTCCATGTGTGCTTTATGTCATCACGGACACCATGTTTTTATTTGCACGCTAGAGTTAAAATGATAAGCCGAATGTGTTAGCATATGAACCTGTTGAAAGTAAATACATTCATCAGCATGAGCATATGCCCAGGCTGATCAATGCATTTGCTATCGAGTAAGCTGTACCGTTTGGCTTCTTGTGGGTGAATGTTCCTGTTTATGTGTTGCTACAGTTTATGTTAGGTTGTTTATCGTTTCCTTTAGAACAATAAAAGAAAAAAAACTAGTTTGTTTCTTATTATCTATTCTTAATGTGCAAGTTTCAATTAATAACAACGAGTAAAAACATGAAAAAATGACAAACTTCCCAGGATGTTTACAACAAAGACGCGGATCAGACTGTACCGCCGCACAATCTGATGGCATGTTTTACTAATTTTGACACATGAATTCTTGACTACAAAACATATCATTAATTGTCTTTAATCATTTTCGGCTGCCTAATTAAGTTGTGACAAGTGAGTACTTACTCAAATCTTTGATCTGATAAATTGCCGCTAATTGCTTCACACGTTCTGCTCGTCAGTTAGGCATCCCAAGAGAAAAATCATCATTGTCACAGAGCGCTTATGTAAATAATAATGAACTAAAATCAAGCGTGTGACTGATTCATGTAAAGAAATATTTGGTTCAAGCCATCATAGCGTTTTTACATGAAAAATTCGCCCTGCGGACCGTGCTTTAAGTTCGAGAGTTCGAGCCATCGCTGTTCGAGCCTGGGCTGCATTTTAACATTAAATGCATGGGGAAATTGCCGGGACCGACAAACGAGTTCGAGCGATCCCTGGTGTTCGAGACAGGCGAGTTCGAGCGACCAAAGTTCGACTGTAGTAGGTGGAGCCTAAGATGAATATTCATCAAGAAAAGGGCTGAAGTAAAGGGGTGGAAAATAACGGAAGAGGAACTGTAACCTCATTTTATCATATATACATCTTATTTGCAATAAGAATTAACTCCACTTACAGAATGATAGAAACTTTTCTTGCAACTGGCCCACTTTTTCTCTTTATACTGCTGATTAGGATAAGATCTGAGAGCATCCAAACACAGCAGGTATCTTTCTTATTCTGAAATTAAATGAGAAGAAAACATAGTTTACTAGATGCATGAAAAATGATAAAACCAAAAAAAGCAAACCAGTGCACTCTGACTGATATCTGGTGTGAGTATTTTTGTTTGCTTGTGTTGTTGCTTTACATCCCAGTCAACAACTTTTCAGTCATGCTGTCTGGTGTCGGTAATGTTTGACTGAGAACCACCATGTTTAACCATTCTTTAATGCTGTATTATTTAACGAGGATTCAATTGTGAATAGTCATTTGAGATTACAAATTTGCAATCTAAAATACAGTTCCTAGGCCAATTTATTTGATCCTTACAAAATTTTGCATTGTCGTTTATTTTTTTTTGTTTGATTACCTCAAAATCAACAATCGCGTGCGGATGAACCAGGACTAGGCACTAAGGATAAAGTGTCTTGCTCAAAGACTTAACACAATCCCACCTCTGCGGTTTGAACCTACCATTCACGATCCTTTTGGCACTCTACCAATTGATCTATGGTGCTCCCAAAAAAATGAAAGATACAAAATGTTTGTTTGCTTCAGCTGAAGCTTGATGTCCCAGTCATTAATGTTTCAATCATGTCGGGACAATTTCCTTTCTTCCCGGGTTGAGCGGATAAAGTGTTTTGCTCATGGACACAACAAAGTGACTCTGTTGAGTCTGAAACTAGTAACCCTTTGGTCCCCAGTCTAACCCTCTACCAACTGAGCCACTATGCCCCGAATAAAAAAGATAGAAATGTAAACTCACCATAATTTGGACCATATCATGTCTGAGGTAGGATCTATCTGGTACTGCTAACTGAAAATGGAAAACAGCACAAGAGTAAAGCAGACCTCTGGATAGGAGAGGGTTATTATAAATTAATTTCCTTTCTGAACAACTTAACTGTTTCCTTAAGGAATATACATGCTGAGGTCCTCCCACTATGAATAATTGTATAAATAAACTTTCATGTTTGTATATAGATTATAGAAGAAAGAAATTACTTGTCAGGTTCACTACTATAGTGTAGGAATATATCTAATCATATTTCCATAAGGAAACAGAGTAGACCCTGACTAGGCAGCTCTTACAAGAGCTGTCTGATCTGGGTCTGCTCTGTTTGCAAAACTGTTAAAAGGTGTCTGAGGTAAAGGGTTAACTCATCATAGTTAGCCTAAAATTGGATGAGTCCATTTTACAGAATATTGTTAATCTGGGACAAAAATGTAAAACACAAAAGAAATCAAAAATTAATTTCAAAGAATTACTTACAATATACACAGGATAAACCAAATATCCACATTAAAGGGCAAAAGTTTGAAAATATTGCACAAACAACTTGCCCTAAAACAACAATTAACAAATTGAAGAAATTAACAAAAGAAGATAACTTGGAATTTGGCCTTTATCTATGGTGCTCTGCAACTTGGGAATGCGGCACAAGTGAGGTATAATCGACCTTCTTCCATGAAGACACCTGCACCCTTCTAAAATTTTACTGTTATTGTTGTCTAATGAGCCTTAGACTCCGAATTTTGGTCTATCAATATTGCATCCAGAGAGACTTTATCCAGGCCCCTAGATATAGGTGCGTAATAAAATCATTTTTCTTATTTCTCAACTCAATGAGACGGTTCTTTTGAGCACCCAAAACAAATGTTTAAACTGATGGATAAGAAAATATTCACAATTTTACGCTCAAATTTTTTCTTTATCTCAACCTATGCTTATCTCATAAGATTTTTTTGGCCATTCTGAATGCAAAGTGTTTAAGAAAATCCTGTATAAATCGACTTTTGGGTCACTATCTAGCCACGCCCACAACTGGTTCCTATCTCCGTTAGCTTTACCAGAGACTGGGACATTGCATACCACGTGGCGATACAGTGACCGAATAGCTGTATAATATACAAAAACGTGACAAAACCTGCCTTCTGGGGTTTGGGAACAACACAGGCACAGACCAGCCTGCGCATCGGCATAGTCTGATCAGAGCCTTTGTTTTTCGCTTTTTGGAAAGTACAATATATAATCTTGCTTCAAGCGAGATTTCAATTTTCTAGCTCGTCTCTGTAGCTGGTGAGACTGATTTGAGTCTCCCTTTGGCTGAGACCCCGAAGACAGGTTTTCTCGCGACGAGGTCCATATAAAAACTTACGTCAGTTATCAAGAGTAACTCTAATTTCTTCAAGGTCTCTTGCTGACTGTCTTCTATCTGAGTTTCGTTAGCTGTACCAATCTTACGAGCAAACTCATGCATAACTCTCTCTGCTTGTTTCAGTTTAACATAGTCGGGATGATTTCCAGGAGTGTTGTCCAGCAACCTCTGTAAAGAGAGCAAATAATTCCATGGAAATGAATCAAGATGCCATGGAATTACTCAAAAAGAATCTATGGCAGGACTCAGATTCTCCAGCAACCTCTATAAAGAGAGCAAGCCATTCCATGGATATTAATGTAAGTGCCATTGAAATACTCAAATTCCATGGCAGGACTGAGATTGAAAGGGAAATAACTAAATATACCTTGGTATGTAACCTCTGTAAAGAAAGAAAATAATTCCATGGAAATGAATCAAGATGCCATGGAAAACTCAAAATTTCATGGCAGGCCTAAGAAATTTTTTCGTTTCATATATATATACAGTTTGGTGAAACTTAAATCCTCGAGAAATGGTCAAAGCACTCTGTCATTAACTAATGTCGGCAAATCATGCCCTGGTCACCAATTTTAAACGTCCCAAATATATCTTTCAACGCTATTTGTGAATATAAAATTCTCGCCAATATTTCTGAATTTACAGTAAATAATTTACCTATAACTAAATGAAAAGTTAACCCTATTCCGCTATTCACAACAATTGTCTGCTCTCTCTTCTACTTATTATTTGTTTGTTAACATCCCATAATCCCAGTCAACAATTTTTCAGTCATTTGGAACAGGTTTTACTGGGATGAACCCGTACAAACCAGCGGATAAAGTGTCTTGCTCAAGGACGCAACACAGTGAAACTCCACCGGTGGTGAGACTCAAACTAGCAGCCCTTCAATCCCCAGTTTAACACTCTACCAATTGAGCCACTGTGCTCCACTTTCTGTTCTACTTTCGACCTGCATTAAGCTATCATTTGTCATTAAGATCTTTGTTTTGTCTATTTTTGAGTGACCACTTAAGACAGGTTTTACAGTAATCTTTTTCTTGGTAAAAGCACTAATATGAATTATGACACATGGAACTGGATGTAAGAGTTTGCTTTAGGAGCAAATCCCAGTAGCGGACATAATACAGTATAATCAACTCAAAAAGTGTGGCTACAGAGAGGATCTGACATGAGTGCTCATGTTTTATTGAATTTATTAAACGAGTTGGGGTAAAGAGACAAAATGCAAGGCTTGCCGAGCATTTTATCTCTTTTTCTCAAAGAGTTTAAATAATTCAATAGTACAGGAGCATGAATGTTAAGATTCTATTTTTCACAATGAAATCTCATTTCTGGCGTTTTGTTTGTTTGATTTGATTCATTATGTCCCATCAACAATCTTTCAGTTATTAAGGGACGGGTCTTCCTGGGTTGAACCAGCGCTAAGCTAGGATTCATGTTCTTGATCAAGGACACAATGCAGTGACGCCAGAGAAGCTCGAACCCGGGGCCCCTCGGTCTCGAATCAAGCACTCTACCACTGCGCTCCCTCATTTCTGGCGTAAAATGTTAAGATTTCTATTGTTGTTATGAGCATCATTTCATAACCTTACCAAAATCTGTAAACCACCAGTGGTTTATCGATTTTAATGTACGTCATATGATAAAATAAAATATTTATTACCTGTATCAATAACTCATAGCGGGGAATTCTCTGAATGGGACGGACTATTAAATCTTTTAATGAGAGCTTGCTACCACTTTCTTTCTGACATTGCTGCAATAAAAATGGAATAAACGACCTTAACCCTTAATGCGCCAATCATAACAAAAGTTGTCAGCTTTTCTCGTCTGCTGAAATGTTTAAGAAGTCTCTTTGGCAAACAGTGTGGACCCAGATCAGACTGCTCCTATTGGAGCAGTCTGTTCTGGGTCCATACGGTTTGCTTCTATACTTAATTCGTCAGTAATGTTAGGCAAATATTTGCAGCAGACGACTTCAGCAGACGACATTTTCAGATGCATTTTTTTCTTGGCGCTTTAAGGGTTAAGTTTGTTTAACTCTATCCCTACCATGCTGATAACCTTTTCAAACAGCTTGGATCCGGATTAGGCCAGAGAAAATGTCGGTCCTGATCTTGATCCAAAATGTTTGACACTGTGAAGGTATTATTGAAAGAATTTCTTGAAAATTTTAAAAAAGAATTGTTTTTTTTTTTACAAAATACAGATGTCTCGCCCCACCCTCCATTTGGTGTCAGAAAGATCCAAATGTCACTGAATGCATGGCAGGGGCATAAATGACTCACAATATTTATAACAGATTGATCTCAAAAACTTTCCAAGTTCTAGAGCAGACACAATTTTGTGACACACAGTCAGACAGACAGATGGGTGCACTGGGTAAAACAATATGTCTTACGACCCTTATGCGGGGAAACACAAAAAGAACTAAGTTCAAATTGCAATACAGTGACAAAAATAATCTGAGCATTACATCAAAATCACATGCACATCTTCAGACCTTGACAAAAATACCGGCAAAGTTTCAAAAAGATACGGCAAAGTTTCAAAAAGATACGGCAAAGTTTCAAAAAGATACGGCTGAAATTGTAGGAGGAGTTCATAGGTCCAGATAAGGATAGTTTGTGCTCCTAGAATTGCATTTATTTCCTTACCCATCAACTTAAACATGTGTTTTGGGTGCTCAAAAGAACCGTCTCGTTGAGACGGTTCTTTTGAGTACCCACAACATATGTTTTGGTTGAGAAATAAGAAAAATAAATTTCCAGTACGCACTCTTATCTGGAGGCATGGTAGTTGCATTCACAAGATACCCAGTGTCTATATGTTTTGGTAGAAGTTGAGCCAAAAATTGACTAGGTTCAAACTGTGAAAAAAATGACAAAAGTTAATCTGAGTATTACAGCCAAACCTTATGCACATCTTCAGACCTTGATAAAAATATCTGCAAAGTTTTAAAAAAAATCTGGCATAAATTGTAGGAGTTGCGTTCACAAGATAACCGAAGTCTATATGTTTTGGTAGAAGTTGAGCCAAGAGTGGATGCATTTTGTGACAGGCATTCAGACGGACAGACGGACGCATGGGGTAAAACAATATGCCTCCCGACCATGATGTGGGAGACAGAATTATCAGATGACAAGAGAGCATGCAAAATTACCTTGTATGCAAAGAGTCAATGTCTAGTTAGGGGCTAACATCATTTTCAATGATTAGTATTTGGTCAAATTCTGTCAATTTGTTCAAGATATTGAGCTGAAACCAAAATATGACATAAATCAAGGGCCATAACTGCACTTCAAATGAGCAAAAAATGACAGCTAACAATCCCAAGCTAGATCTTGTCAATATGAATGCATATATAAAATTTGGTGAAATTCTGTCTATTTGTTTTCAAGGTATTGAATGGAAACGAGATTCTGGTGTAAATCAAGGGCTATAACTCTGGTAGAAATGTGCGAAAAATGATGTTTAACAATCACAAGCTAGATCTTGTCAATATGGATGCAAATATAAAATTTGGTGAAATTCTGTCAATTTGTTCTCAATATATCAAGGGGAAACCAAATTCTGGCATAAATCAAGGGCCATAACTCTGGTACAAATGGGCAAAAAATGATATGTAACAATTCCAAGCTAGATATTGTCAATATGAATGCATATATAAAATTTAGTGAAATTCTGTCTATTTGTTCTCAAGATATTGAGTGGAAACCAAATTTTGACATAAATCAAGGGCCATAACTCTGGTACAAATGTGTGACAAATGACAGATAGTAATCCCAAGCTAGATCAATATGAATGCATATATAAAATTTGGTGAAATACTATCATTTTGTTCTCAAGATATTGAGTGGAAACGAAATTTTGGCGTAAATCTAGGGCCATAACTCTGGTACAAATGTGCAAAAATTGACAGGTAAGAATTCCAATTTAGATCATGTCAATATCAATGCACATACAAAATTGGCTTAATTCTATAAAGCTGTTCTGAAGATATTGAGCGGAAACAAAATTATGACGGACGGACAGACAAACAAACGAACGGAAGGACAAAATGACAACCCAAATCCTATATAGAAGGGACATTGGCTGAAAGGTCAAAGGTCAACCTTAACCTTTGGAACATATTTACAGCCATTGTCTCATTAGGTTTAACATATCAAGTGAGAATAATGACTTAGACTTCAACAGTTTTCAAAAAATCAACTTTTCAAAGTTTTTCCAATTTAAAAGCATAAATAGGAAGCAAATTTGACCTTAATGTAAAGTAGATCAAGGTCAACCTAGGATCATCATTTGAACAAACTTGGTAGGCCCCACATCCCAAATGTTACATACCAAGTCCCAAGGTCATCAGCCTTCTGGTTCTGGAGAAGAAGATTTTTAAAGGGTTTTTACCATATATGGGTATGTCGTCCATCTTGGTCAAGTGACTACAACAATTTGTATAATTTTTGGCAAACTTATCGTAAGGAGTCTTCATATGAAATTTGAGTTCAATTAGCCTTATGGTTTCTGAGAAAACTAGGTTTAAAAATATTGATGGAACTCCAATACGAGTGACATTGGCTGAAAGGTCAAAGGTCAACCTTGACCTTTGGAACTTATTTATAGTCATTGTATCATTAGGTTGACAATATCTAGTGATTCTAATGACTTTGGCTTCAACAGTTTTCAAAAAATCATCTTTTCAAAAAATCCCATTTAAATGCATTAGGAAGCAAATTTGACCTTGACGTTAAGTAGGTCTAGGTCAACCTAGGACTTTCATTTGAACAAACTTGGTAGGCCCCACAACCCCAATGCTACATACCAAGTTCCAAGGTCATAGTCCTTCTGATTCTGGAAAAGAAGATTTTTTTAAAGGGTTTTTACAATATATGGGCGTCGCGGCCATCATGGTCATGTTCCCTCATCCTAAGGAGTCTCAATATGAAATTTGAATTCAATTGGCCCATTGGTTTCAGAGGAGAAGATGTTTGAAAATGTTGACAGACAGACCGACGGACGGACGACGGATGGACGGATGAGTCATTTGTATTCTAATAGCTCACCTCAGAGCCTTCGGCTCAGGTGAGCTAAAAATATTTGGCATGGCCTTAGTACTTACATCAACAAACTTTTGAACTGATGATTTCGTCTGGAGGGCATTTTCTATCACCTTGCCAGAAGTCTTATAGTTCTCTACAAATGACAGATAGCTGTCCTGGACACTCTGACCAGAAAACTGAAATGACAAAAGAACAGCTTAACCCATAAAGCACCACCTATAATTTGCAGCAGACGACAATTTCAAATTTTGCCACTTTTTCAAAATAACAATAAAGGCATGATGTTTCATGAGAATTGTCTGCTGGCAGACGGTTCTCATGAAATATCATGCCTTATCATATGACGTCACGTCCCAAAACATCTGGGGGAGAGGATTTTCTAATGTTGTTATAACTTGTATCCAATCCCTTTGTTTATGCACAATAAAATATGTTTAATCTAAAGACGTCGAGTCTGAAAGAAATAACACCATGCAATAAAATCAATAAACCACTAGTTGTTTATAGATTTACTGGAAACGTTATGACGTCCATAACAACGTTGCGTACATAACAAAAGTATAACGTTTTTACGGCAGAAATGAGATTTCAAAGTAGTCTTAATGTCATATGATAAAAAGAATCTAACATTCGTGCTCTTAAATTATTGAATTTATTAAACTTGTTGCGAAAAAGAGATAAAATGCTCGGCAAGCCTCACATTTTATCTCTTTTCCCCAACTCGTTTAATAAATTCAATAAAACATGAGCACTCATGTACGATCCTCTATTTATTTGTTCTTTTTGATAAAGCAGCAAAATTTGAAATTGTCGTCTGCTGCCAATTATAGGTGGAGCATTATGGGTTAATAGGCGCGTTGCTGAATTTCATATGAGGCTTACTTTTTGAGAAAACTTACCTCATCGTCATAAAGGATGAAACCGATCTCAAATCAAAACTAAATGCCTCTACTTTAATTTTGATTGGGTCGTACGTTCGAAAATTGGTAGCGTCATATCTAAAAAGGGGGAGATAACTCTATCTTTGCAAAAAAGAGAATTGTGAAGTGCGAATTTCGAATTGATTTTTTGCAGTGTTAAAACATTATTTTTTCTAAAATTATTTTATTTTCTAAAATCAATTTAACTTTTATTTATTTTTAAATCAAATTTGGCTCATTTTCTTCATTTGCAGATATAGCTAATGAGGGATAACTCTTACTACCCTATAAAATAGAACATTTCCCTCGATATCGTTTCTGATAATACCGTTATTTTTGGTAAAAATGCGTAAAACTTGATCAATTCGACGAAGCATATAAATTTGCTATTCAAAAACATGATTAACAGCATTCTGACATGCTTGACGGCTCGGAAAATCGCTTGCAAAGTTGCTACCCCCGTGTGAAAAATACTCTGTTTTCGTGCATTTCACCAATACCCTTGATATACTATTAGGCGCAGTCTCTGAATGCTTTGAGAGAGTTTACCTCATCGTCCTAAAGGATGAAACTAGTCTTCAATTGAAGATAAATGTCTACACTTAATTTTTTGGGGGTCGCACACTCAGAAATTGGTAGCGCCATATTGAAAAGGGGGAGATAACTTTATACTAGCAGAAAACAGAATCACGAAATACGAATTTTAAAAGTATCAAGTATGGACTTATTTCTGAAGACAAAGGGTCTGACACATTTCTTCAAGGTAATTTGGTATGCTAAATCCGAAAACCAATGTTTGCAAGCTGAGAAATGGCGTCTTATTGAACTTATTTGCATGTTTTCAAGATGGCCGCCAAAATCATACAGAATCTTACATTGTTGTTGATTCATTGTTTAATGTACCTCGGAATATTTGTGGGGGTTCTGTGTTGGTCTTTGTTTTATTATGCATTTATTTGTTGTTTTTTCTATTTTTGTTAACACCTTGACGAGGAAGAGAATGATATTTGCTTTGCTTTAATTGTCTTCCTGGTGTCTTGTGACTGTAAGTGTTCTGTTCCTCTTCCTCACGATGCCGTGGGTTGATCGGCAGTAGTGATTGTGTTTTTTCCTGGTTATACTCACTTACTTTTTGCGTATCTAGTGTCCAGCTATTGTAATGAATGTTTCATTCATAGCACTATTTTGGACTAGGTTCAAGCTTTTAAAGTGATAAACGAGAAATGAGTTTTGAGAATCAACAAGTAGCTTTGATTTAACTGTCGTCATAATGTCCATTCTTCCTAGCAATACCCACAAAATGTGTTACACTATCTTTATATCAAAAGTAAAAGCATTTAAATTCCTTAGTACCCAATGGTCGAATAAGACCACCCTTGCTTTCTCAGGACAACTTCTCATGGGCGTAAATTTTGCTTTGTGGGACCGCCTTAAATAGGTAAAGTATTGCCCTTAAAATAACCCCATTTGAGCTATGTGAAATTGTGTGGTTTCCATGGCAACAAACAATGCGCTTCAAAACAGTTGGGTATGTCCCTACAAATTACTTATATCTCAGCAGAAACTCATCCTAAAGTACTAACTCGATAAAAAACAAAAGTAAGACATAGCAGCTTCATTCAGCGGTAATGTATGCTAGTGAGCAAATTTGCATATTCACGAAAATTAATGAATACATTAGGAAATCATAAGAAAATAAAAAGGTGTACCCACAAAGATACTTACAACTCAGCTGCGAATTATTTTAGGCAACCACTCTTGGTACCAAATAATGCCAAATCACTGCGCTTTTACCAAATTGTCCATTTAACAAATTTTCTAACATTCTCACTCATAAATATTAATCAAAATATAAGAAATAAGAGAAAATTTTGGAAAAAATAAAGGGGTGTACTTACAAAATTACGCATATGTCAGTTGCTAGTTATCCTATTCTCAAATTAAAGCCTGGAACTAAATTTTATCATTCTGTGTTCTTCTTTCTTTTTAATGTTTTCTTATACATTCATGAGACAAGCAAATGAGATCATTTGTATATTCATCATAGGTATCAACTTTTATTTGGTACCATGGTTGGTAGTCCAGGATATATGGCAGCTGAAATATAGGTTATTTGTAGGTCAAACCACTTTAGTTTTCTACTATTTTTGACTTATTCTTTTTATTTGTTCATTAATATTGGTGAATATAAGAATTAGATATTTTGAATACCTATAGTCATAGGGTCACATACCTGTATCTCCACTATTATTTGGTACCAAGTTTTGTAGTCTAGGATAGAAAGCAGCTGGTGTAGAGGTAATTTGGAAGAGATACCACCTTAATTAATCTACCAATTTTGCCTTATTTCTTATGTTTAAATTAATATTTATGGGTATTCGAATTAGATCATTTGTATATTTAATCATTTTCATCAAATGAAAATGTCTCAACTTTTACATAGTACCTAGTTTTGAAGTTAATCATAGTTAGCGGCTGACTTAGTGGTTATTTTGAACGTAAATCACCTAATTTTGCTACAAATTTCCTCTTATTTCTTAAGTTTTCATTAATATTCATGAATATATTCAAATTAGATAATTTGTAAATTTAATCATTTTGGTCAAAATGCAATGTCTCAACTTGAATTTGGTACTAAGTTTTGCAGTCTACGATAGTTGGCAGTAGATATATAGGTAATTTTGTAGCTATACCCCCTTATTTTTTTCTATCTATTTTATCTTATTTCTTATGCTTTCATTCATATTCATGAATATTTAAATTATAAAATTCGTATATTTTATCATTTTGACCAAATGGCTATGTCTCAACTTTCATTTGATAGCAAGTTTTGTAAGATAGGATAATTATCAGCTAGCGTCATGTTAATTTTGTAGGTAAACCACCTTAATTTTTTTTACCAATTTTGCTTGTTTCTTATGTTTACATTAATATTCATGAATATTTAAATTAAATAATTCGTATATTTAATCATTTTAGTGAAATGATTATGTCTCGACTGTTATTGGGTACCAATTTTTATAGTCTAGGATTGTTTTCAGCTGGAGTACATGTAATTTCGTAGGTATACCCCCTTAATATTTCTACCAATTTAGTCTTATTTCTTATGTTTACATTAATATTCATGAATATTTAAATTAGATAATTTGCATATTTAATAATTTTGGTTAAGTGGCAAAGTCTCAACTTTTATTTGGTACCAAATTTTATAGTCTAGTCTAATAAACAGCAGACATATAGGACATTTTGTAGGCATACCACCTTCATTTTTCTACCAATTTTCCCTTATTTATACTTTTTATATTAATATTCATGAATATTCAAATTAGATTCTTCGTATTCTTAATTATTTTGGTCAAAAAACATTGCCTCAGCTTTAATTTGGTACCAAGTTTTGTAGTCTACGATAGTTAGCAGTAGATATATAGGTAATTTTGAAAGTATACCACCTTATTTTTTTACCAATTTTCTCTTGTCTCTTATGCTTTCATTAATAACGAGCTAAAGCGTCAGCTGCCGTAGGCAGCTGCGCCGCCAGCGAAGCTGGTGGCGAGCGTAGCTCGTACTATACATATCGCGAGGCACTTAGTAGTCTATCAAAAAAATTTGCAGGGTCATTTCAACTGGTTTTCATTGTCAACTGCGGTCCTCTTTAACTCTTTAGAAAAACCTGGTACCATGTAAATACTAGCTTTAGTTTCGTAAAGACTGGCCATTGCTTTTACTTAGATTACCTTGCGAAAAAGATAGTTTGTAAGGAATATGTGACCGACCCGTCTGAAATGATCTACCGTGTCATCGGCACGTGCATCGCTTCTATCAAAAGCAAGCGACTTTCATGACGCCATTGGCAATTGACAAAGACGCATCCTTCGCGGCTCTAGATGCCGCGAAACTTTCCTACTTCATAGCATTGATCAAATGCACTTGCAAAGCAACTTGAGATCATTCAGTTTGAATTGCCGTAGTCACTGTATTTATTTCAAATTGCAGTTGCAGCTATAGATTTTTTGTCTTGCGTGAGTTCTCTCCTTTAATTCCGAGTGTAAACTTTAAAGATGGCCGAACTCGCTAAGAGCAACTGTCTTTAAGCTCTTCTGAGTCCTCTCCCAAGTTTATTACCCGTGATGCTATGAATTGAGATTCTTGACTTCGCTCCAAGATTCACAAGATCTAGCTGAGGTACATTCTGCTGAAATTTAACGTAAATTCTGACGCAGCTATCAAGTTTTGTGTTTGAGAAAAATCATTGTACCGTAAGCAAAATGTACCTACATTTACGTGCGTACGTAATCCTGTGTTAGATGAAATACTTGAAGAATAACGCCGGGGATTTACACAGCACATGAATTCTGTTGGTCAGCAACATATTGCCATATCAACAACACCATCAACATTGGTCAATTTGGATTCACTTTCTTGGTGAGTAACTTTCTTCAGTTTTTTACAAAATCTATAGGTCTATAGATTGACCTTAGACTGATTTTCACCAAAATCTTCATGATAATCTAGGGTTTTCATGAAGGACTCCAACCTCTGTCATGCTTTTACAAAATTATAAAAATAGTGATAATTTATTAATGCCTGGATAGCTCAGTTGGTAGAGTGTCCGCTTTCGGAGCGGGAGGTCGTGGGTTCGAATCCCGTGGCCGCACCATATCAAAGGTGTAAAAAATGGTACT